>JAIOJX010000003.1:64680873-65280873 GCA_022376925.1 Tragulus kanchil
TATGCATAAGCAAAGTTAACTTGAAAAATTAGCAATAACAATGAAAATGAAATGAGCTGCAGTTATTCGACATTACTTAAGCAGATTTCATGCTATCACTAATATTGCTCTTTTAATATTAAATTAAGTCATATTTTAATACCATAGATTCCAAACAGCTAAAGATGTCAGACTTCATTGGATATCTCACCTAATTTTTAAATGACATGATTGATAGTTGTTTTCTAATGTGGAGAAATATAATTTGCATTTCTTCTTTGGTGTCAAAGTTGGAGAGCCCTTTTATTTGTCAGAATGATAAACTTTGTATGCAAAAGGTTACAAAGGAAGAAGCAAATTGGTAGATTGACATTTTCATCTAATTTAGCACAAACATAATTACAGGTATAAGAATCTGAAACAGAAATAAACTTGAATTATGCCCCTGCCATTTTGGATTGTGTTCCTGGGAGCTACAAAAGAGAACCCATTGACTTGAAAGGGGGGGATATAATTGGGTGTGGAGACCAATAAATGAAGAGCAAAGCTCTGAGACTTATCTGTATGTATTTTTACTCACCTACCTAGTTACAGACTTTCTGACTCATGCATTCTAGCTGAGTTGGCACAATAAACACAACAAACCAAACTCTTTGTCTTCCTCCTTCTGAATTTTCTTCTTTTTTTTTTTCTTCTTTAATTGGATTTACTTGTTTTTCAAAAGACCCATGCTTCACATAGATGGAGCTCATTGGCCTTTAGCACCAGCCAGTGCAAAGACATGCAGATTTCAGGTCAACCTAGGTAATTTGTCAGAGAAGGCGTGAGGGCATTGCTGCTCAATGGTTACCTGTTCTGTTGACATCCTGGCCTCTCTCTAGGAGGGCACCACTTTGACTTCCAGATCAGAGATCCTTAATTTCCTCAACTCAAATTTTCTAAAACCCAGGAAACTCAATATCCAGGAGAGAAAAAATTCTAAATTATAGATGTAAGACTCTTATGAACTAGGTGTCTCACCCTCATTTTAGAGCTTGAAGTTCTTTAAAAAGTTAACAATGACCGAGAAAATGTTAGAGCTGAGATTCTAACCCTGGTGTACTGAGCCTGAATAATCAGTTAAGACAACCTATCTATCTTTCTGTTATCTATTATCCAGCATTGGTGTCAATCACATATTTATACATCATTATTTAAGCCGTCTATATTATACACACATACCACGTGGGTTTTTTTACATCAGGCATATTTTTGCATTATGTACTCATATGCATAAGCAAAGTTAACTTGAAAAATTAGCAATAACAATGAAAATGAAATGAGCTGCAGTTATTCGACATTACTTAAGCAGATTTGAGACTGTGTTTGGAGGTTCCAGCAGGGGAGTGCAGCTACTCCTATACCCTTGACAGAAGGCCAGTCCTCCTGTATCAGGGATGGTCATCCTCTTCGACCAAAAGTGCAGCTTCGGGAGGGACACACATGGAGAGGTGAGGGAGGCAGGGGACACCCGCCTAGCCAGCCAGAGCAGCCGTATCAACCCTGGAGATCAACGGAGTGACGGATGTCGCAACCAGATCATCTTCACATTCACTAACCAGATTTGAAATCGATGCTGCAGTTTCACCTCAATGCGGCATTTCCCGAGCACTATTTTGACTCTAGTTTGTGCATGAGTTGAGGCTGAACACACGGGAAAGGCTGACAGACAGGGGACAGAATCAAGGTCCCAGTGGGAATGAGAAGAGCAGAGGAAGCAGCCCTGCAGAACAGCTCTTGGGAGCCGGGAGCCCTCCCCTTGCCCTCGGGTTCCAGCGCCTGTGAAGGGGGAGGAGTCAGGGCTGGAGGGACGAAATGTGAGTAATATCCTGGCTTACACCTTGACACCTCGTTAAGCTGAATCCACTCTGGTCAATTTGGGACTTCCCCTGAAGATTGACTCATTTTCCTATTAAATGCCTGTCCTCTCTAGGAACTGCTTGGCTTCCCAGCAATGATTTGCAAGCCCCAGTCTCTACAGACCATGTGCAAGGAGGAGAGAGCTCTGTAGGCACAACACAGGGCCTCTTGCTGCCTGACACCACTGAGGATGTTGACGTGGGGCAGCAATGACCTGTGTCTGTGGCTGGCGTTGCCTACGAAGGCAGAAGGAAAATAATTCTCCCTCCTGGAATGTCACCCTCTGGATAAATCCTCAGACCCTGGAGTTAGGCTGGCTGGACTCAGATCCCAGCTCTCCTATGCAGTGACTGTGTGACTTGGAGCAGATGATACAAACACCAAGTATCAGATTCCTTAACTGTGAAACAATGGGAAAAGTAAGACAGCCTGCTTTTAAGGTGTTACGGGGATTAAATAACACATGTAAACACATGTTTTAATGTTGTGAGTATTTTCTTATTCACTTAATGTATAGGAGAGGCTTCCCTGGTGGTTTAGATGGCAAAGAATTCACCTGCAATGCAGGAAGTCTGAGTTTGATCCCTGGATTTGGAAGATTCCCTGGAGAAGGGAACAGCTACCCACTCTGGTATTCTAGCCTGAAGAATCCCATGGACAGAGGAGCCTGGCGGGCTACAGTCCATGGGGTTGCAAAGAGTCCCACACCACTAAGCGACTAGGCACAGCACAGTACAAAGGTCTGACAAAGGTGCCTAACACATAATAAGCCCTCAAAATATGTCAGTGATTAATATGTGCAAACTTTAGAGAATATTCCCCTTAGAAGTCCCAATTCCCTACACTTCGGTAGCATGGAGAACCTCATATTCTTTCAGTCAATTCCAGATGCTACTTTCCAAAACACAAAAATCTTGGCAAAATCCTAGCATTATTTGTCAAATAAAACAGGGGACAGAATCAAGGTCCCAGTGGGAATGAGAACAGAGGAAGCAGCCCTGCAGAACAGCTCTTGGGAGCCGGGAGCCCTCCCCTTGCCCTCGGGTTCCAGCGCCTGTGAAGGGGGAGGAGTCAGGGCTGGAGGGACGAAATGTGAGTAATATCCTGGCTTACACCTTGACACCTCGTTAAGCTGAATCCACTCTGGTCAATTTGGGACTTCCCCTGAAGATTGACTCATTTTCCTATTAAATGCCTGTCCTCTCTAGGAACTGCTTGGCTTCCCAGCAATGATTTGCAAGCCCCAGTCTCTACAGACCATGTGCAAGGAGGAGAGAGCTCTGTAGGCACAACACAGGGCCTCTTGCTGCCTGACACCACTGAGGATGTTGACGTGGGGCAGCAATGACCTGTGTCTGTGGCTGGCGTTGCCTACGAAGGCAGAAGGAAAATAATTCTCCCTCCTGGAATGTCACCCTCTGGATAAATCCTCAGACCCTGGAGTTAGGCTGGCTGGACTCAGATCCCAGCTCTCCTATGCAGTGACTGTGTGACTTGGAGCAGATGATACAAACACCAAGTATCAGATTCCTTAACTGTGAAACAATGGGAAAAGTAAGACAGCCTGCTTTTAAGGTGTTACGGGGATTAAATAACACATGTAAACACATGTTTTAATGTTGTGAGTATTTTCTTATTCACTTAATGTATAGGAGAGGCTTCCCTGGTGGTTTAGATGGCAAAGAATTCACCTGCAATGCAGGAAGTCTGAGTTTGATCCCTGGATTTGGAAGATTCCCTGGAGAAGGGAACAGCTACCCACTCTGGTATTCTAGCCTGAAGAATCCCATGGACAGAGGAGCCTGGCGGGCTACAGTCCATGGGGTTGCAAAGAGTCCCACACCACTAAGCGACTAGGCACAGCACAGTACAAAGGTCTGACAAAGGTGCCTAACACATAATAAGCCCTCAAAATATGTCAGTGATTAATATGTGCAAACTTTAGAGAATATTCCCCTTAGAAGTCCCAATTCCCTACACTTCGGTAGCATGGAGAACCTCATATTCTTTCAGTCAATTCCAGATGCTACTTTCCAAAAACACAAAAATCTTGGCAAAATCCTAGCATTATTTGTCAAATAAAATATGTGTTACCTCTTAAAAATTTTATTATCTGTTGAAATTACCAGAATAAAAAGAAGTCAAAGAAATGGCTCGCTGTATCACCTATGCTGCCATGGTAGGATCAGCATAATTGTTATTATATAAGCCACATGCACAGAGTTTGGGTACCCATATCAGCTTTTAAAAACGGCATCCTTGCCCATATCATTTCTCACTATACCACCCACATTTCAATCATCACACAGTTTTTGTTGTTGCTGTTGTTGGTCTTTTGGTTTTGCCATACCACATGGCTTGCAGGATCTTAGTTCCCTGACCAGGGATTGAACCTGGATCCTGGTAGTGAAAGCTCTGAGTCCTAACCACTGGATCACCAGGGAATTCCCTCAATCATAGTATTTTTAAGCTCCTACAAAGTAGGAGAGCAGTATTCAAAGGGCATGCAATTTAACTGGGTAGGAAAAGCATGGATGAGTGACAAGCTAAATAATAAGACAACAGTCCAACAGATGTTAGATTCCAAGAAACACTGAGCGAGCATCTGTCTGCAAGGCACACTTGTCTGAGGACATGGGAAGCACGTACGGACGAGAAAGAGTTCTGGAGAAGAGGAAAGAATGTGAACCAGGACGTGGAAAAAGGGATGCCAAGGGCAGTGTTGACTCCTCAGTGAGGGCAGGGCATGGGGGAAACGATGTTTGAGGTGGACTGGGCCACTGTGTAAACAGCTTTACGCAGAAGGCTAGAGAGGACTGACTGGACTCAAGTGAAACAGGGAGCCACTGAATGATTTTCTAATAACATAATCGGAACATCTGTGGGAGAGTAACTTAAACATGAGGGGTAGTAAGGACCAAAATATAAGCCACAATATTTGAGTCCTTCTAGCCTTAGTCCGAACATTCTTATGACTCAGGCTTCAATCACTCTGCTTCAGATGGGTTGATTCCTGCCTCCCTTCACTCCCGGCCTCTTGAGAACATGCACTTGGAATGAAATAGCGGGTGCTGACTTGGGTTACTGGGTGGTGGGAGAGACTGCAGGTCTTAGGACCCTATTTATTGAGCCCATAGAAGGAGTGAGAGCCTGGGCAGCACAAAGCAGAATCACACAGGATGTTAATGACTGGACTACTTTTTCTCCCTCCTATTCCCAGATAATATATGCGTTAATTGTGCTTTTTTGTTGTTGTTGTTGACCTAATATTAGAGTTTTCTCTTGGAAGGTATTAACATTACACCCAAAATAGCATTTTTGTAGGACTTTCCTGGTGGTCCAGTGGTTAGGACTCCATGCTTCCCCTGTAGGGAGCATGGGCGTCATCCATGGTCCAGGAATTTAGAAGATGCTGAAAGCCAGAGCCAAAAAAAAAAACCAAAAAACAAAAAACATTTTTCTATCAATTTTTACCACTTTTATATATATATATATATATATTTGGGAATAACCATGATATGACAAGCAGACACCATGTAAGTAGTTCTGTGCTTAACCCCCTCCCTGAATTTCCATTAAAAATCAGATGAAGTGTTTTTATTCAGTTAAAAATGGGAATGAATATAATTAAACCTTACATAATACTATGGTATTTGAAATTTCGAATTCTGAAACTCTCTATAAAATATATACCTAATCTTTGATACATTCTACTTTTTTTATAATGTGTACATTGTGGACCCAATTTCTTTGGACTCCCTTTCTATCAGTTGGCCATTGTCTTCGTCTTATTAGGATGCATGGAAGTCTTTCAGTGCTTCCATTCTTTTCTCTCTCCTCTTACAAATCCTAGCCCTGACACAGTCTTTATTAACGGTCCTTTAGAGGGGAATTCACCTCTAGTGCCGAACTCTGGACCTGATGCACAATGCTGGTTTGTGCTTCTTGCATATGCTAACAAACACGCTCTTTCTCCCCAATGGATGTCACATAAAAATACATGTCTTCAGCATAAATAGGAAGCTGGCTTTAACAATCTGAGGCTGTAGATTTCTAGGTGTCTGTTTCTTTTCTAGTGATCCTTTTCTTCCAAAAGGCGAGGGAGCTTGGTTCAGAACAATGTCTTAAACTCCCGGCCTCTTGAGAACATGCACTTGGAATGAAATAGCGGGTGCTGACTTGGGTTACTGGGTGGTGGAGAGACTGCAGGTCTTAGGACCCTATTTATTGAGCCCATAGAAGGAGTGAGAGCCTGGGCAGCACAAAGCAGAATCACACAGGATGTTAATGACTGGACTACTTTTTCTCCCTCCTATTCCCAGATAATATATGCGTTAATTGTGCTTTTTTGTTGTTGTTGTTGACCTAATATTAGAGTTTTCTCTTGGAAGGTATTAACATTACACCCAAAATAGCATTTTTGTAGGACTTTCCTGGTGGTCCAGTGGTTAGGACTCCATGCTTCCCCTGTAGGGAGCATGGGCGTCATCCATGGTCCAGGAATTTAGAAGATGCTGAAAGCCAGAGCCAAAAAAAAAAACCAAAAAACAAAAAACATTTTTCTATCAATTTTTACCACTTTTATATATATATATATATATATTTGGGAATAACCATGATATGACAAGCAGACACCATGTAAGTAGTTCTGTGCTTAACCCCCTCCCTGAATTTCCATTAAAAATCAGATGAAGTGTTTTTATTCAGTTAAAAATGGGAATGAATATAATTAAACCTTACATAATACTATGGTATTTGAAATTTCGAATTCTGAAACTCTCTATAAAATATATACCTAATCTTTGATACATTCTACTTTTTTTATAATGTGTACATTGTGGACCCAATTTCTTTGGACTCCCTTTCTATCAGTTGGCCATTGTCTTCGTCTTATTAGGATGCATGGAAGTCTTTCAGTGCTTCCATTCTTTTCTCTCTCCTCTTACAAATCCTAGCCCTGACACAGTCTTTATTAACGGTCCTTTAGAGGGGAATTCACCTCTAGTGCCGAACTCTGGACCTGATGCACAATGCTGGTTTGTGCTTCTTGCATATGCTAACAAACACGCTCTTTCTCCCCAATGGATGTCACATAAAAATACATGTCTTCAGCATAAATAGGAAGCTGGCTTTAACAATCTGAGGCTGTAGATTTCTAGGTGTCTGTTTCTTTTCTAGTGATCCTTTTCTTCCAAAAGGCGAGGGCTTGTCCTGCCTCACCTGACTGATGGTAGAACAATTCTACCAACTCCTGTCTCAGGCCGCCCACCTCAGAGCTTCTGAGTGTCCTATAAAGAACCCTTAACGGATTTCTTCCATGTCTTGGGGGGAAAAGAAACACTCAGGACTTATTTCTTGAAAATATGCAAAACTAAAAAAATTCCTTAGTCTTATGACAACTGAGCCAGAAGAGATAAAGAAGTTTTTTGAGTTTCAGTCCAAGATCTTACGTTGGGACAGTTTTCTTCTGTCTCTACTATATCACTCCCCTCAGTGTCTGGTAAAGTGAGAAGTATGCATGTATTTGGAATACACTCTACTACTGAAGACCAATCAGCACTCCTTTGTCAATACCAAATATAAAACTCATCTTTCCTATTTTCTAAAACAAATTCTGATATTTTTCTCATGAAACCTCTGATGGTCTTCAGTAATTGTTACCTGTTCTCTTGATTCAAGTGCAGTGTTAACTTTTCCTCCTCACTAAACACCCATTAACCATTTTGGCACCTAAAGCATTTTTCATATTTCATCAAGGTATTTTGATATGTCAAGAAGAAACTTCAGTTGCTAACTGATAAAGGTCAAGTGATGTCTGGATACTTTGAGTTTTAGAGAAGCTTCTACTGAAGGTTCCATCTTCCAGTGGGAACTTCCTGACCATCCCAGCCAGTATGCCCTTTCTACCTGATTAAAACTCTGCTTGTCCTCTCAGACTTATTTCAAGCCTCATTTACTCCAAAAGACTTCAGTAAAAACATTTCAACCTACAGAGATCATATCATTTTCTGAAAATGTGTTACATACCATTTGGGTCACCATTTGGAGCCTGATTCAGTACTCCTAATAGTGACTTAACTTGGCAGATAATTGTCTTTGTGTCAGGATGGCAACATCCCCAGAAGAAGAACTGATTTATTTTTTTTAATGTCCCACTGAGTCAAGAGTACTTCTCTTTAAGACATACGAGATGGAACGGAAGGGACAGCTAATTGAACGATATCCATTCTACTCTTCCTCAGTTATGGAACTGTAGCATGTTAGCTGGGCATATGGCCTCCTTGGAGACTGTACTTCCCAATCTTCCTTTCTTCTAGCTACAAAATGTGACTATGTTCTTTCCAATAGACATAAGTGATGTGAAGCTGATAACAGCGCCCAAAGATACATCCTCATCCTTATCTCCAGAACCCTGTAAATGTTACCTTATTTGGAAAGGGGGTCTTTACAGATGTGACTAAGTTAAGAATCTTGTGATGGAGAGATTATCCTGGATTACCTGAGGGAGCCCTAAATCTAGTTCTAAGTATCCTTATAAGAGAAAAGCACAGGGAGATTTAACACGCATAAAAGGAAGGTAAAATGACAACCATTTGCTTGACAACCTTTTGCTAGTGCTGAGGACAGAAGAAGCCAAAAATAGAGATAGGATTACCCAGAGATAGAAGACCCTTTGGCTTAATAATGTCATCCAGGTGACACGTACAAGAGACCACAAGGTTTGTGAATATAGTCTACCATGAGAAACACTACTGTCTTGAAAGGGAAAGGGACATAATAAAATGTAAGAAGGGTTGGGTGACGCCTTCACATTCTCCAGGGAGAGAAAGGACTGAGGAAGACGGTTCACCTGCAAGCATGTGCTGTCCTTTAAGAAAATGGCATAAAGACTCGGAACGGAGAAACAGGTGCGGAAGCAGAGGCCAGAGTGGTGGGCACAGAGACTAGAGCTACAAGAGAAAAGGTGGAGGCCCGAGCTGTTGGTGCTGAGAACAGAACTGCAGGACCAGAGGGTGGAGCCTCAAGCCACAGGGAACTAGTCCTCAAAAACCTAGTGGAATCTTCTCTGCTAGATTTCAAAGCTATTTGGAAACAGTAACTATTACATTAGACAGTGAAGACCATGTATTATTCCTATACCAGTTTGTGACATATACACACACACAGACAGACACACACACACACACACACACACACACATATATGTATCATCATATAGTTATATCTACAAAGCATTAATTTTTAACAAGTCCTATATTTTCTCCTATACACATATTTTTATTATTTGTATTTTTTTACCCAAAGGTTCATCATATTTCACTTATCTTGATATCCCTATTGTCACACCTATGTATTGTTAAGCAATAGTATCTGTATTTCTCAAATATTTACATTCTTCATATTCCAGTATTCTATTTGAGGCCTTTTTAGCATAACCTAATTTGATAAAATAACCTCTAACTTGTCCAAGTATCTCCAAATGTTCCAATCTTACCCAGAGAAAAGTTAAGGCCTGACTTTCTGAAGCATGGTTTTGACTGTCACTTTCAATAGTTTCCCACTAGCTAAACAATAAAGAGCCCAAAGTTAAATTTATTCTTTAAGTAACTATGATATTATATACCCAAAATGTAAATAACACTTATTTTTATGGTTATTTAGATGTTTTTTTACTTCTTTGTGTGTTAACTATATTTTTCAAATTTTTCATACTCATTATGTATTGTTTTATAGGTAATTGTCTTAGCTCAGGCTGCCATAACACATTACCACAGACAAGACGGTTTCATGGAAATTTATTTTCCCATATTTATGCAGGCTGGAATTCCCAGATCGAGACCTGATAGGATTTAGTTTCTGGTAAAAGTTCTTTCCTTGGCTTGGCTGCCTTCTCACTGTGTCTCCAGGTGGCCTTTCCTTGGTACATGTACACAGAAGGGGTGTGTGGGGTAGGGTGAGGGGTGGATCTCTCTGGTGTCTCTCCTAAGTCAGCAATTTTACTGGATCAGGACCCTACCCTTCTGACCTCATTTAACCTTAGTTACTTCCCTAGAAGCCCCATCTCCAAATATAGCTACATTGGGGCTGGGGCTTCAATATATGAATGGGTGGGAAATGCTCAGGACCAGAGGGTGGAGCCTCAAGCCACAGGGAACTAGTCCTCAAAAACCTAGTGGAATCTTCTCTGCTAGATTTCAAAGCTATTTGGAAACAGTAACTATTACATTAGACAGTGAAGACCATGTATTATTCCTATACCAGTTTGTGACATATACACACACACAGACAGACACACACACACACACACACACACACACACATATATGTATCATCATATAGTTATATCTACAAAGCATTAATTTTTAACAAGTCCTATATTTTCTCCTATACACATATTTTTATTATTTGTATTTTTTTACCCAAAGGTTCATCATATTTCACTTATCTTGATATCCCTATTGTCACACCTATGTATTGTTAAGCAATAGTATCTGTATTTCTCAAATATTTACATTCTTCATATTCCAGTATTCTATTTGAGGCCTTTTTAGCATAACCTAATTTGATAAAATAACCTCTAACTTGTCCAAGTATCTCCAAATGTTCCAATCTTACCCAGAGAAAAGTTAAGGCCTGACTTTCTGAAGCATGGTTTTGACTGTCACTTTCAATAGTTTCCCACTAGCTAAACAATAAAGAGCCCAAAGTTAAATTTATTCTTTAAGTAACTATGATATTATATACCCAAAATGTAAATAACACTTATTTTTATGGTTATTTAGATGTTTTTTTACTTCTTTGTGTGTTAACTATATTTTTCAAATTTTTCATACTCATTATGTATTGTTTTATAGGTAATTGTCTTAGCTCAGGCTGCCATAACACATTACCACAGACAAGACGGTTTCATGGAAATTTATTTTCCCATATTTATGCAGGCTGGAATTCCCAGATCGAGACCTGATAGGATTTAGTTTCTGGTAAAAGTTCTTTCCTTGGCTTGGCTGCCTTCTCACTGTGTCTCCAGGTGGCCTTTCCTTGGTACATGTACACAGAAGGGGTGTGTGGGGTAGGGTGAGGGGTGGATCTCTCTGGTGTCTCTCCTAAGTCAGCAATTTTACTGGATCAGGACCCTACCCTTCTGACCTCATTTAACCTTAGTTACTTCCCTAGAAGCCCCATCTCCAAATATAGCTACATTGGGGCTGGGGCTTCAATATATGAATGGGGTGGGGGAAATGAACACAAACACTAAATTTATAACAGCAATAAAAATAAATTATATTATTACTGATATTTTCTTTTTTCTATCTGTTTAGACTTTACATAGGTTTCATGAAATAGGAAAACAACTCAGTGTTATGGCAACCAGTTTATTCAGGACTGCAAATACATTTTTTTAAATTAAAGTTTATATTTTTATTTTAACTTTTTGGCTGCTGGTATGTGAGGTTTTAGTTCCCCTGCCAGGGATCAAACCCATGTCCCCTGTATCAGAAGCACAGAGTCTTAACCACTGGACCACCAGGGAAGTCCCAGGATTGTAGATTCTTAAATGTGGTTCGGGGGTTCTGGACACATGAACGTTCAGCAGCCAAGGTAACTGACTGCCTACTCAACTGCAGCAGCTTCGACATCTCTGCTTCATCACATGGTGAATCAGCAACTCTATCTCTGCTTCTGCTGAAAAGTGTGTTGACATTGTCCCTTTCTGTTTTGAGGTCAAACTTCTTGAGAGAATCTGATTGGTTCACCCAATCAGTAAAAAAGCATATCTCAATACTTAACCTATGTTATTGTTGTTAAGTTGTGTCCAACTCTTTTTGTGACTATAACCCCCCAGGTTTCTCTGTCCATGGGATTCTCTAGGCAAGACTACTGGAGTGGGTTGCCATTTCCTTCTCCAGGGGATCTTCCCAACCCAGGAACTGAACCAGTGTCTCCTGCATTGCAGGCAGACTCTTTACTGCTGAGCCACAAGGGAAGACCATAATTGCAAAAGCATATGGTTTTTTGGAAATATAGAGTATATCACAGCAATGTTTACATGTAAGTACACAGGAAAATAATGAGGTAAGAAGTGATGAAGAAAAGACAAAGAATCTAAATTGCATTTTGTAGATGCAATATTTTCCACTAGAAATGATCTCTAAGTCCCCTTGCAGATTGATTATATGTTACTTGTTATATTGTTGGAATCCATAGAATGTCTCTAGCCTACCCTTCTGACCTCATTTAACCTTAGTTATTCTAGAAGCCCCATCTCCAAATGTAGCTACATTGGGGCTGGGGCTTCAATATATGAATGGGGTGGGGGAAATGAACACAAACACTAAATTTATAACAGCAATAAAAATAAATTATATTATTACTGATATTTTCTTTTTTCTATCTGTTTAGACTTTACATAGGTTTCATGAAATAGGAAAACAACTCAGTGTTATGGCAACCAGTTTATTCAGGACTGCAAATACATTTTTTTAAATTAAAGTTTATATTTTTATTTTAACTTTTTGGCTGCTGGTATGTGAGGTTTTAGTTCCCCTGCCAGGGATCAAACCCATGTCCCCTGTATCAGAAGCACAGAGTCTTAACCACTGGACCACCAGGGAAGTCCCAGGATTGTAGATTCTTAAATGTGGTTCGGGGGTTCTGGACACATGAACGTTCAGCAGCCAAGGTAACTGACTGCCTACTCAACTGCAGCAGCTTCGACATCTCTGCTTCATCACATGGTGAATCAGCAACTCTATCTCTGCTTCTGCTGAAAAGTGTGTTGACATTGTCCCTTTCTGTTTTGAGGTCAAACTTCTTGAGAGAATCTGATTGGTTCACCCAATCAGTAAAAGGCATATCTCAATACTTAACCTATGTTATTGTTGTTAAGTTGTGTCCAACTCTTTTTGTGACTATAACCCCCCAGGTTTCTCTGTCCATGGGATTCTCTAGGCAAGACTACTGGAGTGGGTTGCCATTTCCTTCTCCAGGGGATCTTCCCAACCCAGGAACTGAACCAGTGTCTCCTGCATTGCAGGCAGACTCTTTACTGCTGAGCCACAAGGGAAGACCATAATTGCAAAAGCATATGGTTTTTTGGAAATATAGAGTATATCACAGCAATGTTTACATGTAAGTACACAGGAAAATAATGAGGTAAGAAGTGATGAAGAAAAGACAAAGAATCTAAATTGCATTTTGTAGATGCAATATTTTCCACTAGAAATGATCTCTAAGTCCCCTTGCAGATTGATTATATGT
This sequence comes from Tragulus kanchil, assembly GCA_022376925.1. NCBI lineage: Eukaryota > Metazoa > Chordata > Mammalia > Artiodactyla > Tragulidae > Tragulus > Tragulus kanchil. The sequence continues at coordinate 64,694,011 of JAIOJX010000003.1, forward strand.
TACTTGTTATATTGTTGGTATGATGTCATTGCTGGCCTCATCTATTCCAAAGGATATAAGCATATAAAGGACAGAATCTATTGATTGCTGTTATCTTCATTGTATTTAGCATAGTGCTATAAATACAGTAGACAGTCAAAAATTCCGTACGTCAAACAGATAGTGTTTCTTACTTCCGGATTAGAGAGACAGTGTCTTGATAATTCCCTGGAAATACATGTGACCTCATGTGTTTCTTCTAAAGAAAACAAGGACGTTCCAACTTATTGATTCAAGATGGCACTGCAGGCAAAGGCCAAGAAAGAGAGTCATATCTTAAAAATGCTGATGCAGGGTTAGAGTTATCAAGCCCAATATCTTCCTACTGTAGCTTGAAAGAAATCTGAAAGTTTCAAGTAGTTATAAAACTCCATCTCACTGAGAGAAAGGATTCTTTTCTGTCATGCCGTAAAAGGTTTACTGAGAAGAATAAAGTTAAATATAACCATAACTAAACCTAAGTGTGGTTTGGCAAGGCACATGCAGAAATAGCACTAAATCAACAATAGAATAATATCACTGCTGACTCTTATGTAATGCTGACAAAGGCAGCAGCTGACAGTGAACATTAGAACTGATGTCAGCAGAAGATGCTGGACTTCTAAGCCCTGAGACATCACCGGTGAGATGGCTCTATGCTGGAAGCATATTCCTTTAGAGGAGACATGTTGTTCAGTCCTTCCAAATCTCAGCTCGCCTAGGTCATTCAAGGTTAATCAAGATCTCACTTGCCATGAAAGTGAAAAGAAACAAAGCCACATTCAGAAAAATGAGGGACAAATCATGAGGTGCTTCCCAGGTAGCAGGAGAACCTGTACTAAAGACCATGCGCTCAAGAAAAGCAGTTTGGGAGGGTCTTAGAAATTGTGTGTGTGCTCAGTGGCTCAGTCTTGACCGACTCTTTGCAACTCTATGGACTGCAGCTCGCCAGGCTCCTCTGTCCATGGGATTCTCCAGGCAAGAATGTTGGAGTGGGTGGCCATTTCCTCCTCTAGGGGATCTTCCCAACCCAGGGATCAAACCTATGTCCCCTGTATCTCCTACACTGGCAGGGGGATTCTTTGCCAGTAGTGCCACCTGGGAAGAAAATGGCAATGCATTCCAATATGCTTGCCTGAAAAATCCCATGGACAGAGGAGCCTGGAGGACTACAGTCTACAGGGCTGCAGAAAACTGGACTGAGAGACTGAGCTGGCACACACACACACTTAGAAATTAGTTCAAAACCCCTATTTTGGGAACCCGGCCGCCGCGAGGAGCCGCCGGAAGCCGCCCGCCGGGAGGAGCCGCCGGACGCCGCGAGGAGCCGCGAGGCGGATGCTAGTGTGTGAACTAGTATCATAGAACACCATAGCAAACCAGACATAGAGCCTACACTCCCTGACCAATCATCAAACCAAGGATCCTCGAAGCGGAAGCCCGGATTCCAAGACTCCACACTGATTATCAAAGAACATACAACACTACAGATTATTCACCTGTAAACAAGGTCTATCACCACCCAAGACACAAGCCACTGAACCCTTCTACAAGGACAGAAACCCAAAGGAACGGAGAATTCAACCAAGAAGCCTGGTGGGAATAAGAACTCCATACACACAGACACACACAAAGAAACAAAAATTAACCTAATAATGAAACGTCAGACAAACACTGTACAAATGAAGGACCAAGCTAGAGAAACACCACTTCAAATGACAGAGGAGGAGATAGACAAGCTATATGAAAGAGAATTCAGAAAAACTATACTAATGAGGATGCAAAACACCGAAAACAGAATATTAGAGGAAATTAGTGCATTGAGAAAAGACATGCAGGAAATGAAAAATAAGCAAATAGAGACCACCAACTCAATTGCTGAACTCAAAAATACTATAGAAGGTCTCAACAGTAGAGTATCAGAGGCTGAAGAACGGATAAGTGAGCTGGAAGACAAAATGGTGGAAATAAGTGCTGAAGAACAGAACAAAGCCCAAAGAATTAAAAGAACTGAGGATAGCCTCAGAGACCTATGGGACAATATTAAACGCACCAACATTAGAATTATAGGAGTTCCAGAAGAAGAAGAAGAGAAGAAAGACTATGAAAAAATTCTTGAAGAGGTTATAGTTGAAAACTTCCCCAGCATGGGAAAGGAGATAGTCAACCAAGTCCAGGAAGCACAAAGAGTTCCATACAGGAGAAACCCCAGAAGAAACACACCAAGGCACATACTAATCAAACTAACGCAGACTAAATATAAAGACAGATTACTAAAAGCAGCTAGGAGCAAACAACAAATAACATATAAAGGAAACCCCATACGTTTAACTGCGGATCTCTCAACAGAAACCCTACAGGCCAGAAGAGAATGGCAAGATACATTTAAACGGCTAAAGGAGAATAACCTGCAACCACGAATTCTCTATCCAGCAAGAATCTCATTCAAAATCGATGGTGAAGTCAAAAGCTTCACAGACAAGCAAAAACTAAAAGAATTCTGTACCACAAAACCAGCCCTACAACAAGTGTTAAAGGGCCTGATATAGCCAATAAATACAAGAGTAGGAGAAGCCTTACAAATCAAACCCCAAATTTCTAAGAAGATGACAATAGGAACATTCGTATCAATAATTACTTTGAACATAAATGGACTAAATGCTCCAACCAAACGACACAGGCTCGCTGAATGGATCCAGAAGCAAGACCCATACATATGCTGTTTACAAGAGATCCACTTCGACCTAGAGACACTCATAGACTGAAAGTGAAAGGCTGGAAAAAGATATTTCATGCAAATGGAAATCAAAAGAAAGCTGGAGTAGCAATCCTTATATCAGACAAAATAGACTTTAAAGTAAAGAAGATTCTAAGAGACAAGGCAGGTCACTACATCATGATTAAGGGATCTATCCAAGAGGAAGACATAACAGTCATGAATATCTACGCACCCAACACAGGGGCACCTCAATACATAAGACAGGTACTTTCAGACATAAAAGAAGAAATCAACAATAACACAATAATAGTAGGAGACTTTAACACTCCTCTCACACCAATGGACAGATCAACAAAACAGAAAATTAATAAAGAAACACAAGCCTTAAATGCCACACTGGAAAAGATGGACCTCATCGATATCTTTAGGACGTTCCATCCAAAAGCAGAAGAATACACTTTCTTCTCAAGTGCTCACGGAACATTCTCCAGGATAGACCACATCTTGGGCCACAAATCTAACCTCAGTCAGTTCAAGAAAACCGAAATTACATCAACCATCTTCTCGGACCACAATGCAATGAGACTAGAGATAACTACCAGAAAAAAAACCCTAAAAACACAAACACATGGACATTAAACAATACATACCTAAAAAACCAACTGATCATTGAGGAAATCAAAGGAGAAATTAAACAATTCCTAGAAGAAAATGACAAAGAACACACGAGAGTGCAAAACCTATGGGATACTGCAAAAGCAGTTCTAAGAGGGAAATTTATAGCAATACAATCCCACCTCAAGAAACTAGGAAAATATGAAGCAGATGACCTAACCCTCCGCTTAAAACAGTTGGAGAAAGAAGAACAAAAACATCCCAAAGCCAGCAGAAGAAGAGAAATCATAAAGATCAGAGCAGAAATAAATGAGAAAGAAACAAAAGAAACAATAGTAAAAATAAATAAAGCAAAAAGCTGGTTCTTTGAAAAGGTAAACAAAATTGACAAGCCACTGGCCAGACTCATTAAGAAAAAGAGAAGAACCAGATCAACAAAATCAAAAACGAAAAAGGAGAGATTACAACAGATAATGCAGAAGTCCAAATGATTCTAAGAGACTATTACGAGCAACTCTATGGCAACAAACTGGACAACTTGGAAGAAATGGACAGTTTCTTGGACAGGATTAATCTCCCAAGACTGAGCCAGGAAGAAACAGAAACTTTGAACAACCCAATCACAAGCTCAGAAATCGAATTTGTGATTAAAAATCTACCCAAAAATAAAAGCCCAGGACCAGATGGCTTCACAGCCGAATTCTACCAAACATTTAAAGAAGAGCTAATGCCTGTCCTTCTGAAACTCTACCAAACAATTGCACAGGAAGGAACACTCCCAAACACATTCTACGAGGCCACCATCACCCTGATACCCAAACCAGGCAAAGACAACACAAAAAAGGAAAACTATAGGCCAATTTCACTGATGAACTTAGATGCCAAGATCCTCAACAAAATCCTAGCAAACAGAATTCAACGACATGTCAAAAAACTCATACATTATGATCAAGTCGGGTTCATCCCAGGCATGCAAGGCTTCTTCAACATCTGCAAATCAATCAATGTGATACACCATATCAACAAGTTGAAAGACAAAAATCACATGATCATCTCAATAGATGCAGAAAAAGTCTGTGACAGAGTACAGCATCCGTTTATGATCAAAACTCTTCAGAAAATGGGCATAGAAGGAACCTATCTCAACATAAAAAAAGCCATCTATGAGAAGCCTACAGTGAACATTATTGTTAATGGTGAGAAACTGAAAGCATTCCCTCTAAGATCAGGAACAAGACAGGGGTGCCCACTTTCACCACTGCTATTCAACATAGTCCTAGAAGTCCTAGCAACAGCAATAAGAGAAGAGAAAGAAATCAAAGGAATCCAGATTGGAAAGGAAGAAGTCAAGCTCTCTCTTTTTGCAGACGACATGATATTATACATAGAAAATCCCAAAGACACGGTTACAAAGCTACTAGAGCTAATCAATGAATTCAGCAAAGTTGCAGGATATAAAGTCAACACACAGAAGTCACTGGCATTCCTATACACAAACAATGAAAAGTCAGAAAATGAAATCAAAGAGGCAATCCCCTTCACCACTGCAACCAAAAGAATCAAATATCTAGGAATAAACCTACCCAAAGAAACAAAAGAATTGTACACAGAAAATTACAAGACACTCATGAGAGAAATTAAAGAAGACTTAAACAGATGGAGAGATATTCCATGTTCCTGGATTGGAAGAATCAATATTGTGAAAATGACCATACTTCCAAATGTCATCTACAGATTCAATGCAATACCTATTCAACTACCACTGACATTTTTCACAGAACTAGACCAAATAATAACACAGTTCATATGGAAACACAAAAGACCTCGAATAGCCAAAGCAATCCTGAGAAAGAAGAATGGAGCTGGAGGGATCAGCCTCCCTAACTTCAGACTCTACTACAAAGCAACAGTCATCAAGACAGTATGGTACTGGCACACCCAAACCAGGCAAAGACAACACAAAAAAGGAAAACTATAGGCCAATTTCACTGATGAACTTAGATGCCAAGATCCTCAACAAAATCCTAGCAAACAGAATTCAACGACATGTCAAAAAACTCATACATTATGATCAAGTCGGGTTCATCCCAGGCATGCAAGGCTTCTTCAACATCTGCAAATCAATCAATGTGATACACCATATCAACAAGTTGAAAGACAAAAATCACATGATCATCTCAATAGATGCAGAAAAAGTCTGTGACAGAGTACAGCATCCGTTTATGATCAAAACTCTTCAGAAAATGGGCATAGAAGGAACCTATCTCAACATAAAAAAAGCCATCTATGAGAAGCCTACAGTGAACATTATTGTTAATGGTGAGAAACTGAAAGCATTCCCTCTAAGATCAGGAACAAGACAGGGGTGCCCACTTTCACCACTGCTATTCAACATAGTCCTAGAAGTCCTAGCAACAGCAATAAGAGAAGAGAAAGAAATCAAAGGAATCCAGATTGGAAAGGAAGAAGTCAAGCTCTCTTTTTGCAGACGACATGATATTATACATAGAAAATCCCAAAGACACGGTTACAAAGCTACTAGAGCTAATCAATGAATTCAGCAAAGTTGCAGGATATAAAGTCAACACACAGAAGTCACTGGCATTCCTATACACAAACAATGAAAAGTCAGAAAATGAAATCAAAGAGGCAATCCCCTTCACCACTGCAACCAAAAGAATCAAATATCTAGGAATAAACCTACCCAAAGAAACAAAAGAATTGTACACAGAAAATTACAAGACACTCATGAGAGAAATTAAAGAAGACTTAAACAGATGGAGAGATATTCCATGTTCCTGGATTGGAAGAATCAATATTGTGAAAATGACCATACTTCCAAATGTCATCTACAGATTCAATGCAATACCTATTCAACTACCACTGACATTTTTCACAGAACTAGACCAAATAATAACACAGTTCATATGGAAACACAAAAGACCTCGAATAGCCAAAGCAATCCTGAGAAAGAAGAATGGAGCTGGAGGGATCAGCCTCCCTAACTTCAGACTCTACTACAAAGCAACAGTCATCAAGACAGTATGGTACTGGCACAAAAACAGAACTATCGACCAATGGAACAAGATCGAGAACCCAGAGATAAACCCACGCACCTATGGGTACCTTATTTTTGATAAAGGAGGAGAAACTATAAAATGGGACAAAGACAGCCTCTTCAACAAGTGGTGCTGGGAGAATTGGACAGCTACATGCAGAAAAATGAAGTTGGAACATTCTCTGACACCATACACTAAGATCAACTCAAAATGGATTAAAGACTTAAATGTAAGGCCAGAAAACCATCAAACTCTTAGAGGAGAATATAGGCAAAACCCTCAAGGACATCAATCAAAGCAAGATCTTCTCTGACCCACCTACTGAAATAGCAGAACTGAAAAGAAGAATGAACATATGGGACCTCATGAAACTTAAAAGCTTTTGTACAACAAAAGAAATTACAAAAAAGCTCAACAGACACCCCACAGAGTGGGAGAAAATCATAGCAAATGAAACAACAGACAAAGAATTAATCTCCAAAATCTACAAGCAACTCAGACAACTCAGCACAGGAAAAATGAACAACCCAGTCAAAAAATGGGAAAAAGATCTAAAGAGACGCCTCTCCAAAGAGGACATACAGATGGCCCAAAAATACATGAAACGATGCTCAACCTCGCTTATTATCAGAGAAATGCAAATTAAAACCACAATGAGATACCACCTCACACCTGTCAGAATGGCCATCATCAACAAATCGACAGACAACAAATGCTGGAGAGGGTGTGGAGAAAAGGGAACCCTCTTGCATTGCTGGTGGGAATGTAAATTAATACAACCTCTATGGAAGACAATATGGAGATTCCTTAAAAAACTAAAAATAGAAGCACCCTATGACCCAGCAATCCCCTTCACCATTGCAACCAAAAGAATCAAATATCTAGGAATAAACCTACCCAAAGAAACAAAAGAATTGTACACAGAAAATTACAAGACACTCATGAGAGAAATTAAAGAAGACTTAAACAGATGGAGAGATATTCCATGTTCCTGGATTGGAAGAATCAATATTGTGAAAATGACCATACTTCCAAATGTCATCTACAGATTCAATGCAATACCTATTCAACTACCACTGACATTTTTCACAGAACTAGACCAAATAATAACACAGTTCATATGGAAACACAAAAGACCTCGAATAGCCAAAGCAATCCTGAGAAAGAAGAATGGAGCTGGAGGGATCAGCCTCCCTAACTTCAGACTCTACTACAAAGCAACAGTCATCAAGACAGTATGGTACTGGCACAAAAACAGAACTATCGACCAATGGAACAAGATCGAGAACCCAGAGATAAACCCACGCACCTATGGGTACCTTATTTTTGATAAAGGAGGAGAAACTATAAAATGGGACAAAGACAGCCTCTTCAACAAGTGGTGCTGGGAGAATTGGACAGCTACATGCAGAAAAATGAAGTTGGAACATTCTCTGACACCATACACTAAGATCAACTCAAAATGGATTAAAGACTTAAATGTAAGGCCAGAAAACCATCAAACTCTTAGAGGAGAATATAGGCAAAACCCTCAAGGACATCAATCAAAGCAAGATCTTCTCTGACCCACCTACTGAAATAGCAGAACTGAAAAGAAGAATGAACATATGGGACCTCATGAAACTTAAAAGCTTTTGTACAACAAAAGAAATTACAAAAAAGCTCAACAGACACCCCACAGAGTGGGAGAAAATCATAGCAAATGAAACAACAGACAAAGAATTAATCTCCAAAATCTACAAGCAACTCAGACAACTCAGCACAGGAAAAATGAACAACCCAGTCAAAAAATGGGAAAAAGATCTAAAGAGACGCCTCTCCAAAGAGGACATACAGATGGCCCAAAAATACATGAAACGATGCTCAACCTCGCTTATTATCAGAGAAATGCAAATTAAAACCACAATGAGATACCACCTCACACCTGTCAGAATGGCCATCATCAACAAATCGACAGACAACAAATGCTGGAGAGGGTGTGGAGAAAAGGGAACCCTCTTGCATTGCTGGTGGGAATGTAAATTAATACAACCTCTATGGAAGACAATATGGAGATTCCTTAAAAAACTAAAAATAGAAGCACCCTATGACCCAGCAATCCCACTATTAGGCCTATATCCTGATGAAATCAAAAATGAAAGAAGCACCTGTACCCCAATGTTCATTGCAGCTCTCTATACAATAGCCAGAACATGGAAGCAACCTAGATGTCCTTTGACAAATGAATGGATACAGAAGCTCTGGTACATGTATACAATGGAATACTACTCAGCTGTTAAAAGAAATGCAGAAGACTCAGTCCTAATGAGGTGGCTGGCTCTAGAACCTGTCATAAAAAGTGAAGTAAGTCAAAAAGAGAAAGACAAGTATAGTATACTAACTCATATATATGGGATCTAGTAAGATGGTCATGATAACACACGCAGTGAACTCATGAAAAAACAGAATAGACATAAAGACATTGTGGAGACCGAACAGTGGGAGGGAGTAACATGGAAACCTATACTGTCATGTGTAGAAAAGATAGCTATTGTCATTGTGCTAGGGGAATAGGAGTACCTACAACCACTTGGGGCGATGGTCTGGAGGGATGGGAGGGGGGAAACTGGGTGGGGGGAGGGTCAAGGGATATGCATATGAATGATCTGGGAACATACATGTACAAAAATAAATAAATAAATTAATTAATTAATTAAAAAAGAAAAAAACAACCCCTATTTTGTGGTTTCTTCAAGACAGTAATCCTTGTCCCCATCTTACAAATGAGAAATTCAAGGCTCAGAGAGATTAAGTAACTTTCCCCAAGTAATTATTTAATAAGACACAGATAAGCCTTCAAATCATTATCAATATAGTTCAGTCATGTTAGTAACATCCTGTTAGAGCTTTTGTTCTTCACCCACTTTCAGCATGGTTTCCAGTTTGGGGCCTGTTATTCTAACAACAAAAATACATGAAACGATGCTCAACCTCGCTTATTATCAGAGAAATGCAAATTAAAACCACAATGAGATACCACCTCACACCTGTCAGAATGGCCATCATCAACAAATCGACAGACAACAAATGCTGGAGAGGGTGTGGAGAAAAGGGAACCCTCTTGCATTGCTGGTGGGAATGTAAATTAATACAACCTCTATGGAAGACAATATGGAGATTCCTTAAAAAACTAAAAATAGAAGCACCCTATGACCCAGCAATCCCACTATTAGGCCTATATCCTGATGAAATCAAAAATGAAAGAAGCACCTGTACCCCAATGTTCATTGCAGCTCTCTATACAATAGCCAGAACATGGAAGCAACCTAGATGTCCTTTGACAAATGAATGGATACAGAAGCTCTGGTACATGTATACAATGGAATACTACTCAGCTGTTAAAAGAAATGCAGAAGACTCAGTCCTAATGAGGTGGCTGGCTCTAGAACCTGTCATAAAAAGTGAAGTAAGTCAAAAAGAGAAAGACAAGTATAGTATACTAACTCATATATATGGGATCTAGTAAGATGGTCATGATAACACACGCAGTGAACTCATGAAAAAACAGAATAGACATAAAGACATTGTGGAGACCGAACAGTGGGAGGGAGTAACATGGAAACCTATACTGTCATGTGTAGAAAAGATAGCTATTGTCATTGTGCTAGGGGAATAGGAGTACCTACAACCACTTGGGGCGATGGTCTGGAGGGATGGGAGGGGGGAAACTGGGTGGGGGGAGGGTCAAGGGATATGCATATGAATGATCTGGGAACATACATGTACAAAAATAAATAAATAAATTAATTAATTAATTAAAAAAGAAAAAAACAACCCCTATTTTGTGGTTTCTTCAAGACAGTAATCCTTGTCCCCATCTTACAAATGAGAAATTCAAGGCTCAGAGAGATTAAGTAACTTTCCCCAAGTAATTATTTAATAAGACACAGATAAGCCTTCAAATCATTATCAATATAGTTCAGTCATGTTAGTAACATCCTGTTAGAGCTTTTGTTCTTCACCCACTTTCAGCATGGTTTCCAGTTTGGGGCCTGTTATTCTAACAACAAAGAATAAATAGAGTGTCTTCATATTTAATTGATATTTTCCATTTCTAGCTTAATATTTAAAATCATTATTTTAATCTAACTATAACATCTCATGATAAGAAATTAGCCTCTTTTCTTTACATATCTCCTTTCGTACGGTCTTTCTTTCTTTCTCTCCTTCCATTCTTCCTTTCTTTCTCTCTCTCTCTTTTGTTTTCCCCTATCCCATCTCTGTTCCTTGTAACTTTTTCATTAAAAGATATTCCAACAGACCTTAAAACTTAACATCTTTTATAAATGATACAAGGATCAGTTAGTTATTCTCAGTTAATATTTAAATTGTGCCAGTAACAAGAGTTGGGCGCTGTTCTCATAGAGAAAAGCTATGCTGGGTGTGGCAACCCTTTATATCAGGCTTACTGTTCCCTGAAATATCAGATCAGCCACCAAGAACTAGTTTCTCCTTCTAAACATCATCAGGGACCAACATCTTCCTTGACATACTTGACTTTTCCATTTCACCAAAAACTCTTGTCTGTTTCTTAAAATGTGTTCTTCTCTTGACCTCTGCCTGGTTCTTTGCTAAATCTACCATTGGGAGCATCCCTTCTTTATGCTCTAAATGTTGGAATTCTCAGAATTCCATCTCAGAAAAGTTCTTGACACTTCTCTTTATATAAAATAGAAAAAAAAGGATCTCATTTTACTCCTAAGATTTGAGGACATATATTCCTAAATTGTCATTGTGCTAGGGGAATAGGAGTACCTACAACCACTTGGGGCGATGGTCTGGAGGGATGGGAGGGGGGAAACTGGGTGGGGGGAGGGTCAAGGGATATGCATATGAATGATCTGGGAACATACATGTACAAAATAAATAAATAAATTAATTAATTAATTAAAAAAGAAAAAAACAACCCCTATTTTGTGGTTTCTTCAAGACAGTAATCCTTGTCCCCATCTTACAAATGAGAAATTCAAGGCTCAGAGAGATTAAGTAACTTTCCCCAAGTAATTATTTAATAAGACACAGATAAGCCTTCAAATCATTATCAATATAGTTCAGTCATGTTAGTAACATCCTGTTAGAGCTTTTGTTCTTCACCCACTTTCAGCATGGTTTCCAGTTTGGGGCCTGTTATTCTAACAACAAAGAATAAATAGAGTGTCTTCATATTTAATTGATATTTTCCATTTCTAGCTTAATATTTAAAATCATTATTTTAATCTAACTATAACATCTCATGATAAGAAATTAGCCTCTTTTCTTTACATATCTCCTTTCGTACGGTCTTTCTTTCTTTCTCTCCTTCCATTCTTCCTTTCTTTCTCTCTCTCTCTTTTGTTTTCCCCTATCCCATCTCTGTTCCTTGTAACTTTTTCATTAAAAGATATTCCAACAGACCTTAAAACTTAACATCTTTTATAAATGATACAAGGATCAGTTAGTTATTCTCAGTTAATATTTAAATTGTGCCAGTAACAAGAGTTGGGCGCTGTTCTCATAGAGAAAAGCTATGCTGGGTGTGGCAACCCTTTATATCAGGCTTACTGTTCCCTGAAATATCAGATCAGCCACCAAGAACTAGTTTCTCCTTCTAAACATCATCAGGGACCAACATCTTCCTTGACATACTTGACTTTTCCATTTCACCAAAAACTCTTGTCTGTTTCTTAAAATGTGTTCTTCTCTTGACCTCTGCCTGGTTCTTTGCTAAATCTACCATTGGGAGCATCCCTTCTTTATGCTCTAAATGTTGGAATTCTCAGAATTCCATCTCAGAAAAGTTCTTGACACTTCTCTTTATATAAAATAGAAAAAAAAGGATCTCATTTTACTCCTAAGATTTGAGGACATATATTCCTAAATTTTCATTTCTAAGATAGACTTCTTTTAGACATATACGTGCAACTTCTCATTCTATGTTTCCTCATAGATGTCCCACAGATGCCCTAACGTAATCTATCTGGATCTCCATTTTTGAGATTTTATCCCCAAATATGCTTTAATTCCACAGCTTCTCACAAATGTTCCTGACAGCAGTTTAGCTCTCACACCCACTCCACTCAGCCTATATCTGATCAAGAATCAAGTTCCTAATTTATGAAGACTTAGAAAACAATCAGAGGTTATTTTTTCTCACCTGACACATCTGGAGGTAGGCACTGTTGACCCTGGCTCAATGGCTTAGTAATATTGGGACCAGCATTCTTTCTTCTTGTGACCGCCTTGCTGAAAGACAGCTACTTCTACTCTGGGCCTTACATGCCCGTCTAAAGCAGGAATAAGAGGGGGAGACACCACGACCTTCTCGATAGCTTTTATTGCTTTCCCAGAACGTCAGCAGTATCCTTCTGCTGATGTTCCCCCACCCTGTACTTATGTGCCCATTCTCACAGACCACTAAAAGGGAGCCACGCCTAAGCAGCGAAGAAGGCGAGGTCATCCAATTTCTACACACAGATGAGGACTTGATGGGGCCATTGCCAGGTTTGCACTGAAAGAGGGTCTGTCTGGTTTTCTTTTGCAGAGGTCTGGTCTCACGTGTATATTTTGGGTGTGCAGGATCGTCTCTGCTTGCCCGAAAATCTCTGCCCTTCTCACCCTGTTCTCTGCCCGGGAACCTGACACTATGCTGGGTGTGGCAACCCTTTATATCAGGCTTACTGTTCCCTGAAATATCAGATCAGCCACCAAGAACTAGTTTCTCCTTCTAAACATCATCAGGGACCAACATCTTCCTTGACATACTTGACTTTTCCATTTCACCAAAAACTCTTGTCTGTTTCTTAAAATGTGTTCTTCTCTTGACCTCTGCCTGGTTCTTTGCTAAATCTACCATTGGGAGCATCCCTTCTTTATGCTCTAAATGTTGGAATTCTCAGAATTCCATCTCAGAAAAGTTCTTGACACTTCTCTTTATATAAAATAGAAAAAAAAGGATCTCATTTTACTCCTAAGATTTGAGGACATATATTCCTAAATTTTCATTTCTAAGATAGACTTCTTTTAGACATATACGTGCAACTTCTCATTCTATGTTTCCTCATAGATGTCCCACAGATGCCCTAACGTAATCTATCTGGATCTCCATTTTTGAGATTTTATCCCCAAATATGCTTTAATTCCACAGCTTCTCACAAATGTTCCTGACAGCAGTTTAGCTCTCACACCCACTCCACTCAGCCTATATCTGATCAAGAATCAAGTTCCTAATTTATGAAGACTTAGAAAACAATCAGAGGTTATTTTTTCTCACCTGACACATCTGGAGGTAGGCACTGTTGACCCTGGCTCAATGGCTTAGTAATATTGGGACCAGCATTCTTTCTTCTTGTGACCGCCTTGCTGAAAGACAGCTACTTCTACTCTGGGCCTTACATGCCCGTCTAAAGCAGGAATAAGAGGGAGAGACACCACGACCTTCTCGATAGCTTTTATTGCTTTCCCAGAACGTCAGCAGTATCCTTCTGCTGATGTTCCCCCACCCTGTACTTATGTGCCCATTCTCACAGACCACTAAAAGGGAGCCACGCCTAAGCAGCGAAGAAGGCGAGGTCATCCAATTTCTACACACAGATGAGGACTTGATGGGGCCATTGCCAGGTTTGCACTGAAAGAGGGTCTGTCTGGTTTTCTTTTGCAGAGGTCTGGTCTCACGTGTATATTTTGGGTGTGCAGGATCGTCTCTGCTTGCCCGTTGAATCAACTCTCTGCCCTTCTCACCCTGTTCTCTGCCCGGGGAACCTGACCACGGGGGTTGCACAGTCAGAGAGCGGAAGCGCAGGATTCCTGAGAGCTGCAAGAAAGTCAGGTCTGCCTGGGCTCCCTCCATGCCAGATTCCGGCTAGCACCACTGTTTGCTCTGCTCTAGTTTCTTCCAGACAGTCCAGTCCTATAGCTGAGCTCTCTTCTGGCTTTGACTACTCTCTCCCCATGCCCCTCAGGCCGTGGGATGGTGAGTGCACACTCTACCCCTCTCCCCTCTCCTGGCTTCCGGCTCCGCAGTAAAGAGCATCCTGGGCTGGTTTCCCTGACCAGCGCTGCTCCTTGGTACACAGCCCCTTCACTCAACCTTCTCCAGACACCCCTTCTGAGTGAGCCATCTGTTTCCTGCCCAATATAGAAATCAACACAGTAACATCATATTATTCATATCATTAATGCCGCATCCCATGCAGAATGAGAAGAAAACTCTGGCTGAATGTGGGCATGGAAACAGGAGACACACACAAGGCCCTGCTGTTCAGGACTGTGGTGCTAGCAAGGCCAAGGGCTGAAATAAACGCCTTTGACATTCCCATTTCTCCCACCAAATTCTTCGCAGTCACTGAATGGGTGGAAAATGCATCCTCCCAGTAATCTGTCTTCAATTTAAAACATTAAACTATCAATTTTTCTTATGCACCTGCCCAAACTTGTCAGAGGGCTCGTACACAGGAGAAGGAAAGCAAGAGATTTAGTGCCATGTGGGTGGTCACAGGGTGCAGTGGGCACTGGCTGAAGGACATCATGCTAAGGAACGGAGCAACTAAACATCTTGAGTGTGTATACACAGAGGAAAGCACTTTCCTTCCAACTCCTCAGAAGTTATATAGTATTAGGACTTTCAGAATTACCTAAAGTCTTAATGATGATTCTTTTCACTCTTCTCTGCAGATTAGTTGACCCTGAAATTACTTGACCATAATATGTGTGGAGTTTTGTCTGGGGTCTCTATTCTGTTCTGGGTCTGCTAGCGGGTTTGTCTCTACATTTTGGCTTCTTTCTTCTTCACATCCTTTAATGGTCTCTTGGGTTACAAGAAGACCTTCCTTCTTTTAACTCAAACCCTTGTGTTTCAGATTTGAATGTGATAGAAATGGGGGAGGCCAGGGATCCTGATGAATTTGCTCAAGTTTTTTCCTACCCATCTATCACTGCCAGCTATTAATTAGATATAGATTTTCCATTTTCTCCCCACCCTATGTTTTGTGTATTATTATTAATGCCCACATTTACAAGTAAAAAGTAACAGGCACACATCTGGGACTTAAGTGCCTCATCCTCTGGCTACAATGCACCAGTCCCTCCCTATTTGATATATGCTCTTCCTTCCCAAGTCAAAGTTTTAAATTTTAATGTAAAAGTCTGTGTCTTTGTGATTACTCTAGATAGAACAGTGTCTAGGGGGTTTGGAGGGGGGGAGGCAGGAATAAAATAATTCATCGAGGATCATATAAATGCTGTAATGTGAATTTTTAAAACATAATTATTATGAAAATATTTTCATAGGTTTCTCTGCCCATGAATAAATAAGTTATATTTCCTTAAGGCATTTATTAATATGCTGATGAAAATTTCTGGATACAGTACTGACAAGTCACAATAATGAAATACATGAGACCAATTATAGTGTTACCCTCCTGCAGTATCTCAGATTTAATTTAAATGACTCACAGCCACAAAAGTAGAAACCTTAATGCACGGGTATGATAAAGTACAGTTTTTTAAAGTGGGAAGGACTTTATTAAGGGAGTCTGAGCATTATTTATGAATGAATCCTTCGGTATCTATACCCTATGCTCAGGGAGGACTTTATATTTCTATCTTTAACTCATCTCATGATTTATTTGCTATCCAGTATGACAGATACTGGAATGCTAGAACTTTCTGGAGCTGGAAGGAATGGTCAAGTACATCTAATCAACCCTCTTATTTTACAACAAGGAAGGAATATGGGGTCAATTGCTGGACTCAGGCATACTTTGCTGAGACCAAAGCCCAAGACAAGGAATTACCTAAAGTCTTAATGATGATTCTTTCCTTTGCAGATTAGTTGACCTTTTGACCATAATATGTGTGGAGTTTTGTCTGGGGTCTCTATTCTGTTCTGGGTCTGCTAGCGGGTTTGTCTCTACATTTTGGCTTCTTTCTTCTTCACATCCTTTAATGGTCTCTTGGGTTACAAGAAGACCTTCCTTCTTTTAACTCAAACCCTTGTGTTTCAGATTTGAATGTGATAGAAATGGGGGAGGCCAGGGATCCTGATGAATTTGCTCAAGTTTTTTCCTACCCATCTATCACTGCCAGCTATTAATTAGATATAGATTTTCCATTTTCTCCCCACCCTATGTTTTGTGTATTATTATTAATGCCCACATTTACAAGTAAAAAGTAACAGGCACACATCTGGGACTTAAGTGCCTCATCCTCTGGCTACAATGCACCAGTCCCTCCCTATTTGATATATGCTCTTCCTTCCCAAGTCAAAGTTTTAAATTTTAATGTAAAAGTCTGTGTCTTTGTGATTACTCTAGATAGAACAGTGTCTAGGGGGTTTGGAGGGGGGGAGGCAGGAATAAAATAATTCATCGAGGATCATATAAATGCTGTAATGTGAATTTTTAAAACATAATTATTATGAAAATATTTTCATAGGTTTCTCTGCCCATGAATAAATAAGTTATATTTCCTTAAGGCATTTATTAATATGCTGATGAAAATTTCTGGATACAGTACTGACAAGTCACAATAATGAAATACATGAGACCAATTATAGTGTTACCCTCCTGCAGTATCTCAGATTTAATTTAAATGACTCACAGCCACAAAAGTAGAAACCTTAATGCACGGGTATGATAAAGTACAGTTTTTTAAAGTGGGAAGGACTTTATTAAGGGAGTCTGAGCATTATTTATGAATGAATCCTTCGGTATCTATACCCTATGCTCAGGGAGGACTTTATATTTCTATCTTTAACTCATCTCATGATTTATTTGCTATCCAGTATGACAGATACTGGAATGCTAGAACTTTCTGGAGCTGGAAGGAATGGTCAAGTACATCTAATCAACCCTCTTATTTTACAACAAGGAAGGGAATATGGGGGTCAATTGCTGGACTCAGGTCATACACTTTGCTGAGACCAAAGCCCAAGACAAGGACTTCCCTAGCCATACAGTGGTTTAGATTCCAAGTTTCTAATGCATGGGGTATGGATTTGATTTCTGGTCAGGGAACTAGGATCCCACATGCCATATAATGTAGACAAAAAAAGAAAAACCCTAAGACAGTTTTACTCAAAGTCTAGTGCAGTGATTATTAATATTGGGCATGGTTTAAGTCCTGGATGAAGTGTAGATTACTGAGACCCACTGCCATACCTACTAGTAAGAATTACTAGGCTAGCACGCAGAAATCTACACTTGTATAAAACTTCCCTAGGATGAGTCTCCACATTGATGTTTCAGAACCACTTTCTGGAAGTGTGTTCTCTTCCTCCAGCTGTGTTTCCCATGTAGCCTAGGGGTTGGGGTCAGGGTTACCAAGCAGATACCTTTGGGATCAAGTGGTACTATGGGTCAAGGGGACAAAAGCCACAGAATAAAATGGAATATTAACCCACAGGGTTCATGTTACTTGAAATTTTGGGAGTAATTTTACTTTTATATTAAAACAAATATTACATATAAAGTGGTACTGAAAATAACATCTGTTAATAATGCAAATGTGAAGACTAAACCAGAGGTTGAGAGGAAGGACAGAGGATGAGGCTGAAAATTCCAACCCCCTAATTACATGGTTATTTTTCTGGTGACCAGTCTACCTTCTTAAGGTACCTAGAGCTTCCTCCCATTAGCATAAAATTGGGTGTTATTGAAAGGACTTCCTTATGGATAATAAAAAAATCCCTGTGACTAAGGAAATTCCACTTTTGTTTTTTTATCAGGGATCAAACCTGAGCCCCTGCAGTGAAAATGTGAAGTCTTAATCACTGCACTGCCAGGGAAGTCTCCCAAGGGTTTTTGAAACTCTGTGCCAGAAACCAGAAACAAAAAAACAAATATATACACACACATATATACAGACACATGTAGACATATATCATATTTATATAATTTGTTATGGTAAATAAATAAATACACACACACACATATATATAAAGTGTGCATGTGTGTCTGTGTGTATGTGTTTGAGTGTGTGTGTGTATAATGTATATATAAATGTATATGATCCCACAATGTGTTAGTGTATGTTTTTCCTAATGTACTTCAGACATGAAAATATTAAAAATGTCAGTGTGTCTGCATCCTTTTGACTTAGATATATCCACTATTATATGGAGAATTCCTGCTTCATCTCATTTCCATGCCAGGCACCATAAATACCCCAAAAGGAAAATTTGTACTTTAATGATTTTTCTTTTTTTTTTTTTTTGGTTTTAAGTTCTTAGTAGCTAAACTCCTATGCTCACCACTATCAGGTCCAGCCTCAAATGAAATTTTGACCATCTTAGACTGGAACTGAATTAGTCAGGGTTAAGAATCGTATTAGTCAGGGTTCTCCAGAGAAAGAGAACCAATATGATATGTTGACTGAGATTTATTGTAAGATCTTGACTCACATGGTTATAGAGGCTGAGGAGTCCCACAATTTGCCCTTATAAGCCAAAGACCCAAGAAACCCAGTGGTGTAGGGTCAAAGATCCCGGAGAGAGTAAATGATGCAATTTCCAGTCAAAGACTGAGGCTTTAAATACAGGCACTGAGGGCATGAAGTTGATATTCATCCCCATCCTAAGTAGTCAGACAGAAAGAGCAAGTCCTCCCTGCACCAGACTTTTGTTCTATTTATTCATACTGAATGAATCCCATGATAGCTTATTCACCTGGGAGGGCAACTCACTTTAGCTAGTCCACCCATTCAAATGCTAATGTCTTCCAGAAACTGCACCACAGACAGATCCAGAAATCCAGTCAAGTTGGCACACACAAATTAACTATCACGCAAATCTAGGATTATTTTTATGTTAGGCCCTGTGACTAAGGAAATTCCACTTTTGTTTTTTTATCAGGGATCAAACCTGAGCCCCTGCAGTGAAAATGTGAAGTCTTAATCACTGCACTGCCAGGGAAGTCTCCCAAGGGTTTTTGAAACTCTGTGCCAGAAACCAGAAACAAAAAAACAAATATATACACACACATATATACAGACACATGTAGACATATATCATATTTATATAATTTGTTATGGTAAATAAATAAATACACACACACATATATATAAAGTGTGCATGTGTGTCTGTGTGTATGTGTTTGAGTGTGTGTGTGTATAATGTATATATAAATGTATATGATCCCACAATGTGTTAGTGTATGTTTTTCCTAATGTACTTCAGACATGAAAATATTAAAAATGTCAGTGTGTCTGCATCCTTTTGACTTAGATATATCCACTATTATATGGAGAATTCCTGCTTCATCTCATTTCCATGCCAGGCACCATAAATACCCCAAAAGGAAAATTTGTACTTTAATGATTTTTCTTTTTTTTTTTTTTTGGTTTTAAGTTCTTAGTAGCTAAACTCCTATGCTCACCACTATCAGGTCCAGCCTCAAATGAAATTTTGACCATCTTAGACTGGAACTGAATTAGTCAGGGTTAAGAATCGTATTAGTCAGGGTTCTCCAGAGAAAGAGAACCAATATGATATGTTGACTGAGATTTATTGTAAGATCTTGACTCACATGGTTATAGAGGCTGAGGAGTCCCACAATTTGCCCTTATAAGCCAAAGACCCAAGAAACCCAGTGGTGTAGGGTCAAAGATCCCGGAGAGAGTAAATGATGCAATTTCCAGTCAAAGACTGAGGCTTTAAATACAGGCACTGAGGGCATGAAGTTGATATTCATCCCCATCCTAAGTAGTCAGACAGAAAGAGCAAGTCCTCCCCTGCACCAGACTTTTGTTCTATTTATTCATACTGAATGAATCCCATGATAGCTTATTCACCTGGGGAGGGCAACTCACTTTAGCTAGTCCACCCATTCAAATGCTAATGTCTTCCAGAAACTGCACCACAGACAGATCCAGAAATCCAGTCAAGTTGGCACACACAAATTAACTATCACGCAAATCTAGGATTATTTTTATGTTAGGATACCAACACTTTTTCAGAAGGAATGTAGCTAATCACTAAGATTTCTCTTTGCATGTTTGAAATTAAATCTCACTTAAGCAGTGAGATCTTTGAGAAGAATATATCTCATTCTTCTATCCCCAGAATGTGATAAAGTATCAGCCACATGTTGAATTCATAATTACTATATTTTTTGAAATACATATTTCAGGATATTAATTTAGAAACTCAATACAAACAATGAATTTTCTCTGGTACATAGACATGTAGCCAAGATAAAACTGCTAGAACAAACAAGTTGTCCTCACACTTACAGCACTTAGCTTTTCAAAGGTTAATTGAATTAAACTGGAATAACTGTTGCACTTTAGAGTCCAAATAATAATAATTATTATTACATCCACATGTGACATCAAATTAACAGTGTTTTGACACTTAAATGATAATCACACCTTCCAATCAACCAAGCAACAACCCAAACTGCGACAAGTGACCTGAACTATCAGAATAAGTTTTCCCCACTTCTCATTCATTTGCTATATTGTCTTGCTCTTGGTACTTAAAATGATGGGTCACACACAGTTTGAATATTTTACAACAAATTTGAAGCCATTTTGTTGACCATGCAAAGGACTACTCAGGATTTAATTTAACCATTTGATTTTTCCAAATAACTATCTCTTCTAGAATTATTTTTGAAGGAGCTATTTAATATAAACTGATTTGTTGCAGTACTAGATACTCTCAAAATATATCTTAAACTGATTTAGTGTTTTGGATGAAAGCTTGAAAGATATAGCAAGCAACACAATTTTAGATAGAAATAGTATCTATATCTTTTTAGTTTTAGTAATACGAGATATATAAGCAAAAGAAAGGCATATAGTAAAATTTTACTGGATGGTGACTGCAGCCATGAAATTAAAAGATCCTTGCTCTTTGGAAGAAAAGCTATGACAGACTTAGACATCACTTTGCCAACAAAGGTCTGTGTAGTCAAAGCTATGCTTTTTCCAGTAGTCATGTATGGATGTAAGAGCTGGATCATAAAGAAGGCTAAGCGCCAAAGAATTGATGTTTTCGAACTGTGGTGCTGGAAAAGACTCTTGAAAGTGTCTTGGACAGCAAGGAGATCAAACCAGTCAGCCCTAAAGGAAATCAACCCTGAATAGTTATTGAAAAGATTCATACTGAAGCTGAAGCCCCAACACTTTAGCCACCTGATGTGATGATCCGACTCATTAAGCAGTGAGATCTTTGAGAAGAATATATCTCTCCAGAATGTGATAAAGTATTAGCCACATGTTGAATTCATAATTACTATATTTTTTGAAATACATATTTCAGGATATTAATTTAGAAACTCAATACAAACAATGAATTTTCTCTGGTACATAGACATGTAGCCAAGATAAAACTGCTAGAACAAACAAGTTGTCCTCACACTTACAGCACTTAGCTTTTCAAAGGTTAATTGAATTAAACTGGAATAACTGTTGCACTTTAGAGTCCAAATAATAATAATTATTATTACATCCACATGTGACATCAAATTAACAGTGTTTTGACACTTAAATGATAATCACACCTTCCAATCAACCAAGCAACAACCCAAACTGCGACAAGTGACCTGAACTATCAGAATAAGTTTTCCCCACTTCTCATTCATTTGCTATATTGTCTTGCTCTTGGTACTTAAAATGATGGGTCACACACAGTTTGAATATTTTACAACAAATTTGAAGCCATTTTGTTGACCATGCAAAGGACTACTCAGGATTTAATTTAACCATTTGATTTTTCCAAATAACTATCTCTTCTAGAATTATTTTTGAAGGAGCTATTTAATATAAACTGATTTGTTGCAGTACTAGATACTCTCAAAATATATCTTAAACTGATTTAGTGTTTTGGATGAAAGCTTGAAAGATATAGCAAGCAACACAATTTTAGATAGAAATAGTATCTATATCTTTTTAGTTTTAGTAATACGAGATATATAAGCAAAAGAAAGGCATATAGTAAAATTTTACTGGATGGTGACTGCAGCCATGAAATTAAAAGATCCTTGCTCTTTGGAAGAAAAGCTATGACAGACTTAGACATCACTTTGCCAACAAAGGTCTGTGTAGTCAAAGCTATGCTTTTTCCAGTAGTCATGTATGGATGTAAGAGCTGGATCATAAAGAAGGCTAAGCGCCAAAGAATTGATGTTTTCGAACTGTGGTGCTGGAAAAGACTCTTGAAAGTGTCTTGGACAGCAAGGAGATCAAACCAGTCAGCCCTAAAGGAAATCAACCCTGAATAGTTATTGAAAAGATTCATACTGAAGCTGAAGCCCCAACACTTTAGCCACCTGATGTGATGATCCGACTCATTGGAAAAGACCCTGATACTGGAAAGATTGAGGTCAGGAGGAGAAGGTGGCGACAGAGGGTGAGATGGTTGGATGGCATCATTGACTCAGTGAACACAGATTTGAGCAAAAACTCTGGTACACGGAAAGACAAGGAAGCCTGGTGTATTTCAGTCCATGGGAGTTGTAAAGAGTTGGATATGACTTAATGACTGAACCACAGCAAAAATAATAACAGTAAGAATGAGGTCAACTACAACTTCAGTTACTATTTACTGAGTGGTTACTATTTATTTTTCTAAAGATTCTGCCAAATGTGGATAGACTGGTACCTAATTCACATAGCTGAGGGGTCAGAATGAGATACTAGTGCATGTACATGTCCTGGCCACTACCTGACCCCCAGTAAGCCTCTCATCGGCACATTCCTCATGATCTTAAAGAATGCTATGTCCTCCGGGTCTTTTCACAGAAACAGTCCTCTGGAAAATATTTTAACCTCACACACACCCTGACTGTATATTCTAATGTGCCAAGATCCCAGAGCATTTTATGTCTTTTGCTGCCATGGCACTCAGGCAATTCACCTTTATCAGCAAAGGTCACCACTCTCTCCAAACCTGTAGAGGCCCAAGAACAACAACTGGCCATTAGAGTAGTCCTGCATTGGGCAGGAATGGTTGGTCCAAGGCTTGGGCCATGCATTGGGCAGGAATGATTGGTCCTTGGCTGAGAGAACCCCAGGGAAATGGCTGCCTTGGTGTCAACCCCATGGTGGATCTAGTAAGCATAGTAGCTGGAGGCTCTCCTGTAATGCCATGGCTAAGACTTAGACATCACTTTGCCAACAAAGGTCTGTGTAGTCAAAGCTATGCTTTTTCCAGTAGTCATGTATGGATGTAAGAGCTGGATCATAAAGAAGGCTAAGCGCCAAAGAATTGATGTTTTCGAACTGTGGTGCTGGAAAAGACTCTTGAAAGTGTCTTGGACAGCAAGGAGATCAAACCAGTCAGCCCTAAAGGAAATCAACCCTGAATAGTTATTGAAAAGATTCATACTGAAGCTGAAGCCCCAACACTTTAGCCACCTGATGTGATGATCCGACTCATTGGAAAAGACCCTGATACTGGAAAGATTGAGGTCAGGAGGAGAAGGTGGCGACAGAGGGTGAGATGGTTGGATGGCATCATTGACTCAGTGAACACAGATTTGAGCAAAAACTCTGGTACACGGAAAGACAAGGAAGCCTGGTGTATTTCAGTCCATGGGAGTTGTAAAGAGTTGGATATGACTTAATGACTGAACCACAGCAAAAATAATAACAGTAAGAATGAGGTCAACTACAACTTCAGTTACTATTTACTGAGTGGTTACTATTTATTTTTCTAAAGATTCTGCCAAATGTGGATAGACTGGTACCTAATTCACATAGCTGAGGGGTCAGAATGAGATACTAGTGCATGTACATGTCCTGGCCACTACCTGACCCCCAGTAAGCCTCTCATCGGCACATTCCTCATGATCTTAAAGAATGCTATGTCCTCCGGGTCTTTTCACAGAAACAGTCCTCTGGAAAATATTTTAACCTCACACACACCCTGACTGTATATTCTAATGTGCCAAGATCCCAGAGCATTTTATGTCTTTTGCTGCCATGGCACTCAGGCAATTCACCTTTATCAGCAAAGGTCACCACTCTCTCCAAACCTGTAGAGGCCCAAGAACAACAACTGGCCATTAGAGTAGTCCTGCATTGGGCAGGAATGGTTGGTCCAAGGCTTGGGCCATGCATTGGGCAGGAATGATTGGTCCTTGGCTGAGAGAACCCCAGGGAAATGGCTGCCTTGGTGTCAACCCCATGGTGGATCTAGTAAGCATAGTAGCTGGAGGCTCTCCTGTAATGCCATGGCTTGTAACAGGTGTTCTTAGAGAAGATCTGAATGAATAGGGCATTTGAGGGTCTAGAATGTTCTATATCCTAACCTAGGTGGCAGTCACATTATGGTGTGCACTTTATGATAATTAATCTAGTCGTGGACAGGACTTGAGTTCTCTCTTACATGCCTTTTGCTGTGCTGTGCCTAGTTGCTCAGTCATGTCTGACTCTTTGCAAACCTAGACTGTAGCCTGCCAGGCCCCTCTGTCCATGGGGATTCTCCAGGCAAGAATACTAGATGGGTTACCATGCCTTCCTCCAGTGGATCTTCCCAACCCAAGGACTGAACCCAGGTCTCCTGCACTGCAGATGGATTCTTCACCTTCTGAACCACCAGGAAAGCCCATATACCTTTTATATATAAGTACATTTGATATGCAAATAAATTTAAACATATCAAGTAAAGAAATGAAGTCACCATTCTGAATAACTCTATCTACACATTCCAGAAAAACTCAACCCTGGAAACAACCACATAGTGAATTCCAAGTAGTTTCATTTTTATGTATATTATTTAGAGAATTGCCTAATTTCTCCCACTACACTCTGTACTATCTCAATATAATGAGCTATTTCTATATGCTATAGAGCAACTGAAGACAAAGACTCTTTTCTTTTTGAACCACAATGTTCCCAGAACTTCTAAATTTCTTATATATTTTCTTCATGCATGACTTTAGTCTATAATGAAGTCCCATGTTTAATGAATTCTTGCAGTTTCTGCCCAGACCTGAGGACTGATTGAGACTGGGATGGAAAGTGAGTAGTTGAGATTTCAAGTTCTCCTATACAAAATCTGTAGCTGTTCAAGTGCCTTAGATAGACTTTGGATCAGGAACCTGGAGTAATGGCCAAGATACATCGCTAGCCCTGTGGGTATAGTCCATGGACTGCTTGCTCTGACAGTCACAACTTAGTTTTTATCTCAAAAAAGTTACAGTAATAAATGGAAGCATAAATGGAATAGTGTGACTTCAGTACCAGTCAGAAAGCAGTTACTAAATTTGGAAGTAGGAAGTAGGCTGCTTTTGGTTTGCGAGTTTGGCATTAGATCTCTGGTTTCAGTCTTAAAAGACCCTCCATTAATTACTTTGGTCATTGGCCTCTCTCCAAAATCAAGATCAAGACATTCTCACCAAAGTAGGAACATTTCCCTTTTTGAAAAGAAGGAAGCAAGAAGTACTTTTGAAATTTTCCAACCATGACCTCCATGTGAATGATTTAGAAAAATAAAATGTTGAAAACCTGATGGAAATGGAATAATTGTCTTTTTTTTCAGTACTCTTGGACACCCTATCAGTCTCTTTGTCAAATTGCACAGATGCTTCTTCATTAGTGATTATTTCATTAATAAATCAAAAAATTTTAAATAGAATTAAATTCATTCTATCTTGAAAAATGATCCCCAAGTCCCATAAAATGAAGTTGTAAGAATTGCCCTTCTAAAGTGTGCTTTGATGGAACTACTTTTCAAAATGCAATTAGAAATTACAGATAACTTCATCATTGTGACAGAAATTCAACACAAGAGTTTCAGAATAGTTTTTCTCTTCTTCCTAACATAGCTACATTATTTAAGATTAATGTGACAGAAAGTGTGATGCACTTCTGCACTGCTTCTGTCCTAGCAAAGTTTTCATGCTGACTACATTAGCTTTCCCAAGGGGTTTTGCAGATGCTTATCATGGTTTGGACGCTTTTGTCAGATAAAGCTTCACGTCATATATTGTATCTGCATGAAAAAAATTTTTTTTTGACTTTAGTCTATAATGAAGTCCCATGTTTAATGAATTCTTGCAGTTTCTGCCCAGACCTGAGGACTGATTGAGACTGGGATGGAAAGTGAGTAGTTGAGATTTCAAGTTCTCCTATACAAAATCTGTAGCTGTTCAAGTGCCTTAGATAGACTTTGGATCAGGAACCTGGAGTAATGGCCAAGATACATCGCTAGCCCTGTGGGTATAGTCCATGGACTGCTTGCTCTGACAGTCACAACTTAGTTTTTATCTCAAAAAAGTTACAGTAATAAATGGAAGCATAAATGGAATAGTGTGACTTCAGTACCAGTCAGAAAGCAGTTACTAAATTTGGAAGTAGGAAGTAGGCTGCTTTTGGTTTGCGAGTTTGGCATTAGATCTCTGGTTTCAGTCTTAAAAGACCCTCCATTAATTACTTTGGTCATTGGCCTCTCTCCAAAATCAAGATCAAGACATTCTCACCAAAGTAGGAACATTTCCCTTTTTGAAAAGAAGGAAGCAAGAAGTACTTTTGAAATTTTCCAACCATGACCTCCATGTGAATGATTTAGAAAAATAAAATGTTGAAAACCTGATGGAAATGGAATAATTGTCTTTTTTTTCAGTACTCTTGGACACCCTATCAGTCTCTTTGTCAAATTGCACAGATGCTTCTTCATTAGTGATTATTTCATTAATAAATCAAAAAATTTTAAATAGAATTAAATTCATTCTATCTTGAAAAATGATCCCCAAGTCCCATAAAATGAAGTTGTAAGAATTGCCCTTCTAAAGTGTGCTTTGATGGAACTACTTTTCAAAATGCAATTAGAAATTACAGATAACTTCATCATTGTGACAGAAATTCAACACAAGAGTTTCAGAATAGTTTTTCTCTTCTTCCTAACATAGCTACATTATTTAAGATTAATGTGACAGAAAGTGTGATGCACTTCTGCACTGCTTCTGTCCTAGCAAAGTTTTCATGCTGACTACATTAGGTTTCCAGGGCAGATGTTTGATATGTGTTTGGACGCTTTTGTCAGATAAAGCTTCACGTCATGGTCTGGCCCCAGCTGTTGACAAAAGGGAGCTTTCTTCAGTCAATAAGGAAAGAAACATTTGGAAAAAAATCTGTAATATCTGAAAAGAAATTTCATACATCATTGGAAACAAAGGAACGTAAAGCTAAGTAGATTGGGATTGGAGCTCTTTTTTAAATCATGTCAGCCCAAAGCGTTCCAGTCAGCAGTCTGAACACATCACGGATGAGGACAGATTTGCCACTTGACTTCACCAACTAACAATCACAAAGCTTAAAGGAATCTGTGTAAAAGGGAATGGAAAAGCTTAATGCATTCTGAGTTTTTCTAAAGGCAGTATGTTGCTTAAACATGAATTCTCAGGATATAAAATGTAAAGATAAAGTAGACTATCTTGACACCATAACAAATTTAGAAATGGGGAAAAAACCTGAAATCATGCTCAGAAAAGCCACAGTGTTTCTAGAAGAATAATGTGGAATAAAATAAATTCCTAGGGTTTTGGCTTGGAGCTATGTCTAAATAACAAGGCTGATTCAATTATTTTGTGGCTGTTCCCTTTTTGGTTTAAAATAATCCAATAGCTGCCAAAGCAATCCGGGAACTTCATGGTTTGTGGGATCCAGTTTTAGACAGGAAAAGAAAGGATAACCAAACTGCAGTTGCTGATAAACCATTTCTGTAATCAAAACATCTGTGATGAAGATAAGTGGGGAAAAATATTTCTTGTTGTTTCATCTAAATTCCATTTCTATCAGATGTACCTAGGCTGCGTGCAACCCAAGTTAACAAATAAGTGATGCCCATTTCTGTTCTAAGACACTGGGTTAGAGAAATGATCCCCTTAGATGGAGTTGTAAAAGTGGCTGCTGCCTGGAATTGGTACTTTGTTTTCCACAAACACTTGTAGCATAATCCATATATAAGCAGGATGAAATAATTAAGTTGCATACTTCTTCCTTTCCATGGAGTATACATTTCATTTACCTTGGGAGTGTGAAGGGGAAGAAAGGGTGTTTGTGAGATACAGAACCAACCACAGAGGAAAGAGCTTCTGAAAAACAGAGTAGATATTTCCGGTTAACTCATAACCTGGCTTCTCTTTTTTTTCCCAATCGAAGATAGGAAAGGCAAGTATTTTTCATGACTCCGTCCCTGGCAGCCATAAAAAATACTCACAGGTATTTGAGCTGAAAGCCCCAACCCAGCTGTTATCGGTGAAGGAGAGCCATGCCCAAGTCTTCCCACCATGTATTCAATCTTGGAAATTGGCCATGAGAAACAAGAGCGATGCAAACAAAATATAGCTGATGAGATGTGCAGGATGTCTTGCAAGACATAAAGTTCTTATATGGAAGAAATACGTTTAAGCCACCATAGAAAAAAATTCTTTGTGTTAGTATATGAGTTCCAAGCTTTGACAATAGTCAACATGGCATGAATCTTCATGGTACGTGCATTAGTGTGGAAGCCAAAAAAGATCCAGCAGAACCAAGGGTTACAAAGGACAAAAGGATTCAGTGAGAAAGGGCAGTCAGCCTGTTGGGAACAATTCAAATGGCATTAGCAATCGTTGCTGGGAAGATGCATAATCCTGAACGTCTACCTGCACCTCTAGCTTGCAAAATAAATTCCTAGGGTTTTGGCTTGGAGCTATGTCTAAATAACAAGGCTGATTCAATTATTTTGTGGCTGTTCCCTTTTTGGTTTAAAATAATCCAATAGCTGCCAAAGCAATCCGGGAACTTCATGGTTTGTGGGATCCAGTTTTAGACAGGAAAAGAAAGGATAACCAAACTGCAGTTGCTGATAAACCATTTCTGTAATCAAAACATCTGTGATGAAGATAAGTGGGGAAAAATATTTCTTGTTGTTTCATCTAAATTCCATTTCTATCAGATGTACCTAGGCTGCGTGCAACCCAAGTTAACAAATAAGTGATGCCCATTTCTGTTCTAAGACACTGGGTTAGAGAAATGATCCCCTTAGATGGAGTTGTAAAAGTGGCTGCTGCCTGGAATTGGTACTTTGTTTTCCACAAACACTTGTAGCATAATCCATATATAAGCAGGATGAAATAATTAAGTTGCATACTTCTTCCTTTCCATGGAGTATACATTTCATTTACCTTGGGAGTGTGAAGGGGAAGAAAGGGTGTTTGTGAGATACAGAACCAACCACAGAGGAAAGAGCTTCTGAAAAACAGAGTAGATATTTCCGGTTAACTCATAACCTGGCTTCTCTTTTTTTTCCCAATCGAAGATAGGAAAGGCAAGTATTTTTCATGACTCCGTCCCTGGCAGCCATAAAAAATACTCACAGGTATTTGAGCTGAAAGCCCCAACCCAGCTGTTATCGGTGAAGGAGAGCCATGCCCAAGTCTTCCCACCATGTATTCAATCTTGGAAATTGGCCATGAGAAACAAGAGCGATGCAAACAAAATATAGCTGATGAGATGTGCAGGATGTCTTGCAAGACATAAAGTTCTTATATGGAAGAAATACGTTTAAGCCACCATAGAAAAAAATTCTTTGTGTTAGTATATGAGTTCCAAGCTTTGACAATAGTCAACATGGCATGAATCTTCATGGTACGTGCATTAGTGTGGAAGCCAAAAAAGATCCAGCAGAACCAAGGGTTACAAAGGACAAAAGGATTCAGTGAGAAAGGGCAGTCAGCCTGTTGGGAACAATTCAGAAGAGGCTGCTAGCACTGCCGTGGTAGCCAAGCCATACTTGTAATTGCTGGGAAGATGCATAATCCTGAACGTCTACCTGCACCTCTAGCTTGCTGGCCACAGTACAGCCTCAGCAGCAAATATACTACAGTTTAGCCATTTCAGATTCCCCACCAGCATAGTCATGACCTCCTCCTCACCGCTCACGATGTCCTCAGCAGTTTTTAGGAGTTCCCCAGGACACTCATTCTCTTACTTTCTGGCCCCATCATTTAAGCTGCTGCCCAGAGATTTTGTGAGGCAGCTACCTCCCCTCCCCCACTGCTGCTCCATCCTTTAGAGATGAACTCCAGTGGAATGGCTGGCATCTCCATCTTTGAAAACCTTCCAGACCTCTATGGTTGTAGTCACTGTTCCTGCACAGAAACACAAGAATGTTTCTTCTCCTGAATTCTGTGCCCTATCATGTCACCTGGGCCTCCAGGCAGCACTGCAGGCTCCAAGGGTAATGTTCCTGGCCCTTGTCAAAAGGTCCCTGAAACTTCTCAGAAGTCAGAGCCCACCTCTTGGGCTGAGGAATGGAAATGCTCTGGCCTCATCTCCTCACTCATCATCTCTTTGTTTTCAACAACCAGCTTTCTCTCACTCCTCTCTGTTGCCCTCGAATAACTCTTTCAGTCGAAAGGAGCAAACCAGAAAAGGCTGCCAAACATGGGAATGGCCATCCAGGAGGAGGGGCGAAGGGCCACCGGCCTGCCACATCCAGTCTCTACAGGGTTGCTTATGCTGGGCTGTCACATGAAGTTGTTCTCAAAATGTCGACTTCTATTGGGTATGAGTCTCAGAAGGCAAGATACCCAGTGTGGCAAGGCACACAGCAGGTATCTGCTGGTAGATGCTTCAGTGGGCTCTTACCCCAGGAACCTTTCAAAGAGCCAGAGGCCAACACTGCTGGCTCATTTTCAAGAATCTGAGTGGGCTTAGGATGGACCTGGATGGGTTCTCGTGCAGTCACCTGATTCAGTGTTACCTGGAAGACGTCCAAATGGAGGTCCCCAGGAAGCTGGCTCTTTTTCATTGGTTGCTTTTATAAGACATGTATCTGACAAAACCTTGAAATCTCAATGTCAGCTAAGCACACCAGGGAGGAGCAGAGGCTCTGGAGACAGAAAGTCTTGTGTATGAGTGATGGCCGCTCAGTGACCATGAGCTTGGGTGATTTGCTCAACTATCCTATTCAGCCTCAGTTTTCTCATCTATAAAGTGGAGAGGAAATAGTAACTAGCATTGTCGGTGAAGACTAAGTGAAATAACACCCATTGGGGGTGGCCCGATGGTACCACCAATAAGTTAGGCGGTCAGTAACTGTTGGTGACTATTTACCAGCCCCGTAGACTTAACAGACAAGCCTGGAGCCAACTAATGCAAATGTTAATGTCTCCTTCAGAGAACACGTTCACTAAAGATGCCATTAAATTAAAGTAGAAGCAGACACTAAGCACTGTCACCTACAAAGAGGAAAGACAGATGCTACAGGCACAGCAGAGAGTTGCCCGAGGGCTGAGGATTCTGAGACAAGAAGCCCATAGGAGCCGAACCACGACTGCAGCTTGAATCGTGGATACGGAAGACATTAAAGAATATGATAAAGGCTCTCTTCCAAATAGTCAAATGTAGTTTGATTTAAGTGAAAGCAATTGGAAGAGACCTGGTTACATCTGCAAAGTATGAGTAGGTCTGATTTTTTTTTTTTTTATCTTTTGGAGGGTGGGGTGGGGAGGGAGGGGGACAGGCGGGCCACTTCTATTGGTCTTTCATTTCTCTGTTTTCATCCGTCTTTGTTCTTTGGCTCCTGTGGGCCTCCCATCGCGGTGGCCTCTGTTGTCACAGAGCACCAGCTCTGGGCGCATGCGCTCCAGAGCTCCGGCTCGGCAATTGGACACATCGGTCCATCCGCTCCGCGGCACGTGGGATTCTCCCAGGCCAGGGCTTGAACCGGCGCCCCTTGCACTGCAAGGCGGTGTCTTTACCCACTGGACCACCAGGGGAAGCCCAGGCCTGATTTTAAGTTGAGAAAATTACCAGAGTCATGTTAAACACAAGGGGCGGCGGCTGGCTCTGTGCAGTTGAGAGCCAGAATTGGAAGCAGTTTACTGACCCAAGGAGGACCCGTGCAAGTAGAACTTGCTGTCTTGGCTGGAGCAGGGAGCCCTACTCCTGGAGCTGAGTAGGGAGGTGTGAGCAGGAATGTGGAAAAGACCCAGACCAGGCCTCACAGACTCACTGAGTGGCCCTGAAGGCCCTCCGCCCTGTTCTCCTGAGGGCACCGCCAGCATCAAGCAGGCGCTCCACTACCCAGGAACACAAAGCCAGCCTCACTGCTCATCAGCTCAACTGGACGTGACAAACTGACACCCTAGTCCATATGGAAGACAGGAAGGCCCATGTGTCTGGAGGGGCACACAAGGAGGAGACACGGGCACACAAAGAGGAGACATCCAAGCCAATTAGAAGGCAAATAGAAGAGCATTGAATGAAAAGCAAGCGTCACTGCCTCCCTCTTGCAGACTGTAACCTATGAATGGGTAACTGACAATGAAGATTCATAATAAAACCAGGCAGAATAAGGCAATCTTTTGAAAATTATGACTGTGAATTTTCTTTGGCTCTCTGAGATCATGATCTTCACTCATCTTGGCCCGAGCCAATCACCTGCATGCAAAATCAAGATCTGTTCCAGAATGAACCGGGGAAGATTGAGGTTGTGCTTGGTCTCTGACAGTGTAGGAACTTGTAGCAACACAGAGCTTTCCTAATACTCTAAATCCCTTTCTTTCTTACATTTCTTCTGCCACGGGGTAAAGAAAATAATCCTCCTAGCTATGTCGTGACTAGAGGAGCAAGTCAATGAAGCTTATGGTTCTACTGTAGATAAAAGACCTAACACAGAAGAAGCAGGTGAGAACCTGGAGGAAAGAAGAGACCAGGGAAAAATAAAGGGAGGAGGGGAATGCCATTACATTGTGTGACCATTTCATTATGCAACAGACATTGCGTGTCTTCTCTAGGCTTCAGCCTAGCCTGTTGTGAATGTCAGATACCGGACCACTGACACTGGGCCGGCTGAGGGAAGTTAGGGGCTCCTGGGACTATACAAGCCTGTTCACAGCCACAGCAAACTCAGCTTGACAGTCTGGCAAAATTAGGGAGAAATGGGTCCAAGTTTCAACTTCCCTGGACCACTCCTGGCTCCAAACAGCACAGAGGAGACCCAGGTAATACCAAGAATCTGGTTGGGGGTCCATGCAAAGAGCCTTGGCCACCCTGGGGCCAAGTGGCTCTAGACTGAGGGCTTTGGCCTAGACAGGAACCAACTGTGAGTCACCCTCAGAACTCAGAAGGCTTCTTAGCACCCTAGGGAGAGCAGCTGCAGGCTAAGTGTCCTGCAAAGCATAGCAAGCAGTGATTGAGACAAAGAGGAACAAACAACAGCCAGGATGCAGCCATAGAGGCTCACAGGATGTGAGACATCACTCAAGAAGCCAGAGGACAGCAAATCTAAGGCCCTGGTTTTGCTTTCACCATGAGATCTTCCACAGACAGATGAGCCTGGTGGGCTGTGGTCCAAGGGGTCACAGAGTTGGACAGGAATGAGCAACTGAGCACAAACACATGAGCTGTTGTAAGTCTCACCATCCCCTCCACTTAGCAGATGACTTCTTGAGATGACACTAGGTGCTAAGCAGATGACACAGATCTGAGAGAGAAATAGTGTTAAGGTTCTTTTCCTAAAGGACTGATTTGAAAGTGCTTTTTAAAACTGCAATTCAGAATCCAAAGTATTAATGTTAGTTGTCAGGTTTTTTTGGTTTGTTTGTCCCCAGGTAATGCATGCCAAGAAAACCAGATTAATTATAGAAAAAAATAAATAAATAAAACAGCTACACAGTCTCTGCATATTGTAGCTAAAACATGAGTGAAACGTGCAGTCCTGGTCTGTGGCTGAATCAAATGAGAAGTGGGAACACACAGACGAACCAGTAGACACACCAGGCATTTGTTCCTCATCAAGGTGAAACTGGGAGCGGGGTGACCCACAGCAATCATGAGGAATGACGGTGCTAAATGCTGACCTTGTGTATATTTTTGAAAGAATGACATGGAATGAATCTCACCAATGGGACCCCCAAGAGGTGAGGCATGTCAGATACCGGACCACTGCGGGCTTCCTGGGACTATACAAGCCTGTTCACAGCNACAGCAAACTCAGCTTGACAGTCTGGCAAAATTAGGGAGAAATGGGTCCAAGTTTCAACTTCCCTGGACCACTCCTGGCTCCAAACAGCACAGAGGAGACCCAGGTAATACCAAGAATCTGGTTGGGGGTCCATGCAAAGAGCCTTGGCCACCCTGGGGCCAAGTGGCTCTAGACTGAGGGCTTTGGCCTAGACAGGAACCAACTGTGAGTCACCCTCAGAACTCAGAAGGCTTCTTAGCACCCTAGGGAGAGCAGCTGCAGGCTAAGTGTCCTGCAAAGCATAGCAAGCAGTGATTGAGACAAAGAGGAACAAACAACAGCCAGGATGCAGCCATAGAGGCTCACAGGATGTGAGACATCACTCAAGAAGCCAGAGGACAGCAAATCTAAGGCCCTGGTTTTGCTTTCACCATGAGATCTTCCACAGACAGATGAGCCTGGTGGGCTGTGGTCCAAGGGGTCACAGAGTTGGACAGGAATGAGCAACTGAGCACAAACACATGAGCTGTTGTAAGTCTCACCATCCCCTCCACTTAGCAGATGACTTCTTGAGATGACACTAGGTGCTAAGCAGATGACACAGATCTGAGAGAGAAATAGTGTTAAGGTTCTTTTCCTAAAGGACTGATTTGAAAGTGCTTTTTAAAACTGCAATTCAGAATCCAAAGTATTAATGTTAGTTGTCAGGTTTTTTTGGTTTGTTTGTCCCCAGGTAATGCATGCCAAGAAAACCAGATTAATTATAGAAAAAAATAAATAAATAAAACAGCTACACAGTCTCTGCATATTGTAGCTAAAACATGAGTGAAACGTGCAGTCCTGGTCTGTGGCTGAATCAAATGAGAAGTGGGAACACACAGACGAACCAGTAGACACACCAGGCATTTGTTCCTCATCAAGGTGAAACTGGGAGCGGGGTGACCCACAGCAATCATGAGGAATGACGGTGCTAAATGCTGACCTTGTGTATATTTTTTTGAAAGAATACATGAACATGGAATGAATCTCACCAATGGGACCCCCCAAGAGGTGAGGCTGATGTCATTTAAAAGAGAATGCTCGTGCTCATTGACTAAGCAGAAAATGCATCTACTGCCTGCATTCAGGAAGGGATATTTCATAGTACTTCTCAGCCATTAGTTAAATACAGGTGCCTACACATTAGATACCTGCTGCCGTGTAACCAACAGCTAAAAATAGCTTAAAATAACAAACACTTCTTACTTACAGTTTCCGAGAGTCAGGGATCCCAGAGCAGCACAGCTGGGTTGTTGGGTGGTTCCGACTCAGGGCCTCCCAGGTTAGCTGTTGGCTCGCAGCCTGCAGTCACCTGAAGGCTGGGTCTGGAGGAGCAGCCTCCAAGATGTTCGCTCACATGACTGTTGGCAGGAGGCCTTAGATCCTTGTCATGGGAGCTTCTTCACAGAACAGCCAGAGGGGTTTCGTAACGTGGCAGCTGGCTTCCCCACAGCAAGTGCTCTGAAGGAGAGAGAAGCAGAAAAGACACCCGTCAGTGTGCAATATTCTGTGAGCCCCACTGACCAACTGTAACACAATGTGGGAGGTGATCACGCAGGGTACGAACACCAGGAGCTGGGATCCCTGGGCTCATCTGGAGGCTGACTACTATGAGTACTTGTAAAGGAAAAACAAATTCAACAAACCCGCCACCACC
Organism: Tragulus kanchil; assembly: GCA_022376925.1. Classification (NCBI taxonomy): domain Eukaryota; kingdom Metazoa; phylum Chordata; class Mammalia; order Artiodactyla; family Tragulidae; genus Tragulus; species Tragulus kanchil. The sequence goes on from JAIOJX010000003.1 coordinate 64,730,034, forward strand.
CCTGCAATAAATTGTTTGTGACTTGAAGCTGCAAAATAAGTACTTGAACTTGCAAAAACATGAAACTAAATACAAACCCCTTCGACCTAAATGAGTTGTACAAAAATACATTATAACATTTTAAAGCTTTGTTTTGCTCATTCAGAATAATCAGGCCTCAAAGAAATCCAAAATTTTGTCAATCCTGAGATACACATATTAATAAGGGGTCCCTTGATAACTGCCCAACCATCTAGTTTGTTCATTGGAAGATAAGTTTCACATTGCAGTGTTATTGAAAGCTGCATTAGATATCTAATTCACTTACTGCTAGAATCAACAGAAAATTCTGCATTGCTTTTTACTGCTATACTTGTGTATATTTTTGAAAGAATACATGAACATGGAATGAATCTCACCAATGGGACCCCCCAAGAGGTGAGGCTGATGTCATTTAAAAGAGAATGCTCGTGCTCATTGACTAAGCAGAAAATGCATCTACTGCCTGCATTCAGGAAGGGATATTTCATAGTACTTCTCAGCCATTAGTTAAATACAGGTGCCTACACATTAGATACCTGCTGCCGTGTAACCAACAGCTAAAAATAGCTTAAAATAACAAACACTTCTTACTTACAGTTTCCGAGAGTCAGGGATCCCAGAGCAGCACAGCTGGGTTGTTGGGTGGTTCCGACTCAGGGCCTCCCAGGTTAGCTGTTGGCTCGCAGCCTGCAGTCACCTGAAGGCTGGGTCTGGAGGAGCAGCCTCCAAGATGTTCGCTCACATGACTGTTGGCAGGAGGCCTTAGATCCTTGTCATGGGAGCTTCTTCACAGAACAGCCAGAGGGGTTTCGTAACGTGGCAGCTGGCTTCCCCACAGCAAGTGCTCTGAAGGAGAGAGAAGCAGAAAAGACACCCCGTCAGTGTGCAATATTCTGTGAGCCCCACTGACCAACTGTAACACAATGTGGGAGGTGATCACGCAGGGTACGAACACCAGGAGCTGGGATCCCTGGGCTCATCTGGAGGCTGACTACTATGAGTACTTGTAAAGGAAAAACAAATTCAACAAACCCGCCACCACCCCTGCAATAAATTGTTTGTGACTTGAAGCTGCAAAATAAGTACTTGAACTTGCAAAAACATGAAACTAAATACAAACCCCTTCGACCTAAATGAGTTGTACAAAAATACATTATAACATTTTAAAGCTTTGTTTTGCTCATTCAGAATAATCAGGCCTCAAAGAAATCCAAAATTTTGTCAATCCTGAGATACACATATTAATAAGGGGTCCCTTGATAACTGCCCAACCATCTAGTTTGTTCATTGGAAGATAAGTTTCACATTGCAGTGTTATTGAAAGCTGCATTAGATATCTAATTCACTTACTGCTAGAATCAACAGAAAATTCTGCATTGCTTTTTTTACTGCTATACATTGTGCTGATGAATGGCTGCAAGTTTTCCTGTGCAGAAATGGAATCTGCATAATACATCTGCTTCCAACATAAATATGGTACTGGCTACCACAGCACAAATTCTTTAGATTTCGGCATGCCTATATTCTGTAGGCCCCCAAATGATTCATTTCCCCTCTCCCCTTTCTGATCCGAACCGCTGTAAAATCTTTTTCAGAATGCTATGATATCATTTGCCTTCACTTGGCATTAAAAAAGATCATGAATGAAAGTACAAAGCAGCCCCTGAAATCACGCAGTGATGCTCAACTTGAAGGTGAATCTCTAGACGGCACACAGCACGCTTAGATTAATTAATTCTAACCACAGAAATTTAAAAGTGACCGCAACTTGTGACCTACTAATACAAATGTTTTCTCAGCATGCAGCTGTTTCCTGAGGTTTTCCATTTATGCTGAGAATCCCAGTCGAATTAAAAAGCGTCAGTTTTCATTTGTAGACACATCAGGATGTTGCCCTAAGAGAGAGGAGCACAAAGCTGTCCCCAGAGATCACAGCTGGGCCCCCCAGCAGCCCTGGTTCCATTAATCCCTCAGGCATGGGGGTCACGCTGAGACCCAGGGGCCTTCAACTCTGGCTCCCTCTGTCTCATACTCTACCTAGACTGTGAGACCCCCTCTGCACCCAGGTCCAGGAGGATGACAAGTTGTCATTTCAAAGGCTTAACTGACGGGGCCGAGTGACTGTAGGTATGAGGAAGCTGTCACATGGCAAAGTTGGTTCTGTATTGGAAAAGAGTGTCTGTAAGTTTGAGGAGGTTTTGAACCACGTGGCCCTGCACTTCCTTTGATCATCTGGAAGAACCTCTCCGGGCCTGAGAGCTTCTTAGCAAAGCCCTTCTAGCTTTGACACAAAGCCGGGCTTTTGAGGATGATATGGAGTTTCTGACCTGAGACTTCGGGACCATTCGCTACAGCCTCTTATGCTCCAACAGGGAGTGTATCAGGGACCCTTGCCTATCGGAGCAGATAGAAGAATCCTCAGAAAACGTCCTCCAGCCTTGGCCCTCACCCCACAGGAACCCAGGAGAAGGAGCGCTCCCATTCGCTCCAGAGTTCCGCCTGCTGGTTTATTGCGGCTAACGCCAACGCCAGTCCTGGAGAGACAGAGCTCATGGGTCTTCCCGCTCACTCCTCTCCTGCCTGCTGTGAGATGAATGGCCACTTTCTCATGGAAAGAGACAACCAAATAAAATCGCTCTCACACAGAGTCAAGCACGCACCCACTTGAGGCGTCTATCAAAACGCAGCTGCAGATGGAGCAAGACCTTCCACCCCCATGCCCACCTTTTGGCTAATCGGTATGTGGCTTGGGGGTACTTTGCAGAAGGACTACAGATGACTGTAAAGCCATGCATGCAAAGTGCTGACGTCGAGTCCGCTCTGGGCCTTTGCTTTTTAGACACGCATTCAAAACCCTAAGCATTTGGAAAGGGGGGATGACTGGAGACAAAGCGAAACTGCTTTGTTAGGAAATCCCTTGGGATAATTCTCGGCTATACTCAGAATTTCGTTCTGGTGGGTAAGTTCCCAGCAATCCCTTTCACTGAGGGTCACGTTCATTCTTCACTGCTGACCTGCTGCAGAGGATCTACGCTGAAAACATCACCAGGAGAAGGAGGAAAGCCCCATAGGCTCAGAGCAGGCTGGGGGTGCCCACAGCAAGCCCCACTGCCAGCAGTCAGCTCAGGCACTGCGGCAACATCTCCGTGCAGCTAGGAGACGTTCTATTCCCCTCTCATGGCTCATGCAAATGCATCCTCTAGATACTGCAAGAGGGATCACTGAAAGTGAGCTGCCTGCTTGCACTTTAGCTGCCTGAGCTGGGAGGAGCCAACAGGGCCTAGAATCTCGTGAGACCTGCAGCCAGGAAGTGGGCTAAGGCATTACATCGTGAGGTTGTCAAGGCAACTGGCCAGGCTGCCTCTCTGGAATCCTGTGGTTCCTGATGACAGCTTCCCTCGACCAGGTGAGGAGTGCAGGGGAGGCCTGCAGCTGGAAGCACAACAGCTAGTGGCCTGGCTTGGCTCAGGAAGGTGACTGCATGCTGGGCTGAATCTTAGGGGCAGGGACGGCAGCAGTAACAACCCTTACTGTCCACTGTACAGAGGAAAGACTATTCCTGGTGTTACCACCACCCACAGTTCTGGAAGAGTGCCTGCCCACCCTGTCATCACTCTGACATCTCAAAGAGGCACCCGACACCCACCAAGGGCTCAGGCTCCTTCCTGTCCCTCTGTCTCCAGATGGGACCCTGTACAAGTTCCCTCAGGCTCATAACAAGGTGCCACAAATTGTGCAGTCTTAAACAATGGAAATTTATTCTCTCACAGTTCTCATGTCTAGAAGTCTGAGATTAAGGTGTTGGCAGGGTCAGGCTCCTTTCAGAATCTCTGGGGAGGATTTTTCCTTGCCTCTTCTTGCGCCTCATAGCTCCAGGTATTCCTTGGTTTGCAGTGGCCGTATCTGCCTTCCCTCTGTCTGTCTTTGTGTCTTTACATGACGTGTTTGTATTTGTCTAAATTTCTTTCTTACAAGGACACCAGTTATATTAAACTGATCTTAAACTGATTCATTTTCAAAGATCCTATTTCCAAATAAGAGTCATTTACAAGAACTGCAGGGTGAAGAGTTCAACATTCCTTTCTGAGGAACATGATTCAATCAGTAACAGACCCATTCTTCACTCTGTACCAAGATGGAAATACACATGACTTTCCCAGGTTCATAGCTGGACAGGTCAAACCCTGCTGACCAAGAAGCCAGGTGGATGATCAACCAAAGTCATGGTGTTAAAATGGAACCTTTGAAGAAATGAAGGGTGACCCCGTGACCTTGGAAGTCAAGGTCAGCTTAGGATCCTGAGCCTGACAATGGGCTCCCTGGTTCCTCCTGTCTCCTTTCTTGAGGCTCCAGGGCAGAAGCTGTAGAGCTTCACCAATAAAGTCAGCTGGGTGAGGCTCCTCTTCCTGAAACCTCAGAAAGACATATCCTGGCTATTGGTTGAGTGGGGTTCTCTAAGATCTCTAGTCCTACTGGGCAAAGCCTTCTCAGCCTGGGAATCACACATTCTGTGGAGCTCAGAGAAAGCGTGTCTGGTGAGACATGCCTGCCTATGCTCTCCCAAGAGAGGCTGTTCCTTAGGGTTAGCACAGAGCTTTTGCATTGCCTTCATGTGAGGAGCCTCTCAGAAATTTTGGGGATACCACCCTTGGAAACAGAAAAGACCTGGACACACACCCCACCACTCATGTGTTTTCCCTCAGGTGTTCAGAGAGGGAGGCTCCCATGCTTTTCACCAAAAGCTAATACTGTGTTCTCTGAAACATCACCCTTCATAACTGGATTAAGTCCACTGACTCTGAAACAGCAGTTTTCTTTTTGGAAGCAAGGATATGGTTAACATCAAGTGTTGTTGTTTAGTTGCTAAGTCGTGTCCTAGTCTTTTGTGACCCCATAGACTGTAGCCTGCCAGGCTCCTCTGTCCATGGGATTCACCAGGCAAGAATACTGGAGTGGAGTGTCATTTCCTTCTCCAGGGGATCTTCCAGACCCAGGGATTAAACCTGTGTTGCTTGTAATGACAAGCAGATTCTTTGCCACTGAGCCACCTGGGAAGCCCAGTATCGGGTGAGAAAGGGTTAATGGGCAAACATAACAGATACAGGAGCACATACTTCCCACAGCCAAGGGAAAGGGGAAAAAAAAAACATGGAGAGAATCAGTGTTCATCCCCAATTTTTTCCCATATTATGGGATTATTTCTTTCACATCCTGAGCCAGCTTGGTCCTCCAACATATGTGACTGTCATTTAGTCACTTGCTGGGTGGTTTACAGTTATGATCTCACAGACCCATAAAGAGATGGTCTAACACAGCAAGTTAACTTTGGTCCCAGAGCCAGATGGTTGGGCTCAAGTCGATACCCCACCTTCTACTTCCTCAGAGGACTCTAGGCAGGCTGGTGAGCCTCTGTGCCGTGAAACAGATCAGAGCACAAATTTCATAGAGTGGCTGCAAAGACGAAAAGAAAGAACCCAGTAGAAACACCCAACAAATGCTATGGATGTTTATCTCACATAACAGGCAACCGTGGGGCTTTGTAGTGGCTACTCCTCCTGCCTGGCACGCCCTTCCCTCATAGCCACATCGCTCACTCACTCGAGTCTTCTGGGTCTTTGCTTGTTGAAGCCTCTACTGGGAAATGGTTTCAAATACCATGTGCCCTGCCTTCCCAACACACACACTGTCCCCCCAATCCCTTCTTTGCTTGTTGAAGCCTCTACTGGGAAATGGTTTCAAATACCATGTGCCCTGCCTTCCCAACACACACACTGTCCCCCCTAATCCCTCCATAGCATACATTACCACCCTTTACACTGTATATTTTACACACTTATTTGAGTAGATGTCTGTGTCTCATCCATGAAAATTTGAGCTCTCTGAAGGCAGGGGTTACAGTCTTGTTTGTTCACTATGAGGAACCAAATAGCTAGAAAAGTACTTGAGACACACAGTGAAAATACTTAATATTTCTTGAATGAATCTATCAATTTGGTTTTAAGACCCAGGCTTGGCCAGGATGCTCAATCACACGGCTCTATGTCTCTTATTAGTAAAATGGGAATAATAACATCTGCCTCATCCAGATTTCAGAGTTCAAGGAAGAAAAACTGAATTATGAAAGGGTTGTGAAACATTAATTCAAATGCAAGGTACTTTTCATTATTTTCCAGTTCCCACTGGAAAGAATATAACATATATATAAAAGAATATAACATATATATGGAAAGATGCCAGTACTCTGACCAGTATTTTTCAGACATACTTGAATATGCAGGTTTCACTGTGAGTTCCTAAATAATTCTTTGTATATGCTAGAGAAATAGAAAAAGAAATACAAAAGCTGCTAGCAATGAGAAAAACAAATAGAAACAAGTCAAGTGTAAGAGTATTCAATTGAGTGTATTTAGAAATGTACAAATAGTAATGAGTGACATTAAGTTACAAGGCAATTCAAGGATTGTAAATTCAATATCATCTAGTAAAGTAATGGGGAAAAGTAAATATTCATCAATTTTATTAATATATATAACTAAAATAGCCTCCCAAAAGTAATGGTGGAAAAGAAAGAACCCAGTAGAAACACCCAACAAATGCTATGGATGTTTATCTCACATAACAGGCAACCGTGGGGCTTTGTAGTGGCTACTCCTCCTGCCTGGCACGCCCTTCCCTCATAGCCACATCGCTCACTCACTCGAGTCTTCTGGGTCTTTGCTTGTTGAAGCCTCTACTGGGAAATGGTTTCAAATACCATGTGCCCTGCCTTCCCAACACACACACTGTCCCCCCAATCCCTTCTTTGCTTGTTGAAGCCTCTACTGGGAAATGGTTTCAAATACCATGTGCCCTGCCTTCCCAACACACACACTGTCCCCCCTAATCCCTCCATAGCATACATTACCACCCTTTACACTGTATATTTTACACACTTATTTGAGTAGATGTCTGTGTCTCATCCATGAAAATTTGAGCTCTCTGAAGGCAGGGGTTACAGTCTTGTTTGTTCACTATGAGGAACCAAATAGCTAGAAAAGTACTTGAGACACACAGTGAAAATACTTAATATTTCTTGAATGAATCTATCAATTTGGTTTTAAGACCCAGGCTTGGCCAGGATGCTCAATCACACGGCTCTATGTCTCTTATTAGTAAAATGGGAATAATAACATCTGCCTCATCCAGATTTCAGAGTTCAAGGAAGAAAAACTGAATTATGAAAGGGTTGTGAAACATTAATTCAAATGCAAGGTACTTTTCATTATTTTCCAGTTCCCACTGGAAAGAATATAACATATATATAAAAGAATATAACATATATATGGAAAGATGCCAGTACTCTGACCAGTATTTTTCAGACATACTTGAATATGCAGGTTTCACTGTGAGTTCCTAAATAATTCTTTGTATATGCTAGAGAAATAGAAAAAGAAATACAAAAGCTGCTAGCAATGAGAAAAACAAATAGAAACAAGTCAAGTGTAAGAGTATTCAATTGAGTGTATTTAGAAATGTACAAATAGTAATGAGTGACATTAAGTTACAAGGCAATTCAAGGATTGTAAATTCAATATCATCTAGTAAAGTAATGGGGAAAAGTAAATATTCATCAATTTTATTAATATATATAACTAAAATAGCCCCAGGCCATCCCAAATGATGGATTCTACTGAGATTACATTGACATGAATTCATAGTCCACTGGCCTACAAGCCTGCAGGCTCCCCTGTACAACCAACCATCCACACAGACCGTTCCTCTTATTCTGAGACTCTGTGCAGTGTTTCCCATTTGTTTATGATTATTTCAAGTCCTTAAAGAAGGTGCTGTGGGAAGAACACTTTAGAAACTAGAGAACCGTTTCTCATCACCCCAAAGTCACATAGCCTCCAAAGAGCCCGTGGGTCCTACCCAAACTGCTTAGCTGCGTAAGCTTCCAGAATGAGGAAGTTGGCCCCTCTCCTTAGGTCTATCATCTAGATCCTGGGGATGTGCTAAGAAATGACAGATGGAAAGCCGGTAGCCTTTTCCCTTCCTCCATCTCGTGCAGTTTAAGGCAAGTCCTGTAAAATGGTCATTATCCGAAAGCATGCCTTCACATGACCATGGAAAAGTCCTTACTGTTGAAGAGGCCATAAATAGACTTGATTTCAATTTTCTTTAAAGTGTGACAGGACATATTAGTGGTTCCTCTGGTGAATTAATTTCTCTAAGAAAGCAGACAAGGTGTTGAAAGGCAGGAAACAAGTAAAATACACTCTCCAGCCTCAGTAGAACTAGTCGCGATTACACCTGGATTGTGGTGAGGGGAGCTGCCCACAGGGCTGTTTTCCAAAGCACTCCTGCTTCTCCTTAGCCCACTCTGCACTCTGGGCGAGTTTGGCCCAGATGCGCTTATTTGTTGCTTGCTGGCAAGGGGACATTTGTACCATTCTCCATGCATGCAGTAAAGAATGGCTCTCAATTTTTTCACCTTTGATGGGAAATACAAACAATCAGGTCACCCTATCTTCTGGAGACACACAGTGGAGGGACCGTCTCAGGTAACAGCGCCCTGTAGGTTTCACTGTGAGTTCCTAAATAATTCTTTGTATATGCTAGAGAAATAGAAAAAGAAATACAAAAGCTGCTAGCAATGAGAAAAACAAATAGAAACAAGTCAAGTGTAAGAGTATTCAATTGAGTGTATTTAGAAATGTACAAATAGTAATGAGTGACATTAAGTTACAAGGCAATTCAAGGATTGTAAATTCAATATCATCTAGTAAAGTAATGGGGAAAAGTAAATATTCATCAATTTTATTAATATATATAACTAAAATAGCCCCAGGCCATCCCAAATGATGGATTCTACTGAGATTACATTGACATGAATTCATAGTCCACTGGCCTACAAGCCTGCAGGCTCCCCTGTACAACCAACCATCCACACAGACCGTTCCTCTTATTCTGAGACTCTGTGCAGTGTTTCCCATTTGTTTATGATTATTTCAAGTCCTTAAAGAAGGTGCTGTGGGAAGAACACTTTAGAAACTAGAGAACCGTTTCTCATCACCCCAAAGTCACATAGCCTCCAAAGAGCCCGTGGGTCCTACCCAAACTGCTTAGCTGCGTAAGCTTCCAGAATGAGGAAGTTGGCCCCTCTCCTTAGGTCTATCATCTAGATCCTGGGGATGTGCTAAGAAATGACAGATGGAAAGCCGGTAGCCTTTTCCCTTCCTCCATCTCGTGCAGTTTAAGGCAAGTCCTGTAAAATGGTCATTATCCGAAAGCATGCCTTCACATGACCATGGAAAAGTCCTTACTGTTGAAGAGGCCATAAATAGACTTGATTTCAATTTTCTTTAAAGTGTGACAGGACATATTAGTGGTTCCTCTGGTGAATTAATTTCTCTAAGAAAGCAGACAAGGTGTTGAAAGGCAGGAAACAAGTAAAATACACTCTCCAGCCTCAGTAGAACTAGTCGCGATTACACCTGGATTGTGGTGAGGGGAGCTGCCCACAGGGCTGTTTTCCAAAGCACTCCTGCTTCTCCTTAGCCCACTCTGCACTCTGGGCGAGTTTGGCCCAGATGCGCTTATTTGTTGCTTGCTGGCAAGGGGACATTTGTACCATTCTCCATGCATGCAGTAAAGAATGGCTCTCAATTTTTTCACCTTTGATGGGAAATACAAACAATCAGGTCACCCTATCTTCTGGAGACACACAGTGGAGGGACCGTCTCAGGTAACAGCGCCCCTGACAATGCTCCCAGCAGGAAAGCCGCTCCCACTCCACTCCTCTACTGAGCAGGCGGCAATGCTTTCACTTCCTGCCAAGCACAGGATGTCAGTGGCTTCTGCATTTACAGTTGTGGGGCATTCCACATAGAACAAACAGATATTTTCTTCTCAGTTAATAACACAACACTGAGACTACCCTGGTGGTCTAGTGCTTAAGACTTTGCCTTTCACATTGGAAGGGACTGTAACAAATTCAATAAAGACTTTAAGAATGGCCCCCATCAGGGCTTCCCTGGTGGCTCATTGGTAAAGAGTCTGCCTGCCAATGCAGGGGATGCAGGAGGGATATCTGATCCAGGAAGATCCCACATGCTGTGGAGCAACTAAGCTGGAATGCCACAGTTATTGAGTCTGTGCTCCAGAACTTGGGAGACACAATTATTGATTGAGCCCACATGATACAATTACTGAAGCCTGCACAGTCTTCAGCCTGTGTTTCACAACGAGAGAAGTCACCATAATGAGAAGTCCTCACACAACTAGAGAGTGGTCATGCAGCAACGAAGACCCAGAACAGCCAAAAATAAAGATAAATAGAATTATTTTTAAAATGGTCCCCATCAAAAAAAAAAAAAAAACTAAATTAAAAAACCCCACAACATTGTAAAGCAACTATACTCCAATACAAATTTACAAAAAGGATTTTGTTAAAAATAAAAACTAGGGCTTCCCTGGTGGTCCAGTGGTTAAAGAGTCCGCTTTGCAGTGCAAGGGGTACCAGTTCGATCCCTGGCCTGGGAAGATCCCACATACCGAGGAATGGCTGGGCTGCTGTGTCCAATTATGAGCCAGTGCTCTAGAGTGCATGCACTCAGAGCCAGTGCTCTGCAACGAGAGAGGCCACAGTAATGGGAGGCCCACACAGGCCAAAGAATAAAGATGGATGAAAATGGATAAATTTTAAAAAATAAAATAAAAGGCCAAAATTTTTAAAAATAAAATAAAAAATAAAAACTAGTTTTCTTGTTAAGAACAAACAAACAAAACTCATTGGAGGGATCCTGGAACTCACATGCTGTAGAACCTTTCCCTTGAAAAGATGTTTTTATTTCATTTTTTTTTTTAGATTTATTTATTTATTTATTTTGAGGGTGGGTGGGGTGGGGAGGGAGGGGAGCAGGCAGGCTACTTCTATTGGTCTTTCATTTCTCTGTTTTCATCCGTCTTTGTTCTTTGGCTCCTGTGGGCCTCCCATCGAGGTGGCGTCTGTCATTGCAGAGCGCCGGCTCAGGGCGCATGCGCTCCAGAGCTCCGGCTCGGTGATTGGACACATCAGTCCAGCCGCTCCGCAGCAGGTGGGATCTTCCCAGGCCAGGGCTCGAACCGGCGCCCCTTGCACTGCATGGTGGTGTCCTTACCCACTGGATCACCAGGGGAAGCCCTTGTGTGATATATAAAAGCAAACTGAGATCTTAAGGGAGATGCTAAATTGGACATAAAAATAAGAGCAAACTGGAGAAGACTGGAGGGAGGACATGGGATGAACAGGAGACCTCGATCACCTGCAGCTTTGTCTTTCCCTAGGTTCTACTTCCAGTAGAACTACTTGTTTTCTCAAAGGTCTGGCACTTTTGGTGGGGCTCAAGAATGATATAAGGGAAATTGTAAGCTATAGTTCTCAATCTGTCTGAAACTAGAGGTTTGGGGGGAAAAAAAACGTAAGACACACATAATGGAATCCAACTCTTGAAGGACACCAGAAAGGGAATTTTAAAGTCATTTCTTATACAACCTAGCTGTTCAAATTAGCATACAGTCATTTCAACATTTCTAAATAAAAGATTTTTTAACCTTCTAAAAAAGAAAACAAAAAACCAAGTTTGTGAATAATTCAGAACTTTTTGTGAAAGTATAACATTGGTGTCTTTCCTTTTAATTTTTAAACTTATGGAAAGCAATGTAATATTAATATATCTTGAATATTTCCTTTTAATATAAGATTATTTAATTGTAAAGTAAAATGATTATTCTTCAAATTCTTCTATTTGCCTTAATTCTTTCCAAAGTTAAAAAAAGTGTTAATAAATGTTAATTTTTTAATATTTCTGTTTAAGTAATTTCCTTATTTATGATATTAAAATGCTCACTAAAAGTAATCACAAAGTCAATAGATGTTGAAAGGCATTTCTGAAATGGGGATGAAGCAGTTTAAAATCTGGCAACAACAAGCATCGGCATCTCAGTTCTAAGAGACAACATAAGTTACTCGGTGTTCTCTTGTATCCAGAGGGACAGAACCTTTAAGACATATAGGTAGTGAGAGAGAGGGAGATTTTAAAGAACTGACTCACACGAATATGAGGATGGCAAAGCCAATAAGCTACAAATTCAAGTAAGAGTGAATGTTGCAGTCTTAGGGCAAATCTGTGGGGCAGGCCATTAGACTGGAAACTTAGGCATGATTTCTGTGTTGTGGTCTTAAGACAAAATTTCTTCCAGAAACCTCAGTCTTTGTTGCTAAGGTCTTCAACTGACTGGTCAGGCCCATCCATAGTATACAGAGAAATCTGCTTTACTTAAAGCTTCTTTACTTAAATATTATATATGTTAATCATATCTAAAAATAACCTTTACATCAACATCTAGCTGGTGTTTGACTTTCCCTAGGTTCCACTTCAAGTAGAACTACTTGTTTTCTCAAAGGTCTGGCACTCTTGGTGGGGCTCAAGAATGATATAAGGGAAATTGTAAGCTATAGTTCTCAATCTGTCTGAAACTAGAGGTTTGGGGAAAAAACGTAAGACACACATAATGGAATCCAACTCTTGAAGGACACCAGAAAGGGAATTTTAAAGTCATTTCTTATACAACCTAGCTGTTCAAATTAGCATACAGTCATTTCAACATTTCTAAATAAAAGATTTTTTAACCTTCTAAAAAAGAAAACAAAAAACCAAGTTTGTGAATAATTCAGAACTTTTTGTGAAAGTATAACATTGGTGTCTTTCCTTTTAATTTTTAAACTTATGGAAAGCAATGTAATATTAATATATCTTGAATATTTCCTTTTAATATAAGATTATTTAATTGTAAAGTAAAATGATTATTCTTCAAATTCTTCTATTTGCCTTAATTCTTTCCAAAGTTAAAAAAAGTGTTAATAAATGTTAATTTTTTAATATTTCTGTTTAAGTAATTTCCTTATTTATGATATTAAAATGCTCACTAAAAGTAATCACAAAGTCAATAGATGTTGAAAGGCATTTCTGAAATGGGGATGAAGCAGTTTAAAATCTGGCAACAACAAGCATCGGCATCTCAGTTCTAAGAGACAACATAAGTTACTCGGTGTTCTCTTGTATCCAGAGGGACAGAACCTTTAAGACATATAGGTAGTGAGAGAGAGGGAGATTTTAAAGAACTGACTCACACGAATATGAGGATGGCAAAGCCAATAAGCTACAAATTCAAGTAAGAGTGAATGTTGCAGTCTTAGGGCAAATCTGTGGGGCAGGCCATTAGACTGGAAACTTAGGCATGATTTCTGTGTTGTGGTCTTAAGACAAAATTTCTTCCAGAAACCTCAGTCTTTGTTGCTAAGGTCTTCAACTGACTGGTCAGGCCCATCCATAGTATACAGAGAAATCTGCTTTACTTAAAGCTTCTTTACTTAAATATTATATATGTTAATCATATCTAAAAATAACCTTTACATCAACATCTAGCTGGTGTTTGACTCTTGAGCCTGGCCAGGTGGACAGACAAAATGAACCACTGTAGTCCAGCGTTTTAGGTGTGAAGGTAGGAGTTGTAGCTCCCTTGTCTCACTTTCCCACAAGAAGCACTATCTTTCACTAACTTAGTCCTCATAGAGATAGATTTCTGTCTGCAAGAATAAGAATGTGTCTGTATATGGGTGTGAAAGAGAGTTAGCAAAGTAAAGTGCATATTCAATAATTACCTTATTTCTATTTGATAATACATTTTAAAAGGAGTATATTTGATTCACAAGCCCAGGGATTTGGCATATAAATAAATGTTTATTTATATTAGTGTTGAAACTGTAAAAGTTAAGCTTAACTACTGTAAAAAGTACTTTTAAAATCAAATGGAATGGGCCAAAGAACAAAGATGGATGAAAATAGATAAATGAAAGACCAATAGAAGTGGCCCGCCCACCCTCCTCCCTCCCCAACCTGCACCCCCCCAACAAAAAAATCAAATGGAAACCTGATAATAGTGGTTTACCTTAAAATAAAGTAACCTGCACACAGATACTTATCACAAAGTCTGTTAACAATAAAAAAAAACCCAATTATTTCAAAGTACTGAAAGCCTCTAAAGCAAACAAAAATCTAGGGCCAGGAGGAGGGAGCCTGTGAAGGAAGGGGCTTCCTAGGTCAGATTCACATTTATATAACCTCTCCTGGAAACACTCCCTTTTCTGTGAAGCGCAAGATAGTTAACAACTCAAGCATCGGCATCTCAGCTAGCAAATTACTCGGTGTTCTCTTGTATCCAGAGGGACAGAACCTTTAAGACATATAGGTAGTGAGAGAGAGGGAGATTTTAAAGAACTGACTCACACGAATATGAGGATGGCAAAGCCAATAAGCTACAAATTCAAGTAAGAGTGAATGTTGCAGTCTTAGGGCAAATCTGTGGGGCAGGCCATTAGACTGGAAACTTAGGCATGATTTCTGTGTTGTGGTCTTAAGACAAAATTTCTTCCAGAAACCTCAGTCTTTGTTGCTAAGGTCTTCAACTGACTGGTCAGGCCCATCCATAGTATACAGAGAAATCTGCTTTACTTAAAGCTTCTTTACTTAAATATTATATATGTTAATCATATCTAAAAATAACCTTTACATCAACATCTAGCTGGTGTTTGACTCTTGAGCCTGGCCAGGTGGACAGACAAAATGAACCACTGTAGTCCAGCGTTTTAGGTGTGAAGGTAGGAGTTGTAGCTCCCTTGTCTCACTTTCCCACAAGAAGCACTATCTTTCACTAACTTAGTCCTCATAGAGATAGATTTCTGTCTGCAAGAATAAGAATGTGTCTGTATATGGGTGTGAAAGAGAGTTAGCAAAGTAAAGTGCATATTCAATAATTACCTTATTTCTATTTGATAATACATTTTAAAAGGAGTATATTTGATTCACAAGCCCAGGGATTTGGCATATAAATAAATGTTTATTTATATTAGTGTTGAAACTGTAAAAGTTAAGCTTAACTACTGTAAAAAGTACTTTTAAAATCAAATGGAATGGGCCAAAGAACAAAGATGGATGAAAATAGATAAATGAAAGACCAATAGAAGTGGCCCGCCCACCCTCCTCCCTCCCCAACCTGCACCCCCCCAACAAAAAAATCAAATGGAAACCTGATAATAGTGGTTTACCTTAAAATAAAGTAACCTGCACACAGATACTTATCACAAAGTCTGTTAACAATAAAAAAAAACCCAATTATTTCAAAGTACTGAAAGCCTCTAAAGCAAACAAAAATCTAGGGCCAGGGAGGAGGGAGCCTGTGAAGGAAGGGGCTTCCTAGGTCAGATTCACATTTATATAACCTCTCCTGGAAACACTCCCCTTTTCTGTGAAGCGCAAGATAGTTACAACTCAAGTAGAAAGTAACGCTCTGAGGCGTTCAGAGCAACTGGACATTAGCGGGGGAAATTGTAGAGAAGCTATAGCTATGACGATACTCAAAATCCATAGATAATGGACTGACTGACCCCTAACTGCACACGCCCAGAGGAGACTACAGAGAGTCTGGCAGGAAGTGACAGCTGGGAGACTGAAAGACATGGGCATGCATTCCAGGGGCTACACACTGCAGAAGACAAAGCACTTAAGTTTGGAGTCCTGTCAGTAACCTTGTAGCCTGGAAGGAGAAATCTGGGAAAATAAACGATTGCAAGCTAGTGTAGCTACGGGCTTTGTTGTGGCTTTGGTTTTTGTCCTGGAAAAACAAATCAGTAACAAAGTGGGAAAATGTGGTTTAGACCACTTCAGTGTGAGGATGAGGCATCATTATCTGGTGAACCATGACAGAGAATAATTATCTGTGGGTTCCCAGTCACCGTCAGTCAGTGCCAGGGATGAGAAAATGTTTTCATGGCAATGCTATCTGATAAAATAGGGAGCTGCTTTTCTTTTCTTTTCTTTTTTTTTCATTTGTAGAGTGATCAAAAATGGGGTGGGGAGAGAAATGGTGTTTTCATGACTCATAAAGATCCAGATCCAAATGGCCTTGTTAAGGTGAAGAAATGGTTATATTAATACTTCAACAGAATACAATTCCGTAGACAAATGTGTGGGAAAGTGAACCAAAATACACAAATAAATACAACAATGAAACAGGAGACAGACGAGAAGAGTGGGTCTTAAAACTTACTGGTCTCAGGACCCCTATAAAAACTATTATGAAATTTAAAGTGTTTCTTTGGTGTGGATTATATGGATATTAGAAATTAAAACTGAGAAAAATTTGAGATGTATTTTATTCATTTTTTAACTTACAATCCCATTCTTTACCAACACATAGCTTTTTATGAAAAATAAAATAGTGCTGGCTGGTATTCCCTGGAGGCTCAAATGGTAAAGAATCTGCCTTGCAGTGTGGGTGACTTGGGTTCAGTCCCTGGGTTGGGAAGATCCCCTGAAGAAGGGAATGGCTTCCCACTCCAGTATTCTGGCCTGGTGAATTCCATCGACAGAGCAACCTGCTGGGCAATAATCCATGGGGTCGCAAAGAGTCAGATATGACTGAGCACAAGGTTCAATAACCAGTGTTTATTTCTTTAAAAGAAAATAAATATTTTTGAAAAAAAAAAACAGTTCTGCTCTGGAACTCAAGAGACATGGGTTGCAATTCTCCTAACAGAGCTTCCCACAAGGTCCCTAGAGTATCCCAATCTATCATAGTGAATACTGAACAATGTAATATTCACTGTGGCATAAGGTCCAAGTAGCAGCACTTCTTACAATGCAGCCGTGTTTAGTTGCTCCCAAATGTGATAAATTGTTGGGAAAATAAACGATTGCAAGCTAGTGTAGCTACGGGCTTTGTTGTGGCTTTGGTTTTTGTCCTGGAAAAACAAATCAGTAACAAAGTGGGAAAATGTGGTTTAGACCACTTCAGTGTGAGGATGAGGCATCATTATCTGGTGAACCATGACAGAGAATAATTATCTGTGGGTTCCCAGTCACCGTCAGTCAGTGCCAGGGATGAGAAAATGTTTTCATGGCAATGCTATCTGATAAAATAGGGAGCTGCTTTTCTTTTCTTTTCTTTTTTTTTCATTTGTAGAGTGATCAAAAATGGGGTGGGGAGAGAAATGGTGTTTTCATGACTCATAAAGATCCAGATCCAAATGGCCTTGTTAAGGTGAAGAAATGGTTATATTAATACTTCAACAGAATACAATTCCGTAGACAAATGTGTGGGAAAGTGAACCAAAATACACAAATAAATACAACAATGAAACAGGAGACAGACGAGAAGAGTGGGTCTTAAAACTTACTGGTCTCAGGACCCCTATAAAAACTATTATGAAATTTAAAGTGTTTCTTTGGTGTGGATTATATGGATATTAGAAATTAAAACTGAGAAAAATTTGAGATGTATTTTATTCATTTTTTAACTTACAATCCCATTCTTTACCAACACATAGCTTTTTATGAAAAATAAAATAGTGCTGGCTGGTATTCCCTGGAGGCTCAAATGGTAAAGAATCTGCCTTGCAGTGTGGGTGACTTGGGTTCAGTCCCTGGGTTGGGAAGATCCCCTGAAGAAGGGAATGGCTTCCCACTCCAGTATTCTGGCCTGGTGAATTCCATCGACAGAGCAACCTGCTGGGCAATAATCCATGGGGTCGCAAAGAGTCAGATATGACTGAGCACAAGGTTCAATAACCAGTGTTTATTTCTTTAAAAGAAAATAAATATTTTTTGAAAAAAAAAAATACAGTTCTGCTCTGGAACTCAAGAGACATGGGTTGCAATTCTCCTAACAGAGCTTCCCACAAGGTCCCTAGAGTATCCCAATCTATCATAGTGAATACTGAACAATGTAATATTCACTGTGGCATAAGGTCCAAGTAGCAGCACTTCTTACAATGCAGCCGTGTTTAGTTGCTCCCAAATGTGATAAATTGTTGCCTTCAAAATCCCCAAAGCTCCTTCTTAAGTGGTGGGGTTTTGCAAAATATAGAAACTTGTCTTCACTTTGGATATAACATCCTGACATGCCCTATATTACAGGAGTACCAGAAATTTCTCTGAGATGACAAACACATACATTTTCATTGGGTTTATATTCCACCCTGGACAGGCATATATCTCACCAGGTGTTTGGGCTCTACAGTTATGTAACAAATCACTCCAAAATGTAGTGACTTGAAACAACAACAATCATTTCGTTATCTCTCAAGGTTTCTGTAGTAAAGAATAAGGGAAGGGCTTTGGCTGGGCAGTTCTGGCTCAGGATCTCAAGTGTGGCTGCAGCCAGAGTGTAACTGGAATGGATAGGGTGCAAAGGCAGCTCGAGGAAGGCTAGGCATTGCCCTTTCTGTAGTACAGGTCTCTCCGTATGATCTGTTTGCTCACAGTGTAGAGTCTTTCTGCTCATGTGGCAGGTGAAGGCTTCAAGGACAAATATTCCACTGAATAAAGTGAGAATTATTTTATTTTTTATGACCAAGACGAACAGGACACATCACATCACCTCTGCTGGGCTCTTCTGGTTGAAAAAGTTAGAACAGCCCACCCCGTTTCAGGGATGGGAACATAGCCTCGACTCTACATTTCAGTGGGAGGAAGGTCAGAATCCCATGGTACAAAAAATATGTGGGGCTGGAGATACTGATGCAGCCATTTTGGGAAAATACAATCTACCAAATCAGATATCAAAGGCATCAACTAATTCTTGCTGAAAAGGTGCCATGCCATGATGTCATTCATCAGAGAGGAAATGAGATGATCCCCGTTTAGATGAGGATGAGTATGAGAGGTGGCTTTGCCCTCGGAGTGGCGGCACGGCATACTGCACTTGCCTTTCAGATGAATCCAAGTGGCTTTCAGTGTTCTCTGTTTATTCAAATAGACTTAAAAAATGTTTTCTGGAAAAACAGCTGCATAGCAGGTGAAGGGCCATTAGCTCCTAACAGAGCTTCCCACAAGGTCCCTAGAGTATCCCAATCTATCATAGTGAATACTGAACAATGTAATATTCACTGTGGCATAAGGTCCAAGTAGCAGCACTTCTTACAATGCAGCCGTGTTTAGTTGCTCCCAAATGTGATAAATTGTTGCCTTCAAAATCCCCAAAGCTCCTTCTTAAGTGGTGGGGTTTTGCAAAATATAGAAACTTGTCTTCACTTTGGATATAACATCCTGACATGCCCTATATTACAGGAGTACCAGAAATTTCTCTGAGATGACAAACACATACATTTTCATTGGGTTTATATTCCACCCTGGACAGGCATATATCTCACCAGGTGTTTGGGCTCTACAGTTATGTAACAAATCACTCCAAAATGTAGTGACTTGAAACAACAACAATCATTTCGTTATCTCTCAAGGTTTCTGTAGTAAAGAATAAGGGAAGGGCTTTGGCTGGGCAGTTCTGGCTCAGGATCTCAAGTGTGGCTGCAGCCAGAGTGTAACTGGAATGGATAGGGTGCAAAGGCAGCTCGAGGAAGGCTAGGCATTGCCCTTTCTGTAGTACAGGTCTCTCCGTATGATCTGTTTGCTCACAGTGTAGAGTCTTTCTGCTCATGTGGCAGGTGAAGGCTTCAAGGACAAATATTCCACTGAATAAAGTGAGAATTATTTTATTTTTTATGACCAAGACGAACAGGACACATCACATCACCTCTGCTGGGCTCTTCTGGTTGAAAAAGTTAGAACAGCCCACCCCGTTTCAGGGATGGGAACATAGCCTCGACTCTACATTTCAGTGGGAGGAAGGTCAGAATCCCATGGTACAAAAAATATGTGGGGCTGGAGATACTGATGCAGCCATTTTGGGAAAATACAATCTACCAAATCAGATATCAAAGGCATCAACTAATTCTTGCTGAAAAGGTGCCATGCCATGATGTCATTCATCAGAGAGGAAATGAGATGATCCCCGTTTAGATGAGGATGAGTATGAGAGGTGGCTTTGCCCTCGGAGTGGCGGCACGGCATACTGCACTTGCCTTTCAGATGAATCCAAGTGGCTTTCAGTGTTCTCTGTTTATTCAAATAGACTTAAAAAATGTTTTCTGGAAAAACAGCTGCATAGCAGGTGAAGGGCCATGGTGGTTTTAGAAAACAGACTACCCCTAGAACAGCAAATACGATTTGAATCACCTCCTGATGGGTTTACAATAGTCCCGTGTCATTTGCCTAGAATCTTTCATTTTCTGCACAGAAAAAAATATGCTCCCTTATTTGAGAATAAACTAGACGTCTCTGAATACTTTATGTCTTTGTAAGTGGCAAGAATACTGGAGAAGGTTGCTTTTTCTTCTCCAGAACATCTCCCAGACCCAGGGATCAAACCTGGTATCCTGCATTGGCAGGCAGATTCTTTACCAGTGAGCCACCAGGGAAGCCCCCATGATCAATTAACCACCAACAAAAACACTCATGGGTCAAACTGTTATGATTACCACCATAGTCTACTGTTGACTTCAAGAACTGATGGCTGTTTTCTGGTGATTAACTATGGCCACTGGGCTCGGCCAACGGGAGACTCCGTCAGACTCTAAGTCAGGGAACTGGTTTCAAAGCCAGGATCTTTTGAAACTTTCATACTGAGCCTACCAGAGACATGTGCTCCATTGGCTTTTTCAAACATTAATCCTTACATAGCTCATCAATACTTTGCAAACATGCTCCATCACTAAGTTGTCTGACTTTAGCTGGGCTGGCTTCTCTGTCCATGGGATTTTTCCAGTGGGTTGCCACTTCTTCCAGGGAAGACCCAGGGATCAAACCCACATCTCCTGTGTCTCCTGCACTGGCAGGTGGATTCTTCCACCACTGAGCCACTGGGGAAGCCCTATATTTATTTTATTCCTCAGTTAAGAAGTGTCCTTGGATACATGATAAAAGCAAAAAGGAAAGTCAGCAAAACTCAATTAAAAATTCCCATCTTCCTAAATCTTTGGCTTCCTCCTCTGTATTGTCTAAGGAGTTTCTTATAGCTCAGCCTCATTTAGTGTTAGCATCATTTAAACTAGCAGGAAACAGAAAAAGGTTGAGTTTTGGCCCAAGGCTGTCTCACAATGGGTTCCCAGTGTCCATATATGTATCCCATGATTATTTCTTGAGTGTGTTTTATTATATGGAAAAACTTGTTAAATCAGTATTTAAATTTTCTCAATTGTTTTGAGGCTAAGGTTTGGAATACTAATAAATACATTTGTGCTGATTAGAAGAACCCATGCAAGACTGAAACAAAAGTGAGGGTGAAAGGAGCTTATCAACTATATCCAATAAAAAACAAAGGCAAGTATCCAAACAAACTGAGCTGCAGTCCAGACCTGTGACACACATATAATACTGAGATCTTCCAAGCTTCCAAATCAGACAGCGCAAAAAGTGAGAAAGTATTTCTGCAGTGTTAATAAAACTAAACACCCTTTGTAAGTTTTTATTTTATCTGTATAATTGGTAATATGCATATTCATGTACTGGTACAAATAATTTATAACTGTGAAAAGAAAGGATGTTTGCTTTAAAATATTACTGATGGAGTGTACATTCAAAAAATTTGAACCACTAATCTAGAAGACAGAGCACTAAGCCAAAAGTTAGTCTGTACCACACTGCTGTTAAAAGCAAGCAAGACTCACAACGTATGTTGGTATTTTATGCATACATTTAGTGGGAAAACACGCCCCCCACACAGACACACGCATATATACAGGTACATGAAATATTTCTGAGTTGCTCAGATGTGCTCCATTGGCTTTTCAAACATTAATCCTTACATAGCATCAACTAAAATGCTCCATCACTAAGTTGTCTGACTTTAGCTGGGCTGGCTTCTCTGTCCATGGGATTTTTCCAGTGGGTTGCCACTTCTTCCAGGGAAGACCCAGGGATCAAACCCACATCTCCTGTGTCTCCTGCACTGGCAGGTGGATTCTTCCACCACTGAGCCACTGGGGAAGCCCTATATTTATTTTATTCCTCAGTTAAGAAGTGTCCTTGGATACATGATAAAAGCAAAAAGGAAAGTCAGCAAAACTCAATTAAAAATTCCCATCTTCCTAAATCTTTGGCTTCCTCCTCTGTATTGTCTAAGGAGTTTCTTATAGCTCAGCCTCATTTAGTGTTAGCATCATTTAAACTAGCAGGAAACAGAAAAAGGTTGAGTTTTGGCCCAAGGCTGTCTCACAATGGGTTCCCAGTGTCCATATATGTATCCCATGATTATTTCTTGAGTGTGTTTTATTATATGGAAAAACTTGTTAAATCAGTATTTAAATTTTCTCAATTGTTTTGAGGCTAAGGTTTGGAATACTAATAAATACATTTGTGCTGATTAGAAGAACCCATGCAAGACTGAAACAAAAGTGAGGGTGAAAGGAGCTTATCAACTATATCCAATAAAAAACAAAGGCAAGTATCCAAACAAACTGAGCTGCAGTCCAGACCTGTGACACACATATAATACTGAGATCTTCCAAGCTTCCAAATCAGACAGCGCAAAAAGTGAGAAAGTATTTCTGCAGTGTTAATAAAACTAAACACCCTTTGTAAGTTTTTATTTTATCTGTATAATTGGTAATATGCATATTCATGTACTGGTACAAATAATTTATAACTGTGAAAAGAAAGGATGTTTGCTTTAAAATATTACTGATGGAGTGTACATTCAAAAAATTTGAACCACTAATCTAGAAGACAGAGCACTAAGCCAAAAGTTAGTCTGTACCACACTGCTGTTAAAAGCAAGCAAGACTCACAACGTATGTTGGTATTTTATGCATACATTTAGTGGGAAAACACGCCCCCCACACAGACACACGCATATATACAGGTACATGAAATATTTCTGAGTTGCACTGTTAGGTTATTCACCAATGGCCCAATTGCAAAGCCCTCGTCAGTTACAAACACATAGCTGATTACTTATATACTTAAATGCGTTTGTTTCCATTCATTGGATGCATAAGCTTGCAACCACTGTTGTGGCAATAATGTAGGTTAAGAAAATTTTCATTAATGTTCTCTTTTAAAAAGAGATTTTTAATATGTTTGTAATGAATATGATAGAAAGTGGACCAGAAGGACCAGGTGAAGCTTATCAGACATATTTCAAATCCTACTGTAGGTTTTCAACATGATTTTCAAATATGTAAGACATTTCCTCAAGCTAACTGGCTTAATCTCCAAGATGAATGCTTTTAAAACCCATTTCTACATCATATGGACTTGTGACAGACAGAATAACAGACATTCTGGAGATTATTTCTGTAATGATTCTGAAAAGCATCGAAGGAAAGAATACAGATCTTTTGTATAGAATCACTTACATCAGTGAATTATTAGTCAAGGCCAGATAGTTTTCCTAAGAAATGTAAGTTACCTAATAGTAATGCATTAAGACAGTGCACACTATACAAAAAATGTCATATTGTATACAGTATGTTTCAATAACCTTTCTTATTTTCTTAAAAATAAACTGAAATTGCTGAAATGCAAGGGCAAATCTATTTTTGATTGATTCATATTTTTAGGCATAATTTAATAGATACTGTACCTTAGATCTATTTATCAAAAATTATACAATATTTTCCTAGACATTTTCATCACCCTGTCAAGAGTAGAGATGATAAATCTTGTAACATACAATCATCAGCCAAAATGACCTCATGTAGAGATACTCTAACCATAATAGGATATAGATACTGAATGACTAGGGATTATGAGTATCTAAACTATTTTTAACAATCTTTCAAATTTAACTAGATTGCTTCTTAAAAATGCAATGAAAAACTAAAATAAAATGAAGAACTACATCTGCTAATCTAAAATAAATCAGATACACTGAAAAGTAAGAGTGGTACAGGTGTCTCCTTAGTGATAATTCACCACATAGAAACCTATAGAAGCAACTTTCTCAAGACTTTTGTTGTTCACAAGCCAATAACCACTTCCACACATGTGAATACTGCTTACTCTGAAATATGCTACTTTGAATGAATGTGGAAAATTTGCAAGCTGTACATTTCAGTCAATGGCTAACCTCTAGATTAGCTTTATTTTTATTGCTCTAAGGAAACTTGTGAAGTATAAACTCATTCCAACATCTTAGAACATCTTAGAACTGACTTTTACAATACAATGTAAACTACATAATAACATATATTTGAGTAAAAAGGGACTTTACTAGGAAAAAAATACTGTGATTTTACCTTATTTTGAGTACTGTGATTCACAACTGAATTCAAAATTGCCCTTCTCTTCCAGTAATAATGTTTTTAATTCTAGAAGTTTAAGGACTCCTATTTTTCTATTTCTATTTTATGATGTGTGCATGCATGTTTAGTCATTCAGTCGTGTCTGTCTCCCAGGCAAGAATACTGGAATGGGTTGCCATGCCTTCCTCCAAGGGATCTTCCCAACCCAGGGATGGAACCCAGGTCTTTACCATTTGAACCACCAAGGAAGCCCCATATTTTCCTATAGTTTCTCCCTTATTTTTCCATGGATGATAATGATAACAAAGCAACCACCCAACAATTTTATCCAGTTTTTACTAGGAGTAACCAGACATTTTAGTGATTTTATGTACTACCTCATGAACTCTTAAAATAACTCTGTAGGTATTATTTCAGGACTCTATTACAAATGAGGAAACAAAAGATAAAGAAAGGTTAAGTAAATTATCCCAAAGGTGAGCAACTCTCAGGGTCAGACATGCACTTTAGGCTGTCTGATGCAAAGCTTGTGCTCTTAACCCCTATCCTATATCTTACATGCTTCCTAGAAAGGAAATGTCATATCCGATACCAAAGAGAGGTCGTTTTCATAGAGTCTCAGGTTCACCTCTGACTCATTGTCTCCTCTCTACAAGTTTAATACAGGCAAATTGGAAGCCCCCCTGGGGGATTCGCTAATCTAAAATAATCAGATACACTGAAAAGTGGGGCAGGTGTCTCCTTAGTGATAATTCACCACATAGAAACCTATAGAAGCAACTTTCTCAAGACTTTTGTTGTTCACAAGCCAATAACCACTTCCACACATGTGAATACTGCTTACTCTGAAATATGCTACTTTGAATGAATGTGGAAAATTTGCAAGCTGTACATTTCAGTCAATGGCTAACCTCTAGATTAGCTTTATTTTTATTGCTCTAAGGAAACTTGTGAAGTATAAACTCATTCCAACATCTTAGAACATCTTAGAACTGACTTTTACAATACAATGTAAACTACATAATAACATATATTTGAGTAAAAAGGGACTTTACTAGGAAAAAAATACTGTGATTTTACCTTATTTTGAGTACTGTGATTCACAACTGAATTCAAAATTGCCCTTCTCTTCCAGTAATAATGTTTTTAATTCTAGAAGTTTAAGGACTCCTATTTTTCTATTTCTATTTTATGATGTGTGCATGCATGTTTAGTCATTCAGTCGTGTCTGTCTCCCAGGCAAGAATACTGGAATGGGTTGCCATGCCTTCCTCCAAGGGATCTTCCCAACCCAGGGATGGAACCCAGGTCTTTACCATTTGAACCACCAAGGAAGCCCCATATTTTCCTATAGTTTCTCCCTTATTTTTCCATGGATGATAATGATAACAAAGCAACCACCCAACATTTTTATCCAGTTTTTACTAGGAGTAACCAGACATTTTAGTGATTTTATGTACTACCTCATGAACTCTTAAAATAACTCTGTAGGTATTATTTCAGGACTCTATTACAAATGAGGAAACAAAAGATAAAGAAAGGTTAAGTAAATTATCCCAAAGGTGAGCAACTCTCAGGGTCAGACATGCACTTTAGGCTGTCTGATGCAAAGCTTGTGCTCTTAACCCCTATCCTATATCTTACATGCTTCCTAGAAAGGAAATGTCATATCCGATACCAAAGAGAGGGTCGTTTTTCATAGAGTCTCAGGTTCACCTCTGACTCATTGTCTCCTCTCTACAAGTTTAATACAGGCATGGAAGCTCCTGGGGGGGATTCTTTTCAGACCTCTCCTGCTGCTCTTGAGGAGTGCTGACAGAGATCAGAGAGGGTGGCTCACCTTCCCCCATCACCCCGTAAATGGGGTGCATGTGGCCTAGTGACACCCAGATTCCAGAGCCTCCTTCCCAACTTCACACAAGTCCTGGACTGAGGACTTAGTGACTAAACAAGAACTGTAGAGCACAGGGAACTCGACTCAGTGCTCTGTAACTACCTATATGGGAACAGAATCTTAAAGAGAGGGTATATATGTATATATATAACCGATTCACTTCCCTGTACAAAAGAACACTAATACAACATTGTAAATCAACTACACGCCAATCAAATTAAGAAAAAATAAACTAAAATAAAAAGAATATTACTAAAATAAGGTATCTTTTAAGCCTCTCTCCTCTATCACTGTCAAAGTGGCTGTCTCATTTTGGCCACCTTGCCAAAGAAATTCAATAGAGTACTCCCCATTTTCTCCAAAATAAAAAAACAAAAAACGATGCTCTACCTCATTTCCCACTTCAAGTTAGTTCTGGTTAGTCTGCTGGCAGTACACTCTTCTCTATAATACAAAATTAAGACAGAGTATGAGTTAGACAAGACATTTTGACATTAACCAGTGTTCACAACATTTATCAGAAATGTGGCAACAAGATGAAAACAATGTTCTCATGGTTCTTAATGTTTTGTTGAAATATGGTATTGGAAAGGGCCTTGAACTGGACTTCTGTGACTTAGGCTAAATATTTAAACCTTGCTGAATTTTGATAATTATAGGTAGTAATAGACTATGATAAATAATCCATGGTATTTAGGGCAACAAAATATTAGCAAATTGTCCACTGCAGTGGGAGGTCCATGCAGGCCTAAGAGTAAAGATGGATGAAAATAAATAAATTAAAAAAAAAAAAAAGAGGACAAAAGTTAAAAATATATATTAGCAAACTGTAAGAGGATTCAAGTTATTATCAAGTACCATTATTTCAGTTGATGACCAGGTAACTAATTCTGCACTACAGCAAAAACAGAAATGTGTCTAATCCTGTTTGTGGACTGTTAAGGGGCTGATGTAGAATTAAGTTTGAAAGAGGAAAATTACCGCTTACTAGTTAGAAAAAGACACTTCTGGGGTCTTACAGTTCTATGGTATATAGATATCCTACTGACTTTAAAGCCAACACAAATATACATATACATACATACATATATATTTACCATCCTACATGTGAAAGGCATTGTGATGGATGTTAAAGGCATCCATATGAATCAGACCCTGGGTCAGCTCCCCTCACTGCCCACATTTTGTCCAGAGAGCTCACAATTTTCTACTTCTTCCTTTAGATACAGGATTAGTAAAGTTATGAAAGCCAAGAAGACACACACACAAAATTAACACAGAAACACTAAACTAGTACTTTACTGGTGATCTAGTGTTTAAGAATCTGCCTGCCAAAGTACAGGACATGGGTTTGACCCGTGGTCTGGGAAGATCCCACAGGCCATGGAGCCACTGAGCCCATGCACCACAACTTCCGAAGCCTGCATCCCTAGATCCCATGCTCTGCAACAAGAGAGACCACTGCAGTGAGAAACCCAGGCACAACTAGAGAGCAGCCCCACTCACTGCAACAAGATAAAGTCCATGCACAGCAACGACCCAGCACAGCCATGAGTAAATGAATATATAAATTTTAAAATAACAAGACTTAAAAAAAAACTACCTTAAAATAAGCATTAATCTGGCAGAAATTTGGGGTATAAAGGGAACTATCTAATGCAAACCAAAGCGTGCATTCTGACCAAATTTAAGCAGGTAATGAAGTTCCTCTCCACAGAGAAATGAACAAACTTTGAAGGAGCACTGTTAGCTGTGATGTTGCTGAAATTCAAGAACTCTCTATGGCTCGGAAGGCCATACATACTATAAAATCTTGCACTGTGTAGACATTTTCTAGGGCTGCCATTACAAGTCACTACAAATTAGGTGGCTTCACACAACAAAAATCTGTTCTTTCAAAATTTTGGAGGCTAGAAATCAAATCAAACTATTGGCAGGATCATGCCCCCACTGAAGGCTTTAGGGAAGAATTCTTCCTTGCCACTTTCCAGTTTTTGGTGGCTTGGCAACCCTTGGCATCGTTTGGTTTATGACATCACTGCAGCCAGAAGCCCTTCGATTAGTTACATTTGCATTACAACCAAATCCAAATATGGTTTAGCTTGATCAGTCTCTCACTGTAGTCAGAGGTAGGCATTTTTGTTTCTATCATGAGACTGCAGTATACCAGTTTATATTGAAATAATTTTACCTTCAGCATTGGAAAGTGTAACTAAATTTACTAATTGAAGGCCTAATGGCATCATAGCTTTATTTTGATTGCATAAATTCAGCTCCCACTCCCCATTTTGTCCAGAGAGCTCACAATTTTCTACTTCTTCCTTTAGATACAGGATTAGTAAAGTTATGAAAGCCAAGAAGACACACACACAAAATTAACACAGAAACACTAAACTAGTACTTTACTGGTGATCTAGTGTTTAAGAATCTGCCTGCCAAAGTACAGGACATGGGTTTGACCCGTGGTCTGGGAAGATCCCACAGGCCATGGAGCCACTGAGCCCATGCACCACAACTTCCGAAGCCTGCATCCCTAGATCCCATGCTCTGCAACAAGAGAGACCACTGCAGTGAGAAACCCAGGCACAACTAGAGAGCAGCCCCACTCACTGCAACAAGATAAAGTCCATGCACAGCAACGACCCAGCACAGCCATGAGTAAATGAATATATAAATTTTAAAATAACAAGACTTAAAAAAAAACTACCTTAAAATAAGCATTAATCTGGCAGAAATTTGGGGTATAAAGGGAACTATCTAATGCAAACCAAAGCGTGCATTCTGACCAAATTTAAGCAGGTAATGAAGTTCCTCTCCACAGAGAAATGAACAAACTTTGAAGGAGCACTGTTAGCTGTGATGTTGCTGAAATTCAAGAACTCTCTATGGCTCGGAAGGCCATACATACTATAAAATCTTGCACTGTGTAGACATTTTCTAGGGCTGCCATTACAAGTCACTACAAATTAGGTGGCTTCACACAACAAAAATCTGTTCTTTCAAAATTTTGGAGGCTAGAAATCAAATCAAACTATTGGCAGGATCATGCCCCCACTGAAGGCTTTAGGGAAGAATTCTTCCTTGCCACTTTCCAGTTTTTGGTGGCTTGGCAACCCTTGGCATCGTTTGGTTTATGACATCACTGCAGCCAGAAGCCCTTCGATTAGTTACATTTGCATTACAACCAAATCCAAATATGGTTTAGCTTGATCAGTCTCTCACTGTAGTCAGAGGTAGGCATTTTTGTTTCTATCATGAGACTGCAGTATACCAGTTTATATTGAAATAATTTTACCTTCAGCATTGGAAAGTGTAACTAAATTTACTAATTGAAGGCATTTTATCTTCTTAATGAGCATTCATAGCTTTATTTTGATTGCATAAATTCATTGAAAATATTGAGCTATGATTAGAATTAATTTCACTGATTTTTCTATTTGAATCATTTGATGTCACTGATATAAAACTCACATTCCTCAAATCTTTAGCAGGTTCTTCTTCTAAAAATACGGTCAATTTATTAAGAGCTATCTTTTATCTTTCATGTATACAAAGGAAACCACAGAATCTCACATGAGTAAAATACATTTAAAGGAAAAATCTTTTGATATAAGTGAAAGATCATGTAATAAAAATTAAACATACTTCCTACCACTGTCCATGTTCGTTATTATCCTTGGGCATTTTAAAAATAACTAACAGTTTTTGAAGTATACATTGTTGTTTCTATAGAGAATTTTTTTTATTTTTTGGTTTTCTTGTAGTTAGTGATATCATTATGACACCCATAACGGATGGTAAATGTTCAAATATTTTGTGCAAGTCACACAGCTATTATCACTTTCTTGGGAAACAGAAAATGAGTACATCATTTTAACTAAACATGCATTTTCATTTTTCTTGTAGCACTTGGCTGTCAAAAACGTTTACTGGGTGGAAAAAAATATTACCAAATAATGAGAAGCAGTTATAGAATTATACCTTAAAATTATTGAGAAAACCACTGAAGCAAAGGTGTTCAGATTGTTTTTGATATACTCCACTGCAGAATTTCTCAGCCTGTATTTCCAGACACATTCCATGTACACCTAAATCACAACAAAACCCAAAATTTTAGCTAGAATCAATAAATTGGCAGGATCATGCCCCCACTGAAGGCTTTAGGAAGAATTCTTCCTTGCCACTTTCCAGTTTTTGGTGGCTTGGCAACCCTTGGCATCGTTTGGTTTATGACATCACTGCAGCCAGAAGCCCTTCGATTAGTTACATTTGCATTACAACCAAATCCAAATATGGTTTAGCTTGATCAGTCTCTCACTGTAGTCAGAGGTAGGCATTTTGTTTCTATCATGAGACTGCAGTATACCAGTTTATATTGAAATAATTTTACCTTCAGCATTGGAAAGTGTAACTAAATTTACTAATTGAAGGCATTTTATCTTCTTAATGAGCATTCATAGCTTTATTTTGATTGCATAAATTCATTGAAAATATTGAGCTATGATTAGAATTAATTTCACTGATTTTTCTATTTGAATCATTTGATGTCACTGATATAAAACTCACATTCCTCAAATCTTTAGCAGGTTCTTCTTCTAAAAATACGGTCAATTTATTAAGAGCTATCTTTTATCTTTCATGTATACAAAGGAAACCACAGAATCTCACATGAGTAAAATACATTTAAAGGAAAAATCTTTTGATATAAGTGAAAGATCATGTAATAAAAATTAAACATACTTCCTACCACTGTCCATGTTCGTTATTATCCTTGGGCATTTTAAAATAACTAACAGTTTTTGAAGTATACATTGTTGTTTCTATAGAGAATTTTTTTTATTTTTTGGTTTTCTTGTAGTTAGTGATATCATTATGACACCCATAACGGATGGTAAATGTTCAAATATTTTGTGCAAGTCACACAGCTATTATCACTTTCTTGGGAAACAGAAAATGAGTACATCATTTTAACTAAACATGCATTTTCATTTTTCTTGTAGCACTTGGCTGTCAAAAACGTTTACTGGGTGGAAAAAAATATTACCAAATAATGAGAAGCAGTTATAGAATTATACCTTAAAATTATTGAGAAAACCACTGAAGCAAAGGTGTTCAGATTGTTTTTGATATACTCCACTGCAGAATTTCTCAGCCTGTATTTCCAGACACATTCCATGTACACCTAAATCACAATTTTCCATGTTTTTCACTGACTCCAACTGACACTACTAACTGGTAGCCTGATGTCTTCATGGATCTCACAGAGCAGTACATAGGCCACAGCACAACTTGTTCCCCACCCTTCCCCACTATCCACGTATTTGCCAATGTCTAACTATACTTCCTTTCATCAGTAAGTGCCCTGTTTGCTGTCTGTAAAATGGAGGAGTAAATTGAGTGTGTCTGGAAAGAGCTGGCAAAGAACATGATATTGTTCCCAATGCAGCCATGTGTTAAACTGAGAATTCTGTTTACTGCATATACCTCTTACACACTGGAGGATGAGGCCAGCTGGAAAGAGAGTAAAGCTCTATGAAGCCAAACCAGATTTATTCTAGTTATACTATAAATAAGAATGTGCATATGTGTGTGTCAGTCACTCAGTCATGTCTGACTCTTTTTGACACCATGGGCTGTAGTCTACCAGGCTCCTCTGCCCATGGGATTTTCCAGGCAAGAATATGGAGTAGGGTAGCCATTCCCTTCTCTCAGGGATCATCCAAACTCAGAGATCGAACCTGGATCTCCTGCAGTGTAGGCAGATTCTTTATCATCTGAGCCACTAGGGAAGCATACAAATAAGAATACCATATTTAAAAATAACTAGTCCATAACGAATGTGAGATGGGATGATGCAGAGCAACAGATTTAAACCTGGGGGTCATAGGCTGTCTGGCTACTCAAGGTTTAAGGTTCATATAATATTACTAAAGACACCAAAGGGGCTTAAAGTATAATTGAACAAGAGAGCTGTGAAGATCATCAACCCTTCCTGTTGGAAGATGAGTCCCAGCTCCTTTCTCATTACATTTTATTTTTTTGCAGGAAAAGTTTCTCAAAAGAAATGAGCAGTCACTTAAAAACTACAAACTCAAGAAGGGCAAATCTCATTGTACTAATTTTAAAATAATCTTCTGGAATAAAAGAAATCTTACGTTAGGAAAACAGGTTGATAGCAGAAGTATTAACCATCTAGTGAATTTAAGCCATCCAAAATTAAAAATGTTTCAGATTGGCTATTGGCTTTGTTAAACCTGAAGCTAAGGATTTTCTGTGTATTTTGAAGTTTATACAGGAAACTCTGCAGTTCCAAGATCTCTTTTGTTAGTTTCCTTTGAAGGTATTAAAATCATGATTATCGAACAGCTTCCATGATCCAAAACATTACAATTCTGCACTTCAAATTTCTAATGGAATAGAGTAGACATGCAGGAAAACACATATGCCGTTATTACAACAATAAAATCTTTTGGACTTCCCTGGTGGTGCAGTGGACAAATATCCGCCTGCCAATGAAGGGGACATGGGTTCAGTTGCTGGTCCAGGAAGATTCACATGCCGAGGGCAACTAAGCCCTCCCACTGCAATTAGAGAAAGCCCTCACAGCAATGAAACCCAGCAAAGCCAAAAATAAATGAATAAAATTTAAAAAATCTTTTTATGTGCTAAAGGTAAAACAAACATGAGTAAAACAAAACATGAGTTTTACATGAAAACAAAAGTGAATTTATTGAGATTAACAGCTGACTAGTTTTTAAGCCGAGGCCATTTTTGAGGTCATTAAGTTTGTTCCCATCTGCCTCTTGGCACTCTGGCTTCAGAGGACAGTGCACACCTGTAAGTCCTCGGGGAGCTTTGGGACTAAAAGGTGGTCTTCTGCTGAGATGAGTCTCAATAGAGACAGTTAGGCCATGTAAAGCCAAGACCTTTAAAGAACATTAATTTTTAAAAAACTTTTTTGGGGGTAATTCTTTATTTCTTGCTTAGTTTCACTGTTAATGTTTCAAGTTAAGGTGATATAACTTGAAAGAGCTAAACAGTATCAACAAAAAAAGGTAAACTTAGGCCAAGAAATAATGGGTTTCTCCCATGCGCATTAAGGATTACTCAGAGGATTCTGTTTTCTTACTCCGAAGCCACGCTCCTCATGAAATCATCAAGTGGTTCCCTGTATGTTTTGCGGATTGATCTGACTGTGCCAGTCTTAGCTGCGGCATGCAGGCTCTTTAGCAGTGGCATGTCATGGGAACTACTTCCCTGGCCAGGGATTGAACCTAGGCCCCCTGCACTGGGAGCTCAGAGTCCTAGGCACTGGACCACCGAGAAGGTCCCTTCCCTGTATGTTTTAAATACATTCTGCCAAGTTCTCCATGCCCACCAGGAATCCCATCTTGAGACCCACAAGTTCACCTCGTGAGCTCATAGGCACAGCTGAGGACAGACACAGTGGGGTTGAAACATGACTTCACCCCTCCAGGTTGCACCTCACCCCCAACCAGAATCTGTCAAACTGATCTCAGAAGTGAAATTTGCACTGGGGGGCGAGATGACCTGTTGACTTTTGTTCCTTTCCCCACTATGCCATCTTCATGTATTTCCCAAAGAATTCTGTCAAGTTGCCTGCAGTGAGGGCTTGCTTATGCCCTGAGCTGAGATATATCAAACCCTGCTGATATCTACAGAGCCAACATATTTGTAATAGATTCCTATACTTTTGTTTCCTCTGTCTTTTTAAAAATTTTTAGTGTATCATTGGAGTATAGTTGATTAACACTCTTGTGTTAGTTTCAGGTGTATAGCAAAGTGACTCAGTCACACGCATACTTGTATCTATTTTCCAAGTTCTTTTCCCATTTAGGTTACTACAGAATATTGAGCAGAGTTCCCTGGGAGATAGGTCCCTGCGAAAGGTCCATGTTGGTAATCTATTTTATTTCTTTCTTTCTTTATTTTTTTAAAAGATTTTATTTATTTATTTACTTTGGGTGGGGGTCGGGTTGAGGAGGGAGGGGAGTGGGCGGGCCACTTCTATTGGTCTTTCATTTCTCTATTTTCATCCGTCTTTGTTCTTTGGCTCCTGTGGGCCTCCCATCGCACTGGTGTCTGTCGTTGCAGAGCACCGGCTCTGGGCGCATGCGCTCCAGAGCTCCCGCTCGGTGATTGGACACATCAGTCCAGCCGCTCCGGGGCACGTGGGATCTTCCCAGGCCAGGGCTTGAACTGGCGCCCCTTGCACTGCAAGGCGGTGTCCTTACCCACTGGACCACCAGGGGAAGCCCGGTAATCTATTTTAAATGTAGCAGGGTGCACCTGTCAATTCCAAACTCCCAATCTATCCTTTCCCACTTCCTTCCCCCCTTGTAACTTTAAGTTTGTTCTCTAAACTTGTGAGTCTGTTTCTGATTTGTAAATAAATTCATTTGTATCATTTTCCCCTATACTCTTGTTTTTTAAAATTTATGCCATTCTTCACCCCATTTTTCATCACACTGTGATCTTTTTAATCTCATTTATCTATTTGTTTTTGGCTATTCTGGGTTTTCAATGCTGCCACAGGCTCTTCTCTAGTTGCAGGGAGTGGGGGCTACTCTCTAGTGGAGGTGAGCAGGCTTCTTGTTGTGGTGACTTCTCTTGTTGTGGAACTCGGGCTCTAGGGCACATGGGCTTCAGTAGTTGTAGCACATGGACTCCATAGTTGTGGCTCTGAGGCTTTAGGGCACAAGATTCATAGTTGTGGCTCCCAGGCTTAATTGCTCCATGACATGTGGGAGTCTTCCTGAATCAGGGATTGAACCTTTGTCTCCTGCATTGTCAGGCAAACTCTACCACTGAGATACCAGGGAAGTCCTATACTCTTTTTTTAACGGGGGTAGAGTTGCCCCATAGTACTGTGCTAGTGCCTACTGTAGAGCAAAGGAGATCTCCTTACCTGCACACCCACCTGGATCTCCCTCCCACTCCCAGCCACATCCCATCCATCTTGGTCATCACTGAGCACCGAGCTGAGCCTCCAGAGTCACACAGGAGGTTCCCAGCAGCCATCTGTTCTATAATAGACAGTTCACACATATCAATTCCAGTCTTCCAATCCATTCTCTTCCCCACACCCTGTGTCTCCACGTCCATTCCTGCCATTTTTATTTATGCTGAATCACATCTCCAGAGACAACAGGTGGAAGAGTCTCTTTCCAATGTAAAAGAAGATGGGAAACCCCTCTGAACTTGCTGCTAACTCCCTTTGATGGCTTAGAAAAGGAAGCACGGGCCCTGGGTGCTCCTTTCCTACGTGGTACACATATCTCCACAGCTGGGATGGACCATTGCAAGAGCCCCACGTGGAGTTTTAGCTCTTTTACAGAGGAGCTCTTTCTCTTGCACAAGAACCAGAGAAACAATAGCCCTCAAAGCATGGTCATGGAACGATGCTGCCTAAAAAGGCAGGTAGTTTCCTGCCTTCTTTCTCTCAAATGCTCCGATACAATTCACTTGACCAGTGGAACAAACTTTTCCCTTCTTTAAACACCTAGACAAGTGGTGAGCAGCCAAGTGGGGCTTGTAATATTTCTTCCTTCTGTCTAGTTTTAAACATATCAGAGGAGGCTCCCTGGAAGGAGGGATGAGG
Source organism: Tragulus kanchil (assembly GCA_022376925.1). Taxonomy (NCBI): domain Eukaryota; kingdom Metazoa; phylum Chordata; class Mammalia; order Artiodactyla; family Tragulidae; genus Tragulus; species Tragulus kanchil. The sequence continues at coordinate 64,765,731 of JAIOJX010000003.1, forward strand.
CATTCAGGAGTGCATACAGTCCAAATTCTGCTGAGCCAGGCAAAGGAAAATCAGAATCATCAGAAATAGAAAGCACATTTGCCTCCCTCACATTGGCTTCCTTTTGTTGCACCAATATGGAAAGTGCCTTTTAAAGAAAAATACAGATGAAGGGAAGGCCTTCCACCCAATGTGATTTCTACACACTCAACTCATGGGTGGACACTTTATCCTATTTGGCTTTTTGGAAACTGTACTGTCAAATGACACAGAACATCAAAAGCAACTATAAATATCCCACAGGCTTGGAAAATAAAAGCACATGGAACTCCAAATCCATTAGCCTTTAAAGAGCAGCCTACCTAACAATTTTGCTCTGGAAACCTGACATTAGCATTCTACCAGTTCAGCCTGAACAGAAAAGTTGTGCATTTCCAAAGTCGACAGGGAGCTTCAACATGATGGCCCTAGAGCAGGAAGAGGAAAGACTGGCCAGAACTGTGAGACAGATTGATGTGCTTAGAGCAGCAGAGCAGAAGGCATAAAAGAAATGGAATTTCAAATGAGTCTTGAGAATCTCATTATCAAGCCAACTTCTTGGTGTAGGAATCACCATGCTGTGCAAGGCATTTTTCTAGGAAGGCTTCTGAAGGAAGGGGACCAGCTTCTACTGAGCAGAAGCCATTTGACAAGCCTTCAATATGCATTTCTCCTTAAATCCCCCTGACAATTTTAGGAGGTTCATTAGAAGCAGTCTTAACACATCTTCACGTAACAGACTTACTGAAATGACTGATTCCTTCACTCTCTCCATATACCCACGGATGTCTGCGGCCAGTGGGACTGTTCTGTACGTTCACTGGCTTCTGCTCTCACCATCTGAGTTATTTGCCTGCCAAACACCAGTTGCATTTGCTCACAGACCAACTGCGTTTATAATCAGGTAATCTAATGAGATAGCAGGTATCCATGGGGGCTCCACAGTAAAGAATCCGCTTGCCAATCAATGTAGGAGATGTGGTTTTGATCCCTGGGTCAGGAAGCAGCATTTTTTCCCTTTTGGGAAAAGGAGGCTCCTGGAAGGAGGGATGAGGCATTCAGGAGTGCATACAGTCCAAATTCTGCTGAGCCAGGCAAAGGAAAATCAGAATCATCAGAAATAGAAAGCACATTTGCCTCCCTCACATTGGCTTCCTTTTGTTGCACCAATATGGAAAGTGCCTTTTAAAGAAAAATACAGATGAAGGGAAGGCCTTCCACCCAATGTGATTTCTACACACTCAACTCATGGGTGGACACTTTATCCTATTTGGCTTTTTGGAAACTGTACTGTCAAATGACACAGAACATCAAAAGCAACTATAAATATCCCACAGGCTTGGAAAATAAAAGCACATGGAACTCCAAATCCATTAGCCTTTAAAGAGCAGCCTACCTAACAATTTTGCTCTGGAAACCTGACATTAGCATTCTACCAGTTCAGCCTGAACAGAAAAGTTGTGCATTTCCAAAGTCGACAGGGAGCTTCAACATGATGGCCCTAGAGCAGGAAGAGGAAAGACTGGCCAGAACTGTGAGACAGATTGATGTGCTTAGAGCAGCAGAGCAGAAGGCATAAAAGAAATGGAATTTCAAATGAGTCTTGAGAATCTCATTATCAAGCCAACTTCTTGGTGTAGGAATCACCATGCTGTGCAAGGCATTTTTCTAGGAAGGCTTCTGAAGGAAGGGGACCAGCTTCTACTGAGCAGAAGCCATTTGACAAGCCTTCAATATGCATTTCTCCTTAAATCCCCCTGACAATTTTAGGAGGTTCATTAGAAGCAGTCTTAACACATCTTCACGTAACAGACTTACTGAAATGACTGATTCCTTCACTCTCTCCATATACCCACGGATGTCTGCGGCCAGTGGGACTGTTCTGTACGTTCACTGGCTTCTGCTCTCACCATCTGAGTTATTTGCCTGCCAAACACCAGTTGCATTTGCTCACAGACCAACTGCGTTTATAATCAGGTAATCTAATGAGATAGCAGGTATCCATGGGGGCTCCACAGTAAAGAATCCGCTTGCCAATCAATGTAGGAGATGTGGTTTTGATCCCTGGGTCAGGAAGATCCCCAAGAGAAAGAAATGGCAACCCACTCCAGTTTTCTTGCCTGAGAAATCCCGTGAACAGAGGAGCCTGGCTGGCTACAGTCCGTGGGGTCACACATTGTTGGACATGACTTAGTGACTGAACAATGATTGGACCTGGGTCTCCTGCATTGCAGGCAGATTCTTTCCCATCTGAGCAACCAGGAAAGCCCAAATCAATGAAATAGAGTGTAAACAAAAGAAGTCTGTTGTTTCTATGAAAACTAAGTTGAAAAATCTGAAAGGACTCATTTTAAAGGTCAGTCAACTAAAATTAAAAAAAAAAAAAGACTTTAATCAAATTGTCACAAACCAGATGAAAAAAGAGTTGAAATAAAAGGAGTAGGAAGAATGATCTAGAATGACTATGTCTAAGCTGAAGTCTAAGATTACACGCCATTTAAAAACAGGGGACTTTCCTGGTGGTACAGTGGGTAGAAATCTCCCTGCCAATGCAGAGGGCACGGATTCAATCCCTGGCCTGGCAAGATTCTACATACTGCAAAGCCACTAAGCCTGTGTACCACAACTATTGAGCCCACACTCCAGAGCCTGCATGCTGCAACTGCTGAAGCCTGTCTACTGAGAACCTGTGCTCCATAACAAGAGAAGCCTGTGACCACAATGAAGAGGAGCCTCCACTTGTTGCCACTAGAGAAAATCTGCACATAGCAATGAAGACCCAGCACAGTCAAAAATAAATTAATTAAAAAATTATATCACTGACAATTCATCATGGATGCTGCTTTTGCAGGAAAAGGGAAGGATTCCAATCTTATCCTGAAAATAGCTTAACCCTGTGCCAAAATATTGAGTAACAAATGTACTTTTCTACATATACAAATATCTCAGGTATAATTCATATTACTGCCCAAGGCTCCCTACACAGACTGATTTTTTAAAAACTAATCTAACTATTGATTGTGTAAGATGTGAGGATTTCCACTCAACTCCGAGCCCTGCTTTACAGATGGGGAAACTAAGGGTCTGAAAGAATAAGCCAATTTCTCAGTAAGCCATGGCTAGTTCAAGGCAGAGGTAAGGCTTGACTTCTCATTATTTCTATAGTGGAGTTATAATTCTGAGATTATGTTTTTTTAATCCCTTTTATTCTTTTCTTATCATTCTCACCCAGTGTTTCAGTCCTTCTGTGAGCCAGCTTGGAGCCTGGCAGATTTCTTCTGGCCTCGAGGAGGGATCAAATGAAATCCAATCAATCCCTTGAGGAAGCATCAACCTCGAGGGCCTCACCTCAGCTTCTCCCCAGATTCTGTCTGAGTCTTTGGTCCTGAAGCCTGCCTTTCTGCCCAGCCTGTTAGGGTGACTTCTTTGGATGGGTTTACTCAGCTCTTACTGGACTTCCCTGACTCATACTCTATAACAGATGGACGCATCCTGCCTCCCTTCCAATCTGACCTGCCATCCTGGAACCTCTCCCTGGATCTGGTGCCTCAAATCCCAGCTTCTCTTGGAGGGGCATTTAGACCCCGTTGTTTTATCTCATCCAGGTGGTTCCTTGTGATCACTTGCTTTTATTTGATGGAGGCCATGCTTTCCTATACCTTGATGAGAAGCTGCAGTGGAGATTTTCTAATTTTACTTTAATTTCAAAATTAGGCTTATATTCTGAGGCTTTAGGATATTGGCCCCACTACTAAATAGTTTTATAGCTTCCATATGTGTTAGTTTTGTGTGTTACTGGGCCCTTGGCAGAGCTTTTATATCACATGAATAGGCAAAGTGATCAGTCAGCAAGCACCTTTCTTTGCTCTCTTCTGCCCCTGGAATTAGGGCAATGCCAGTCAGAACCTAAAAGAAGGCCTTGGCATGCATATTTTTCACTGACTCATTGGATGCTGCTTTTGCAGGAAAAGGGAAGGATTCCAATCTTATCCTGAAAATAGCTTAACCCTGTGCCAAAATATTGAGTAACAAATGTACTTTTCTACATATACAAATATCTCAGGTATAATTCATATTACTGCCCAAGGCTCCCTACACAGACTGATTTTTTAAAAACTAATCTAACTATTGATTGTGTAAGATGTGAGGATTTCCACTCAACTCCGAGCCCTGCTTTACAGATGGGGAAACTAAGGGTCTGAAAGAATAAGCCAATTTCTCAGTAAGCCATGGCTAGTTCAAGGCAGAGGTAAGGCTTGACTTCTCATTATTTCTATAGTGGAGTTATAATTCTGAGATTATGTTTTTTTAATCCCTTTTATTCTTTTCTTATCATTCTCACCCAGTGTTTCAGTCCTTCTGTGAGCCAGCTTGGAGCCTGGCAGATTTCTTCTGGCCTCGAGGAGGGATCAAATGAAATCCAATCAATCCCTTGAGGAAGCATCAACCTCGAGGGCCTCACCTCAGCTTCTCCCCAGATTCTGTCTGAGTCTTTGGTCCTGAAGCCTGCCTTTCTGCCCAGCCTGTTAGGGTGACTTCTTTGGATGGGTTTACTCAGCTCTTACTGGACTTCCCTGACTCATACTCTATAACAGATGGACGCATCCTGCCTCCCTTCCAATCTGACCTGCCATCCTGGAACCTCTCCCTGGATCTGGTGCCTCAAATCCCAGCTTCTCTTGGAGGGGCATTTAGACCCCGTTGTTTTATCTCATCCAGGTGGTTCCTTGTGATCACTTGCTTTTATTTGATGGAGGCCATGCTTTCCTATACCTTGATGAGAAGCTGCAGTGGAGATTTTCTAATTTTACTTTAATTTCAAAATTAGGCTTATATTCTGAGGCTTTAGGATATTGGCCCCACTACTAAATAGTTTTATAGCTTCCATATGTGTTAGTTTTGTGTGTTACTGGGCCCTTGGCAGAGCTTTTATATCACATGAATAGGCAAAGTGATCAGTCAGCAAGCACCTTTCTTTGCTCTCTTCTGCCCCTGGAATTAGGGCAATGCCAGTCAGAACCTAAAAGAAGGCCTTGGACCCACTGCTAAGTGACCTATATTTCAGGCTCTTTGATTCCCCTGGGTCCACAGCAGAGACGATTATTCTTTAGGACTCCACACCTGCCCCACTGAACTCTTTTGCACCAATTCAACACTCCGAAAGGGAAAACAATAATGGCTGAGCAAAATGGAACAATCTTTTTAGTTTCTGTAAAAAATAATTCTGAGTATGATATCAAATCATGGGATGTCAGGAGCTTATTCACGTGCTGGGCAAGGGAGGGCCTTAATAAGCCATTAAAATGAGAATTGATAATGGATGGCCCAGCCTCACCCTAATATTTCACTGCCCCCCCACTGCCATGACGCTGTACATAACAGTGTGAAATCATCATAAATAATGACTTGTCTGTGAAGATGTTGCAGGCTGAAATCCTAATGAGCTGTTCAGGCTGAAAAACTTAGGTATTTCCGTTCCCTTAGTGGAAGTGTATAAAAAAGAATTTATGGATACAAACATAATTTAAAAACTAGAAAATGGTCCCAGAAATACTAAGTGAAGCTTCCTCTCCCATGTCTAGCCTTGACTTGAGCTGTCATAACTAGACCCAAACCCTTGCCCCATGACAAACAAATGACTTCAGCCTTCTGCCCAAAGCATTTGCTTGTATTGATTTCATATCAACACTAAGTGATCTCTATGTTCTCATGAAAATATTCTGTAAGATAGGATATTTTTTCATTTGGGACTGATCTGAGCTTGTCACAGGGGAAAAAACACCTTCTTCAGTGTTGAGCTATTTGGAGTATTTGTCAGTAGTTTAGCTCATCCTACCTAACATCTGTGGTAACTGTGGTTTGGACTGGGAAGACACGGGATGGTGAGCTGGATGAGCTGTAACAGCCTCAGCAGCCCTTCCATCACTGGGTACTGTCACCTGCTATGATCTCACTCCTCTACAAAACTTCACACTTTTCTCTCCCCCAGCCCAGCCAAGCCTGGAGAATCAGCATGAAAAGGCCAAAGAAGCCACAAGTTACTCCAGCCCTGAGTGAACTGCTAGGAGGCTGGAATCCTAACCACAACATGAAAAATTTTATGTTTATATATTATAAATATTATATATACAAGAACCTAGAAGAAGGCCTTGGACCCACTGCTAAGTGACCTATATTTCAGGCTCTTTGATTCCCCTGGGTCCACAGCAGAGACGATTATTCTTTAGGACTCCACACCTGCCCCACTGAACTCTTTTGCACCAATTCAACACTCCGAAAGGGAAAACAATAATGGCTGAGCAAAATGGAACAATCTTTTTAGTTTCTGTAAAAAATAATTCTGAGTATGATATCAAATCATGGGATGTCAGGAGCTTATTCACGTGCTGGGCAAGGGAGGGCCTTAATAAGCCATTAAAATGAGAATTGATAATGGATGGCCCAGCCTCACCCTAATATTTCACTGCCCCCACACTGCCATGACGCCGCTGTACATAACAGTGTGAAATCATCAGAAATAATGACTTGTCTGTGAAGATGTTGCAGGCTGAAATCCTAATGAGCTGTTCAGGCTGAAAAACTTAGGTATTTCCGTTCCCTTAGTGGAAGTGTATAAAAATGAATTTATGGATACAAACATAATTTAAAAACTAGAAAATGGTCCCAGAAATACTAAGTGAAGCTTCCTCTCCCATGTCTAGCCTTGACTTGAGCTGTCATAACTAGACCCAAACCCTTGCCCCATGACAAACAAATGACTTCAGCCTTCTGCCCAAAGCATTTGCTTGTATTGATTTCATATCAACACTAAGTGATCTCTATGTTCTCATGAAAATATTCTGTAAGATAGGATATTTTTTCATTTGGGACTGATCTGAGCTTGTCACAGGGGAAAAAACACCTTCTTCAGTGTTGAGCTATTTGGAGTATTTGTCAGTAGTTTAGCTCATCCTACCTAACATCTGTGGTAACTGTGGTTTGGACTGGGAAGACACGGGATGGTGAGCTGGATGAGCTGTAACAGCCTCAGCAGCCCTTCCATCACTGGGTACTGTCACCTGCTATGATCTCACTCCTCTACAAAACTTCACACTTTTCTCTCCCCCAGCCCAGCCAAGCCTGGAGAATCAGCATGAAAAGGCCAAAGAAGCCACAAGTTACTCCAGCCCTGAGTGAACTGCTAGGAGGCTGGAATCCTAACCACAACATGAAAAATTTTATGTTTATATATTATAAATATTATATATACATTTATATGTGTATATATATTTTACCATAATTAAAAGAATAAAAAATTTAAAAAGAATGATAAAACACATATGAATCCTTTATAAAGTACTTTAGCCTTAATTACATATAATACTTCAGGATTAAGAACTTCAAGCATCTGAATTATTCAGAAAATATGCCTGTCCAGAACTAATCTTTTTGGAAGCTGAATAATCTGCTTGTAAGTTTTATTTTCATTAAGAGAGAAAGATTGAGTGAACGTGTGGCGGTCCGTCGCATCTTAGAGTGTTTTATTCACGTTGCTACTTTATTCCTGTTTCTACTCTTTAACTGCCTTCCTCATTCGTGATGGTTCTTTTGTTTTGCCAACCACTGCCCCCAACAGCCACACCATCTACACCCTGAGCCTTCGCTCACTCTAAGCTCACTGGAACAATAGGCACCAAGCCCGACCTGGGTCAATGAGAAGCCTGTGCTAACGACTCTGGAACTGAAAGATAGTTAGAAATAGCGCAGATGTGATAAGCAATCTCTAAAAGGCCCTGAGTAGTCTCTATATACTGGAATTTTTGCCTTCCCTCCTTGACTAAGCATTGAACCTAGTGTCTCACTTCTCGCAAGTACAACAGGCAAAAGTCATGGTATGTCCCTTCTGAGATTAGGTTACAAAGAGATAGCAACTCGCCTCCATCTTGCTACTTTCCTGGGATGGAAACCTGAGCTTGTCACAGGGGAAAAAACACCTTCTTCAGTGTTGAGCTATTTGGAGTATTTGTCAGTAGTTTAGCTCATCCTACCTAACATCTGTGGTAACTGTGGTTTGGACTGGGAAGACACGGGATGGTGAGCTGGATGAGCTGTAACAGCCTCAGCAGCCCTTCCATCACTGGGTACTGTCACCTGCTATGATCTCACTCCTCTACAAAACTTCACACTTTTCTCTCCCCCAGCCCAGCCAAGCCTGGAGAATCAGCATGAAAAGGCCAAAGAAGCCACAAGTTACTCCAGCCCTGAGTGAACTGCTAGGAGGCTGGAATCCTAACCACAACATGAAAAATTTTATGTTTATATATTATAAATATTATATATACATTTATATGTGTATATATATTTTACCATAATTAAAAGAATAAAAAATTTAAAAAGAATGATAAAACACATATGAATCCTTTATAAAGTACTTTAGCCTTAATTACATATAATACTTCAGGATTAAGAACTTCAAGCATCTGAATTATTCAGAAAATATGCCTGTCCAGAACTAATCTTTTTGGAAGCTGAATAATCTGCTTGTAAGTTTTATTTTCATTAAGAGAGAAAGATTGAGTGAACGTGTGGCGGTCCGTCGCATCTTAGAGTGTTTTATTCACGTTGCTACTTTATTCCTGTTTCTACTCTTTAACTGCCTTCCTCATTCGTGATGGTTCTTTTGTTTTGCCAACCACTGCCCCCAACAGCCACACCATCTACACCCTGAGCCTTCGCTCACTCTAAGCTCACTGGAACAATAGGCACCAAGCCCGACCTGGGTCAATGAGAAGCCTGTGCTAACGACTCTGGAACTGAAAGATAGTTAGAAATAGCGCAGATGTGATAAGCAATCTCTAAAAGGCCCTGAGTAGTCTCTATATACTGGAATTTTTGCCTTCCCTCCTTGACTAAGCATTGAACCTAGTGTCTCACTTCTCGCAAGTACAACAGGCAAAAGTCATGGTATGTCCCTTCTGAGATTAGGTTACAAAGAGATAGCAACTTCTCGCTCTCCATCTTGCTACTTTCCTGGGATGGAAACCTGTTGCAATACTGTGAGCTGCCCTGCAGAGAGGCCCATGTAGCAAGGAAATGTGGGAAGTCAGGACCCAGTGTGCGCAACAACCTGCAACGGACTCAATCCTGCCAACAGCCATATGTGAATCGAGCCGCAGATTCTCCCTCAAAAAAGCCATTTGGTAAGACAGCAGCTCTAGTCAGCACCTTGACTGCAGCCTTGTATGAGATCTTGAGAAGAAGCACCCAGCTAAGCCACACTTGGATTCCTCCTCGGACAAACATGGCAAGATAGTAAATGTTTGTTGCTTTAAGTTGCTAAGCACTGGAGTAATTTTTTTATATACAACAACAGATAAACTAATACAGAGGAACAGAGGTGCTGATCTTTTGGGAGGCAAAAATGAAAACCTGTAAGCACAGCAGTTGAGGGTGGCTCCATTATGCCATGTACATGAAGGAGAAAGGAAACGAGTCTTCAGAGAAAGAAAACAAGCGTCTCCATGGAGAAAAGGAGGGACAAGAATCTCCCAGTGGTTTGCCAGCTTCCCATTCCTCCCTGAGACTTGGCTGCATTCCTGTCTTTGTGTTCTCTGAGGTCCCCGTACTGTATGATAAATTGCCTTCATTTTCTTTACTTATTTCAGTTGACTTTTTTTTTTTAACCTGCAATTGGAATCCTAGGACCCTGGGCTGCATCAAATTGAGTGTGTGTTCATGCTCAGTTGTGTCCAACTCTGCGACCCCATGAACTGTGGCCTACCAGGCTTCTCTGTCCATGGGACTTTGCTCAGGGGTTTTGTCCAACTCTGGCAGAACTGTGCCATGCCCCCACACCCACTTCCCCGCTCACTCTAAGCTCACTGGAACAATAGGCACCAAGCCCGACCTGGGTCAATGAGAAGCCTGTGCTAACGACTCTGGAACTGAAAGATAGTTAGAAATAGCGCAGATGTGATAAGCAATCTCTAAAAGGCCCTGAGTAGTCTCTATATACTGGAATTTTTGCCTTCCCTCCTTGACTAAGCATTGAACCTAGTGTCTCACTTCTCGCAAGTACAACAGGCAAAAGTCATGGTATGTCCCTTCTGAGATTAGGTTACAAAGAGATAGCAACTTCTCGCTCTCCATCTTGCTACTTTCCTGGGATGGAAACCTGTTGCAATACTGTGAGCTGCCCTGCAGAGAGGCCCATGTAGCAAGGAAATGTGGGAAGTCAGGACCCAGTGTGCGCAACAACCTGCAACGGACTCAATCCTGCCAACAGCCATATGTGAATCGAGCCGCAGATTCTCCCTCAAAAAAGCCATTTGGTAAGACAGCAGCTCTAGTCAGCACCTTGACTGCAGCCTTGTATGAGATCTTGAGAAGAAGCACCCAGCTAAGCCACACTTGGATTCCTCCTCGGACAAACATGGCAAGATAGTAAATGTTTGTTGCTTTAAGTTGCTAAGCACTGGAGTAATTTTTTTATATACAACAACAGATAAACTAATACAGAGGAACAGAGGTGCTGATCTTTTGGGAGGCAAAAATGAAAACCTGTAAGCACAGCAGTTGAGGGTGGCTCCATTATGCCATGTACATGAAGGAGAAAGGAAACGAGTCTTCAGAGAAAGAAAACAAGCGTCTCCATGGAGAAAAGGAGGGACAAGAATCTCCCAGTGGTTTGCCAGCTTCCCATTCCTCCCTGAGACTTGGCTGCATTCCTGTCTTTGTGTTCTCTGAGGTCCCCGTACTGTATGATAAATTGCCTTCATTTTCTTTACTTATTTCAGTTGACTTTTTTTTTTTAACCTGCAATTGGAATCCTAGGACCCTGGGCTGCATCAAATTGAGTGTGTGTTCATGCTCAGTTGTGTCCAACTCTGCGACCCCATGAACTGTGGCCTACCAGGCTTCTCTGTCCATGGGACTTTCCAGTCAAGAAATACTCGAGTGGGTTGCTATTTCCTATTTCAGGGAACCCAGGGATCAACCCTGAGTCTCTTGCATCTTCTGAACTGGCAGGCAAATTCTTTACTACTGTGCCACCTGGGGTATAGTGGTGATTTTTGAAGACAGTCAGATACTTGACAATGAGTTTGGTAGTTTAAGAGGCTGTTGGCCTGATGAGCACCCATATGTTCTGAGTCACTTGACTCTGGTCATAAGAAATTGAGCCAGCTTCAAGGGCATGTAGCTTTCAACCTACTGCTCTAATCAGTGATCAACCATGATAACATCTACTCCGCATTAGGTGGTTTGGATAATATTTGTACAGAACTTGGAGATCCCAGCCGAAAGCTGTTTGAAGTGCACAATATTGCTATTGATACAGAACAAACCGTTACCCTTTCTTCAAAGAACACAGTGATATTTTTGGATCTCTCTTATTGTATTACGTGATGGAAACACATATCCCGAGGAGGCATATTTTAATTCTTAGAAACAGCCTAGCTACATAAAATCCACTATTCTTCTCTCTTAATCCAGTTAAATCTCTTCTCTGTTTTCTGTTTTAAAGTTGTGTTACTGCCTAATCACTCACCATCTTAACGAAATTCATAGCAGTTTACATATTACAAGGTTGGCAATAAAACAGAGACTTAAAGGCAATAAATGTCTTTGAAACAATTCATCAACCCCTAAGAAGATGCCAAAATGAGTTTTGGAATGGTAAATCTGAATTTAAAAATCAAAATTTTCTCTCAGGCTGAGACTCACGATTCACAAATACATTTTTTTTTTTTTTTTAGCTTTTCTTCTTTTCCCCTTTTTATTTATATTTATTTTCATCCATCTTTTTATTCTTTGGCATGTGTGGGCCTCCCATTGCAGTGGCCTCTCTCAGTGCAGAGCACTGGCTCTGGGCACAAGCGCTCCAGAGTGCTGGCTTCTAATTGGACACACTGGGCCAGCCACTCCAAGGCATGTGGGATCTTCCTAGGCCAGGGATTGAACCAGTGCCCCTTGCACTGCAAGGTGGACTCTTTACCGACTGGACCACCAGGGAAGCCCCACAGATACATTTTTATAGCCAATTTATAAACCGTTAAAAATAACCTAGACCTCCAAGCAAACACAGATGTCCTGTTGTGGTTCTTGACAGTTAGAACACCTTTTGGGTTCTGTCTGTGTGTGTCTCCCCATGGGTGTACACTTGAGACAGGTTGTGACCCGGGACCCTTTGCTGAAATGCTCGTACCTGGACAAACGTCCCAATCAACAAAACACAAAGAAAGTGTAAGAGACTCTGGTCATAAGAAATTGAGCCAGCTTCAAGGGCATAGCTTTCAACCTACTGCTCTAATCAGTGATCAACCATGATAACATCTACTCCGCATTAGGTGGTTTGGATAATATTTGTACAGAACTTGGAGATCCCAGCCGAAAGCTGTTTGAAGTGCACAATATTGCTATTGATACAGAACAAACCGTTACCCTTTCTTCAAAGAACACAGTGATATTTTTGGATCTCTCTTATTGTATTACGTGATGGAAACACATATCCCGAGGAGGCATATTTTAATTCTTAGAAACAGCCTAGCTACATAAAATCCACTATTCTTCTCTCTTAATCCAGTTAAATCTCTTCTCTGTTTTCTGTTTTAAAGTTGTGTTACTGCCTAATCACTCACCATCTTAACGAAATTCATAGCAGTTTACATATTACAAGGTTGGCAATAAAACAGAGACTTAAAGGCAATAAATGTCTTTGAAACAATTCATCAACCCCTAAGAAGATGCCAAAATGAGTTTTGGAATGGTAAATCTGAATTTAAAAATCAAAATTTTCTCTCAGGCTGAGACTCACGATTCACAAATACATTTTTTTTTTTTTTTTTTTTTTTAGCTTTTCTTCTTTTCCCCTTTTTATTTATATTTATTTTCATCCATCTTTTTATTCTTTGGCATGTGTGGGCCTCCCATTGCAGTGGCCTCTCTCAGTGCAGAGCACTGGCTCTGGGCACAAGCGCTCCAGAGTGCTGGCTTCTAATTGGACACACTGGGCCAGCCACTCCAAGGCATGTGGGATCTTCCTAGGCCAGGGATTGAACCAGTGCCCCTTGCACTGCAAGGTGGACTCTTTACCGACTGGACCACCAGGGAAGCCCCACAGATACATTTTTATAGCCAATTTATAAACCGTTAAAAATAACCTAGACCTCCAAGCAAACACAGATGTCCTGTTGTGGTTCTTGACAGTTAGAACACCTTTTGGGTTCTGTCTGTGTGTGTCTCCCCATGGGTGTACACTTGAGACAGGTTGTGACCCGGGACCCTTTGCTGAAATGCTCGTACCTGGACAAACGTCCCAATCAACAAAACACAAAGAAAGTGTAAGAGACTAAAAATACCTGTGCATGGGCAGTTGGGGCAAATTATGGACAAGATACGAAGAGACCAGATCATGAAAGAGACCAAAAAACAGAACTACCACTTCTGAAGTGCCAAAATCAAACGCTGGGGATCGGAAGCAAAAGCAGGGAAGTACTCATGACCCCTGTACACACCACCACCAAGAGGGAGGGCAAACCCACTAAGCCACCCCGCTGTCCTGACCCCAGGACACACTCCTACCCTCCTACCAGCTCACTCCTCCTCAGTCAGAGAGCAAGGGGACCTGTTACTTGCTCTTGCTCTGCAGCTGTAGCAGGAGCCTAAGTAAAGGTTTGCCTGAACTTCTTAACCTGTCCTCTGCTCAGTTTCTATTAAGGAGGCCAAGAAACCTGGTTGGTTACACACGATCTGGATTTTTGACTTATTCTTTCCACATATTTAACACTCATTCTAAGGTTGAGAGATGCAGTTTCCGCATGGGGTAAAAGCCCTTGTCTCTCATTAGGGCATCACCAATTCCGCTGGTCCCCGGGGTCCTCAGCCGTGGCAAATGTCTATTCCCTCTTCACCTTCTTGAGGACCACATCTCACAGACTTCCATGTTCCAGGCAATAGGAGTGAATGAAGTGGTCATGTGTTAAGGCCATTCAGATACATTAAGGGAAGCTGGGTAAGCTTGTAGTCACATCCGGGAGTGGGTCACTTTAAACTGCATTCATAACTGACAGTGCCCCGACAGTGAACTGCCTTCATCTGCGAGTGTCTTGCCTTACGACCACACCCACCATGCCAGGATACCATGGACGCACAGCCCCACCAGAGCTGACTGCAGTAACACACCCAAGACCCAAAGCCATGCCATTTCAAATATGTTCATAAATTTTTACAAAGCATCCTCAAAACAGTCCTCATACTTGGCTATCCACCACAGATGGGACTCTTCTTCTCTCTCAGGTCAACCTTCAACCATCCCTGCCTGGGGTCCTGTCCCTACAGGACCCACCTGACATCTATAAGTGGCTGTATATCACACCCTTCCATCTGCAAGACCTCCCTGCCCGCCCACACGATCATATTTGCATAGTTACTATGGAGTCATGGAAACCAGGATCTTGATGGCAACTGCCAATGGGTTCTACCATTTTCAGATATTGCTTTTGAATAATAGCATAGAGTTTCTTCTATGCACACATTTATGATGACAATAAAATTGAGAATATCTGAATAAGAATATTAAATATATGCAGTTTACTATTTTTTCTTTTGGAAAAACCTGTGATTGGGCCACATGTCCTCATCACATGAATAAGTATCTCCTCAACAATATCTACTGGCTCTTCCCTGGTCTTTGCTTTCTCTGCTTTCTGCTGGAATCACTCTTCCTCTGTGTTTCATCTCTGCTCAGATGGTACCTTATCGCAGAGGTTTCTCTGACTTCCCCCCATATCAACAGCAACGCCTGCCCCTTCACCATGCACACCGTCTCTCTTGTGCTGCTTTGTTTCTCTCCGTGACACTCACCACCTTCTGACCCACCATTATCTGTCTTCCTCCACTGAAATCTAAGTGCTAAGAAGGCAGAAACTGCTGAGGGGGCAAAACCTAGAACCAAACCCCGCCTCCAGCAGGCTCTCAATAAATACCTGTTGCATGAATAAATACTCACATTAGATGCAGATACCAAAAAAATCAATCTGATATTTCAGTAAACGGTGATGCTAAGGCTTGATGGAGCTTAATCAGCATAAAAGCCATTTTATCTTGTTCTTTGGGATTTTTCTCTGAATCAATGGCTCATCTTGTTCCATGGATTCTTGTCCTGTCACACTGATCTATACCATGTTGCTTGCCTGTACTGTGTCTGAAATACGGCATGGCAGGAAGATCTTACTCTGTCACAACTACTCAAACTGCTTGTTACAGGTCAAGTTGTGATCCACTCCGGACCTCTAACTATCTCCATCACCATTGGCTTCTACACAGTTCAGCCGTGAGAGGACCCCACATCTCCTCCTTTTTCAAAAGTACACTCAGCAAAAGTGGCAACACACATCGTCTGCAGTGGCTTCCTCCACGTGGTGGTGTATACTACACAGTTTAGGCTCCTCCCGACCAAGCACACACTGTGATGCTGCTTTCAGTCAGGGAGCCTGCTTGCTGCTGCTACACCTTCCACAGACCCAGGCCCTGGTCTGTACCACTTTGCTGTGTGGGTCCCCATACAACAAAGGCCTTGCAAGTGCCCTGGAGCTTCCCTGTGGCTGCTCAGGGTGTCCAGATGTGTATGTGAGGAGGGAAGGGTGTGTACATACTGCAGAGGTAAGTTTTAACTAATAAGGAATGGAATCCAGTGACATAATTCTCCTCCTTCTTCCTCTGGAAAGACTGGAGAGATGCAGGAGCAGCCTGCATCCTCTCCAAAGCTTCCTGGGGCGCCAAGCACTCAGTTCATCACGAAGGGCGAGCACCTACGGAACAGGCTCTCTTCAATTAGCTCACTCTCCATCCCCACCTCACCTCCCTTCTTTCTCACTCCTGCTTCCCTGAGATTCAGTCTTTAATAAAGTGTTGGCACAGAAGCTTTATTTTAGGCTCTGTGTTCTAGCAAATTGTATATATACTCACTCATATGTGTGTGTGTGTGTATGTGTGTGTGTGTGTATAAACCTACCTTTTAGAAGACAGAAAATAACTTTCAGGCTGAGAGTTACAAAAATGTAAAACAAAATAAGAGCCAAGACAAAACAGGACAAAATAATAACAAACTCATTCTATCGCCACAAAATTATCATCACAGTAATTTCCCAGGTCACACTATATGAAATTTACCCTTTGTATGCTCTATCTTGTTTTCCATTTTTCTGAATCAATGGCTCATCTTGTTCCATGGATTCTTGTCCTGTCACACTGATCTATACCATGTTGCTTGCCTGTACTGTGTCTGAAATACGGCATGGCAGGAAGATCTTACTCTGTCACAACTACTCAAACTGCTTGTTACAGGTCAAGTTGTGATCCACTCCGGACCTCTAACTATCTCCATCACCATTGGCTTCTACACAGTTCAGCCGTGAGAGGACCCCACATCTCCTCCTTTTTCAAAAGTACACTCAGCAAAAGTGGCAACACACATCGTCTGCAGTGGCTTCCTCCACGTGGTGGTGTATACTACACAGTTTAGGCTCCTCCCGACCAAGCACACACTGTGATGCTGCTTTCAGTCAGGGAGCCTGCTTGCTGCTGCTACACCTTCCACAGACCCAGGCCCTGGTCTGTACCACTTTGCTGTGTGGGTCCCCATACAACAAAGGCCTTGCAAGTGCCCTGGAGCTTCCCTGTGGCTGCTCAGGGTGTCCAGATGTGTATGTGAGGAGGGAAGGGTGTGTACATACTGCAGAGGTAAGTTTTAACTAATAAGGAATGGAATCCAGTGACATAATTCTCCTCCTTCTTCCTCTGGAAAGACTGGAGAGATGCAGGAGCAGCCTGCATCCTCTCCAAAGCTTCCTGGGGCGCCAAGCACTCAGTTCATCACGAAGGGCGAGCACCTACGGAACAGGCTCTCTTCAATTAGCTCACTCTCCATCCCCACCTCACCTCCCTTCTTTCTCACTCCTGCTTCCCTGAGATTCAGTCTTTAATAAAGTGTTGGCACAGAAGCTTTATTTTAGGCTCTGTGTTCTAGCAAATTGTATATATACTCACTCATATGTGTGTGTGTGTGTATGTGTGTGTGTGTGTATAAACCTACCTTTTAGAAGACAGAAAATAACTTTCAGGCTGAGAGTTACAAAAATGTAAAACAAAATAAGAGCCAAGACAAAACAGGACAAAATAATAACAAACTCATTCTATCGCCACAAAATTATCATCACAGTAATTTCCCAGGTCACACTATATGAAATTTTACCCTTTGTAAGGTGGCTGGATTTTGCTCTTTAATTAGTTGCTCTATGTGGGCATGTGAGCTTTAAAAAAGCTTTACAATGGGCTTCCTTGTGGTCCAGTAGGTAAAGAGTCCGCCGTGCAGTGCAAGGGGCACGGGTTCGATCCCTGGCTCAGGAAGATCCCATGTGCTGCAAAGCAGCTGGACTGGTGTGTCCAATTATGAGCCAGTGCTCTGTGGTGTATGCACCCAGAGCTGGTGCTTTACAACAAGAGAGGCCACTGCAATGGCAGGCCCAAACAGGCCAAAGAACACAGATGGATGAAAATAAATAAATAAATAAAAATAAAAGAGGCCAAAAATTTTAAAAATGCTTTACAACATATAACGTGTGCTTGTACACATCATCTCATCTCAAGTTAGGAGGACAGGCACTGCTGATCACATCATAATAAAGAGTAAACTCAGTTCTTCCTCCCATACCACCTAAGCATCTTTTTGCAATAAAGCAACCGAATCTAAGAGTGAAAGAATGATGATGCTAATTTCTGCAGCATGCTCAGAAAAGTAAATCTCTTCACATCTCCACATTCCTCCTAAAATACCTCCTAGGCAGGGAGCCAAGATGTCTCTCCACTTAGGACCTGCTCTCCCCTAGGTCTCTCTGGAAGTCACAGGATCTGCCCCTGCTCAGAGCTGCTTTTCTCAGATGTTTTGGTTGAACGCAATCTGCCCAAATAATTCACATGAATGTGGGAATGGCCAGTCATACACCATCACCCTCACATTATGAGACCCGCTGAAAACAGGCTTTTTCAGAGTAGTTTTAAGTTTACAATAGAATCGAGAGGAACGTACAAAGATTGTCCCCTTCTCCCACATGTCCATAGCTTCCCCATTATCAACATCATTTACCATAACTGTACTTTTTTTTTTTAACCAAGGATGAACCTATCCTGACACATCATAACTACCCAAAGTCCATAGTTTACACCAGGGTTTGTTCTTGGTGTTAGAAATTCTATGGGTCTGGACAAATGTATAATCCATGACACAGAGACTAAACAACAAGAACAACAACAAAGAAGCACATACATTAATCACTGTAACATCATACAGAGCATTTTCACCGGCCTAAAATCTTCTGTGTTGTTGATTCCCCTCTCTTCCTCTTGCCTTTGGCAACCACTAACCTTTTTGCTGTCTTCATAATTTTGCCCTTTGCAGAATGTCACATAAGCTCTCCTCAGTGACTCAGCAGTAAGGAATCCACCTGCAGTGCAGGAATCACAGAATCTCATAGAATTGGAAGCACACAGTATGTAGCCTTTTCAGATTGACTTCTTTTATGCGGTAATAGGCACTTAAGATTCCTCATCACTTGATAGGTCATTCCTTTTCATCACTCAATAATGTTCCATTATCTGGACATACCACAGTTTATCCATTCCACCTACTTAAAGGCATTTTGGTTGCTTCCACATTTTGTCAATTATGCATAAAGCTGCTACAAACATCCGTGTGCAGGTGCTTGTGTGGATGTACATTTTCAAATTCTTTAGGTAAATATCAAGGAGTGCAATTTCTCTACCATATAGCAAGAGTATGTTCAGTTTTATGAGAAACTGCCAAACTGTCTTCCATAGTGGCTATACCGTCCTGCACTCCCATCAGTGATGAGTAAGAGTTCTTACTGCTCCACAACAGCACCATCGCTTGACATTGTCAGTGTTCTGATTTTAATAATTTTAATTTGCAGTTCCCTGATGATGTATAATGCCAGGCATATTTCCATATTTTATTTGCCACGTATAGCTTCTTTATTCCTGACATGACAGGTATGTTAAAAAAAAAAAAAAAAAGTTGAGATGTGCTTTTAATTACTCAGAGAGTAATGCCAGGGGCTCTGATGGAGGGGAGAGCAGGCCTGGATAAGGGCTGATATCTGATTCGTGAAGTGGGATCAATTTTTCAGCACATGTAAAAATCCATATATCTGAGCATAACTTCTCAAATATATGAGAAAACAAATATATAAACCTTTTTCTTTACACAATTATGTAGCTCATTTAAAAAGTCTGCTCTTTCAGCATTCAATTAAAGGATGTTCAGTAACAAATTTCCCATGTAGCACCAGTGTATAATCCATGACACAGAGACTAAACAACAAGAACAACAACAAAGAAGCACATACATTAATCACTGTAACATCATACAGAGCATTTTCACCGGCCTAAAATCTTCTGTGTTGTTGATTCCCCTCTCTTCCTCTTGCCTTTGGCAACCACTAACCTTTTTGCTGTCTTCATAATTTTGCCCTTTGCAGAATGTCACATAAGCTCTCCTCAGTGACTCAGCAGTAAGGAATCCACCTGCAGTGCAGGAATCACAGAATCTCATAGAATTGGAAGCACACAGTATGTAGCCTTTTCAGATTGACTTCTTTTATGCGGTAATAGGCACTTAAGATTCCTCATCACTTGATAGGTCATTCCTTTTCATCACTCAATAATGTTCCATTATCTGGACATACCACAGTTTATCCATTCCACCTACTTAAAGGCATTTTGGTTGCTTCCACATTTTGTCAATTATGCATAAAGCTGCTACAAACATCCGTGTGCAGGTGCTTGTGTGGATGTACATTTTCAAATTCTTTAGGTAAATATCAAGGAGTGCAATTTCTCTACCATATAGCAAGAGTATGTTCAGTTTTATGAGAAACTGCCAAACTGTCTTCCATAGTGGCTATACCGTCCTGCACTCCCATCAGTGATGAGTAAGAGTTCTTACTGCTCCACAACAGCACCATCGCTTGACATTGTCAGTGTTCTGATTTTAATAATTTTAATTTGCAGTTCCCTGATGATGTATAATGCCAGGCATATTTCCATATTTTATTTGCCACGTATAGCTTCTTTATTCCTGACATGACAGGTATGTTAAAAAAAAAAAAAAAAAGTTGAGATGTGCTTTTAATTACTCAGAGAGTAATGCCAGGGGCTCTGATGGAGGGGAGAGCAGGCCTGGATAAGGGCTGATATCTGATTCGTGAAGTGGGATCAATTTTTCAGCACATGTAAAAATCCATATATCTGAGCATAACTTCTCAAATATATGAGAAAACAAATATATAAACCTTTTTCTTTACACAATTATGTAGCTCATTTAAAAAGTCTGCTCTTTCAGCATTCAATTAAAGGATGTTCAGTAACATTCTCCAAATCAGCACTATGACCTTAGGCACCAGTGAGGATAGGAACTTCCCAGTCCCTGGGGTCCCCGCCCTGCTCCCCCATATCCAGGGTCTAGAGTATTGCTTTGAGGATAAAAGATGTTCGATAAGTGAGAGTTCTTAAAATTCAGTTCACTAAAACCCCTACTTATTTTTCTAAAGTCACTGAATAAACCCAAGGGCGGGAAGAAGCAGATAGCCATTGGCAAAGCTTTTTTTCCTTCCATCTGACAATGGCAAGGGAAGGGAACAGAAGCAAGCATCATGCTGCCAGCTCTTCGGGTGTCTAATCATAGTCCTTGACCCCAAAACAGTAGTGAGCTGAAACCCAGCAAGTCTCTAACTCCCACCGCAGGATGAGGTAGAGGATGTCAGCTGGGAGCAGGGGTGGGAAGTACTAAGCCTGGCATTTTCTGGGGAGTCCAATGAGAAGGCTTCAATTCAGCACTTTAGCATGCTGCCGGGCCCTGGAGAAAGATAAGGAACAAAACAGGCTAAAGGGGGCCAGAGACAGCCAGGAGCTCATACCCAGATCAGCAGCTTGAGACGGATGGGCAAGCACCCTGGGTGCCTGAGAAGCAAGAAGGGCCTGGAAAAGGTAGAGGAGAGGTTTTGAGTGCAATCCTATCCCAGGAGGCAGCAGGTGAGGCCCTAAAAAGGAAGTCGCCAAATACCAAGAACCCCTGGTTTTGAACCAGTAACTAGGTTTTCTTCAAATAATGCAGGAACTGTCTTCTCTAGGATGGGCTGCACCTTCGCCCACACCCATGCTCTACCCAAACCTCGGGGCTCTCACTTCTGTTGTGTGGGTGATACACTTAGTACAAAATAAAAGCACTGTTTTTAACTGTGCCCTGAGCACACATGTCTTTTCTGTTGTCCTCTTTTGTGAGAGCCTTGAGGAGAGTTCTAACCATCTCACTGAGACAAGAGGGATGAGGTAAGAGGCTAAAAAAAGAGCCTAGCCAGCAATAGCCAGAGCAGTAGTGAGATGCTCAAATATATGAGAAAACAAATATATAAACCTTTTTCTTTACACAATTATGTAGCTCATTTAAAAAGTCTGCTCTTTCAGCATTCAATTAAAGGATGTTCAGTAACATTCTCCAAATCAGCACTATGACCTTAGGCACCAGTGAGGATAGGAACTTCCCAGTCCCTGGGGTCCCCGCCCTGCTCCCCCATATCCAGGGTCTAGAGTATTGCTTTGAGGATAAAAGATGTTCGATAAGTGAGAGTTCTTAAAATTCAGTTCACTAAAACCCCTACTTATTTTTCTAAAGTCACTGAATAAACCCAAGGGCGGGAAGAAGCAGATAGCCATTGGCAAAGCTTTTTTTCCTTCCATCTGACAATGGCAAGGGAAGGGAACAGAAGCAAGCATCATGCTGCCAGCTCTTCGGGTGTCTAATCATAGTCCTTGACCCCAAAACAGTAGTGAGCTGAAACCCAGCAAGTCTCTAACTCCCACCGCAGGATGAGGTAGAGGATGTCAGCTGGGAGCAGGGGTGGGAAGTACTAAGCCTGGCATTTTCTGGGGAGTCCAATGAGAAGGCTTCAATTCAGCACTTTAGCATGCTGCCGGGCCCTGGAGAAAGATAAGGAACAAAACAGGCTAAAGGGGGCCAGAGACAGCCAGGAGCTCATACCCAGATCAGCAGCTTGAGACGGATGGGCAAGCACCCTGGGTGCCTGAGAAGCAAGAAGGGCCTGGAAAAGGTAGAGGAGAGGTTTTGAGTGCAATCCTATCCCAGGAGGCAGCAGGTGAGGCCCTAAAAAGGAAGTCGCCAAATACCAAGAACCCCTGGTTTTGAACCAGTAACTAGGTTTTCTTCAAATAATGCAGGAACTGTCTTCTCTAGGATGGGCTGCACCTTCGCCCACACCCATGCTCTACCCAAACCTCGGGGCTCTCACTTCTGTTGTGTGGGTGATACACTTAGTACAAAATAAAAGCACTGTTTTTAACTGTGCCCTGAGCACACATGTCTTTTCTGTTGTCCTCTTTTGTGAGAGCCTTGAGGAGAGTTCTAACCATCTCACTGAGACAAGAGGGATGAGGTAAGAGGCTAAAAAAAGAGCCTAGCCAGCAATAGCCAGAGCAGTAGTGAGATGCTCAAGAGGAAGACAGAACTCAGGGCTGCAGCCTAGATCAGTGCCACCGCCCCACCTGCCACCTGAAGTTTCTTCTACCAACCCCAGTCTTGAGCCACTGGGAGGCATCTAACAGCCTCCTGCTGGGCTTATTGAGCAGTTATGGATTTTTGCTTTTTTGTATCTTTGATACATGATCAAAAGATTGGGAGGAGTAATGCTTATATCTTTTTTTTAATTGATGAGGAAACTCATGCAGAAAGAAAATAAACCTTATAAAATCAAATCAGAACGAGCACAGAATTTGGCATTTACTTTTAAAAATGGCTTAATGATGCATCTTTAAATAAAAAGTAACTTCGTTTAAGAAATCACCTTCTCCAAAGAGTATGTGTTGGAGAGATCAGGTATTATTCAACCCAACGAAGCAACAGAGCAACACACAGGGGCCAGGGAGTCCAGCCTCTGCCTCTTAATTCTAAGGACGAGCCTCCAAATTATCAGTCACTTGAGGACAAATGCATTTCTCTCAGCGCCTGTATGCTCAGCTGCTCATTCATGTCAAACTTTGCGACCCTACGGACAGTAGCCCGCCAGGCTCCTCCATCCATGAGATTTTCCAGGCAAGAGTACTGGAGTGGGTTGCTGTTTCCTACTCCATCAGCCCCTATAAGGGGGTACTACATTCCTAAGTCAAAGCTTCATCTTTCCTTTGAGATGCAGAATGACTTGCTGGGGAGAGAAGCTCCATTACACTAGAAGAGACACCTTTGGTCCCCAGTGAGCTTGGGGTGATCGTTAAATGAATAATCGCTGGCTGACCCGTGAACTGATCAGTTCTTATTAAAAAGTCACCAAGCAAATTCAGGAACTAACTGACATCTGTCCCTCAGTCCTGCCCCGTGGCATCGCATTCAAGATGCTGATAGGTCAGAACGCTGCTACGCCGCTTAAGCTCCATTTCCTCTTCCGGTGATGATTTCACTGCAGGCGCATGAAACCGAGGTGCTTCCTGCAGAAACAAGGGCAGCTGCCCGTCCGAGCCAGTCACAGCGATGACCTGGCTCAGCAGTGCAGACGGATGTGGGCGAGGCTGTCGGGGCCAATTGTGATGACTGCCCTTCTGTTGCCTGGCTTATTCACTCGCTCCGTCTAGACTCCAATTTCTGGTGCATTTAGTGACTCATTTTTCAGCAAATAATTTTCCTCTGCTTTGCCTTAAGCTCTGTATAACCTAATACTGAATGTGCGCTGAATAATACTATGTGCAGCCGACCGAAAGCGGTCTGCACATGTTCCAGAATATCATGTCACTTTGATTTGGATCATAATTATATATTAATATTAAACCTCTTATTGAAAACTTGGTGGAAATGTGCATCCTAGAACCCCATTCAGAGCTTCATTGGCCTGAATACCTTCAACAATGTTTTTGCATATCTTTTGCTTTTGCAATAGCTTAAAATGCTATAACCTCTCCTTAGACTGGTTTGGAATCAACTGCTGCCTGTTCCTGTAAAACCTTAACACAAATTGTCTTAAAAGACTTGAACAGTCAAATCAAAAGGAATGGCTGTTTAGGGCACCTTAAATGGTCAGAATACAGAGCCAGAAGCAAAATCTTGGGGATTTTTCCAGAAGCAGCTAACTCTACCTGTACAAATGCATCATTATAAAGCTTAATTAACTATGTCATGCTTTCAAATAAGTCTCTTTAGGCACAGGGCTGAAAACTTTTAGATTCTACATCTCTGAGACTCTTGGGAGAAGAGTCTACCTTTTTTCTTCCTGTAGGTCGTCAGAGAACTGGAGTCAGGAGCAGAAAGTAATCTGTGGCAGTCATATTGTCTAGTGCGAGGCAGTGTTTTGTTATATATCCCAACAACTTTAACTGTTCCCTAGAATGGTTCCTTACCTTCACTGTGGAACATCACTCAATAGGCTAATAAAATTAATGCTGAAACAGTTTCCTGAGATAATACAGAAATTTTGCTTTCTTTTGAGACCCTTGGGCTTTCCAGGTGCCTCCAGTGGTAAAGAATCCATCTGCCAGTACAGGAGATGTAAGAGATGAAGGTTCAGTCCCTGAGTCAGGAAGTTCCCCTGGAGGAGGAAATAGCAACTCATTCCAATATTCTTGCCTGGAGAATCCTGTGGACAGAGGAGCCTGGTGGGCTACAGTCCATGGAATCACAAAAGAGTTGGACACAACATGCCTATGCACAAGACTCTATTTCTGCTAAGTCGATTAGGACCATATGAAACTTCTGTCCTGCCCTGGACTTTATATTTTCACATACATGTTTCCTATTATCTAACCAGAATTCTCTTAGTTTTTGCATAAACCAATTTCTTTGATACCCTATTTTTATTCAAGTTTCTCGTTTCTATTCATGTATAACTTTTTAATTTTTTTTTTCAATACCTGCTTGTTGTGGGTCCAGAGACCATTCTCGAGCCAAAGACATGTCAATGAATAAGTCAGACAAGATCTGGACTTGCATGGAGTTTACAGACCAGGGGATGATGATAGCTATGATTATCAAGAGCTAAATACTTTATAGCCAGTACCCTCTTTCATTCTCAGATCAGTCTCAGGCAGGCCTTATTACCCTTACTTTCTAAGTGAGAAGAGTGAAACTCTGAACAGTATGCCCAGGGTCCCTTGGCAGGAAGGACTGAATCCTGAACAGATTCTGCATCCAGACCCTGCGGCCCATTATCAAAATCCTCACAGGGAATCCCAGGTTATCTTACCTCCACTACCTCAAATTCTCACAAACACGTGGGCCTTTCCCTCTCTCTTTGGCATTACAATCACACACTTTCATTGCCTTTCTTTACTATCTCTGAATCTCCTTAGGAATTTCCATTTATTCTGAACACCTACAATATCTCTATTCATGATTGCTTTCACCACACGATTACCAAATGCGGAAACATCTGTAACATTACAGATTTCCTTCCCCTCTTAATTATGGGTTTGGTAATCAGAGGAACTTTAATATTTAATATCAAAGTAAAACACTTAATGATTGCAAAGTAGTGTTCCATTTTTGATGTAAGCGCAGACTTAATGTGAACTCTAAGCAAAGCGAATCCGCTTGCGTGCTATACAGAGGAAAGAATGTGTTTAAACTCATTATAGATGACCTGCAGAACCATCTCAGGCCTCACCTCTGGCCCCCACATTGCTTTCTGCTCATGAATTATCCAGGACATTTATGTGATGAAGATAAAGGAGGCGTTACATTGTCAGTATTCCTCCATGTTCCCGTGACGCAGATGAGTGGATAAACAGGCTGCTAATTGTATTAGTATTTTGCAATGCATGATTCAGTGTTGTTCAGTGTAAAAACCAGTCTTCCAGACCTTGAATATTTACCTTCTTGCCTGATGATGCTTTGCCTCCAGTAAGTGTTGGAGGAATGCCAATCTTTTTCTCCTATGACAGGTGACAGATTTCAGGAATTTTCAGCATAGATCACTAAATGAACCCTTATACATTAAGATGAAATACCAGAACTGCCTAATAGATGACAACTTGAACTGGAAGGGGAATGATTTCTATCCATAATTAACTAGCAGAAAGATCCCTGCCTGTGAATATTTATGGAGGGTCACTGAGAGGAGCCAATTTGGCCACCTAAGGGTTCAACTGGGCTCATCTAAGGGTTTTGCTGGTGCCATTACTTTGGAGGGAGATTCATTCGTTAGTGGATGATGATAGCTATGATTATCAAGAGCTAAATACTTTATAGCCAGTACCCTCTTTCATTCTCAGATCAGTCTCAGGCAGGCCTTATTACCCTTACTTTCTAAGTGAGAAGAGTGAAACTCTGAACAGTATGCCCAGGGTCCCTTGGCAGGAAGGACTGAATCCTGAACAGATTCTGCATCCAGACCCTGCCCATTATCAAAATCCTCACAGGGAATCCCAGGTTATCTTACCTCCACTACCTCAAATTCTCACAAACACGTGGGCCTTTCCCTCTCTCTTTGGCATTACAATCACACACTTTCATTGCCTTTCTTTACTATCTCTGAATCTCCTTAGGAATTTCCATTTATTCTGAACACCTACAATATCTCTATTCATGATTGCTTTCACCACACGATTACCAAATGCGGAAACATCTGTAACATTACAGATTTCCTTCCCCTCTTAATTATGGGTTTGGTAATCAGAGGAACTTTAATATTTAATATCAAAGTAAAACACTTAATGATTGCAAAGTAGTGTTCCATTTTGATGTAAGCGCAGACTTAATGTGAACTCTAAGCAAAGCGAATCCGCTTGCGTGCTATACAGAGGAAAGAATGTGTTTAAACTCATTATAGATGACCTGCAGAACCATCTCAGGCCTCACCTCTGGCCCCACATTGCTTTCTGCTCATGAATTATCCAGGACATTTATGTGATGAAGATAAAGGAGGCGTTACATTGTCAGTATTCCTCCATGTTCCCGTGACGCAGATGAGTGGATAAACAGGCTGCTAATTGTATTAGTATTTTGCAATGCATGATTCAGTGTTGTTCAGTGTAAAAACCAGTCTTCCAGACCTTGAATATTTACCTTCTTGCCTGATGATGCTTTGCCTCCAGTAAGTGTTGGAGGAATGCCAATCTTTTTCTCCTATGACAGGTGACAGATTTCAGGAATTTTCAGCATAGATCACTAAATGAACCCTTATACATTAAGATGAAATACCAGAACTGCCTAATAGATGACAACTTGAACTGGAAGGGGAATGATTTCTATCCATAATTAACTAGCAGAAAGATCCCTGCCTGTGAATATTTATGGAGGGTCACTGAGAGGAGCATGACTTTACCAAACCTCTTTTAAGACAAGCCACCTAAGGGTTCAACTGGGCTCATCTAAGGGTTTTGCTGGTGCCATTACTATGTATGGGAGGGAGATTTCCAGATTTCTGGTTAGGACCTAGAGGGTTACTATGAGCAACAGAATACAGCCAGAATAGTGGGCCTCCCCAAAAGGTGATGTCAAGCAAAAATGATGACGAGCCCCAGGTCTCATGGGTGAGCGATTCGGGTAAGAGATCAGAAGCCAGGTCAGAAGTTGCCAAGGCAGCTTTAGCTAGAGTTGGAAGGGAAACACTGCACTGCGCTGTGGGGGCATGCTGTGCTATGTTGCTGGGATAGCAGTGTGCTGCCCTGATGGTTTTACCTTGCCCTAACAAGCAAATTTCTTGACTTCTTACCAGATGCCAGGAAACCTAGTTCAGAAGTTTGGTTCCCCACATAGCTAGCTGGGTGAGCCTCAGCTAATAACCTAACTAGCCAGGTAAGTATGTGTTCTATCCCTTACCTGGCAGGACTATCTGAGGGGAAAGCAAAATGTTAGCTTACTGTCTGGCACATGGAGGTGCCCACTAGCAGCTTTTATTATTCATTTATTATCACTATTATTATTATTGCTGCCAATATTTATTTTCTGGGGTGATGTAGTTGATAAGATTTTGTCCTAATTATTCTCTTCCCAGTCTTTTGGGGGGATTCTGTTTGTGCTGTTTGACCTCAGGCTTGGCCATGTGAATCCTTTTAGCAATGAGATGTAAGACAAAGTGGTGATGCCCCTTCAGAGCAGAGCCTTATAAAGCCTTGTGCAGCACTTCCCTTACTGTTTTTCTGCAAGACCAGTATACCCTAGGTGGGCTGAGGCTTTCATTCTGGACCCTGAAATTGTTCAGTGTAAAACCAGTCTTCCAGACCTTGAATATTTACCTTCTTGCCTGATGATGCTTTGCCTCCAGTAAGTGTTGGAGGAATGCCAATCTTTTTCTCCTATGACAGGTGACAGATTTCAGGAATTTTCAGCATAGATCACTAAATGAACCCTTATACATTAAGATGAAATACCAGAACTGCCTAATAGATGACAACTTGAACTGGAAGGGGAATGATTTCTATCCATAATTAACTAGCAGAAAGATCCCTGCCTGTGAATATTTATGGAGGGTCACTGAGAGGAGCATGACTTTACCAAACCTCTTTTAAGACAAGCCACCTAAGGGTTCAACTGGGCTCATCTAAGGGTTTTGCTGGTGCCATTACTATGTATGGGAGGGAGATTTCCAGATTTCTGGTTAGGACCTAGAGGGTTACTATGAGCAACAGAATACAGCCAGAATAGTGGGCCTCCCCAAAAGGTGATGTCAAGCAAAAATGATGACGAGCCCCAGGTCTCATGGGTGAGCGATTCGGGTAAGAGATCAGAAGCCAGGTCAGAAGTTGCCAAGGCAGCTTTAGCTAGAGTTGGAAGGGAAACACTGCACTGCGCTGTGGGGGCATGCTGTGCTATGTTGCTGGGATAGCAGTGTGCTGCCCTGATGGTTTTACCTTGCCCTAACAAGCAAATTTCTTGACTTCTTACCAGATGCCAGGAAACCTAGTTCAGAAGTTTGGTTCCCCACATAGCTAGCTGGGTGAGCCTCAGCTAATAACCTAACTAGCCAGGTAAGTATGTGTTCTATCCCTTACCTGGCAGGACTATCTGAGGGGAAAGCAAAATGTTAGCTTACTGTCTGGCACATGGAGGTGCCCACTAGCAGCTTTTATTATTCATTTATTATCACTATTATTATTATTGCTGCCAATATTTATTTTCTGGGGTGATGTAGTTGATAAGATTTTGTCCTAATTATTCTCTTCCCAGTCTTTTGGGGGGATTCTGTTTGTGCTGTTTGACCTCAGGCTTGGCCATGTGAATCCTTTTAGCAATGAGATGTAAGACAAAGTGGTGATGCCCCTTCAGAGCAGAGCCTTATAAAGCCTTGTGCAGCACTTCCCTTACTGTTTTTCTGCAAGACCAGTATACCCTAGGTGGGCTGAGGCTTTCATTCTGGACCCTGAAATGAAAAGGATACACAGAACTAAGCCATTGTATGAGAGGAGAAGGAAGGTATTTTCCTCCAGTGAAGAATCTGCAAACCCTTGTTCCAGGAGTTGTAGAAAATCCCACCATGATTAAGACACACCCTGTCCTCCACGAGGTTATGGGTGAAGGAAGCTGGGTACTGCATAAACAGCCACAATTCAGCTGGCAAGTGACAGATCCCATAGAAAGGTTCAAACTGATACAACCTTGGAGGAGATCATGGTGGCCCTGTGCGCCATGGTGTGGCTCCTCCTCTCAGGAAATATGAGTTATCAAAATCTTCTTTCAACGGCATGAGCTTCTCCACGTCATCACTCAGTTGCCTCCATAAATTAAAATCCCACAGATACAATGAGACCATCAGGTTATTATTTCTCATCTGCTATCCACCCTCCCCAATAGACATCAGACTTAACAAAGTCACAGACCTCTGGCTGAGGTCAGAGGAAGCTTACTGAAGTTGCTGATCTTTCCTTTGCACTCCTGTAGGCTAGATCACATTGAGAATGGCAGATTATTTCAAGTGGGGAAGTGTGTGTTGCGGGGCAGGGGGGGTAAAGAACAGCAGAATGAAAACACAGAAGTAGGAAATTAAAGTTCTCTTCAGGAAATGGTGAGCAGTTTAGTTTGACTGGAACAAAGTGTTCATTACTTCTCAGAGGGAAACCTAGTTCAGAATTTGGTTCCCCACATAGCTAGCTGGGTGAGCCTCAGCTAATAACCTAACTAGCCAGGTAAGTATGTGTTCTATCCCTTACCTGGCAGGACTATCTGAGGAAAGCAAAATGTTAGCTTACTGTCTGGCACATGGAGGTGCCCACTAGCAGCTTTTATTATTCATTTATTATCACTATTATTATTATTGCTGCCAATATTTATTTTCTGGGGTGATGTAGTTGATAAGATTTTGTCCTAATTATTCTCTTCCCAGTCTTTTGGGGGGATTCTGTTTGTGCTGTTTGACCTCAGGCTTGGCCATGTGAATCCTTTTAGCAATGAGATGTAAGACAAAGTGGTGATGCCCCTTCAGAGCAGAGCCTTATAAAGCCTTGTGCAGCACTTCCCTTACTGTTTTTCTGCAAGACCAGTATACCCTAGGTGGGCTGAGGCTTTCATTCTGGACCCTGAAATGAAAAGGATACACAGAACTAAGCCATTGTATGAGAGGAGAAGGAAGGTATTTTCCTCCAGTGAAGAATCTGCAAACCCTTGTTCCAGGAGTTGTAGAAAATCCCACCATGATTAAGACACACCCTGTCCTCCACGAGGTTATGGGTGAAGGAAGCTGGGTACTGCATAAACAGCCACAATTCAGCTGGCAAGTGACAGATCCCATAGAAAGGTTCAAACTGATACAACCTTGGAGGAGATCATGGTGGCCCTGTGCGCCATGGTGTGGCTCCTCCTCTCAGGAAATATGAGTTATCAAAATCTTCTTTCAACGGCATGAGCTTCTCCACGTCATCACTCAGTTGCCTCCATAAATTAAAATCCCACAGATACAATGAGACCATCAGGTTATTATTTCTCATCTGCTATCCACCCTCCCCAATAGACATCAGACTTAACAAAGTCACAGACCTCTGGCTGAGGTCAGAGGAAGCTTACTGAAGTTGCTGATCTTTCCTTTGCACTCCTGTAGGCTAGATCACATTGAGAATGGCAGATTATTTCAAGTGGGGAAGTGTGTGTTGCGGGGCAGGGGGGGTAAAGAACAGCAGAATGAAAACACAGAAGTAGGAAATTAAAGTTCTCTTCAGGAAATGGTGAGCAGTTTAGTTTGACTGGAACAAAGTGTTCATGAGGAAGCAAGGCCTCAGTTGAACTGGTTTGGTATTAAGTCAGTGAGAGCTGATAAACTAAGAAGGGTGAAGACTTCTGGGGAAAACATCCCATGTCTTTTTTTTTTTTTTCCCTTAATTTTGGCCTCTTTCATTGGTCTTTATTTATTTTCGTCCGTCTTTGTTCTTTGGCTTGTGTGAGCCTCCCACTGCAGTGGCCTCTCCTGTTGCAGAGCACCGGCTCTGGGCACATGCATTCCAGAGCACGGGCTCGTAACTGGACACACCGGTCCAGCCACTCTGAGGCATGTGGCCCAGGTCAGGGATCAAACCAGCACCCCTTGCACTGCAAGGTGGACTCTTTACCCACTGGACCACCAGGGAAGCCCCATCCCGTGTCTTTTAACAGAGACTGCCTGACCACAAGTGCCTTGATTCCAATTTCTGCATAAACAAGGTATTTAAATTGCTTTGGCTGAACAGCAAGAATTAGAATAAAAGATGGAGATAGATTTTCTATTCAAGAAGGTGGCCCCAGCTCACACATTTCACTCCCTTTTCTCCCAAAGAAGTACAAAAGCAATGAGTCCATAATATCACTGTGTATGAGAGTGGGTCTATTAACCAGACAGAGGTTGACACATTTTCAAAATTTGACAGAATTTCAGAACGTTAATGGATATTCAGAACAACTGTGGATAAGAAAAGAATGCAGAAAGTACCCATTGAGCACCTGAAATACAGACATTCTTCATGATAAAGTTCAGGAGAAGCTCAAAGCTCCAGGATGACAAAAAAAAAACTAGGATGAGCTTCTCCACGTCATCACTCAGTTGCCTCCATAAATTAAAATCCCACAGATACAATGAGACCATCAGGTTATTATTTCTCATCTGCTATCCACCCTCCCCAATAGACATCAGACTTAACAAAGTCACAGACCTCTGGCTGAGGTCAGAGGAAGCTTACTGAAGTTGCTGATCTTTCCTTTGCACTCCTGTAGGCTAGATCACATTGAGAATGGCAGATTATTTCAAGTGGGGAAGTGTGTGTTGCGGGGCAGGGGGGGTAAAGAACAGCAGAATGAAAACACAGAAGTAGGAAATTAAAGTTCTCTTCAGGAAATGGTGAGCAGTTTAGTTTGACTGGAACAAAGTGTTCATGAGGAAGCAAGGCCTCAGTTGAACTGGTTTGGTATTAAGTCAGTGAGAGCTGATAAACTAAGAAGGGTGAAGACTTCTGGGGAAAACATCCCATGTCTTTTTTTTTTTTTTCCCTTAATTTTGGCCTCTTTCATTGGTCTTTATTTATTTTCGTCCGTCTTTGTTCTTTGGCTTGTGTGAGCCTCCCACTGCAGTGGCCTCTCCTGTTGCAGAGCACCGGCTCTGGGCACATGCATTCCAGAGCACGGGCTCGTAACTGGACACACCGGTCCAGCCACTCTGAGGCATGTGGCCCAGGTCAGGGATCAAACCAGCACCCCTTGCACTGCAAGGTGGACTCTTTACCCACTGGACCACCAGGGAAGCCCCATCCCGTGTCTTTTAACAGAGACTGCCTGACCACAAGTGCCTTGATTCCAATTTCTGCATAAACAAGGTATTTAAATTGCTTTGGCTGAACAGCAAGAATTAGAATAAAAGATGGAGATAGATTTTCTATTCAAGAAGGTGGCCCCAGCTCACACATTTCACTCCCTTTTCTCCCAAAGAAGTACAAAAGCAATGAGTCCATAATATCACTGTGTATGAGAGTGGGTCTATTAACCAGACAGAGGTTGACACATTTTCAAAATTTGACAGAATTTCAGAACGTTAATGGATATTCAGAACAACTGTGGATAAGAAAAGAATGCAGAAAGTACCCATTGAGCACCTGAAATACAGACATTCTTCATGATAAAGTTCAGGAGAAGCTCAAAGCTCCAGGATGACAAGTGAGAGAATAAAAGTAAAAAGGAAGGCAAGGGACTTCCCCGGTTTTTCAGTGTTTAAGACGCTGTGCGTTCAATGCAGTTCCAGTGCAGGGGAAGCGGGCTTGAGCCCTGGGTGGGGAACATGCCTTGCAGTGTGGCCAAAAGAAAAGAAAAGGAAAGGAAAAATATGGTGGTGACTGAAAGTCTATAAAATAATCCTGGGAGTAATCCATCTCCTTCCCCCGGCTCTCTCAGGTCCCTACCCTACCAGTGGTATTTACCTTCCTCCAGACTAAAATTGGAAACTGCTCTTCAAAAAAGTTATAATCCACCAATGAAAGACTGGAGGTACTAGCCTGTGGGTTTTTTGGGCCTTCCTCATTTGAGGGGAGTGGAATATAAATACCAGAAATTCTGTCAGTGTAAAAGTAGTGGAACTCTTCTCAGGAGGAACATATGAAGTCATATTTCTCCTCCTAATGGGTGTCTGGAGATACTGTCTAAAGTTGAGGAATGAAGGAAGTGGTGAGTACATTATTTAGAGCTATAGACATAAGCAGCACACACTCCAGAATTTATAACAAATAATAATACATGAGAAGTGGGAGGACAAGGAAAGAGAAACTTAAGTACACTGGTTTCTTCGTTTTTCATGACGGGAAGTTACTGTACATGTTGAATTTTTTTTTTTTTTTTTGGCCACTTCTATTGGTCTTTCATTTATCTATTTTCATCCATCTTTGTTCTTTGGCTCCTGTGGGCCTCCCATCTCAATGGCCTCTGTTGTCGCAGAACACCAGCTCTGGGTACATGCGCTCCAGAGCTCTGGCTTGGTAGTTGAACACATCAGTCCAGCTGCTCCACAACACGTGGGATCCTCCGAGGCCAGGGATCAAACCGGCGCCCCTTGCACTGCAAGGCAGTGTCCTTACCCACTGAACCACCAGGGAAGCCCTGCTGAATTTTTTTTTAAGTGCAGCAAGAAATCTTGCTGTAATTGTTTGATTTAGATACATGGAGGTAGACACTGGAAGAACTGAAACATACAAGGTTAAAACTTGTGCCTTCTGAGCAATGAAACTTGGGTCTGGTAGGGATTTTAAGGGCTGGGGGAGAAATTTTATGTCCTTCTATTCTGTTTGAATAGCTATGAATAAATGGTTTCTGTTAAAACTTAAAACTAGGAAGAGAGATCATTTGAATTTTACTCAAAGATGAGATGACAAGCATTACTAATTAATTCTCTGTTGAGCCCCAGATTCTTAGGTATTATAAGTATTAAAA
Source organism: Tragulus kanchil (assembly GCA_022376925.1). Classification (NCBI taxonomy): domain Eukaryota; kingdom Metazoa; phylum Chordata; class Mammalia; order Artiodactyla; family Tragulidae; genus Tragulus; species Tragulus kanchil. The sequence continues at coordinate 64,800,166 of JAIOJX010000003.1, forward strand.
GTCTACTACGGATTTCTCTTCCTTCTCATGGTAATGGCTTGACAACAGCAGATTTTTTTTGATTTTCCGCCTTACATGACTTTCTTCTCTTAGAAATAATAATAATAAAAAAAAAAATCCCCCTTAATGTGTGAGTCCAACACTTAGACTTAAAAGGCCCACTTATCAGCAATATTTAGTTTTACATTCCCCACCAATATAAAATCACATGAGCTTTAGCTGGACCAGTGTTCAGAATTTAAAGAAGAAAATGATAGATATTTAGTGTTAAATATGTGTCTGTGTGTGTTTAGCTGCTCAGTTGTGTCTGACTCTTTGCAACTTTAGGGACTATAGCCCCCCCAGGTTCCTCTGACCATGGAATTCTCCAGGCAAGAATACTGGAGTGGGTTGCTATTCCCTTTTCCAGTGGATCTTCCTGACGCAAGAACTGAACCTGGGTCTCCTGCATTGCAGGCAGTTTCTTTTACTGTCTAAACCACCAGGGAAGCCTGTTAAACATGTAGTTATATGTAAAAATGACTATAGAATATACCAAAAAGTAAAAAATACTTTAATTTAGAAATACCTAATTGCTTTAATCTTCCCTAGTCTGCTTGACTGTATACTGAAATTTGCATGAGAGGGCTAGGAGGGAAGATTTAAATGAAGTTATTTTTTTAATAAGATTTCAAGTAGGCAGATGTTTGCCCCAAGGAGCTGTTCAAACAACAGAACTTACAGAAGAACATTGTGAGAGCCAGAAACAGAGTACACCTTCAGCTATCAAATTTTTGCATCATTTTAAAGATAGATCGTGGCTCACTTGAATTTCCAACATATAATTTTTGAACTGGTGGAAGTAACCTTTGTCCAATGAAAGGTTTTCCACCAAGGAGACCTGGAAAACACTAAATGTTTATCCTGAATATTCTCCTGAGAATACCACAGCTTTAAAATGTTAATTTATGCAGATATAAACTACTCAGTCTCATGCTCAAAACAGTCTTCTCTGACAAGAGCTGCCTACCATCTGTTAAGTCAACTATTTCCATTTCCAGGGATCCCAAGTTCATCATTTTAGTTGCTGAGACTGAAATTCTCAGTCAGTCATAAATATCATGTGTTCTATCCCCTTTGTTCTATCTGCCTCCTGTGTTCACTTAGGTCATGATTTTCTTTCCTTCTTTTTCAATCAACAAGTTTGAAGGCGACATTATAGGATGGGTGTGTAAACAATTTCATTTTCACAGTTGATGACTTTGAAACAGCCTCTAGCTCAAGTCTGATGGTCCAGCAGGCTGCTATTTTCCTGCTCTGTAGAAAAGAACAGGTGACAGGTAGAATCCAGGGAGGGCTCGTGATTCTATACACTTGTCCAGGTCAAGAGCCGCTTCAGATCAACATAGAGTCACCTCCTCAGTTCTAGAAGCTCTGATGACGTCAAAGATCCCATAAACATCAAATGGGTAGTTTTTTGCAGCAGTTAATCATTTTATCAGCACTGCCAGGTCTATGATTTTAAAATCCAGAAAGTCAACATATTGGTAAAGAGTTGGTCCTCCGAGCTAAGTCTCCCTAATGGTTCTTCATAGCCACATTGTTCTCTTATCTTTGCCAGGGATGCTAGCAGTGGAGCTGAAGCCCTCCTTCTCATTAGATTCAGTCTCCCATGTGCCATGGAAAGACTAGAATTAAAGTTATTTATTGAAATACCTAATTGCTTTAATCTTCCCTAGTCTGCTTGACTGTATACTGAAATTTGCATGAGAGGGCTAGGAGGGAAGATTTAAATGAAGTTATTTTTTTAATAAGATTTCAAGTAGGCAGATGTTTGCCCCAAGGAGCTGTTCAAACAACAGAACTTACAGAAGAACATTGTGAGAGCCAGAAACAGAGTACACCTTCAGCTATCAAATTTTTGCATCATTTTAAAGATAGATCGTGGCTCACTTGAATTTCCAACATATAATTTTTGAACTGGTGGAAGTAACCTTTGTCCAATGAAAGGTTTTCCACCAAGGAGACCTGGAAAACACTAAATGTTTATCCTGAATATTCTCCTGAGAATACCACAGCTTTAAAATGTTAATTTATGCAGATATAAACTACTCAGTCTCATGCTCAAAACAGTCTTCTCTGACAAGAGCTGCCTACCATCTGTTAAGTCAACTATTTCCATTTCCAGGGATCCCAAGTTCATCATTTTAGTTGCTGAGACTGAAATTCTCAGTCAGTCATAAATATCATGTGTTCTATCCCCTTTGTTCTATCTGCCTCCTGTGTTCACTTAGGTCATGATTTTCTTTCCTTCTTTTTCAATCAACAAGTTTGAAGGCGACATTATAGGATGGGTGTGTAAACAATTTCATTTTCACAGTTGATGACTTTGAAACAGCCTCTAGCTCAAGTCTGATGGTCCAGCAGGCTGCTATTTTCCTGCTCTGTAGAAAAGAACAGGTGACAGGTAGAATCCAGGGAGGGCTCGTGATTCTATACACTTGTCCAGGTCAAGAGCCGCTTCAGATCAACATAGAGTCACCTCCTCAGTTCTAGAAGCTCTGATGACGTCAAAGATCCCATAAACATCAAATGGGTAGTTTTTTGCAGCAGTTAATCATTTTATCAGCACTGCCAGGTCTATGATTTTAAAATCCAGAAAGTCAACATATTGGTAAAGAGTTGGTCCTCCGAGCTAAGTCTCCCTAATGGTTCTTCATAGCCACATTGTTCTCTTATCTTTGCCAGGGATGCTAGCAGTGGAGCTGAAGCCCTCCTTCTCATTAGATTCAGTCTCCATGTGCAGTGTCACAGAACTCCATGGAAAGACTAGAGTGGCCATTTGGTCCAAGCCCCTGACTTCAAATAGACAAAAAGGAACACTTGTACACTGCTTCTGGGAATGTGAATTGGTTAGGCACTATGGAAAATAGTATGGAGAGTCCCCCCTAAATTTAAAAAATAGAGCTACTAGATGGTCTAGCAATCCCACTTCTAGCAATGAACACAGTATCACTAATAGACATCTGAACCCCCATGTTCTGCAATATTATTTACAACAACCTAGATATGGAAACAACCAAAATATTGGTCAGTGAATGAATGGATAGACAATACATGATGCATAAATATAAAATGACACAGTATTCATACATGTTAAAGAAGAAAATCCTTCTATTTATGACAACTTGGATGAAATATGCAGACATTGTACTTAGTTAAACAGAGACAAATACTTCACAGTATCAATTACAAGTAGAATCTAAAGAACAAACAAAACACAAAAACCCAAACTCATAGAAAGAGTGTAGAGTGGTGGTTAGCAGGGGTCAGAGCATGTGGGAAAAGGGGAGATGTTGGTCCAAGTGTACAGACTTCCAGTTACAAAATTTAAAAGTTCTGGGGATATGAAGTATAATGTAGTAGTTATAGCTAGTAATACTGTATCATGTACTGGAAAGAGAGTAGATCTTAAATATTCTCACCAAAAAAAAAAAGAAATAATTATGTGATGAGATGGAGGTGTTAGCTAATCCCACTGTGGTAATTATTTTGGAGCATATAGTTGAATCAAATCAATACACTTTAACTATTCAGCTTAATGTTATATGTGGGCTTTCATGGTGGAAGCCTACAATGCAGGAGACTCAAGTTTGATCCCTTTGTCAGGAAGATTCCCTGGAAAAAGAAATGGCAATCCACTTCAGTATTCTTGCCTGAGAAATTCCATGGACAGAGGAGCCTGGCAGGCTACGGTCTATGGGGTCAGAAAGAGTGGGACACAACTTAGCAACTGAACAACAATGTTGTATGTCACAGCTAAGCCCATCCTTGTTTTTCATTTTTTATCTTTGCCAGGGATGCTAGCAGTGGAGCTGAAGCCCTCCTTCTCATTAGATTCAGTCTCCATGTGCAGTGTCACAGAACTCCATGGAAAGACTAGAGTGGCCATTTGGTCCAAGCCCCTGACTTCAAATAGACAAAAAGGAACACTTGTACACTGCTTCTGGGAATGTGAATTGGTTAGGCACTATGGAAAATAGTATGGAGAGTCCCCCCTAAATTTAAAAAATAGAGCTACTAGATGGTCTAGCAATCCCACTTCTAGCAATGAACACAGTATCACTAATAGACATCTGAACCCCATGTTCTGCAATATTATTTACAACAACCTAGATATGGAAACAACCAAAATATTGGTCAGTGAATGAATGGATAGACAATACATGATGCATAAATATAAAATGACACAGTATTCATACATGTTAAAGAAGAAAATCCTTCTATTTATGACAACTTGGATGAAATATGCAGACATTGTACTTAGTTAAACAGAGACAAATACTTCACAGTATCAATTACAAGTAGAATCTAAAGAACAAACAAAACACAAAAACCCAAACTCATAGAAAGAGTGTAGAGTGGTGGTTAGCAGGGGTCAGAGCATGTGGGAAAAGGGGAGATGTTGGTCCAAGTGTACAGACTTCCAGTTACAAAATTTAAAAGTTCTGGGGATATGAAGTATAATGTAGTAGTTATAGCTAGTAATACTGTATCATGTACTGGAAAGAGAGTAGATCTTAAATATTCTCACCAAAAAAAAAAAGAAATAATTATGTGATGAGATGGAGGTGTTAGCTAATCCCACTGTGGTAATTATTTTGGAGCATATAGTTGAATCAAATCAATACACTTTAACTATTCAGCTTAATGTTATATGTGGGCTTTCATGGTGGAAGCCTACAATGCAGGAGACTCAAGTTTGATCCCTTTGTCAGGAAGATTCCCTGGAAAAAGAAATGGCAATCCACTTCAGTATTCTTGCCTGAGAAATTCCATGGACAGAGGAGCCTGGCAGGCTACGGTCTATGGGGTCAGAAAGAGTGGGACACAACTTAGCAACTGAACAACAATGTTGTATGTCATTTATACCTCAATAAAGGAGAAGCATGGATACATTGTGGAAACTAGTAAAGTTATTCTAGAATGGATAAAGAAAAAATTACTATTCATTGCCCCCATCCATTCTCATCCCCACTCCTGACCTGAAGTACCCAGTGTGAACACATCTTTCCATATGCATTTATTGCTCCTACAAAAGTGCATGCACATATATGTATGTAAATATATATACAGAAGAACAAATGTAATGTTGCTCTTTGCTTTTGCTTACTCCATTGCTTATATTAAAATTAGATTATATTATATACATTCTTTATAGCTGTCTTTTCTTAAGTAATATAGGATACTATTTTAAATAATAATCCGTAGAATGGATGTACTATATTCATTTGAAATTCTCATTATTAACACATTAAGATTATTGACAATTTCTATCCCGCTAGAAATAATTCTGTAATAAATAGACTGTACGTACATCTTTTATGCACTGGGACTCTTATTCCAACAGCCTATGTTCCCAGAAGTGGGACTGCTGGTTCAAAGGGCAGGTACCAGGGAGGAGGATTTGCTGGGAAGCTAAAGAAGCTTCAGTTTCAAAGCCTTGGCTGCCCAGATCTCTTAAATGATCTTAGGCTTAAATTTTTATTTGTAAGTTTCTTTTGTATTTCTTGAAGAATAATGAAAAAAGGTTAAAATGAGAGGAGCTAATGAAATTTAAGCTTAGGAGCCTGTTCTAAAACCTATATGAAGTATAATGAAGAAGTAATAGCTAGTAATACTGTATCATGTACGGGAAAGAGAGTAGATCTTAAATATTCTCACCAAAAAAAAAAAGAAATAATTATGTGATGAGATGGAGGTGTTAGCTAATCCCACTGTGGTAATTATTTTGGAGCATATAGTTGAATCAAATCAATACACTTTAACTATTCAGCTTAATGTTATATGTGGGCTTTCATGGTGGAAGCCTACAATGCAGGAGACTCAAGTTTGATCCCTTTGTCAGGAAGATTCCCTGGAAAAAGAAATGGCAATCCACTTCAGTATTCTTGCCTGAGAAATTCCATGGACAGAGGAGCCTGGCAGGCTACGGTCTATGGGGTCAGAAAGAGTGGGACACAACTTAGCAACTGAACAACAATGTTGTATGTCATTTATACCTCAATAAAGGAGAAGCATGGATACATTGTGGAAACTAGTAAAGTTATTCTAGAATGGATAAAGAAAAAATTACTATTCATTGCCCCCATCCATTCTCATCCCCACTCCTGACCTGAAGTACCCAGTGTGAACACATCTTTCCATATGCATTTATTGCTCCTACAAAAGTGCATGCACATATATGTATGTAAATATATATACAGAAGAACAAATGTAATGTTGCTCTTTGCTTTTGCTTACTCCATTGCTTATATTAAAATTAGATTATATTATATACATTCTTTATAGCTGTCTTTTCTTAAGTAATATAGGATACTATTTTAAATAATAATCCGTAGAATGGATGTACTATATTCATTTGAAATTCTCATTATTAACACATTAAGATTATTGACAATTTCTATCCCGCTAGAAATAATTCTGTAATAAATAGACTGTACGTACATCTTTTATGCACTGGGACTCTTATTCCAACAGCCTATGTTCCCAGAAGTGGGACTGCTGGTTCAAAGGGCAGGTACCAGGGAGGAGGATTTGCTGGGAAGCTAAAGAAGCTTCAGTTTCAAAGCCTTGGCTGCCCAGATCTCTTAAATGATCTTAGGCTTAAATTTTTATTTGTAAGTTTCTTTTGTATTTCTTGAAGAATAATGAAAAAAAGGTTAAAATGAGAGGAGCTAATGAAATTTAAGCTTAGGGCCCAGAACCTTGCTAGAAACCACTATTTCATATTTAGTTTCAACAAATACTGACAGACTACTTTCCCCCAATGTAGTAAGCAGTTCATGCATTCAACAATAAGGTAGGGTAAAGCCCAATGGTTTGCACATTTGGCAGCACTGGATGTTATTGCATTTTAACCTTTCTGCCAATTTGATCGGGAAACATATGGTATCTTATTCTTTTACTCTATATTCCCCTTACTTCTGTAAGTTTAAGCATTTGCCATATGTTTATTGAGCATCTAGATTTCTTATGTGAATTTTATAGCCACATTTCCATTAGATATTAATATTTTCCTCATCACTTTGTAGAAGCTCTTCATATGGTGTGATTCCTCCGTTCAAACAAGACTGGGCACGGACGATATTCAGGGCACTTCAGTGGACTGGGGATGGAGCAATGAGCAAAATTCCTGACTTCACAAAAAGTACTTCCTGGTCATGAGACAAACTGAAAGCAAATAAGTAAGAGTAGGAGGAATACATCAAAGTGCTATGGAGAAAATAAAACAGTATAAATAAAGTCCAAGGGTGAGGGGCTGGATCGTTTGCGTAGTGTCTTCAGGGAAGGCCACACTGACAAGAGCACCTCAAGGAGCTGGATCCGATAGGCTGAGCGACCTGAGACGGCAGAGGCTTGATCTATCCATGGCACAGCAAGGAGGCCAGGGTAGCTGGGACCAAGGGCAAGGTCCACAGAGGCAGGTGACGAAAACTGGAAAAGAAGCTGCCAGACGATGCTGACCTCCTAGCGACGGGCACTGGACCAGCAAAATCGTAAGCCAGGAACCCTATCCCGCTAGAAATAATTCTGTAATAAATAGACTGTACGGACATCGTTTATGGACTGGGGCTCTTATTCCAACAGCCTATGTTCCCAAAAGTGGGACTGCTGGTTCAAACGGCAGGTACCAGGGAGGAGGATTTGCTGGGAAGCTAAAGAAGCTTCAGTTTCAAAGCCTTGGCTGCCCAGATCTCTTAAATGATCTTAGGCTTAAATTTTTATTTGTAAGTTTCTTTTGTATTTCTTGAAGAATAATGAAAAAAAGGTTAAAATGAGAGGAGCTAATGAAATTTAAGCTTAGGGCCCAGAACCTTGCTAGAAACCACTATTTCATATTTAGTTTCAACAAATACTGACAGACTACTTTCCCCCAATGTAGTAAGCAGTTCATGCATTCAACAATAAGGTAGGGTAAAGCCCAATGGTTTGCACATTTGGCAGCACTGGATGTTATTGCATTTTAACCTTTCTGCCAATTTGATCGGGAAACATATGGTATCTTATTCTTTTACTCTATATTCCCCTTACTTCTGTAAGTTTAAGCATTTGCCATATGTTTATTGAGCATCTAGATTTCTTATGTGAATTTTATAGCCACATTTCCATTAGATATTAATATTTTCCTCATCACTTTGTAGAAGCTCTTCATATGGTGTGATTCCTCCGTTCAAACAAGACTGGGCACGGACGATATTCAGGGCACTTCAGTGGACTGGGGATGGAGCAATGAGCAAAATTCCTGACTTCACAAAAAGTACTTCCTGGTCATGAGACAAACTGAAAGCAAATAAGTAAGAGTAGGAGGAATACATCAAAGTGCTATGGAGAAAATAAAACAGTATAAATAAAGTCCAAGGGTGAGGGGCTGGATCGTTTGCGTAGTGTCTTCAGGGAAGGCCACACTGACAAGAGCACCTCAAGGAGCTGGATCCGCATAGGCTGAGCGCCCTGAGACGGCAGAGGCTTGATCTATCCATGGCACAGCAAGGAGGCCAGGGTAGCTGGGACCAAGGGCAAGGTCCACAGAGGCAGGTGACGAAAACTGGAAAAAAGAAGCTGCCAGACGATGCTGACCTCCTCAGTCATAGTACGGGCACTGGCTGTTAGTCACTCAGCAAAATCGTAAGCCAGTGAACATTTCCCTCAGAAATATGACATGACTTAATTATAAAGGTCTCTCTGCTGTGGCATAGCAAACACACCGAATACCCTGTAATCTATCACATCTACTCATTGGAAGGACTGATGCTGAACCTGAAGCTGTAATACTTTGGACACCTGATATGAAGCACTGACTCATTGGGGAAAAAAAAACAAACAAACAAACAAAAAACCCTGATGCTGGGAAAGATTGAAGGCAAAAGGAGAAGAGGGCAACAGAGGATGAAATTGTTAGATAGCATGGGTTTGAGTCAACTCCAGGAGATAGTGAAATACAGGGAAGCCTGGAGTGCTGCAGCCCATGGTGTCTGAAAGAGGCAGACATGGCTTAGTGACTAAACAGCCACAACATCACGTCTATATGCACTGCCAATATTTTCCCCCAGTCTACTGTTTGCCCTTTGAATCTATGTTAGTTTCGATACAGTATTAAAAAAATGAAAATGTTACATAATTAGAAAAGTGTTTAATAATTAAATACTTATCTCTAAAAAGGCTGTAGAAAATTCTAAATTTTAATATTTTTGAATACCTTTTCTATTATTTAAGGTAATGATACAAGTGTCAGAGATTCAGAATCTGATCTGACACCACAAGATACTATCCCCTTTAAATTTGGCACATATTTAACTCTTCTCTTCAATTGTCAGATTTTGTTTGGGAACACGCTTGGGCAACATAATTTGTACTTCCTGGTCATGAGACAAACTGAAAGCAAATAAGTAAGAGTAGGAGGAATACATCAAAGTGCTATGGAGAAAATAAAACAGTATAAATAAAGTCCAAGGGTGAGGGGCTGGATCGTTTGCGTAGTGTCTTCAGGGAAGGCCACACTGACAAGAGCACCTCAAGGAGCTGGATCCGATAGGCTGAGCGCCCTGAGACGGCAGAGGCTTGATCTATCCATGGCACAGCAAGGAGGCCAGGGTAGCTGGGACCAAGGGCAAGGTCCACAGAGGCAGGTGACGAAAACTGGAAAAAAGAAGCTGCCAGACGATGCTGACCTCCTCAGTCATAGTACGGGCACTGGCTGTTAGTCACTCAGCAAAATCGTAAGCCAGTGAACATTTCCCTCAGAAATATGACATGACTTAATTATAAAGGTCTCTCTGCTGTGGCATAGCAAACACACCGAATACCCTGTAATCTATCACATCTACTCATTGGAAGGACTGATGCTGAACCTGAAGCTGTAATACTTTGGACACCTGATATGAAGCACTGACTCATTGGGGAAAAAACAAACAAAAAAAAAACCCTGATGCTGGGAAAGATTGAAGGCAAAAGGAGAAGAGGGCAACAGAGGATGAAATTGTTAGATAGCATGGGTTTGAGTCAACTCCAGGAGATAGTGAAATACAGGGAAGCCTGGAGTGCTGCAGCCCATGGTGTCTGAAAGAGGCAGACATGGCTTAGTGACTAAACAGCCACAACATCACGTCTATATGCACTGCCAATATTTTCCCCCAGTCTACTGTTTGCCCTTTGAATCTATGTTAGTTTCGATACAGTATTAAAAAAATGAAAATGTTACATAATTAGAAAAGTGTTTAATAATTAAATACTTATCTCTAAAAAGGCTGTAGAAAATTCTAAATTTTAATATTTTTGAATACCTTTTCTATTATTTAAGGTAATGATACAAGTGTCAGAGATTCAGAATCTGATCTGACACCACAAGATACTATCCCCTTTATGGCAGATGGTTTGGAAACACGCTTGGGCACATATTTAACTCTTCTCTTCAATTGTCTAGACTTTCTGGGATTCAAAATCATTTTATTTTAGGAAAGGAATATAGAAAGTAAGAAACTTCTGACCCAGCACTACAGGTGTGAGGGCAAAATCCTGCATATAAGAATAAGGATTTCTTCTCATTTCAGGACTGTGCATGAATATATAAATATATCAAAACTCATATTTTTTAAGAGAGTGAATTGTTTATATGTACTATAAAAATTAGGTTTCCCAGGTGGCTCAGTGAAAAAGTGTCTGCCCGCAGTGAAAGGGACACAGAAAGATCCCCTGGAGATGGAAATGGAAGCCACTCCAATATTCTTGCCTGGAGAATTCCATGGACAGAGGAGCCTAGCAAGCTACAGTCCATGGGGTCACAAAGAGTCAGACATGATTTTGTGACTAAACAACAACTACTATAAAAAGTGAGTCAAAAGAAATGATGATATTTGGAGAAACAGGAAGGAAAAGCTTGTTTATCACATGAACGACAAAAGCAAAGAATTTCTAAACACTGGATTCTGTAGTTACTCTTTCAATTATGTATATAAATTTGACTTTGTGTTGACAGTATTAAAATTAATGCTTCCACACAAATCTGAAATTTTCATATAAATACTCTATATAGAGAGCTGTAGTCATAACAAATATGATCATAGGACTTATTACTCTGACTTATTTGTTCAAAAAACATATGAATATCAGAAAATTAGACAACTCCTGTTATTTTGCATTTCACTGACCTATTTTCCTACCTTTAACACACATAGAATGTGTGAAAACTTTGGCTGTAGGACTTAACTAAATTTCAGTGTGACCCAGTTTGTCCAGGTTCATGTAGACAAGAGTCTAAGTCAGAGTTGATACAGCATCCGATGTAACTATGGTCAATGTCTTTACTAATAAACGGGAACCATGATCTGGATCATAAGATAAAGCATGTAAGGAAATCTGACACCACAAGATACTATCCCCTTTATGGCAGATGGTTTGGAAACACGCTTGGGCACATATTTAACTCTTCTCTTCAATTGTCTAGACTTTCTGGGATTCAAAATCATTTTATTTTAGGAAAGGAATATAGAAAGTAAGAAACTTCTGACCCAGCACTACAGGTGTGAGGGCAAAATCCTGCATATAAGAATAAGGATTTCTTCTCATTTCAGGACTGTGCATGAATATATAAATATATCAAAACTCATATTTTTTAAGAGAGTGAATTGTTTATATGTACTATAAAAATTAGGTTTCCCAGGTGGCTCAGTGAAAAAGTGTCTGCCCGCAGTGAAAGGGACACAGAAAGATCCCCTGGAGATGGAAATGGAAGCCACTCCAATATTCTTGCCTGGAGAATTCCATGGACAGAGGAGCCTAGCAAGCTACAGTCCATGGGGTCACAAAGAGTCAGACATGATTTTGTGACTAAACAACAACTACTATAAAAAGTGAGTCAAAAGAAATGATGATATTTGGAGAAACAGGAAGGAAAAGCTTGTTTATCACATGAACGACAAAAGCAAAGAATTTCTAAACACTGGATTCTGTAGTTACTCTTTCAATTATGTATATAAATTTGACTTTGTGTTGACAGTATTAAAATTAATGCTTCCACACAAATCTGAAATTTTCATATAAATACTCTATATAGAGAGCTGTAGTCATAACAAATATGATCATAGGACTTATTACTCTGACTTATTTGTTCAAAAAACATATGAATATCAGAAAATTAGACAACTCCTGTTATTTTGCATTTCACTGACCTATTTTCCTACCTTTAACACACATAGAATGTGTGAAAACTTTGGCTGTAGGACTTAACTAAATTTCAGTGTGACCCAGTTTGTCCAGGTTCATGTAGACAAGAGTCTAAGTCAGAGTTGATACAGCATCCGATGTAACTATGGTCAATGTCTTTACTAATAAACGGGAACCATGATCTGGATCATAAGATAAAGCATGTAAGGCCCTAATCTCTCAACTGTCTGAGGCTGACTGGAGACGATAGCCCTCAAGTGCATTGCAGGAGCAGGTAGGATGTGCACCAGGCCTGTGGTCCCTTCCCTGGACTGAGCAGCCTCCTTCGGAGTAGCTCCTGGACACATCCAAATTGAAATTTCTACACCACTGGTGCCTTTTGTTTCATTTTCTTTTCAACTCCATCTTCTACACACTGCTGCTCCTCCCAATAACCTGTGGTTGTCTGCTCATGGGGAGGTCAGAACTGCACCATCCCCTGAGGGGTCCTATCCAGGGAATGGCAGAGTGAACGGTGTGGTCTTTGTCACCATAAAAAAAGCTCAAATGAAAATTTATGGGGAAAGGTGATCACATTTCCTTCCAGTCACAGTTTATGGGGCAAATCCTGAAAGATGCATTCCACTAGAAGTTTCATAAATACCCACAGGTATATTCTTGCCTTCTTATAGAGCCGTGGTCTGCCCTTGAGCTGCCTGCCAGATAGTGTTAACCTCGGAAAAAACACGAGTGTGTCCTTCTGTAGTTAAGCCCTAAGGCTACTTGGATTCACTTTCGTTCTCTTTGTCAAGGGTCAGGACTCAGTTGGCTTTTCTCTTCACTTTGTAACTGACACTGAGCACCCCTACACACACACACACACAAAGCTTTTCCCTTCTCTTTGTAACTGACACTGGGCACCCCTACAAACAACCTACTACACAGGTGATACAAAGAGCCGAAGTCTCTGTGTTTCCTCCCTCTTTGAAGCCCGAAAGTCAAGCACACAGGCCCTTTCTGTTTCCACACTTGTATCTTAATTGCTTTAGTAAAACCGCCATTGAGAAATCAGTAATACCACAGAATCTTACAAAATGTTTACCCTCTTGGCTCACACATGTTGCCTTCTTGCATTCGAGCTGAAAGGCCGAAACATTTCCATCTCTCTGCTCTTATATTTGAAATTACGCCCTGATGTACTCCTGGATGGAGGCAGAAGAAAACCAACATCTCTGAGGCCACAACAGGATAGACTAAGTCAGAGTTGATACAGCATCCGATGGAACTATGGTCAATGTCTTTACTAATAAACGGGAACCATGATCTGGATCATAAGATAAAGCATGTAAGGCCCTAATCTCTCAACTGTCTGAGGCTGACTGGAGACGATAGCCCTCAAGTGCATTGCAGGAGCAGGTAGGATGTGCACCAGGCCTGTGGTCCCTTCCTGGACTGAGCAGCCTCCTTCGGAGTAGCTCCTGGACACATCCAAATTGAAATTTCTACACCACTGGTGCCTTTTGTTTCATTTTCTTTTCAACTCCATCTTCTACACACTGCTGCTCCTCCCAATAACCTGTGGTTGTCTGCTCATGGGGAGGTCAGAACTGCACCATCCCCTGAGGGGTCCTATCCAGGGAATGGCAGAGTGAACGGTGTGGTCTTTGTCACCATAAAAAAAGCTCAAATGAAAATTTATGGGGAAAGGTGATCACATTTCCTTCCAGTCACAGTTTATGGGGCAAATCCTGAAAGATGCATTCCACTAGAAGTTTCATAAATACCCACAGGTATATTCTTGCCTTCTTATAGAGCCGTGGTCTGCCCTTGAGCTGCCTGCCAGATAGTGTTAACCTCGGAAAAAACACGAGTGTGTCCTTCTGTAGTTAAGCCCTAAGGCTACTTGGATTCACTTTCGTTCTCTTTGTCAAGGGTCAGGACTCAGTTGGCTTTTCTCTTCACTTTGTAACTGACACTGAGCACCCCTACACACACACACACACAAAGCTTTTCCCTTCTCTTTGTAACTGACACTGGGCACCCCTACAAACAACCTACTACACAGGTGATACAAAGAGCCGAAGTCTCTGTGTTTCCTCCCTCTTTGAAGCCCGAAAGTCAAGCACACAGGCCCTTTCTGTTTCCACACTTGTATCTTAATTGCTTTAGTAAAACCGCCATTGAGAAATCAGTAATACCACAGAATCTTACAAAATGTTTACCCTCTTGGCTCACACATGTTGCCTTCTTGCATTCGAGCTGAAAGGCCGAAACATTTCCATCTCTCTGCTCTTATATTTGAAATTACGCCCTGATGTACTCCTGGATGGAGGCAGAAGAAAACCAACATCTCTGAGGCCACAACAGGAGAAAAAGAGCATTTCTGTCTCTTTGGACTTCATAAATTCCAATTTGCTTTCCTTTAATTAATCAATAACATTTTTCATACTGTCATGTAATTGTTACTCATCTATCATCTTCTCAGAAAATTTTAAACTAAAAATTACATAATATTTCTATCATATATATTATATAGTCACAGAATGATATCAAATTCCATTTAAGTTGACAAATATCAAAATATATGCTGAAACAAGAGAAAGAAAAGATTCTGTATTTCATCCTAACATATGCTTTTTAATTTTCCAGAAAGGAATTTTTAGTAGACATCATAATAAACATAACCAAGGTATCAAAGACATAAAACAAATGGCCAGGAAAGTGTAATGAGAAGTTCTCAAGTTCTGTGGTAATTAACACTGAGGAAACATGTTATAAGCACTTCAGTGCTTCTGAATATAGGGGAACAGTACTAAATATTATTCTAAAAAGACTGCCACTTTTTGAACTTCTTTTGACTATTAATTATTAGGTAGGCTCAAGAGAACAATACAAAGGACATATTTTACAGAAAACTGTTGTTGTTCAGTCACTAAGTCATGTCCGACTCTTTGCAACCCCACGGACTGCAGCATGCCAGGCTTCCGTGTACTTCACTATCTCCTTGTGTTTGCTCCAATTCATGTCCTTTAAGTATGTGATGCTATCTAACTATCTCATCCTTTGTTGACCCCTTCTCCTCCTGCCCTCAATCTTTTCCAGCATCAGGGCTTTTCAAATGAGTTAGCTCTTCACATCAGGTGACCAAAATATTAGAGCATCAGTCCTTCCAATGAATATTCCGGGTTGATTTCCTTTAGGATTAACTGGTCTGATCTCCTTGCTGTCCAATGGAATCTCAAGTCTTCCGTAGCATCACACTTGGGAAGCATCAATTCTTTGGCATTCAGCCTTCTTTATGGTCCAACTCTCACATCCATACATGATTACTGAGAAAACCCATAGCTTCGACTATATGGATCTTTGTTGAAAAGTGACGTCTCTGCTTTATAATACACTGCCTAGGTTTGTCCTAGCTTCTTTTAAAGGAGCAAGAGTCTTAATTTCAGGGCTGCAGTTTACATATATCCTATTATTATGAAATTAGCAACCCTTTGTCAGCAATGAAGATTTCATCAGAAGAAAAAAATAAGCTGAGATTTTTTTGGCTTTTCATACAAATTTTAACAGAGCAAGCTTTTTCTTTTTTATCCTCCTCCTCTTCTTTTCTTTAGATTGAGATTTCTTTACTATATAGCAAAAAAACCCAATGCGAACTTTACTCAGTCAGTAAAAACAGATTTTTTTTTTAAACTAGAGATTTTGTACACTTGAATTTAGAAGTTATTTCCCTATTTCTCATCCCCAGGAAATGATCTAACATCAACATATGAGGAAATAGCCTTTTGAATTAAGAATTGATAAGGTGTTATGCTGCGATTCTGGAAAAAAACCCTCTACTCTACTCAGAAAAGTGTATGTTCTTTCTGGTAAATAAAGTTGCAGGTTAGTAGATGACAGTTTATGGGAAGAAAGAGTTGTTTTAAACCCTAAAGCAGGATTTTACACTGAATAAATGCCTTCAGTAAAAATCACAACTGTGAGATAAAATGCTACATAATGACTAGTACACAAGTTTCTTTTGTGCAGTTAAATCAATAACAGGCAACAGCTCTGAAGTTGTATGCTTTATCTTTTGGTTCCAAACTCATCACCTGACTTCCAGTTTTACAACAACAAAAAAATAGAGTTGCTTTGGGGTTTTTGTTTTCAGAAACCAATTCAGGTGCTACTTTTAAGTAAGAAAAATCTATTTCATGGTTAGTTAGGAATTAGAGGAGCTGACGCTCTTAGGACTCCGTGATGCATCAGTGAGTATTAAAGCAGCTAACAGTGAAACACTACTTATTACAATTACCAATTTTGAAAAAGAAAAAGCCTAAAATCAATAAGAAAGAAAAGAACTAAAATACCAATTGAAAGAATGGAAAAGGGATGTGAATGACAACTCACAGAAGAAATAGAAAATATCAATAGCATATGAAAAAATATTTATCTCCCAAGAGTCTATGACCATACTACCCAGAACATGCCTGATATGGTCTCATCTCCCTGTAGTCAAGGAATTTTAGTGTATAAGAGCATTTTTGCTATAAATTAATAATTATGAAAAAAAATAATGATGCCTGAGTTTGGCCAGGTTCTTGGGAATATAAATTAGTGTAAGTCTTTTTGAAAATCATTATATACTGAGAGAGTCCTTAAAAATGTATTTGGTTCAGGTCAACAATGCCCTTGCTGAGAAACCAACCTAAAGAAATACAAAATTGAACAATGGTACACTTACCAGTATAATAAACAATCAGATTTTACAAAATGAAAATAGGCTAAATGCCCCAAAATAATGTAAAGCTTACATTAATTGTGCTTTACCAATGCAAATAGACTTCATTTCGCCACACTTCACCTTACTGTACTTGTGCTTAAAATACTATGCTTCTTACGAATTGAAGGTTTGTGACAACCCAAGGTCAAACAAGTCTGTCAGGGCCATTGTCCAAGCGGCATTTGCTCATTCTGTGTCTAGCAGTCACATTTTGGCCACTCTCCCATATTTCAAACTTTTTCACTTTTACTATTATGCCTTTGTTATGATGATCTCTGATCAGTGATCGTTGATGTTGCTATTGTCATTGGGGGCACCATGAAATGCAACCATGCAGGGTGATGCCCTTCCCAGCCCCACCCACTGACAGCAGCCATGCCCCACCAGCAGCCATGTCACAGAGCCAGCCATACAAAGAGTCTGGCCAGAAACCAGGGGGCCTCTCGTCACTGCATAAAGCAGGGCCTCACAGCCAAGTGGAACAGGGTACCCCTCTGCCAATCAATGAAACCAGAGCAGTCAACACTGCCACAGTCAAGGGCCCATGCAGTCCACATAGGGGCGTCCCTAGAGCATACAGCTCTGGTGGCCATGGGGGAGCATGTCGCTGGGCCATAGAAGATACCCCTTATACTAGGCTGCCTCTGCAAGATCAAAAGATGTAACGGACACATAGAATAAATACCACAAATCAGCCAAAATGAGAAGACAGAAGAATATGCTCAGAGTAAAGGAATAAGACAAAACCTCAATAAGAGAGCTGACATAAAAAAAATTAATAGAGGGGCTTCCCTAGTGATCCAGTGGGTAAACAGTCTGCCTTGCAGGGCAGGGGGCACCAGTTCAATCCCTGGTGCAGGAAGATCCCACATGCCATGGAGCAGCTAGACTGGTGTGCCCAATTAGGAGCCAATGCTCTGGAACTCATGTGCCCAGAACCAGTGCTCTGCAAGGAGAGAGGCCACTGCAATGGGAGGTCCACACAGGCCAAAGAATAAAGATGGATGAAAATAAATAAATAAAAAACAATAAAAGAGGCCCCTCCCCAAAATTAACAGAAGGAGTGAAAAGTAAATGAGATTATACTGAGAAACCAATCAGTAAACCAGAAGACAAGACAGTGGAAGTCACTTAAGCTTAACCAAAAATAAATTAAAAAAAATAAGGATAGTCCCCCCTGGGACAACATTAAACTCAGTACATTTCTCATTATAGGAGTCTTGGAAGGAGAAGAGAAAAAGAAACAGACAAATTATTTGAAGAAATAATAGCTGAAAATTTCCCTAACCTCAGTAAAGAAACAGATAGACACATATAAGAATCACAGAGAGACCCAAACGAGAAGTCTATACCAAGACACATTATAATTAAAATGGCAAAAAGTAAAGGCAAAGAGAGAGTCTTACAATAAACAAGAGAAAAGAAACTAGTTCCACACAGAGAATTTTCATAAGACTATCAGTTGAATTTTAAAGAAAGAAGCTGTCTCCATACCATAAAAGTGCAAGGTGAAGTAGTACAGGCTGCCACAGGAGCTATAGCAAGTTATCCAGAAGATCTAGCATCAATAAAAGGGTCTGTACTAAACAACAGATTTCCCACGTAGATGAAACAACCTTATATTAGAAAAAGATGCCATGTAGGCCTTTCGTAGGTAGAGAGGAGAAGTCAATGCCTGGTTCCAAAGACAGGCTGATTCTCTTGTTAAGAGCTAATGCAACTGGTGACTTAAAGTAGAATCTAATGCTCATTTACCACCCTGGAAAATCCAATGGCCCTT
The DNA here is from genome assembly GCA_022376925.1 of Tragulus kanchil. Classification (NCBI taxonomy): domain Eukaryota; kingdom Metazoa; phylum Chordata; class Mammalia; order Artiodactyla; family Tragulidae; genus Tragulus; species Tragulus kanchil. The sequence continues at coordinate 64,818,891 of JAIOJX010000003.1, forward strand.
AAGAATTATGCTAAATCACCTCTGCCTGTGCTCTATAAATGGAATAAGAAAGCCTGAATGAAAAAAATATGCTCAGGGGCAAAACCTCAATAAGAGAGCTGACATAAAAAATTAATAGAGGGGCTTCCCTAGTGATCCAGTGGGTAAACAGTCTGCCTTGCAGGGCAGGGGGCACCAGTTCAATCCCTGGTGCAGGAAGATCCCACATGCCATGGAGCAGCTAGACTGGTGTGCCCAATTAGGAGCCAATGCTCTGGAACTCATGTGCCCAGAACCAGTGCTCTGCAAGGAGAGAGGCCACTGCAATGGGAGGTCCACACAGGCCAAAGAATAAAGATGGATGAAAATAAAATAAAAGAGGCCCCTCCCCAAAATTAACAGAAGGAGTGAAAAGTAAATGAGATTATACTGAGAAACCAATCAGTAAACCAGAAGACAAGACAGTGGAAGTCACTTAAGCTTAACCAAAATAAATTAAAAAAAATAAGGATAGTCCCCCCTGGGACAACATTAAACTCAGTACATTTCTCATTATAGGAGTCTTGGAAGGAGAAGAGAAAAAGAAACAGACAAATTATTTGAAGAAATAATAGCTGAAAATTTCCCTAACCTCAGTAAAGAAACAGATAGACACATATAAGAATCACAGAGAGACCCAAACGAGAAGTCTATACCAAGACACATTATAATTAAAATGGCAAAAAGTAAAGGCAAAGAGAGAGTCTTACAATAAACAAGAGAAAAGAAACTAGTTCCACACAGAGAATTTTCATAAGACTATCAGTTGAATTTTAAAGAAAGAAGCTGTCTCCATACCATAAAAGTGCAAGGTGAAGTAGTACAGGCTGCCACAGGAGCTATAGCAAGTTATCCAGAAGATCTAGCATCAATAAAAGGGTCTGTACTAAACAACAGATTTCCCACGTAGATGAAACAACCTTATATTAGAAAAAGATGCCATGTAGGCCTTTCGTAGGTAGAGAGGAGAAGTCAATGCCTGGTTCCAAAGACAGGCTGATTCTCTTGTTAAGAGCTAATGCAACTGGTGACTTAAAGTAGAATCTAATGCTCATTTACCACCCTGGAAAATCCAATGGCCCTTAAGAATTATGCTAAATCACCTCTGCCTGTGCTCTATAAATGGAATAAGAAAGCCTGAATGATAGTTCATTTGTTTAAAATATGCTTTATTGAATATTTTAAGTCCACTGTTGAGACCTACCACTCAGGGAAAAAGAAAAGATTCCTTTCAAAATGATTCTACTCTTTGACAACACATCTGGTGACCAAAGAGCTCTGATAATGTCCAATGATACTGATGTTGTTTTTGTACAACCTCCATTCCACAGTCCATGAACCAAGGAGTCATTTTGACTTTCGATCTTATTATTCTATATCTAATAAGGCTATGGCTACCACAAATAGTGATTCCTCTGACAGATCTGAGCAAAACCAATAAAAAAAACTTTCTGGAAAGGATTTACCACTAAAAATATTTATGATTCATGAAAACAGGTTAGAATATCAACATTAACAGAAGCTTGGAAGAAGCTGATTCCAACCCTCTCATGGATGACTTTGAGAGATTCAAGATTTCAGTGGAGGAAGTAAAAACAGACGTGGTAGAAATAGCAAAAACAAAAACCAAAAAACCCTAGAATTAGAAATGGAGCCTGACCATATGACTGAATTGTTCATGGTTTAGCAGTTGCTTCCTATTGATGAGTAGAGAAAGCAGTTTTTTGAGGACTTGCTTCCCTGGCATCCAGTGGTTAGGACTCTATGTTTCCACTTCAGGCAGCAGGGGTTCAATTCTTGGTCTAGTCAGGGAACTAAGATCCCACAAACTGCACATGTGGTCAAAAAAAAAAAAAAAAGAGATGCTGATGACAAAAACATTTAGGATATGACATAAACTCAGTTGACAAAGCAACAGGAGAGTTGAGAGAATAGACTCCAATTGTGAAAGAAGTTCTACTGTGGGTTAAAGGCTAGGAAACAATATTGGATGCTATAAACTGGGAAAGGAAGAGCTGATGAAGTGGTAAACTTCACTGCTGTCTTATCTAAACAAATACGTACAACCACCCCTACCTTCAACAACCCCCACCTCCATTCAGTCAGCAGACATCAACACTAAAGAAAGATCATCCTCCAGCAAAAATTACAACTTGCTATAGGCTTAGATGATAGCATTTATTAGCAATAAAGTATTTTTAATTAGAACATGTACATTGGTTTTTTAGACATAATACTATTGCACATATAATAGGCTACAGTATAGTGTAAACATAACTTTTATATGCTCTACAAAACCAAAAAAAAATTTATGTGACACACTTTATTACGCTATTTACTTTATTACTGTGGTCTGGAACTAAACTAGCAATAATTCCAAGGTATGCCTGTACTATGGAATATCATTCTGTTATAAAAGTTGTGTTGACAAGATGGGGAAATGCTCATGACACAATATTAGGTAAAAATCAAGGATATAAAATTATTTATTATTCTAATTCTAATTTTGTAAAATACATATGTGTGCATCTGTGCTAAGTCACTTCAGTTGTGTCTGACAACCCTATGGACGGTAGCCCACCAGGCTCCTCTGTCCATGGGACTCTGCAGGAAAGAATACTGGAGTGGGTTGCCAAGCCCTCCTCCAGAAGGTCTTCCTGACCCTGGGATCAAACCCATGTCTCTTATATATCCTTCATCTGAACGTAGGTTCTTTACCACTAGCGCCATCTGGGAATATCCATATGCAAAAACATATATTTATATTCATATATACAAAAATGATCCTGAATTTACAAACCTTAAGATCCTCATGTATAAGCAAAGATAAGAAAAAGAATGGAAAAATACATCAAAATTGTAATCAAAGTTGTCTGTTTGCATAGAGACAAGAAAAGGAATAGGAAATAAATATATCAAAATTGAATCAAAGGTGATTTTAGGTAAAAAAAAAAAAAAATCTTTTAGTACCTTTCTGTGTTTTCCAATTTTCTTGCAGTCAGAAGCATATCTATTGGGATTTATCTGACTATAGCTCAACCCTACTAACTTGAGATAAAAAGGAAATTTATTGATTTTCATGATACAAAATTCTGGCCCTCTTGGCTAAATACAGGGGAGCTTGAAGGAGTTTATCAGGATTCTATTTCTCTTCCCCTAAACAGTACTTCTTGTGTTGACTCTTTCTCATTAAGAATCTCCCTTGAAAAGAAGTCATCAATAGCATCTCATACCTACTTGTGTCTTGACATAACTTCAGCTCTGTTAATTTTATTATGTTGCCATTTCTTAGAATATTTGTTATACAAATAAAAATATTTTCTTTGTAAAAAAAAATTGCAAATATAGACATATATAAATTTTATAAGGGGTAAATGTAAAAAAATTCCTTCAAACCCAAAAATTTATGTGACACACTTTATTACGCTATTTACTTTATTACTGTGGTCTGGAACTAAACTAGCAATAATTCCAAGGTATGCCTGTACTATGGAATATCATTCTGTTATAAAAGTTGTGTTGACAAGATGGGGAAATGCTCATGACACAATATTAGGTAAAAATCAAGGATATAAAATTATTTATTATTCTAATTCTAATTTTGTAAAATACATATGTGTGCATCTGTGCTAAGTCACTTCAGTTGTGTCTGACAACCCTATGGACGGTAGCCCACCAGGCTCCTCTGTCCATGGGACTCTGCAGGAAAGAATACTGGAGTGGGTTGCCAAGCCCTCCTCCAGAAGGTCTTCCTGACCCTGGGATCAAACCCATGTCTCTTATATATCCTTCATCTGAACGTAGGTTCTTTACCACTAGCGCCATCTGGGAATATCCATATGCAAAAACATATATTTATATTCATATATACAAAAATGATCCTGAATTTACAAACCTTAAGATCCTCATGTATAAGCAAAGATAAGAAAAAGAATGGAAAAATACATCAAAATTGTAATCAAAGTTGTCTGTTTGCATAGAGACAAGAAAAGGAATAGGAAATAAATATATCAAAATTGAATCAAAGGTGATTTTAGGTAAAAAAAAAAAAAAATCTTTTAGTACCTTTCTGTGTTTTCCAATTTTCTTGCAGTCAGAAGCATATCTATTGGGATTTATCTGACTATAGCTCAACCCTACTAACTTGAGATAAAAAGGAAATTTATTGATTTTCATGATACAAAATTCTGGCCCTCTTGGCTAAATACAGGGGAGCTTGAAGGAGTTTATCAGGATTCTATTTCTCTTCCCCTAAACAGTACTTCTTGTGTTGACTCTTTCTCATTAAGAATCTCCCTTGAAAAGAAGTCATCAATAGCATCTCATACCTACTTGTGTCTTGACATAACTTCAGCTCTGTTAATTTTATTATGTTGCCATTTCTTAGAATATTTGTTATACAAATAAAAATATTTTCTTTGTAAAAAAAAATTGCAAATATAGACATATATAAATTTTATAAGGGGTAAATGTAAAAAAATTCCTTCAAACCCAGGGCCACTCCTCTTTCCCATGAACTCAGAAGCCTTTCTCAGCTGTAATATTTGCTAATCTCCTAACAGCCTCACAGGATGGAATTGTTTAGTTTGTCAATGGCAAATATATAGCTCATATACTTTACAACTGCAAGTGATATTTCTTGTGAATATTCAGAACGAGTGACAAGGTAAAAATGATGTTTCTTGTTAGAATTCAAAGTAAAATTAAGAACTGTTAGTGTCAATACTTGACTTTATGCCTTTTCTCCCAATTGTTATGTCAGGCTACTTACATAAAGTGACTCTATTATGTTGCACTGTTGTTTTGAAGTATCATTACAGAGACAAGGAGACAGAGGTGATCCTGGGCAATTAGCTTCATCTCACCTAATACTACTCTGCCTTTTTCAGTAAACTTGGCAACATTTGCCAGTTTGGTAATGTAACGTTCACAAGGTTGAATTCTGGGGATTACCTTAAATATATTCTCCTAATTTATTCACTGTTCATTTTTCAGTATCAATACTTTTTGAAAAGGAAGGTAGCTCTTTCTTTGTAACCCTGTCTTCATGTGCCTAAATGAATGATTTTAGTGGGCACAATTTTACTCTTCATCATGAAGCAATTTGTTCTTGGAAAACCACTGGTTAAGTGAATTCTCATAAGCAAAAAACCATAATAACCATTTAACTTTTAAAACCTGACTATAGCTCAACCCTACTAACTTGAGATAAAAAGGAAATTTATTGATTTTCATGATACAAAATTCTGGCCCTCTTGGCTAAATACAGGGGAGCTTGAAGGAGTTTATCAGGATTCTATTTCTCTTCCCCTAAACAGTACTTCTTGTGTTGACTCTTTCTCATTAAGAATCTCCCTTGAAAAGAAGTCATCAATAGCATCTCATACCTACTTGTGTCTTGACATAACTTCAGCTCTGTTAATTTTATTATGTTGCCATTTCTTAGAATATTTGTTATACAAATAAAAATATTTTCTTTGTAAAAAAAAATTGCAAATATAGACATATATAAATTTTATAAGGGGTAAATGTAAAAAAATTCCTTCAAACCCAGGGCCACTCCTCTTTCCCATGAACTCAGAAGCCTTTCTCAGCTGTAATATTTGCTAATCTCCTAACAGCCTCACAGGATGGAATTGTTTAGTTTGTCAATGGCAAATATATAGCTCATATACTTTACAACTGCAAGTGATATTTCTTGTGAATATTCAGAACGAGTGACAAGGTAAAAATGATGTTTCTTGTTAGAATTCAAAGTAAAATTAAGAACTGTTAGTGTCAATACTTGACTTTATGCCTTTTCTCCCAATTGTTATGTCAGGCTACTTACATAAAGTGACTCTATTATGTTGCACTGTTGTTTTGAAGTATCATTACAGAGACAAGGAGACAGAGGTGATCCTGGGCAATTAGCTTCATCTCACCTAATACTACTCTGCCTTTTTCAGTAAACTTGGCAACATTTGCCAGTTTGGTAATGTAACGTTCACAAGGTTGAATTCTGGGGATTACCTTAAATATATTCTCCTAATTTATTCACTGTTCATTTTTCAGTATCAATACTTTTTGAAAAGGAAGGTAGCTCTTTCTTTGTAACCCTGTCTTCATGTGCCTAAATGAATGATTTTAGTGGGCACAATTTTACTCTTCATCATGAAGCAATTTGTTCTTGGAAAACCACTGGTTAAGTGAATTCTCATAAGCAAAAAACCATAATAACCATTAACTTTTATGAACACTGACTTACACTAAGTCAATGCCAAAGCCTATTAAAATCAGTTCAGCTGCTTCAACAGTCACATTAGTTAAACACCTAATAAGGCCTTTTTGCTACATTAATTATACCAAATTACGGCTGTTTACCTGTTCTCATTAAGTTCCTGGAGAGCTATTAGGTAATATATCCTTGCAATTATTCTTACAAATAGAGCATAGTGGATACTCAATATTTAAATAGTTTAGAATTTATTGCAGAAAAACAATAATCACCAAAAGATTTACTTCAAACAAGGGTAAAGTATTTCACACTCACCAAATAATTCAACATCCCTAAGGCATGAGATTATCATTGCTGTAAACTATAACACACTAGGCCTCTGGGAGAATTTAACACATTATTGACTGGAGATGTATGAACACATTTTTACGAAGTGATATGATTCATGCATCACTCCATCAGTGACAGTGAACATTTGAACATGGTGCTTTCGGTCTGTCAAGATTCAGATGTCCATGTGACATCTGAAATCCAAATGTATCCTTGTGAATGTGAAGAAATACCCTACAGGACAAAGCTTCAAAAATAATAAAATTCATGCCACTTTGCTCTGTGTTACCTGCCCAGAACTTCAGGGGAATTGACAGTTTCAGACTGCTTACATGGCAATCACACCAAGTGATGAGAATTATTCAATCTCTTTTGAAACAGTGTTGTTGTTTTTTTAAATGTTTCATTTTCCTGAACTAGTTGAATACATTTGTTTTCAGTCACTCAATCAAGTATTTCCATTTCCCACCCCATTGTTTAATCAATGAAAATGTATCATCACAATCATTACTCTGTCTGGGAAATTTGCTGAATTTGAACATTTGTGAAGGGGACTGCCCTAAGTACCCAACTTCATTATAATCGTGACAGCAATCAGCTCTTTACCTCATCTATACTTTCCAGTCCCTTTCTTCATGACTTCAAACCAGTTGTTACTCCTTTGCCCAACTTTATTACTAAGGATACTATGCTGAGAAAACACAGCCCGAGAACAAAGTGCAGTTCTAAAATCGCAGTATCACCAATAACATCTGGATCTTTTCTCCCTTTTAAAAGAAGGTACAGAACAGGAAATAAGCTTTAGCCTTTCCTTTTACCTTGTCTTGAGAGAAGTTCAATAAAAAGCTGAAAATGAAGGATGCTTCAGACTTTAAAGGTAATTGTGAAATGGAAGGGAGGGTGTTCTTCAACACTATAGGCTCTTCAACCATACTAATAATATTTTAAAGAAATGGCCTGTAATAGCATCAAGTGCCCTGTGTTTTGTTCAGTCCATCTATGGCACATCAACAGGCTTTTTATAAAAGTGTGTGAGCAAAATACTTTGAGCTCAGATCTGTAGCCTTAGCCTTCTCAAGATGATATCTATGGGTTGTCATGGTAACTCACAGGGCACCATCTTTAAAAACATTAAATTCTGAGGAAAAAACCCCAATTTAACACATTATTGACTGGAGATGTATGAACACATTTTACGAAGTGATATGATTCATGCATCACTCCATCAGTGACAGTGAACATTTGAACATGGTGCTTTCGGTCTGTCAAGATTCAGATGTCCATGTGACATCTGAAATCCAAATGTATCCTTGTGAATGTGAAGAAATACCCTACAGGACAAAGCTTCAAAAATAATAAAATTCATGCCACTTTGCTCTGTGTTACCTGCCCAGAACTTCAGGGGAATTGACAGTTTCAGACTGCTTACATGGCAATCACACCAAGTGATGAGAATTATTCAATCTCTTTTGAAACAGTGTTGTTTTTTTTCAAATGTTTCATTTTCCTGAACTAGTTGAATACATTTGTTTTCAGTCACTCAATCAAGTATTTCCATTTCCCACCCCATTGTTTAATCAATGAAAATGTATCATCACAATCATTACTCTGTCTGGGAAATTTGCTGAATTTGAACATTTGTGAAGGGGACTGCCCTAAGTACCCAACTTCATTATAATCGTGACAGCAATCAGCTCTTTACCTCATCTATACTTTCCAGTCCCTTTCTTCATGACTTCAAACCAGTTGTTACTCCTTTGCCCAACTTTATTACTAAGGATACTATGCTGAGAAAACACAGCCCGAGAACAAAGTGCAGTTCTAAAATCGCAGTATCACCAATAACATCTGGATCTTTTCTCCCTTTTAAAAGAAGGTACAGAACAGGAAATAAGCTTTAGCCTTTCCTTTTACCTTGTCTTGAGAGAAGTTCAATAAAAAGCTGAAAATGAAGGATGCTTCAGACTTTAAAGGTAATTGTGAAATGGAAGGGAGGGTGTTCTTCAACACTATAGGCTCTTCAACCATACTAATAATATTTTAAAGAAATGGCCTGTAATAGCATCAAGTGCCCTGTGTTTTGTTCAGTCCATCTATGGCACATCAACAGGCTTTTTATAAAAGTGTGTGAGCAAAATACTTTGAGCTCAGATCTGTAGCCTTAGCCTTCTCAAGATGATATCTATGGGTTGTCATGGTAACTCACAGGGCACCATCTTTAAAAACATTAAATTCTGAGGAAAAATACACACAGAGAAATTTCCGTCCTAAAAGCTATTCCTTCAGACAAATTGTCCATTAGCCTGCATATCTTGTTCTTCTAAAGCTTTGCTTTGATTTTATTTTCATTCCACTGTTCAATAAATACAGAACTCTGAAACAAGGGACAAAAAAGTTTGAGGTCTTTTGCTATAGATTTTCCAGAATAAATTCTGTAGTAGCTTTAAACTGAATGCACATTCCTCCAGCCACTCCATATTTTTGCTTTTCATTTTACTTTTTATGTGCACTTTCCCCTTTTATTAATGGGCATAATGTTTCCTCTTAATATTGTCCTTAAATTTTTTTTTTTTTTTTTGCCTGCACTGGGTCTTTCATTGCAGCAAGGGGGCTTTTCCTAGTTGCTGTCTAGTTGCGATGCACAGGCTTAGTTGCTCTGTGTCCGGTTGATTTGTTGTTTCGTCAATAAGCTGTGTCCGACTCTTTTTCGATCCCATGAACTATAGCCCACTAGTCTTCTCTATCCATGGGATTTCCCAAGCAAGAATACTGGAGTGGGTTGCCATTTCCTTCTTCAGAGGATCTTCCTGACCGAGGGATAGAACCCATGTCTCCTGCATTGGCAGGTGGATTCTCTACCTCTGAGCCACCAGGAAAGCCCCAAGATTGTCCCATAGCCAATATTAAAGTGGGAGATTTCTCCCTTACTTTGAAACTACAAGTTATAGATGCTGATCGATTTGTCAATAGTTTGGAGACACAGGAACTGCCCTCCTCTCCTATAGCCCATCGCTAGGAAATTTGATCTCCGAGCTGAAAATGAAGGATGCTTCAGACTTTAAAGGTAATTGTGAAATGGAAGGGAGGGTGTTCTTCAACACTATAGGCTCTTCAACCATACTAATAATATTTTAAAGAAATGGCCTGTAATAGCATCAAGTGCCCTGTGTTTTGTTCAGTCCATCTATGGCACATCAACAGGCTTTTTATAAAAGTGTGTGAGCAAAATACTTTGAGCTCAGATCTGTAGCCTTAGCCTTCTCAAGATGATATCTATGGGTTGTCATGGTAACTCACAGGGCACCATCTTTAAAAACATTAAATTCTGAGGAAAAATACACACAGAGAAATTTCCGTCCTAAAAGCTATTCCTTCAGACAAATTGTCCATTAGCCTGCATATCTTGTTCTTCTAAAGCTTTGCTTTGATTTTATTTTCATTCCACTGTTCAATAAATACAGAACTCTGAAACAAGGGACAAAAAAGTTTGAGGTCTTTTGCTATAGATTTTCCAGAATAAATTCTGTAGTAGCTTTAAACTGAATGCACATTCCTCCAGCCACTCCATATTTTTGCTTTTCATTTTACTTTTTATGTGCACTTTCCCCTTTTATTAATGGGCATAATGTTTCCTCTTAATATTGTCCTTAAATTTTTTTTTTTTTTTTTGCCTGCACTGGGTCTTTCATTGCAGCAAGGGGGCTTTTCCTAGTTGCTGTCTAGTTGCGATGCACAGGCTTAGTTGCTCTGTGTCCGGTTGATTTGTTGTTTCGTCAATAAGCTGTGTCCGACTCTTTTTCGATCCCATGAACTATAGCCCACTAGTCTTCTCTATCCATGGGATTTCCCAAGCAAGAATACTGGAGTGGGTTGCCATTTCCTTCTTCAGAGGATCTTCCTGACCGAGGGATAGAACCCATGTCTCCTGCATTGGCAGGTGGATTCTCTACCTCTGAGCCACCAGGAAAGCCCCAAGATTGTCCCATAGCCAATATTAAAGTGGGAGATTTCTCCCTTACTTTGAAACTACAAGTTATAGATGCTGATCGATTTGTCAATAGTTTGGAGACACAGGAACTGCCCTCCTCTCCTATAGCCCTTATTTTTAGTGTGTCATGTAGGATTCAGCTAGTATGACTTTAAATCTCTAGTTACCTTCACATTAGCATCTGATAACCCTCCAGGTAGATTATAAGCTATCAGAAGACAAGGAGTATACTATAAACTCTTTCTATTTATGCAGTTAGAAGCACTACACACAAGGTCATAGAAGATATTTTATGACTTAGACCCCAGCTTTCATGGGACTAAAAAGATCTTGAGGATCATCAAATCTACCCCCTTCTTTTCATAAATTAGGAGAGTGAAAGAAGGAGAAGTAAATATTTTGGCTCAATGTTGTATCTGGTTAAAAACATTGTTTTGAGGTCAGGAAAGGTGGGTACTAATACCCAGGCTGCCATATGGGGAAAGCAAAAAGGAGGAAAACTGAGATTCTTTTTTCACAAAACAAAGCAACTAATAGCCATTTCACAGTCAGCCAACAGAAATGGGAAATAAGGGTTTACGGGCTTAAAATCAAGTTTGTTTGGAACACTACCTTAGGTGTCTTCTGCTTTAAAAAATTATATCTAATTAGTTAGAACTTCTTAAAAGAAGACTAATGGAGAAATAATTGTTACAACTATGTCAAATGATTTTGATGTCATTCTAAAAGTAATTTTACAAGAGCAATGGTAGTGAGTGATCATTGATGACAAATCATCAGAGCAATGTAGAGAACGTTACCAATTATTAGCGCTGATTCAGCAATACTGATTTAACAAAGGCACCTACACTTATAATCAAGCATGGAAGTTGGAGAAAACAATGAATAAATGATTTTTCAGAGACTAACTGAAGACAGGACTTCAGGACTGAAGACAGGACTTAGTAAATTAACTCTTCCAATTGAAATCTGACTAGGAAAGAATGAAAGACAAACACTAGGACCACTTTGTACAAGGCTGAGATTCTTAAATATCAGTTATCCTGTCCCATCATCACTTAATATAGTCAAGTCATACTAAACAGACTCGGATGCTGGTGGATCAGCTGGCAAAATGATCATCTATAAAATGATGCTTAAGCTAAGTATAAAGAGCTAAGAACGCTGCTTGGGTATCATAAAAGAGGTATCAAGAGAGAGATTTTACAATCAAATGTTCATGTAGGTTCTCCCCAGAGACCTGTGTCATGGCTCCTCTCCATGGATCATGAAATCATGAATTTCTGGTGCAGAAAGATGCATACAAGTTCATAGGTAGATTTATACACATGTGAGCTTGTAAACAAAACTCTTAGATTAATAAATCTGCCACTAAAAAAAAAAAAAAATCAGCTTTCATGGTGCTTCCTCCTCCCATTCTTCCAAAATGTTCTATAGTTTGAAAGAATGTTGACTTTTTGTTTTATATCATCCCTTTATTTCTACATTGGTGACAATTTTCAGGTTGAATGAAAATGATGAGTAAATCAGAGGGCATGTTTATAATAAAGTCATGATTTTCATTTATTGAACACACATCTCTTTTTAAGCACTGTGCTAAATTAAATTAAGCACTTTTCCCTGAAGGGGTTCAGAGCTTGCCATCTCAAAACATACCACTATGGCCTGTGGATTATTTTGAGCTGAAAGCAATCAAGAAAGACCCAACAGATGCAGAAAAAGTACTTCCCCTATAACTACCTAAAAGAGTTTGTGGAAGAAATCTACATCTATAAAGGCCATTTCTATTAGAAAGGATACCTATTCCAGGAAGAGAACTATGACTAGAGATATTTTTTCTACCTAAGAGTAGAAAACTCTGCATAACGAGGCAACATTTGTTTTCCATACTTTTCTTCTCATCTTCCCTCACATTGCCTCTCCTGCTTCTAAAAGTCTCAAACCCCTACATCTGGATAGTATGTACTTAAGTCTCACTTGCCTAACTCCCTTCTGAATCACATATCTTTATAAAACTCCTGGATATACATACATAATTAAATTTGTGGGGCTTTTTTCTTTTCTTTTCTTTATCTGCCTTATGTCAATTTAATTCTTGGACCAGCTACAGAACCTAAATAGGCAGAAGAGAATTTTTTCCCTCTTTAACAACCTACATTGTCTTCTTTAATTCTCATAATGAACCTAACAGGTAGATATGATCACTTTTATCTTATTAATGAGGAAATCCAGGCTTTGCATAGTTAAATTAATTGTAGACTCAGGATTTGATCCAGGTCTGTGTACTTAGTCGCTCAGTCATGTCCAACTCTTTGGGACCTCATGGACTGTAACCAATCAGGCTCCTCTGCCTATGACATTCTCCAGGCAAGAATACTAGAGTGGGCTGCCACTGCCTTCTCCAAGGGGAGCTTCCTCACCCAGAGATTGAACCCTGGTCTCCTACACTGCAGGTGGATTCTTTACCACCTGAGCCACCTGCAAAGCCCTAAGAGTGGTTTTGCTCTCAATCCAATGGACTATAGCCCACAAGCCTCTTTATCCATGGAATTCTCCAGGCTAGAATTCTGGAGTGGACTGCCAATCCCTTCTCCATGAACCAGGTCTGTCTGCCGACAAAGCCTGTGTTTTGATTGTTTTACTCTCCAATCTATACCGTTCCCACCTCAGTAGGAAGCCAAGAGATAAAGAATGAGTGTCTTGATGGGTCTAGAAGGTGAAAATGTTCAAAGAGCATATTATTGCCTCAACGGGAAAGACAGAGTTTCTGCTTTTCTTTTATTTGGAAATGGCCTGCTGAGGAGAGAAAAGAGGGTTCCCTCCATGGCCCACAGATCTTCACCATCAGCCTTAGCAGACAGAGGTCTGTTAAAGGTCTCATTTACAAACAATGGGATATGTTAGGTAGTAGGCAAAAAGCCTTGGAATCAGTAGGGGTTTCCAGGGTGGGAGGGGCAGGCTTAGTGTTTGAACCCAGAAAACGTGTTTTCATCGAGTCATCAAAGGGATCCCCTTCCTGTATTCTTTTTCCTGAGCTGACCTTGGAAGCATGCAGTCCATAAAACACTGGGTTCCTGTTTTTTTTGCAGGTTTATCCTTCTCTACTTATGCGAAGTGTCCAATACTCCAGGCTTTGGACTATCCTTCTCACTCTGTGTTCTCCCTCCTGGAAATCGGACGCAAACCTTGTCAGCAGTTATACATATATAAACAAGTAACTCACAAATTTATATTGTAGGCTACATCCCTCCTCACAAGGTCAGACCCATGAAACCAACTACCTACTTGAGCTCTTCACATACGTCCCACTCCAAAGGAATCTCAGTCACCTTACTTCCAAAATCAATCCGGTGGTCTTCACTATAAGACCTGGTCCTGGGTCTTCCCTAATGGTCCGGTGGGTAAACAGTTCACCTTGCAGTGCAAGGGGCACCGGTTTGATCCCTGGCCTGGAAATATCCCACGTGCCGTGGAATGGCTGGACTGGTGTGTCCAATTATGAACCAGCACTTGGAGCACGTGCACTCAGAGCCAGTGCTCTGCAATGAGAGAGGCCACTACAATGGGAGGCCACACAGGCCAAAGAATAAAGATGGATGAAAATAAATAAATAAATAAAAACAATAAAAGAGGCCACAATTTTAACAAAAATCATTAAAATAAAAAAGACCTGATTCTCTTCCAGTGTTTCCTGTCTCAATGAATGGTATCACCCTTTTTCATGTACTAACCAGAGGCCCAGAAGTCACTCTTGATGCCTGATTTTCCCTCATTCCTGTATCTGATTCAGACTTCCTTGATGGCTCAGGGAAGAATAATCTACCTGCCAATATAAGAGACATGGGTTCAGTCCCAAGGTTGGGAAGGTCCCGTGGAGAAGGAAATGGCAACCCACTTCAGTATTCTTTCCAAGGAAATCATGTGGATAGGGGAGCTTGGCAGACTACTGTCCATGGGGTCTCCAAAGGGACGGATACAACTTAGCTATTAAACAACATCTGATTCATCACCAATTCCTCTTCTATCTGTACCACAACCCTACTGCTCCAAGTTATCATTATCTCTCATCTGGACTCCCAGCTTCCTACTGCTCTACCCAAACTGATTCTCAAAGTCAAATCAGGTCATATGATACCCCATCCTACAATCCTCCTTTCACTGCCCACTTCCCTCTAAAACACTGGGTTCCTGTTTTTTGCAGGTTTATCCTTCTCTACTTATGCGAAGTGTCCAATACTCCAGGCTTTGGACTATCCTTCTCACTCTGTGTTCTCCCTCCTGGAAATCGGACGCAAACCTTGTCAGCAGTTATACATATATAAACAAGTAACTCACAAATTTATATTGTAGGCTACATCCCTCCTCACAAGGTCAGACCCATGAAACCAACTACCTACTTGAGCTCTTCACATACGTCCCACTCCAAAGGAATCTCAGTCACCTTACTTCCAAAATCAATCCGGTGGTCTTCACTATAAGACCTGGTCCTGGGTCTTCCCTAATGGTCCGGTGGGTAAACAGTTCACCTTGCAGTGCAAGGGGCACCGGTTTGATCCCTGGCCTGGAAATATCCCACGTGCCGTGGAATGGCTGGACTGGTGTGTCCAATTATGAACCAGCACTTGGAGCACGTGCACTCAGAGCCAGTGCTCTGCAATGAGAGAGGCCACTACAATGGGAGGCCACACAGGCCAAAGAATAAAGATGGATGAAAATAAATAAATAAATAAAAACAATAAAAGAGGCCACAATTTTAACAAAAATCATTAAAATAAAAAAGACCTGATTCTCTTCCAGTGTTTCCTGTCTCAATGAATGGTATCACCCTTTTTCATGTACTAACCAGAGGCCCAGAAGTCACTCTTGATGCCTGATTTTCCCTCATTCCTGTATCTGATTCAGACTTCCTTGATGGCTCAGGGAAGAATAATCTACCTGCCAATATAAGAGACATGGGTTCAGTCCCAAGGTTGGGAAGGTCCCGTGGAGAAGGAAATGGCAACCCACTTCAGTATTCTTTCCAAGGAAATCATGTGGATAGGGGAGCTTGGCAGACTACTGTCCATGGGGTCTCCAAAGGGACGGATACAACTTAGCTATTAAACAACATCTGATTCATCACCAATTCCTCTTCTATCTGTACCACAACCCTACTGCTCCAAGTTATCATTATCTCTCATCTGGACTCCCAGCTTCCTACTGCTCTACCCAAACTGATTCTCAAAGTCAAATCAGGTCATATGATACCCCATCCTACAATCCTCCTTTCACTGCCCACTTCCCTCTGGAAAAATATAAAACTGCTTAACAGGCCAGAAGAGCCTGCAAAATCCCTAAGCATCACAGACACCTTTAGCCTCGTCTGCTCCGTGGTCCACCTTGTGCTCTTCATTTGCCTCTTCTCAAATGTTCTCCATCTCTGGGATTTTGCATATGGTACTTCCTATACATGTACAGTCTTCCTAGCCTTCCTTGCCTACTCAATACCTACTCAACCTTCAGATCTCAATGAAATCTTCCCTGACCTCTCTTCCTAGATCAAACTATTTATTATAGGCTCTCTTAACATTGTGTAGCTACATTTTCACTGCAATTACATATTTATTTGCATTTTCTTTATATCAATATCTGTATCCCCTTCTAGCTGATAAGCTACATGATGGCAGAGTTTATTTCTTTTTAGTTCACCATTCTCTAAACAGCACTAGTGTACAGAGGTACTTTACAACTATTTGTTTAATTTCTGACTGACAGATCAACCAAACGGCTAAACGTATGAATGAATAAATGCATGTTACAGATGTGTTGGATGTCTGTAACTTGCTAGATTCCTAAAATATTGGAATCTTTATTTAGAGACAGGTCTTGACTCAGATCTTTCCTTAAGTCTCATCTTCTTCATGAGACTTATTTGACCATACTACTTAACACAGATCTATTCCTTTGCCACCTGCTGGCACCTCCTAAATCATACACCAAGCTCTTTTTTCCCTGTAGCTTTATCACTGCCCAGAACATTTTGCCTATTTATAACTTTTCTGTGTTTTCTGCTCCAAGTATAAGAGATCATGGGTTCAGTCCCAAGGTTGGGAAGGTCCCGTGGAGAAGGAAATGGCAACCCACTTCAGTATTCTTTCCAAGGAAATCATGTGGATAGGGAGCTTGGCAGACTACTGTCCATGGGGTCTCCAAAGGACGGATACAACTTAGCTATTAAACAACATCTGATTCATCACCAATTCCTCTTCTATCTGTACCACAACCCTACTGCTCCAAGTTATCATTATCTCTCATCTGGACTCCCAGCTTCCTACTGCTCTACCCAAACTGATTCTCAAAGTCAAATCAGGTCATATGATACCCCATCCTACAATCCTCCTTTCACTGCCCACTTCCCTCTGGAAAAATATAAAACTGCTTAACAGGCCAGAAGAGCCTGCAAAATCCCTAAGCATCACAGACACCTTTAGCCTCGTCTGCTCCGTGGTCCACCTTGTGCTCTTCATTTGCCTCTTCTCAAATGTTCTCCATCTCTGGGATTTTGCATATGGTACTTCCTATACATGTACAGTCTTCCTAGCCTTCCTTGCCTACTCAATACCTACTCAACCTTCAGATCTCAATGAAATCTTCCCTGACCTCTCTTCCTAGATCAAACTATTTATTATAGGCTCTCTTAACATTGTGTAGCTACATTTTCACTGCAATTACATATTTATTTGCATTTTCTTTATATCAATATCTGTATCCCCTTCTAGCTGATAAGCTACATGATGGCAGAGTTTATTTCTTTTTAGTTCACCATTCTCTAAACAGCACTAGTGTACAGAGGTACTTTACAACTATTTGTTTAATTTCTGACTGACAGATCAACCAAACGGCTAAACGTATGAATGAATAAATGCATGTTACAGATGTGTTGGATGTCTGTAACTTGCTAGATTCCTAAAATATTGGAATCTTTATTTAGAGACAGGTCTTGACTCAGATCTTTCCTTAAGTCTCATCTTCTTCATGAGACTTATTTGACCATACTACTTAACACAGATCTATTCCTTTGCCACCTGCTGGCACCTCCTAAATCATACACCAAGCTCTTTTTTCCCTGTAGCATTTATCACTTGATAACACACTAGAACATTTTGCCTATTTATAACTTTTCTGTGTTTTCCTAGATTCTACATTTATTTATTTGGCGTCCATTCACCATCGGATCAATTATATTAATTGCATTTTCTTATTTTCCATATTCTTGATGATTTGGTATTTGTGGCCTCACTGCCTAAGAGAGAGTTTGCCAAGTTTAGCTAACTCTTGAGATAGTAAAGTCCTTACCCAGGAGCCTGCCTTCCATATGCAAACTGATCAACCAAGGGTCAGGAACGAGATAAGCAGTGAAAACCCCAAAGCCTGCTGGAATTACTCAAACAAGTCAACTTTAAGATGTTTACCCTGCCCTGCCTTGCCTTTCCCATGGAAAACGTAATGAAAACTCTGCCTGGGCTTTCCCTTCACTCCCCCTGTCTTCTGAAAGGCAGTGGTACTTTCCCACGCCCTGTGTGGCATGGTGTGGCCTCTCCTCTCAGAAACTGTAACTGATATCTTTTCTCAATGACATTAGCTTCTCAATGTCATCACTGAGTCACCTCCATAAATTATACAAAGAGACAGTCATATTATGTACCATCTGGTACTCACCCTCCCCGATGAAATGCAGACTAAAGTCATGGACTTATGTCTGTTTATTCTTGTGTTTGGTGCCTTGAATAGTGCCTGGCACATGGTAGAACTTCAATACAGATATGTTGAATGAATAAATCAGTGACTGACTGGATTATAATACTACACTCATATAGTATAATATTATATTATATGAGTATAGTATACTCGGTTATACTACTACCCCAATTATAATACTATACTAGTTCAGACTTTGAGCTTCCCTGGCACAAAATTGTTTCTTACTCTCTTTCATACGACTAGACTCTCTCTGTCTCTGGTTAAAAGCTCAGTAATCATTTGTGGTGACTCATGTAAACTAGCCCAGTGCATTATGCTTAAGATTTTGCTGGTCCTGAGCTCTTAAGTTCTGAGGCCACTAATGGCTCCTGCTCTCAGTGGCAAGGAATCCTCTTTCTTGTATCTTTTAAAATGGCTTCTCAACCACAAAGTGTATCATTTATGACCAACAAAGAGGTCAGGACGTGGGTCCAGCTCCCTGCCCTGCCCCTAACCCTGAGTGCCCTTAAGCAAGTGAATTAATCATGGGAGTCATTCAGCACTACCTTCCTGAGGAGACAAGTGTAGGAAAGACAAACACACAGACTTTAATGCCTTCAATATGGATTACATTAGTACTCAACTAGTTGACTGCTCAAGATCTCTATGGTTTTTATGAGTTCATGATCCCTCCTATGATTGCCAAACATGACTGCAATTTTTCAGTCTCCCTATAGTTCCCAGCTCTCCTTATGAACAATAAGGCACAATTGAGTGCTTAATCTTTTCCTCTGGGGTTTGTTGACATATGTCAAGCTGTGCAACATTGAATGTTTATATTTCATCAATTCAACTTCTATTTACAGTTGCTATATTCCTAAAACCTATTTGAAGCCCAACTCTTGTAAGTTCACTTCACAAATGCAGTCTCAGAATTTTGGCGTTTCTCTCTTTGAGCCTAGGAAGATTTTGCTCTGATGAAAACAGTTGATATCATTGAGCACTGTGTGTCTTATCTTATTTAATCCTTATAACTGATGAATCTAATTTTACAAATGAGGAAAAGAGCAGTTAAGTCATTTGTTGTAGCTTACACAGCCTATATTACCCCTGTGGGTTGACTGAACTTGTCTTACTGACTTAAATCTGTTCTCTTTCCTAATTGTATATTTCACACATACATTATGTTTCAGACATATGAAACTGTATTAAACCACATATTGTTGGTGAGAGAGTACAGAAGGCAGATGCAGGTAGAGGCTACAATGACACCGGGGAAGCTGACGGCAAGAGGAGGACTAAAACTCATTTAATGTCTTTTTATTTTTACAAGTCCTTTGAGACTTCGTATGTTATATCTAATTTCTTTAACTTCATGGAGGTTCTCAGGAGCTGAAGGTAGAGTTGGGTTTCGCTCCTGGATAAAGGTAGTAGCTTAGACGGCAAATTACTTTATAGACATTTTAGTACAGGTAGCAGCAGGCATGCTTGAGAATTTAAAATTTTGCCCATTAGTATGCAGAAAATCCATCAGCTGCCTAAGTCATTTTCCAATAAACCAGGTCTTCATTATATCCCAATTGCCCTGAGTGTGTTTGCCTTGTCAGACACAGATTTTTAAAAGCAGTTCAGTCTTGAGTCACTTTAACTAACATGGATTTCTCCCTCCCTATTCATTTGTAGGCCAACTCTCTGGCTCTCTATCTCTTTTTCCAATATATTTGAAAAGCTTTTATTCCCTTTAATCCAGCCAGCTCTTTTCGGCACAGTCAGCGATTTTTGCCAACCTTATCGCTTTCCTCTTGGCTTCCACAGACTGTTGTTTGCACTTCCACGGTTTATTGGCAGCATGTTTTCTGACAAGCCATCTTGAAATCTAATTGAATTTTTCTTGTTTTAAATTTCTTTCTCAGAGGGACCACTAGCTGGCTGGTTCTCCATCACTGCTCTTCTTTATTAACCTTTTACCTGCACTCCTACTTCAATATAAAATAAATATTAAAACTGTGCAAATCAATATATGTTGAATTAAATTAATTAAAAGAAAATATTTTGAGAATATAGTAACACAAAGAGGAAATGTTCCACCAGAAGGCACTTCCTTAGATGTCAGTTCAAAGAAAGCATCATCAAAATTTTCTAACAACCTTCCTAGGGCACATATATTTTATGTTCAACTCTAATAAATTTTCTAAGTGTACAGGAATAAAACTATAATCAAAAGACAAAATATTTTGGAATTCTGAGATACTGTCCTGAGTCGAGTAAGGTAGAAAAGAAATGATTATCTATTTGAATCTCAAATTGAATATAAAAATAAACAATGTTTCCCAACTGAAGGTTACTAATAGTTAAGATTATATTATTTATCCACAGTTTTTTTTCTGATCTACACAGTCTTTAGTGCAATCACTAAAGCAGAAGTAAATGTTTTTCTGGAGTTCCCTTGCTTTCTCTATGATCCAACAAGTGGTGGCAATTTGAACTATGGTTCCTCTGCCTTTCCTAAATCCAGCTTGTGCACCTAGAAGTTCTCAGTTCATGTACTGCTGAAGCAATGAACTGTGGGAAATTGTTAAGGGGACAGGAACACCGGACACCATACCTATCTCCTGAGAAACCTGTATGCAGGTCAAGAAGCAAGTTAGAACCAGACATGGAATAACAGACTGGTTCAAAATTGGGAAAGGGGTACAAATATTGAAACTCTGCTTATTTATCTTATATAGAGAGACCATCATGCAAAATACTGGACTGGATAAATCACAAATTGGAATCAATTCTTCCGGGAGAAATAACAACCTTACATATGCAGATAGTATCACTCTAATGGCAGAGAGTGAAGAGGAACTATATATCTTGCTTGTTTGTGCTCAATAGCTCAGTCATGTTCAAATCTTTCAATTCGTGGTAGCCCTCTAGGCTGCTCTGTTCATGGAATTTTCCAGGCAAGAATACTGCAGTGGGTTGCCATTTCCTTCAAGGCTCCCAACTGTAACTTAAAGGTAAGTTTGGTGAGAGCATGAGCTTACCTTTGACAAACAAAACATGTTTGTCATAGTATCCTCAGAACCTAGAAAGGTGCTAGGCATGTAGTAGACATCCAGGAAATACTCACTGAACTAGTGAATGACGTTGTCCACCCTGACCTCAGGGGGCAAATAAATTGTGAAGACCCAGTCATATAAATAAAACAAGCATTGGACTAAATGAAGGGGTATGACAGAGACAAGTGTTGAACTTGTGCTCAGTATGAAATTAGACTACCTTAAAGATAGAAACTGAAATTCTGAAAGAGCTCCCAAGAATCAGGAATAGGGCTTATATTAGATTTCTACCTGAAAAATGGTGTCAAGAAAGGAGGCCAGACGCATGAGCCATCTAAAAATATCTCCCCCTTCGAATGATTGATGGTAAAGATGCGTTCAGCAGCACTCATTGCTGTCTGAGACAGCCGTAATTTCAAACGTTTTAGACATTTGCATTCAGAAATCCAGGAGGACCTGAATGGATTTATGCCAACCAGAAGACACTCATTTTTTAATATATTATAGCGGTAGCTGAATTTTCTAGGTATCCTGCTAAGACAGATTTTCAGAGCAGGCTTTATAGGCCCTTAAAAGTCTATATGTAAGGGACTTCCCTGGTGGTGGAGTGGCTAAGACACCAAGCTCTCAGATCAAGGGGACGGGTTCAATCCCTGGCCAGGGAACTAGATCCCACATGCCACAAACTATTAATAAAAAGATCTTGCATGCCACAACAACAACAACAAAAGATCCCTCATGCTACCACTTAAGGATCCTGCATGTTGCAATGAAGACAGAAGATCTTGTAACTAAATAAATAAACAAAATAATCATATTTATGTAAATCTAGTTGTGGGAAAGATTAGGCCTTGGCTATACCTCTGGTGCTTGGGACGATGGATAAATCAAATTCTTCCGGGAGAAATAACAACCTTACATATGCAGATAGTATCACTCTAATGGCAGAGAGTGAAGAGGAACTATATATCTTGCTTGTTTGTGCTCAATAGCTCAGTCATGTTCAAATCTTTCAATTCGTGGTAGCCCTCTAGGCTGCTCTGTTCATGGAATTTTCCAGGCAAGAATACTGCAGTGGGTTGCCATTTCCTTCAAGGCTCCCAACTGTAACTTAAAGGTAAGTTTGGTGAGAGCATGAGCTTACCTTTGACAAACAAAACATGTTTGTCATAGTATCCTCAGAACCTAGAAAGGTGCTAGGCATGTAGTAGACATCCAGGAAATACTCACTGAACTAGTGAATGACGTTGTCCACCCTGACCTCAGGGGGCAAATAAATTGTGAAGACCCAGTCATATAAATAAAACAAGCATTGGACTAAATGAAGGGGTATGACAGAGACAAGTGTTGAACTTGTGCTCAGTATGAAATTAGACTACCTTAAAGATAGAAACTGAAATTCTGAAAGAGCTCCCAAGAATCAGGAATAGGGCTTATATTAGATTTCTACCTGAAAAATGGTGTCAAGAAAGGAGGCCAGACGCATGAGCCATCTAAAAATATCTCCCCCTTCGAATGATTGATGGTAAAGATGCGTTCAGCAGCACTCATTGCTGTCTGAGACAGCCGTAATTTCAAACGTTTTAGACATTTGCATTCAGAAATCCAGGAGGACCTGAATGGATTTATGCCAACCAGAAGACACTCATTTTTAAGATATTATAACTGAAGCTGAATTTTCTAGGTATCCTGCTAAGACAAATTTTCAGAGCAGGCTTTATAGGCCCTTAAAAAGTCTATATGTAAGGGGACTTCCCTGGTGGTCGAGTGGCTAAGACACCAAGCTCTCAGATCAAGGGGACGGGTTCAATCCCTGGCCAGGGAACTAGATCCCACATGCCACAAACTATTAATAAAAAGATCTTGCATGCCACAACAACAACAACAAAAGATCCCTCATGCTACCACTTAAGGATCCTGCATGTTGCAATGAAGACAGAAGATCTTGTAACTAAATAAATAAACAAAATAATCATATTTATGTAAATCTAGTTGTGGGAAAGATTAGGCCTTGGCTATACCTCTGGTGCTTGGGCTCCCAGGGCTAAAAGGAACAGCCAGAAATGCCATTGACCCATTCAGTCTCTTTGTCTGGAATTAGAAGAAAGGCATTCCTTCCTTCTGGAGATGAGGGAAGTCTTTTCTCAGGTAATGTGGCTCCTGTCCAGCCCCTGTTACACAGGGGCCTTTATTGGTGGTGGCTATGGGAATAGCAGGATGCTTCAGGGCAAACTGAGCTGATGTTGTGGCACTCAGTGTTTCTACCCCAGCAGCCTTCCATGCCTCCAGTTGTCCCAGCTTCTTCAGCTCTCCAGCTGAAAGAAAGGACACTGAAAGCAGCAAGGTCCTTCTCGCTCAGGTCCTTCAACTTCTAGGGGAACATTTTATCACAGTCCCTGATGCATGGGTTCTTCATTCCCACTTTGTGCTGCTCCTACCTCTCACCTGGCTGGTTTGTAACACATCTACCAAGAGGTCTCTTGTGGGGCTCTGAATTGAAAGAGGAGCGTTGCAAGCATAAGGAAGCTTAAGCACATTGTTTCAGTTTGGAGCTAAGATGGCGCCTACAGGAAGGGATGTGGGCGTGAAAGGAAGCTTAAGCACATTGTTTCAGTTTGGAGCTAAGATGGCACCTACAGGAAGACACGCGCGCATGATCTAAACCCTTGCAAGCATAAGGAAGCTTAAGCACATGTTTGCGGTTTGGAGCTAAGATGGCGCCTACAGGAAGAGACAAGGGCGTGATCTAAATTGTTAAGTGACTGTCAAAATTTCTGATTGGTTCTCCTGGTTTCTGCGCTCGTGGTTGATTGCTTAACCTTTAACTTGATTGGTGTAATATATAGGAAGTCCTGTGCAAAACCCCCTTCACTTACCTATAAAAGCTGTGAGTCTGCACTAATAAAACGGAACTGCTTTGATGGAACCCCTGTCGGTTCTGATTGTATCTCGCTTGCCGGGGGGCTGGGTTGGCGGGCAGCGGACCCACCTGTGGCTGAGACCGCCGGGGTCAGCTGGGGGCAATCCCGCGGGGTTGCTTTCTGCGGAAGGCCCCCGCAGTCTCTGTCAAGGCCCCAGAGCCTTTTAGGTAAAAGCACTATTAAGGAGTTAGATA
This sequence comes from Tragulus kanchil, assembly GCA_022376925.1. NCBI lineage: Eukaryota > Metazoa > Chordata > Mammalia > Artiodactyla > Tragulidae > Tragulus > Tragulus kanchil. The sequence goes on from JAIOJX010000003.1 coordinate 64,843,325, forward strand.
GGCATAGATTTGAATGTCAGGTTAGTTCATGTCATTGTGAAAATCTCTTCATTTCCAGAAAGCCCCATTTCTCCATTTTTAAAATGGGGGTTAAGAAGAATAACAATCTTAGGATTGTTTCAACTTTAAATTATAAAATACATGTATGCAGTCCAGGACTTGCCAGTGTCTCAGATGGTAAAGAATCTGCCTGCAATGCAGGAGACACAGGTTTGATCCCTGGGTTGGGAAGACCTCCTGGAGAACAGAATGGCAACCCGCTCCTGGTATTCTTGCCTGGAGAATTCCATGGACAGAGGTGGCTGGCAGATAATTCGTATTCTTGCCTGGTTATGAATCCATGTGACCCATTCCCAGGGAACATTTTATCACAGTCCCTGATGCATGGGTTCTTCATTCCCACTTTGTGCTGCTCCTACCTCTCACCTGGCTGGTTTGTAACACATCTACCAAGAGGTCTCTTGTGGGGCTCTGAATTGAAAGAGGAGCGTTGCAAGCATAAGGAAGCTTAAGCACATTGTTTCAGTTTGGAGCTAAGATGGCGCCTACAGGAAGGGATGTGGGCGTGAAAGGAAGCTTAAGCACATTGTTTCAGTTTGGAGCTAAGATGGCACCTACAGGAAGAGACGAGAGCATGATCTAAACCCTTGCAAGCATAAGGAAGCTTAAGCACATGTTTGCGGTTTGGAGCTAAGATGGCGCCTACAGGAAGAGACAAGGGCGTGATCTAAATTGTTAAGTGACTGTCAAAATTTCTGATTGGTTCTCCTGGTTTCTGCGCTCGTGGTTGATTGCTTAACCTTTAACTTGATTGGTGTAATATATAGGAAGTCCTGTGCAAAACCCCCTTCACTTACCTATAAAAGCTGTGAGTCTGCACTAATAAAACGGAACTGCTTTGATGGAACCCCTGTCGGTTCTGATTGTATCTCGCTTGCCGGGGGGCTGGGTTGGCGGGCAGCAGACCCACCTCTCTCTGAGACCTCCGGGTTCAGCTGGGGGCAATCCCGCTGCCTTCCTTTCTGCGGAAGGCCCCCGCAGTCTCTGTCAAGGCCCCAGAGCCTTTTAGGTAAAAGCACTATTAAGGAGTTAGATAGGCATAGATTTGAATGTCAGGTTAGTTCATGTCATTGTGAAAATCTCTTCATTTCCAGAAAGCCCCATTTCTCCATTTTTAAAATGGGGGTTAAGAAGAATAACAATCTTAGGATTGTTTCAACTTTAAATTATAAAATACATGTATGCAGTCCAGGACTTGCCAGTGTCTCAGATGGTAAAGAATCTGCCTGCAATGCAGGAGACACAGCTTTGATCCCTGGGTTGGGAAGACCTCCTGGAGAACAGAATGGCAACCCGCTCCTGGTATTCTTGCCTGGAGAATTCCATGGACAGAGGAGTGGCTGGCAGATAATTCTAGTTATTATCATTGTCTGTTTGCTACTATTCTTAGTATTATGTTAGTATAATTGACCACAGTTCATACCCAGAGATGAAATCATGAAAAAGCATAAGACTGTTGCTCTGAAAAATGTAATTCCTCACAAGTGCAATATACACTTAAATTCCAAATAGAATTTACGTAAGCTTTATCATCATAACTGACTTTAGAGCCTATTATATACATTTAAGCCTTTGTACTTAAAAATATGTTAATATAGATATATCAGTTCTTTTTGATGTAGTATTTTCTTGGTTACATCTGTTTTCCTCCTTTTTTTCTAACTTCTTTGAATCCTTTTGTTATCTTCAAAGATTATATCCTAGATTTTTGAAATACAACTGTAAAATCTCTTTTTAATTGCAAATTTAGGTCACTGGCACTTATTTTATTTAAAATTGTGATTGGGATTACTCTATCATTTTATTTAGTGCTTTCTTTTTTTTTTTTTATTTTTGAAGACTACTGATGTTTGCCAAGTGACTCATAGTGCAATATGCTTTCAATTTACCATATTTTCCCTTCCTTTCTACCTTTTACCAATTATTGTTTCCTTTATTTTTTTGACTATTAGTCTGAAATTTAGATAAGCTATTTATTAAAGGTTACCTTTGAAATTTTAATTTATGAGCTTTTCCTAACAGAGTCTAAATTTGATCATTATCTCTATTCCTCCAGAAAGGGAGAGGTCTTTTCCTCCATCTCACTCCTATTTGTGCCAATGTTTCAATTTTCCTTGCTTATTTGTCCCCATATTAATCATCATAGGCCAATATTTTAAACAGTTAACTCATCTTTATCAACTTCTTGGCTCATAGTTATTTCTTATCTCGCAATTGTCTCTCTGGATTTAATTTCCTCCTTTATGAAGCCCCCCCTTTTTTTTTTAATTAATGTTTTTTTTCCCTTGATTTTGTTTGTTTATTTTTATTTTTTTGGCCACACCTCAAGGCATGTGGGATTCTAGTCCCCTGACCAGGATTGAACCAACACCTCATGCACTGGAAGAGCAGAGTCTTAAGCATTGGACCACCAGGGAGGTCCATGAAGTTCATTCTTTAGCAGTGCATCCCTATGCCTCTTGGCATTAAGCCCAAACCCTTTGTTGTTGAGACCAGAACCCAGAGAAACTGCCACATCAGCTCATGAGTTTTCAGCTCTGGTTTCCCAGTCCATCTTTCATACTGGCAACTAAAGAATCTCATTTCTCTCTCGCAAGCTCAGCTATGCATCTAAAAGAATGCTTGTTCTATTGCATTCCATATTTCAAGGTATTTAAGCTGAAGTCCAATTTCATGTGGTGAGAGGTCACCACTCCTTTACTGAGTGTCTACTGGGTGGCAGACTATACCCTAGGGTCAGAACTATAAAGGTGAAAATAAAGAGTCTTGCCTTCAAAGGAGCTTACAATCCAACAGAGATAGTGATGAAGCACATATGCATAGTAAAGTATGCTAGGTCATATGTTTGATACTGTTATCAGATTTCACACTTACCTTGGTGACTCAGCAAAGAATCCACCTGCAATGCGGGAGACCTGGGTTCAGTCCCTAGGTGGGGATGATCCCCTGGAGAAGGAAAAGGCTACCCACTCCAGTATTCTTGCCTGGAGAATTCCAAGGGTCAGAAAGAATCAGACATGACTGAGCAACTGCACTTTTACTTTTTTTGCACTATATTTAGCTCCTTAAGAATAAGTACATGGTTTGAGTTGTCTTTCCATTCTTAGTATCTAGGGAAGTACTAAGATAGAAGTTCCCTAGTAAATATTTCTTGCCTGAATATATAAACTATAGAGATCAAGAAGTATTTTCACTGTTGCTTATTCCCACTTTTTAATTCATGAAAAGTAAGATATTTGTTTGCTTCTAATTACATATAGAATTTCACAAAGATTTAATTTTAAAGATGTTTACTTTTACTGTAGTACTAAAAAATTCATAATTAAGTCCTCATTCTGTATCAGGTACTGTTCTTGGAACTTGTGGGGCCCTAAATGAAAGAGGGCCTTTGCAAGCATAAGGAAGCTTAAGCCACACCTCAAGGCATGTGGGATTCTAGTCCCCTGACCAGGATTGAACCAACACCTCATGCACTGGAAGAGCAGAGTCTTAAGCATTGGACCACCAGGGAGGTCCATGAAGTTCATTCTTTAGCAGTGCATCCCTATGCCTCTTGGCATTAAGCCCAAACCCTTTGTTGTTGAGACCAGAACCCAGAGAAACTGCCACATCAGCTCATGAGTTTTCAGCTCTGGTTTCCCAGTCCATCTTTCATACTGGCAACTAAAGAATCTCATTTCTCTCTCGCAAGCTCAGCTATGCATCTAAAAGAATGCTTGTTCTATTGCATTCCATATTTCAAGGTATTTAAGCTGAAGTCCAATTTCATGTGGTGAGAGGTCACCACTCCTTTACTGAGTGTCTACTGGGTGGCAGACTATACCCTAGGGTCAGAACTATAAAGGTGAAAATAAAGAGTCTTGCCTTCAAAGGAGCTTACAATCCAACAGAGATAGTGATGAAGCACATATGCATAGTAAAGTATGCTAGGTCATATGTTTGATACTGTTATCAGATTTCACACTTACCTTGGTGACTCAGCAAAGAATCCACCTGCAATGCGGGAGACCTGGGTTCAGTCCCTAGGTGGGGATGATCCCCTGGAGAAGGAAAAGGCTACCCACTCCAGTATTCTTGCCTGGAGAATTCCAAGGGTCAGAAAGAATCAGACATGACTGAGCAACTGCACTTTTACTTTTTTTGCACTATATTTAGCTCCTTAAGAATAAGTACATGGTTTGAGTTGTCTTTCCATTCTTAGTATCTAGGGAAGTACTAAGATAGAAGTTCCCTAGTAAATATTTCTTGCCTGAATATATAAACTATAGAGATCAAGAAGTATTTTCACTGTTGCTTATTCCCACTTTTTAATTCATGAAAAGTAAGATATTTGTTTGCTTCTAATTACATATAGAATTTCACAAAGATTTAATTTTAAAGATGTTTACTTTTACTGTAGTACTAAAAAATTCATAATTAAGTCCTCATTCTGTATCAGGTACTGTTCTTGGAACTTGTGGGGCCCTAAATGAAAGAGGGCCTTTGCAAGCATAAGGAAGCTTAAGCACATGTGTACGGTTTGGAGCTAAGGTGACGCCTACAGTAGGGAAGAGACGAGGGCATAATCTAAAGTCGACTGTCAAAACTACTGATTGATCCCCCTGGTTTCTGCACTCATGGACAATGCATGCTCACCATAGATTCCTATTGCGATGTAAATGCATAATTGCTTGACCTTTAGCTTGACTGGTGTATCTATAGGAAGTCCCTTGCAAAACCCCCTTCGTTTGCCTATAAAAGCTGTAAGTCCGCACTAATAAAACAGAACTGCTTTGACAGAACCCCTGCCATGTCTGATTGTCTCCTGCGTTCGCCGCTGGGGGGGGCGGGGGTCTGGGTGGCAGGCAGCAGACTTGCCTCTCTCCGAGATCTCCTGATTCAGCCGGGGGCAATCCCGCTGCCTTCCTTTCTGCGGAAGGTCCCCGCAGAACTATCCTAGAATTACTTTACTTGAACCTCAAGATTACCCTGAAAGGTGGGATTCAGTGGCGAAGCCTGGGTAGCATACTTGAAGGTCTCCTAAGGGCTATTTTAAGTCAGTCTGACTCTGGATTCTGTGCTTTGGTACTATGCACATGCGCATTTCTTCAGTAGTAATTTCCAATTAGAGGTTACTCTTTGTTTTTACAGCTACAATCTATGCTTGCAGAACTTAGCGCATTTACAACGTAATTAGTGTCTTACTGATTGATTAATTACCACTGGACTTGAAACCCCCTTCATTTCCAATGACTACACACCTTGCTGGTTTTACCGTTGCTATGTTGTTCTGTTGTGCATGCTAGAACACACATTTATCTGTGGCCTATCTTTCATCTGTAGCTGTCCTATCACTTCCAGCTCGGAGTGCCACAATATTCCCTAATATTTACAAATAAACCACTTACAAATAATCTAGAGTTTTTGAATTTAGATGGGAACCAAAATTTAGTATATTGCTTCATAGAATTTGCCCTTAAAAACTGGGCAAATATTAGCCCAAACATTTCCTTGTTACCTTTGCTGCTCTCCCTGAGTTCTCAAAAACTTATTGACAGTAATTGTAGAATTATATCTGAAGCTGTTTTAGTACCCTGACATGTTATTTTTCAATAGTCCAAAATACTGAACTTATTATAAGCTTCTAGATGCTGTTTACTGTTTTGGCCTTCCATTATCCTTTATTTTTAATGTTCTACATTTGCAGTTTGAATTCTGTCTCTTTGGTAGATAAAATGTAAACAAAATAAGAGTTGAACAGTTCCATAAAGGTATGACTTAACATTTGCCGTCCTTAGAGTAATAGCATTTCATGGTCAGTCAACAAACATTTACCCAGAACACACTGTGTTCTAGGTACTCTTCTAGGGCCCATGGATAGAACAGTAGGCAAAACAGACAAAAAATTCCAGATTGCCTACAATGGGGTATTATGTGACATGAATGATCTTTCTCTATTCTGGTTCTGTGGCGTCTGTCTTTAGGGACCCTGGCAAACCTTTCCAGCCTGTCTGCACCTACTTCTACCACCCTCATTATTATCACCGGCACACAGACATGTATAGACACCTGACCCTCAAGACACACCAGATTGCTCAGTGTTTCAGAATCCAATCCTGTATTTTCCTATCTCTCTGCATCATCTCTACATAGAAGGAACTTCAGCCTTCAAATCCTGCCAGTAATTCAAAACGACTCTGTAATCTTATCTTCAGGCCATCTTTATTCATCTTAATACAACTACAGGTCTTTATTTCATGCTATCTCAGTGTACTTGGGTTTACAGTGATAGTACATTTTATAGTCCTTTTTTAAATTGAAGTTACTTCTGTGTACAGATATATCCTTCTTATGTTATGAGAAATAGAACCAAGGGTTAAGATATTTTTTTCTTTTATATCTTCTAAATTCATACAGTGCCTAAATAGCACTATGCATAAAATAAGTTTGCAATAATACTTGGTAACTAGAACAATCACATCAGGAGTGCCACAATATTCCCTAATATTTACAAATAAACCACTTACAAATAATCTAGAGTTTTTGAATTTAGATGGGAACCAAAATTTAGTATATTGCTTCATAGAATTTGCCCTTAAAAACTGGGCAAATATTAGCCCAAACATTTCCTTGTTACCTTTGCTGCTCTCCCTGAGTTCTCAAAAACTTATTGACAGTAATTGTAGAATTATATCTGAAGCTGTTTTAGTACCCTGACATGTTATTTTTCAATAGTCCAAAATACTGAACTTATTATAAGCTTCTAGATGCTGTTTACTGTTTTGGCCTTCCATTATCCTTTATTTTTAATGTTCTACATTTGCAGTTTGAATTCTGTCTCTTTGGTAGATAAAATGTAAACAAAATAAGAGTTGAACAGTTCCATAAAGGTATGACTTAACATTTGCCGTCCTTAGAGTAATAGCATTTCATGGTCAGTCAACAAACATTTACCCAGAACACACTGTGTTCTAGGTACTCTTCTAGGGCCCATGGATAGAACAGTAGGCAAAACAGACAAAAAATTCCAGATTGCCTACAATGGGGTATTATGTGACATGAATGATCTTTCTCTATTCTGGTTCTGTGGCGTCTGTCTTTAGGGACCCTGGCAAACCTTTCCAGCCTGTCTGCACCTACTTCTACCACCCTCATTATTATCACCGGCACACAGACATGTATAGACACCTGACCCTCAAGACACACCAGATTGCTCAGTGTTTCAGAATCCAATCCTGTATTTTCCTATCTCTCTGCATCATCTCTACATAGAAGGAACTTCAGCCTTCAAATCCTGCCAGTAATTCAAAACGACTCTGTAATCTTATCTTCAGGCCATCTTTATTCATCTTAATACAACTACAGGTCTTTATTTCATGCTATCTCAGTGTACTTGGGTTTACAGTGATAGTACATTTTATAGTCCTTTTTTAAATTGAAGTTACTTCTGTGTACAGATATATCCTTCTTATGTTATGAGAAATAGAACCAAGGGTTAAGATATTTTTTTCTTTTATATCTTCTAAATTCATACAGTGCCTAAATAGCACTATGCATAAAATAAGTTTGCAATAATACTTGGTAACTAGAACAATCACATCACTTTCTCTGCTATACAACTTAATTTTAACATATTCACTTTTAAATTTATTTATTCAAAAGATATTTAGTTAGTGCCTTTTAGTTTTGTAGTTGAGTCATTAAATCCTGTCCAACTCCTTTGTGACCCCATGGATTGTAGCCCTCCAGGTCCTCTGTACATGAGATTTCCCAATCAAGGATACTGAACTGCGCTGTCATTCCCTTATCTAGGGGATGTCCCTGACCCAGGAGTTGAATCCATGTCTTCTGCAATGGCAAGAGGGTTCTTTACCACTGAGCCACCTGTCCCAGTTAGTCAGTGCCTGCTGTTGCTCAGTCGCTCCAGTCCTGTCCAACTCCTGCGACCTTGTGGACTTTAGCCCGTCAGGCTCCTCTGTGATTCTCTGGACAAGAAGACTGGAGTGGACCACTATGCCCTTCTCCAGGGGATCTTCCCAAACCAGGGATTGAACCCATGTCTCCTGCATCTCCTGCACTGCAGGTAGATTCTTTACCACTGAGCCACCAGGGAAGCCCTAATTAGTGTCAACTGGATGCCAATCACTTTCTTAAGCAATTGAGGCTACACGGTGAATGAAGCAAACAATAACATTTTTTACCTAGTTTTGGAATTATTTACGTTTGGGCTCATGAAATATCATCTGTCTGTAAAGACCGATAAAACACTAGAGCATATTATTAAAGGAAGTGGCAGAGTTTCTTATGGAGATTATTAAATCCATTCGACTTTATATCCTGAGGTTTTGGAATAAATTCTTCCCTGGAAGCAGGGGACGAACGCTTTTATCTCAGAATGTTCCCTTCAGGTCTTTAGTTTAATGAATTAGCATGCACAAGGAAAAACAACAAAGTGAGTCCAGTCTTCCCACCCCACCCCCGCTTTGTTATTCATTCAAACAATGACACAAGTGAGAGGCTTCTATAAAAATCGTTAGTTGTGGGAATTAGAGTAGATTTAACACATTCATCAGCCCTTTAGACTTCATCTAAAGCAATGCAATTTTCCAGGAGCTGAAAGAGTTTAACAACCTAGAAAAGTCAGTTCTCTGAAAAGTGTCTCAACAATATCTGGATTACTCACGTTTTGTGAGAAGGGCAGATACAAGGTAATTTTGTAAGGAAAAAAAAAAATTCCTTATGTAGCAGGAAAAAAACACAAATGAGCTTTTTATTCCCTGGAGAATCGTACCTGGAGAATGTCAGAAGGCTTGACCAAAATATTAATGTATGCCAGAGACCTTAGGAAAGCCTAGAATTATAAAGTGTCCACTCCTAAAAAGGATAGGAGCAGACAAAGATGTTCTTGTCCATCAGCAACCAAATTCATAACCCTCTTTTGTCCCTCTTCTCTCCTCCTCACCACCTCTACTCACTTGCCACCTCCAACCCTCCTGCAAGGTACTCAGGACAGGGCCCCCAGCGAGATACTTTCTTAAACTGACCTGACCACTTGTAGACATTTCACCATTCGAACTTCTGTACTCTCTCTCGAGAGCCCTAATGCTATTTTTCCAACTGGATGACTTCAAATGGCCTTTATTTCAGCTGTGCTGAAGTCAGAGGAATTAGCTGCTTCTAACCACTGCTTTATGCCAGTGAGATGCCTATGTGAAAGGTTGAAGAAAATTACTTTTCTGTCATTATTACTCAGAGGCTCCTGGAAGTGAGTCTGGACTGGGAAGAGAAATTCAAGCATGAATATAAAACCATTTATCACTAAGCAACTGAAGGGTGAATGGCACAAATGGGGACATTCTGATATTCCCAGAATTCCAGGAAGACTGGCTCCTCCCCAGGACACGTAAGAATCCCTGGTGCATCTCAGACTGCGATTAAGATGTGGAGAATGCTGCTCTACCTCTGCATCAAGCACTGACCACCCTTGCCCTCCTCCTGGAAGACGGAGCAGCTGGAAGGTGATAGCTATCCCAGAATGAACTATTCCACTTGAGTTTCTGCCTTTATCTGGGCCATTGGCAGTCAGCCCAGCCATGAAAGAAATGCTGCTGGACTGGGCTGAGGCAAGGAATTCCATCAAAAAGGATTATGGGCTGAAGGAGCTATGGGGGAGAGATTGGGTTGAGGGTTTTTGGCTGGAGGAGGAACTAGGCCTATTCTGAAATGAGAGCAGCTGCCACCCACAGAAGCCCTCAGGCCTTCATCTATTTTAATAGGATTTCTTCAGTGGAGGCTTGTCCCGGTGTGGGGTTGCTTTATCATTTATGATAACCCATTCTTCACCATAAATACAAACATTTCCTTTCAGATTCACTGACATTTGGAAAGCATGATTTCATATTCCCTTCAGTGAACAAACACATATTGAAGGCTTGCAGTATAACAGGCTCTGAGCACTAGCCCTGAAATTAGAAAGACAGGGCCTGTGTCACACGGGCTTTGCATTCTGGGGTGTGGGCTTCTGGGGAAGAGGCATATAGGATAAACAAAGAGACAAAGATATTAATGTCCTTTCTTATATCCTTAGTAGGTAAAGAAACTAAGACAGGGATTTGTGATCAGACTACTGGAATAAAGATAGATTTTGATTTTTTTAGGATGAGAGATCAGGACAGGTCCTACTAAAGAGATGATATTGGAACTTCGACGTCAACTATATGAGCAGTCAGCAAAGATATATGGACAGAAGACTGTAATGGAGGGTACAATAAGTAGGATATATAAAATAGAATTAAACTTGGAACTTCAATATAATAAAAATATAGACATGAAAATGGATAGAAAAGCAAAACTTGGCATCTCATAAAAATACTAATCAAAGAAGGTAAAATAGGGCTTCCCTGGTGGTCCAGTGGGTAAGAACACCACCTTGCAGTGCAAGGGGTGCGTTTTGATCCTGCCTGGGAAGATCCTACGTGCCGCGGAGCAGGTGAACCAATGTGTCCAACTACTGAGCTGGTGCTCTGCAACGAGAGAGGCCACTGAGATGGGAGGCCCACACAGGCCAAAGAACAAAGATGGATAAATGAAATATCAATAGAGGTGGCCAAAAAAAGAAAAAGCTTAAAAAAAAAGAAGGTAAAATATATGAGAAATAGGATATTACAAATCTAAAATCTTAGAAGTATTTTCTATTCATATATATATAGCTCATATTATATATATATATCTCAAAGTATAATACATTTTACCAAAAATTATTTGTATTTGTTTTGTTCAGTTGCTCAGTCATGTCCGACTCTTTGTGATCCCCGTGGACTGCAGCATGCCAGGCTTCCCTGTCCTCCACTATCTCCTGGAGTTTGCTCAAAAATAGACTTTGATTCATAGTTCACTTCTAAAATTTGAAGTTTAAATGTTTTCAAATTAAGGCATCATAAAAATGAAGAGAGACTGGTCACCAAATTAAAAGACCTGAGATGATCTTGCCTGTGCCAAGACACTGCCTACAAGAGTGAACTCCAAAAGCCAGCTGATATTTACCAAGTCACAAAAACAAATACCTCTGTTTTTAAGAAGTAAAATGTTGTCAAAATGTCCGTTATATCGACAGGGCCTGTGTCACACGGGCTTTGCATTCTGGGGTGTGGGCTTCTGGGGAAGAGGCATATAGGATAAACAAAGAGACAAAGATATTAATGTCCTTTCTTATATCCTTAGTAGGTAAAGAAACTAAGACAGGGATTTGTGATCAGACTACTGGAATAAAGATAGATTTTGATTTTTTTAGGATGAGAGATCAGGACAGGTCCTACTAAAGAGATGATATTGGAACTTCGACGTCAACTATATGAGCAGTCAGCAAAGATATATGGACAGAAGACTGTAATGGAGGGTACAATAAGTAGGATATATAAAATAGAATTAAACTTGGAACTTCAATATAATAAAAATATAGACATGAAAATGGATAGAAAAGCAAAACTTGGCATCTCATAAAAATACTAATCAAAGAAGGTAAAATAGGGCTTCCCTGGTGGTCCAGTGGGTAAGAACACCACCTTGCAGTGCAAGGGGTGCGTTTTGATCCTGCCTGGGAAGATCCTACGTGCCGCGGAGCAGGTGAACCAATGTGTCCAACTACTGAGCTGGTGCTCTGCAACGAGAGAGGCCACTGAGATGGGAGGCCCACACAGGCCAAAGAACAAAGATGGATAAATGAAATATCAATAGAGGTGGCCAAAAAAAAAAAAAAAAGCTTAAAAAAAAAGAAGGTAAAATATATGAGAAATAGGATATTACAAATCTAAAATCTTAGAAGTATTTTCTATTCATATATATATAGCTCATATTATATATATATATCTCAAAGTATAATACATTTTACCAAAAATTATTTGTATTTGTTTTGTTCAGTTGCTCAGTCATGTCCGACTCTTTGTGATCCCCGTGGACTGCAGCATGCCAGGCTTCCCTGTCCTCCACTATCTCCTGGAGTTTGCTCAAAAATAGACTTTGATTCATAGTTCACTTCTAAAATTTGAAGTTTAAATGTTTTCAAATTAAGGCATCATAAAAATGAAGAGAGACTGGTCACCAAATTAAAAGACCTGAGATGATCTTGCCTGTGCCAAGACACTGCCTACAAGAGTGAACTCCAAAAGCCAGCTGATATTTACCAAGTCACAAAAACAAATACCTCTGTTTTTAAGAAGTTAAAATGTTGTCAAAATGTCCGTTATATCATAAAAACATTTATTAAGGCAAGACAATGACTTATTTATTATTAAGGCAATGACTACAAGTGAGGTATAAACAAAGTTTCCTGAAAGCATCAGTGTACAGTGATTTATTCCAAAGGAACCGACAAAGGCAACCAGAAAAATATTGAATTCAAAGTCCATGGCAAATGATCTCTGAGAATTGTAAAACTGTTGTTATGGTAATACATTAGCAAGAACAAAAAATAATATTTCTAAGTGATTTACTTTTTAGCTCAACCAACTGACTGGCTTAAAACTATTAATACAATTCAATCCAGAATCTAGGAAACAGAATGAATAACATCTGAAGTCTGTGTTGATGCTTTGTTTCAAAAGTCATTTTACTAATTAATAAACATTATTAGAAAAGTGCTTATTTTGACATTTAAAGACGGATTTTTAAATTATTTCTAAAAGGAACAAAGTACAAACAATGAAATGAATTTTGTTTTCACATTCTTTTGTTTACTGGATATGTGTTTGAGATTTGCTAGGTATCAGGTGAGACTACAAAAGAAGGATGTAGTTTTTCTTCAGTTTGTTTCTGGTATATTATCTGAGAAGACAAAACAAATGCTGTTCACGCAAAACTTGGAAAACAAAACATCAGAGTCAGTGACAAAATGAATGATACGTGTCAATGTTCACTCCAAGTTTTTGAATTTTCAACCCTGAGACTTTACTGGCAAGATGTTTAATACATACCAAAAATTATTTGTATTTGTTTTGTTCAGTTGCTCAGTCATGTCCGACTCTTTGTGATCCCCGTGGACTGCAGCATGCCAGGCTTCCCTGTCCTCCACTATCTCCTGGAGTTTGCTCAAAAATAGACTTTGATTCATAGTTCACTTCTAAAATTTGAAGTTTAAATGTTTTCAAATTAAGGCATCATAAAAATGAAGAGAGACTGGTCACCAAATTAAAAGACCTGAGATGATCTTGCCTGTGCCAAGACACTGCCTACAAGAGTGAACTCCAAAAGCCAGCTGATATTTACCAAGTCACAAAAACAAATACCTCTGTTTTTAAGAAGTTAAAATGTTGTCAAAATGTCCGTTATATCATAAAAACATTTATTAAGGCAAGACAATGACTTATTTATTATTAAGGCAATGACTACAAGTGAGGTATAAACAAAGTTTCCTGAAAGCATCAGTGTACAGTGATTTATTCCAAAGGAACCGACAAAGGCAACCAGAAAAATATTGAATTCAAAGTCCATGGCAAATGATCTCTGAGAATTGTAAAACTGTTGTTATGGTAATACATTAGCAAGAACAAAAAATAATATTTCTAAGTGATTTACTTTTTAGCTCAACCAACTGACTGGCTTAAAACTATTAATACAATTCAATCCAGAATCTAGGAAACAGAATGAATAACATCTGAAGTCTGTGTTGATGCTTTGTTTCAAAAGTCATTTTACTAATTAATAAACATTATTAGAAAAGTGCTTATTTTGACATTTAAAGACGGATTTTTAAATTATTTCTAAAAGGAACAAAGTACAAACAATGAAATGAATTTTGTTTTCACATTCTTTTGTTTACTGGATATGTGTTTGAGATTTGCTAGGTATCAGGTGAGACTACAAAAGAAGGATGTAGTTTTTCTTCAGTTTGTTTCTGGTATATTATCTGAGAAGACAAAACAAATGCTGTTCACGCAAAACTTGGAAAACAAAACATCAGAGTCAGTGACAAAATGAATGATACGTGTCAATGTTCACTCCAAGTTTTTGAATTTTCAACCCTGAGACTTTACTGGCAAGATGTTTAATCAAAAGCCACTTACACAGTTAATATAACATTAACTTGAGGAGATGCATGGTATTTATTTTGCTCTATAGCGAAAAGATGTAGATGCCAAGTAGCCATACAAATGACTATTTTCAGGATTATCTATTAAAAAACAAAATTTTAGTAATTTTCTCTTCTCAGTTTTAAAAAAGTTTTCAACATGTATAATCAGTGCTGACAATTTCCCTGGTAAGTGTAAAAGCAGCAAAACAGGGCTTCCCTGGTGGTCCAGTGGGTAAGGACACCGCCTTGCAGTGTAAGAGGCGCGGTTCGATCCCTGGCCTGGGAAGATCCCACGTGCCGTGGAGTGGCTGGACTGATGTGTCCAACTACTGAGCCTGAGCTCTGGAGCACATGCGCCCAGAGCCGGTGCTCTGCAGTGAGTGAGGCCACTGCGATGGCAGGCCCACACAGGCCAAAGAACAAAGATGGAAATAAATGAAAAAAAAAAAAAAAAAAAAGCAGCCAAACAGGCACCCTCAAAACCTCATGTGGTTCATTTATTTCTGATACATAAGAACTTCTTTTTGTTTGTTTGTTTTTTCTGTGAGGGCGGGTGGAGGGTTGGGGAGGGAAGGGGGCGAGTGGGCCACTTCTATTGGTCTTTCATTTATCTATTTTTATTCATCTTTGTTCTTTGGCCCGTGTGGGCCTCCCATCACAGTGGCCTCTGTTGTCGCAGAGCTCCCGGGCTCGGGGTCTTCCAGAATAGAAACAGAATGAATAACATCTGAAGTCTGTGTTGATGCTTTGTTTCAAAAGTCATTTTACTAATTAATAAACATTATTAGAAAAGTGCTTATTTTGACATTTAAAGACGGATTTTTAAATTATTTCTAAAAGGAACAAAGTACAAACAATGAAATGAATTTTGTTTTCACATTCTTTTGTTTACTGGATATGTGTTTGAGATTTGCTAGGTATCAGGTGAGACTACAAAAGAAGGATGTAGTTTTTCTTCAGTTTGTTTCTGGTATATTATCTGAGAAGACAAAACAAATGCTGTTCACGCAAAACTTGGAAAACAAAACATCAGAGTCAGTGACAAAATGAATGATACGTGTCAATGTTCACTCCAAGTTTTTGAATTTTCAACCCTGAGACTTTACTGGCAAGATGTTTAATCAAAAGCCACTTACACAGTTAATATAACATTAACTTGAGGAGATGCATGGTATTTATTTTGCTCTATAGCGAAAAGATGTAGATGCCAAGTAGCCATACAAATGACTATTTTCAGGATTATCTATTAAAAAACAAAATTTTAGTAATTTTCTCTTCTCAGTTTTAAAAAAGTTTTCAACATGTATAATCAGTGCTGACAATTTCCCTGGTAAGTGTAAAAGCAGCAAAACAGGGCTTCCCTGGTGGTCCAGTGGGTAAGGACACCGCCTTGCAGTGTAAGAGGCGCCGGTTCGATCCCTGGCCTGGGAAGATCCCACGTGCCGTGGAGTGGCTGGACTGATGTGTCCAACTACTGAGCCTGAGCTCTGGAGCACATGCGCCCAGAGCCGGTGCTCTGCAGTGAGTGAGGCCACTGCGATGGCAGGCCCACACAGGCCAAAGAACAAAGATGGAAATAAATGAAAAAAAAAAAAAAAAAAAAGCAGCCAAACAGGCACCCTCAAAACCTCATGTGGTTCATTTATTTCTGATACATAAGAACTTCTTTTTGTTTGTTTGTTTTTTCTGTGAGGGCGGGTGGAGGGTTGGGGAGGGATGGGGCGGGCGGGCCACTTCTATTGGTCTTTCATTTATCTATTTTTATTCATCTTTGTTCTTTGGCCCGTGTGGGCCTCCCATCACAGTGGCCTCTGTTGTCGCAGAGCTCCGGCTCGGTAATTGGACACATCAATTCAGCTGTTGGGCAGCACGTGGGATCTTCCCAGGCCAGAGATCGAACCAGTGCCCCTTGCACTGCAAGGCATTGTCCTTACCCACTGGACCACCAGGGAAGCCCACGTAAGAACTTCTTGTATTCCCAGTCCTGCTTTCTTCACATGACCTTAAGACATAATTCACTTGTGAGTTCTCTGCACCTGCAGCCCCAGCACCAGATCCTGCACTCACTCTCGTCCTACTGTGGAAGGGATAGAACCCTTCAGTTACCTCCTAATGGCTCTCACTCCAGATGCAGTGTACTCTGCCCTGCAGCTGAGCTGAATCGAAGTCAGGCCACAATGTCAAAGACTTCATTCAGTCACCAGCAGCTCAAGGATGTCACCTCTGATGAGCCCTCAGAACCAACCTTTCTGGCTTTGGGTGAGTGTTAAACAGGAGTAACCTCTGTAATCAGTCAGCTGAGGATGAAAAACAGAATACCACAGACTAGAAGCTTAAACAACAGAAACTTATTTTTCAACAGTGCTAGAAGCTGGAAGTCCCAGATGAAGGTCCAGAGAGTCTGCGGAGGGCTCCTTCTCTTGCTCACAGCTTCCTTTTACCCTAGTCTCACGTGGCTCTGAGCTCAGCTGAGAGAAAGAAGAAGAGAGAAAGACCTCTTTTCTTTCTTTCTTTTTATTTATTTATTTTTTTGGCCATTTCTATTGGTCCTTCATTTATTTGTTTTCTTCATCCATCTTTGTTCTCTGGCCCGTGTGGGCCTCCCATTGCAGTGGTCTCTGACGCTGCACAGCACTGGCCCTGGGCGTATGCGCTCCAGAGCTCCAGCTCGGTAGTTGGACACACCAGTCCAGCTGCTCCACGGCACGTGGGATCTTCCCAGGCCAGGGATCGAACCAGCACCCCTTGCACTGCAAGGCAATGTCCATACCCACTGGACACCAGGGAAGCCCCAAGATCTCTTTTCTTATAAGGCCATTGATCCTGCAGGATTAGCACCCAATCTTAATTAAGGTAAACTTAATTGCGTGAGTGTGTGCATCCTAAGTTAACTCAATCATGTACAACTCTATGCAACCCTATGGACTATAGCCCACCAGGCTCCTCTGCCCATGGGATTCTCCAGGAAAGAAAACTGAAGTGGGTTGCCACGCTCTTCTCCAGGGGATCTTCCTGTTTCAAGGACTGAACTCACATCTCTTATGTTTACCTGCATTGGTAGGTGTGGTTTTTGTTTTGTTTTTTTTAATCACTGAACTTAATTACCTCCTAACAGGCCTTACTCCAGATACAGTCACACTAAGGGTTAGTACCTCATCATATAAATTTGAGGAGACTATTCCCTGGAAGGAAAGCTATGACAAACTTAGACAGTCTATTAAAAAGCTAACACATCACTTTGTCAGCAAAGGTCTGTCTAGTCAAAGCTATGCTTTTTTCAGTAGCCACGGACAGATGTGAGAGTTCAACCATAAAGAAGGTTGCCTACTGAAAACTGATGCTTCTGAACTGTGGTGCTGCAGAAGACTCTTGAGAGTCTCCTGGACAGCAAGCAGATCAAACTAGTCTATCCTAAAGGAAGTCAACTCTGAATACTCATTGGAAGGACTGATGCTGAACCTGAAGCTCCAATACTTTGGCACCATGATGCACAGAAAAGGCCATGCTGCTGGGAGAGACTGAAGGTTGGATCACATCAGTGATTCAATGGACATGAACTTGGGCAAACTCTGAGGATAGTGAGGGACAGGGAGGCCTGGCAAGCTGCAGTCTGTGGGTCACAAAGAGTTGGACACAATTTGACAACTAAACAACGACAATCTCTGAAGCAAACCTTGGGGTGCACATGTTACAAGGAAAATACTTGCCCTCTTTTGCCTTATTCCCCTGGTCTATTCACTCTCTTCTCCGCCTCATCCCAGAAGACCCTTCCGTGTGCCTGAAACTCCGTGTCTGAAAGCTACTCCTATTCAAAGCAACAAATCAGTTGGAATGAGCTGGAGTCCAATTTCTCCAGGCTTTACCTTGGGAGGAAAGAATATATGAAATGAAAGAGATACCACTAAATTATGAAGGACACAAAAAGGATAGGCTAGGTTTTTTTAAGACAATTTTTGAATTTGGGAAACTCTGAGGTGCAGGCTTATACCTACCCTCTTAATTAAGGTAAACTTAATTGCGTGAGTGTGTGCATCCTAAGTTAACTCAATCATGTACAACTCTATGCAACCCTATGGACTATAGCCCACCAGGCTCCTCTGCCCATGGGATTCTCCAGGAAAGAAAACTGAAGTGGGTTGCCACGCTCTTCTCCAGGGGATCTTCCTGTTTCAAGGACTGAACTCACATCTCTTATGTTTACCTGCATTGGTAGGTGTGGTTTTTGTTTTGTTTTTTTTAATCACTGAACTTAATTACCTCCTAACAGGCCTTACTCCAGATACAGTCACACTAAGGGTTAGTACCTCATCATATAAATTTGAGGAGACTATTCCCTGGAAGGAAAGCTATGACAAACTTAGACAGTCTATTAAAAAGCTAACACATCACTTTGTCAGCAAAGGTCTGTCTAGTCAAAGCTATGCTTTTTTCAGTAGCCACGGACAGATGTGAGAGTTCAACCATAAAGAAGGTTGCCTACTGAAAAACTGATGCTTCTGAACTGTGGTGCTGCAGAAGACTCTTGAGAGTCTCCTGGACAGCAAGCAGATCAAACTAGTCTATCCTAAAGGAAGTCAACTCTGAATACTCATTGGAAGGACTGATGCTGAACCTGAAGCTCCAATACTTTGGCACCATGATGCACAGAAAAGGCCATGCTGCTGGGAGAGACTGAAGGTTGGATCACATCAGTGATTCAATGGACATGAACTTGGGCAAACTCTGAGGATAGTGAGGGACAGGGAGGCCTGGCAAGCTGCAGTCTGTGGGTCACAAAGAGTTGGACACAATTTGACAACTAAACAACGACAATCTCTGAAGCAAACCTTGGGGTGCACATGTTACAAGGAAAATACTTGCCCTCTTTTGCCTTATTCCCCTGGTCTATTCACTCTCTTCTCCGCCTCATCCCAGAAGACCCTTCCGTGTGCCTGAAACTCCGTGTCTGAAAGCTACTCCTATTCAAAGCAACAAATCAGTTGGAATGAGCTGGAGTCCAATTTCTCCAGGCTTTACCTTGGGAGGAAAGAATATATGAAATGAAAGAGATACCACTAAATTATGAAGGACACAAAAAGGATAGGCTAGGTTTTTTTAAGACAATTTTTTTGAATTTGACTCTGAGGTGCAGGGCCAACCTACTTTACACCCAGCTCTGGACAGCAGGCACACTGGCTTCAGGCATCAAGCAGTGCTTATTAAACCTAAGGCACACCTAGACCAAGAAAGATATCTTCAGGGAAAAACACTGTTTCTTTAGGTCACCTCCCTGGTGGCCCAGACAGTCAATGTAGGAGACCTAGGTTGAATCCCTGAGTTAGGAAGATGCCCTGGAGAAGGGAATGGCTACCCATTCCAGTATTCTTGCCTGGAGAATTCCATGGACAGAGGGGCCTGGCGGGCTATAGTCTGTGGGGTCACAAAGAGTCGCACACAACTGAGAGACTAACATTTTCAGACTTCAATATACTCAAAACACTGTGAAGCGAAACCTTAGTCCTCACACACACACATACACACAGAGTCAGACAGACAGACAGACAGACAGCACATCACAAGAGTGCTATGCAAAGCTGTGGTCCCTGCACAAGAAATATTTATACAAGTATTAGAGAGACAGTTGGCCTGCAGTATCTGTCTTTAGGTCATTTACCACATCAGCAGAGAAAAGATACTGAGGCAAGCTGTAGAGATTTTGTCAATCTGGTGCTTTCCAAACTTATCTGGACTCAGTCCTGTTTTTGCTATTGCTGTGGCAGATGCTGTTTGTGATCACCAGTATCCAGTCCTCCTTTTCTCTCCGCCAGGAGAGAACACACCTCCCACCCAGCTTTGCAGTCAGGCTGAGTCACATGACTGCTTCTGACCAATAGAGCTGTAGGCAGAAGTGAAACCAGAGTAGGTCCGAGTTCTCTTCGAGCTGCCCTTTCCTCTCCATAGAGAGAGTGAAGCCCAGGAAGTAGAGCCACCAGTTTAAACAGCCTGAATTATGGAGTCGCGATGTGGAAGACAAGCAGCTGGAGAAAAACCCCATCTGCAGTGAACACGGAAGAGAGAGAAGTTAAGCCACTGAAATGAGAAGTGAACTTTGTTATGAGGCCCCCAAATGGAGAGTTATTTGTTATTAAAAGTATAGCTTAGGTTATCCTGATTAATATAGGTACTACAAGATTCAGTGAAATGGTACATTTTTGAGAATAAGTTATTAAGGGAAATAACTCATTGTTGAAGACTATTTTGTCCTCAGTGCAAAAATATCACATTCCTTGAAAAAGGAACAGAAAACCACAATGAGAAATTATATATATATATAATTGCATAAGGAAAAATAGGATAAGGAACCTATTTTTGTAGGATATTTTTGAAATAAGAAAGGATCCAGTATTCTTGCTTGGAGAATCCCATGGACAAAGGAGCCTCACGGGCTACATACAGTCCATGAGGTTGCAAAGAGTTGGACACGACTAAGCGACTTTCACCTTCTAATAAAATTTAAGTTAGATTCTAGAAGAAAAATTCACGATGATCTCCTGTAGAGCAGGAGGAAAGGCAAATAAATGAACGGAATGAGAGAGAATAAGGTAAATGTGGAAATCAAGGAATAAAGAAGAAAAAATAAATGGAATAGTCAGATAACTGAAGAAAATGTTTCTCAGTTGAAACTTTTAATGTTAAATTGGCAGACTGAAGGAAATTCTCAATGAATGACACACTTAGGTTTACCTTATAACATTCTAAATGAAAGGATAAAAGAAAAACGCCACAAGACGTTAACCCATCTCCAAATTATGCTTTGGCTAGTGATGAGCTGACATAAAGCTTACTGCTCAAAGGGCTGAAGATCTACCAGAAAAGAGTGTTTTTTAGTTAACGCATATGTGGTGCTCCCTCAAATCTAATCACTCAAAGAACAGCTTCTACCCAAGAGCTCTTGCCTCTCAATTGACTTGGCAAAAACTTAATGGCAAAACAGAAAATCTGACATTTGTACAAAGAGAAATACAGTTCCTTCTTCTTCTACCCTGTTTATACCTCCAACTCCCTCCCTGGAACTCCCCTTTTCTTCATAAATATCCCTTTATTTGTGATAAGATATCTGACCTCAGTTTTATTATTACTTTATTGGGTATCATTATTTCTCATCACATAACATCTCTTTCTCTTTAATATCAATAGAATCACCCAGAAGATTTATCTCATAAGAACCCTTCTAGTTGCTCAGCTGTCTTCTCGGGACACTTGGCTAGTCTAATACTATGCAACTTAATACAGGGGCTTCTTCTACCAGGTTATTTCGTGGGACTCTCAGTCTCCATCAGTTCTTCCTTCCTTTTCATAGTATGATTTTCTATTCTTTTCTATAACTCTGGATTATTCCTAGTGTCTTATACCCATCCTCTATAACTTGTGTTATAAATGAAAAGAGTTATCTATACTGTATAGTAATGTTTATACTTAAGAGATAAAACAGAACTACCACACGTGTCAACAAAAGTATGCAAACATTAATAAAGTTAGGGGCACTGCGGGACTCTCATCTGCTGCATGGAAGGCTGGATGAAGACAACAATACACATGAAACCATCAAGAGGATAACGTTGGGATCCAAGAACCTTAAGCTCAGCCAAATTCTTATGTGTAAAAACAAAGTCTCTGTCACATAACCTCCTAAGGAAAACTTCTGAGGGAAATTCATTTCACCAAAAACACCCCAAGAATTTAAGAATCTCCAAGTGGGGAATGTGAACTAGTTAAACAAAGTTAAACCACAATAACTTTGGAAGTGTGGTTACAAGTTGTAAAGCAGAATGAAAACATAAAAAAATTTCTTCCCAAGGAAGAAACACGGGGAAAAATGTAATCTTTAGCCCCACACCCTAGATGAGGTTAGAAAAGACTGGGTGTCACTCAGGTAGAGACAGAATGACAGGCCATAAATTCCTCATTTCACTCATGGGGACTCTAGAAATACCATTTCATTCTTGAACTTTCATAAGCAGAAAAACTTAGACATGCATTCTTGGATTCTATTTCTTTTGCTCATCACCCCAACACTTTGGCCACCTGAGGCAAAGAGCCGACACACTGGAAAATACCCTGATGCTGGAAAGATTGAGGACAGAAGGAGAATGGGGAGACAGAGGATGAGATGGTTGGATGGCATCATCAGCATAATGGACATGAGCTAAGCAAAACCAGAAGACAGTGGAGGACCGAGGAGTCCGGCACACTGCAGTCCATGGGGTAGCAAAGAGTTGGATGTGACTTAACGACTGAACAACAAAACAAAAACAGGAAATGGTTTATCTAAAATTACAAAGAATAAAAATGGTAGGTGAAGGAATTTTGATTTTAAGTCAAATTCTTCTGACCTGCTGGGCATTTCCAATCTCATCCAAATCTTCTTGGTGACCCCAACCCTGTCTTAGAACTAATTCTTCATCCAGAATCTTGCCGTTCAAGTATATGCCCACAGAATCAGCCTCTGTCGGCAGTTTGTTCCTTTATTCACCTGAGAACGTAACTTTTCTGCCTACACTGCCCTACCTGTGCCTTAAGCCTCTCAGCTGATGATCTTCCCCATATAGTTTGCATTAACAGGTCATCTACCAGTCCTTTTAGAATACAAGGCACACAACACCCAGCAAAATTGCCCATTTCTCTCAGGCACTTAATCCAGAGCCATAATAACCAATATTCCACTCACCTGTTTCTGCACCTGTTTTCTATTTCTCCCCAGTTGCTCTGATAGCTAGTTTCTGATGTAATGCATCCTTAAAAGGGATCCTTCCTACAGTTAATGCTCCCCACCCGTCTCCTCACACTAATAAAAACAAAAACCAGAACAATGTTAACAGTGAACAGCAGCAGCCAAAAGAAACCCAGAGCTGTACACTGGCCATGTTTTCTATTTGGATTATAGTGTCTATTTGCCTGGACCATTATTTCTTTCAGGCCTAAGGCCTAGAGGTATGTGCTGATCTGCCAAGCTGCTTTAATATTTAGTGAGGAGCCACAACCGACCAATAATTTTTAATAGCTTGTCCTCTATTGATTTCAACCCACACGTTAAAGTGCCTAATAAAAATTTTAAAAGGACAGGGGAAGGGATATAAGGACAACGGAAAGTTAATAGTCTTGTCCAGATCTATTTGAAGAGACAAAGCAGATTATTCCAATTTATACGCAGAGTTTATATAATAAGACAATTGCTGATGGCACTGTCTTTCAACAATGGACTTTTTCTTTTGACGCATTTCAAAATATATGTACATTCTTTAACCGATATGGCTTTATCCCTCAGTAAGTTCTGAAATCAGTAATTTCTGATGAGGCATAGATGTGTGGGTGAGTTGCATAAATATGAAACCCAGTGGACACAGTAATGAAATTCAGGAAAAAAATAAGAAAACCTTAACAAGATAATGGGAGTTCTAATGTTGACAAACACTATACACTAAGATGATCTGACTTGCTGTGGGTATGCAGCAGGTAGAACAAAGGTGGGCCTAAAAAAGGAGGCTTGGGGTTTCACTGGTAGTCCAGTGGGTAGGAAGTCCGCCTTGCAGGGCAAGGGACACTGGTTTGGTCCCTGGCCTGGGAGGATCCCACGTGCCATGGAGCAGCTGGACCGGTGTGTCTGTCCAGTTAGGAGCCAGCGCTCTGGAGTGCATGTGCCCAGAGCTGGTGCTCTGCAACGAGAGAGGCCTCTGTGATAGGAGGCCCACACAGGCCGAAGAATAAAGATGGATGAAAATAAATAAATAAACAAACAATAAAAGAGGCCGTTTTTTTCTTTTTAAAGAGGCTTGGATTACAGTTTCAAGGTGCGGAGTTGGAGGAATAAATTAGGAGGTTAGGATTAACATATACACACTGTGTGCATGTGTGCATGCTTATTAGCTCAGTCCTGTCTGACTTTTTGCAACCCCATGGACTGCATCTCGTGAGGCTCCTCTGTCCATGGGGATTCTCCATGCAAGAATATTGGGGTGGGTTGCCACGTCCTCTTCCAGGGAATCTTCCCAGCCCAGGAATCTAGCCCACATCTCCCACATTGCAGGCAGAGTCTTCACCATGTGAACCACCAGGATAATGAACAAGGACCTACTACTGTACAGCACAGGGAACTCTTTACTCAATATTCTGCAACAACCTATATGGGTAAAGAATTTGAAAAAGAATAGATACATGTATAACAGAATCACTTTGCTGTTCACCTGAAAATAACACAACATTGAAAAAAAAAAAAAACAATAAGCATTATTCCAATTTAACAGTTAATATCTGCTGATGGCACTGTCTTTCAACAATGGACTTTTTCTTTTGACGCATTTCAAAATATATGTACATTCTTTAACCGATATGGCTTTATCCCTCAGTAAGTTCTGAAATCAGTAATTTCTGATGAGGCATAGATGTGTGGGTGAGTTGCATAAATATGAAACCCAGTGGACACAGTAATGAAATTCAGGAAAAAAAAAAAAAAAAAAAAACCTTAACAAGATAATGGGAGTTCTAATGTTGACAAACACTATACACTAAGATGATCTGACTTGCTGTGGGTATGCAGCAGGTAGAACAAAGGTGGGCCTAAAAAAGGAGGCTTGGGGTTTCACTGGTAGTCCAGTGGGTAGGAAGTCCGCCTTGCAGGGCAAGGGACACTGGTTTGGTCCCTGGCCTGGGAGGATCCCACGTGCCATGGAGCAGCTGGACCGGTGTGTCTGTCCAGTTAGGAGCCAGCGCTCTGGAGTGCATGTGCCCAGAGCTGGTGCTCTGCAACGAGAGAGGCCTCTGTGATAGGAGGCCCACACAGGCCGAAGAATAAAGATGGATGAAAATAAATAAATAAACAAACAATAAAAGAGGCCGTTTTTTTCTTTTTAAAGAGGCTTGGATTACAGTTTCAAGGTGCGGAGTTGGAGGAATAAATTAGGAGGTTAGGATTAACATATACACACTGTGTGCATGTGTGCATGCTTATTAGCTCAGTCCTGTCTGACTTTTTGCAACCCCATGGACTGCATCTCGTGAGGCTCCTCTGTCCATGGGGATTCTCCATGCAAGAATATTGGGGTGGGTTGCCACGTCCTCTTCCAGGGAATCTTCCCAGCCCAGGAATCTAGCCCACATCTCCCACATTGCAGGCAGAGTCTTCACCATGTGAACCACCAGGATAATGAACAAGGACCTACTACTGTACAGCACAGGGAACTCTTTACTCAATATTCTGCAACAACCTATATGGGTAAAGAATTTGAAAAAGAATAGATACATGTATAACAGAATCACTTTGCTGTTCACCTGAAAATAACACAACATTGTAAATCAACTATATTTCAATATAAAACAAAATTAGAAAAAAGGTCAGAAAGAATTGCAGTTCCAGAAATGAACCAGAGAACCTCCCTTCAGCCTGAGGCTTTATGAAAGCCAGCAACTGTGCTTGTCCAAAAAGAAGGCAGCTTAACTAGCTGAGATGTATCATGTTGGAAGGAAAGGATTCATTCTAAAGCAGACCTTAAACTTAACATAAAGACAAACACCATCGAAGGAGGCTTACTAAAAAAAAAAACGACATAAATTAAGTCTTCCTTTTGGTTAGAAACTCTCCCTAAGTTTTCCAATTTAAGCTTGCACAGTAATTCATTCTCTTTTTTCTCTTCTCGTGAGTGTTGGGGTTAGTAGGATACCTAAAGGGTGATTTCTCTCAGGCTGAATACAGGAGGCTGAAGGGAACAGAACTATTACAGATATTTAAATCAGGAGAGAACAGGAAAGGGGCAATACATAATGGTACTTATGTGGCCTTGGTAGTTGTGCCAAGGGGCAGTGCCCTATTTGTGCTGAAAGATATTTTTGGAGGGCTCAGAAGTGGCACAGGAAAAGGATTGTTTACAACACTGAAGCAGGATTTAACAGGCTACCATTTAAACCCATATGTTCAGAAAAAAGAGGCCATCAAGCTTTCCTATTCAGCAAGCAAGCATGCATTGATCACCTGCAGGCCAAGCAGAGCTGGCAGTATGGGAACATGAAGCAAAAAGGACATAATTTCTTCTTCAAAGATAATTAATTACATGATTACTGTACAAACCGAACACACTTTACCAGTTCAGGGGAGGAAACAACCTGACATTTCAGTGGAGTGTTATTCAAGGCTTGGAGGATGACATCGGGAAAGGCCTCAACCTGTCTTTCTGCCCAGGGGCCAAGAATGTTGGGGTGGGTTGCCACGTCCTCTTCCAGGGAATCTTCCCAGCCCAGGAATCTAGCCCACATCTCCCACATTGCAGGCAGAGTCTTCACCATGTGAACCACCAGGATAATGAACAAGGACCTACTACTGTACAGCACAGGGAACTCTTTACTCAATATTCTGCAACAACCTATATGGGTAAAGAATTTGAAAAAGAATAGATACATGTATAACAGAATCACTTTGCTGTTCACCTGAAAATAACACAACATTGTAAATCAACTATATTTCAATATAAAACAAAATTAGAAAAAAGGTCAGAAAGAATTGCAGTTCCAGAAATGAACCAGAGAACCTCCCTTCAGCCTGAGGCTTTATGAAAGCCAGCAACTGTGCTTGTCCAAAAAGAAGGCAGCTTAACTAGCTGAGATGTATCATGTTGGAAGGAAAGGATTCATTCTAAAGCAGACCTTAAACTTAACATAAAGACAAACACCATCGAAGGAGGCTTACTAAAAAAAAAAACGACATAAATTAAGTCTTCCTTTTGGTTCGAAACTCTCCTAAGTTTTCCAATTTAAGCTTGCACAGTAATTCATTCTCTTTTTTCTCTTCTCGTGAGTGTTGGGGTTAGTAGGATACCTAAAGGGTGATTTCTCTCAGGCTGAATACAGGAGGCTGAAGGGAACAGAACTATTACAGATATTTAAATCAGGAGAGAACAGGAAAGGGGCAATACATAATGGTACTTATGTGGCCTTGGTAGTTGTGCCAAGGGGCAGTGCCCTATTTGTGCTGAAAGATATTTTTGGAGGGCTCAGAAGTGGCACAGGAAAAGGATTGTTTACAACACTGAAGCAGGATTTAACAGGCTACCATTTAAACCCATATGTTCAGAAAAAAGAGGCCATCAAGCTTTCCTATTCAGCAAGCAAGCATGCATTGATCACCTGCAGGCCAAGCAGAGCTGGCAGTATGGGAACATGAAGCAAAAAGGACATAATTTCTTCTTCAAAGATAATTAATTACATGATTACTGTACAAACCGAACACACTTTACCAGTTCAGGGGAGGAAACAACCTGACATTTCAGTGGAGTGTTATTCAAGGCTTGGAGGATGACATCGGGGAAAGGCCTCAACCTGTGTAGCAAGGGCATATTTCTAACACAGCTGAGAAGTCACAAAAGAATGTCTCTAATGTATTCAGGGCTTTCCAAGTGGCACAGTGGTAAAGAATCTGCCTGCCAGTGCATGATGTGGTATCTACCCCTGGGTCGGGAAGATCCCCTGGAGAAGGAAATGGCTACCTACTCCAGGAGAAAGAACAACCATCCTGTGAGCCAGGGACCAAGCGATTTCCAGGAATGTGGGATTTTTTCAATCCTAAAACTGGGACAGTCTGGGGAAAGCCAGAATGAGTTGCCAACACTGTGTGGTGGATCAAGCATGAGGGTAAACCCAAGTTCTTCTAGTGCTGTCTCAGATCTCAAGCAAGGTTTGGAAACCTGCTCTTGGTATTTTTCTTATTGGAAACAATTTAATTATAGATTAAAGACAGTCTACTAATGCCTCTAGCATATAGTAGGCATATTATTATTATGGTGTACTCTGTATGCTATAGCAGAGTTTTAGGCAGGAAAGTTCCAATGGATTTCAGAGGAGGAAAATAATCACTGTAGTTGAGATAGAGAAAGAATGATTCAGAAGTAGAGTGACCATCTCATTTCTCTTCCAAGATGGGGCACTTCTGAATGCCGAAGAGGATATTCTCACTAAGTATGCTGAGACAATGGGTATAAATTATGTATGTTTCAGACCAGACAGGAAGTGTGGTCAGATAACACTGAATTTAAGGTTTGAAGTAAGAATGGAACATGGCAGAAATGCCATGAGATCCAAAGGTCAGGGTCATGTAGTATTTTCATGAACTGTGGTGAGGAGACTGACCAGTCCTTGTTAAAGGATCCTTCCAAATGCATAATGTGTGATTAGAATAGGGATAGAAAGAAAGCATGCATTGATCACCTGCAGGCCAAGCAGAGCTGGCAGTATGGGAACATGAAGCAAAAAGGACATAATTTCTTCTTCAAAGATAATTAATTACATGATTACTGTACAAACCGAACACACTTTACCAGTTCAGGGGAGGAAACAACCTGACATTTCAGTGGAGTGTTATTCAAGGCTTGGAGGATGACATCGGGGAAAGGCCTCAACCTGTGTAGCAAGGGCATATTTCTAACACAGCTGAGAAGTCACAAAAGAATGTCTCTAATGTATTCAGGGCTTTCCAAGTGGCACAGTGGTAAAGAATCTGCCTGCCAGTGCATGATGTGGTATCTACCCCTGGGTCGGGAAGATCCCCTGGAGAAGGAAATGGCTACCTACTCCAGGAGAAAGAACAACCATCCTGTGAGCCAGGGACCAAGCGATTTCCAGGAATGTGGGATTTTTTCAATCCTAAAACTGGGACAGTCTGGGGAAAGCCAGAATGAGTTGCCAACACTGTGTGGTGGATCAAGCATGAGGGTAAACCCAAGTTCTTCTAGTGCTGTCTCAGATCTCAAGCAAGGTTTGGAAACCTGCTCTTGGTATTTTTCTTATTGGAAACAATTTAATTATAGATTAAAGACAGTCTACTAATGCCTCTAGCATATAGTAGGCATATTATTATTATGGTGTACTCTGTATGCTATAGCAGAGTTTTAGGCAGGAAAGTTCCAATGGATTTCAGAGGAGGAAAATAATCACTGTAGTTGAGATAGAGAAAGAATGATTCAGAAGTAGAGTGACCATCTCATTTCTCTTCCAAGATGGGGCACTTCTGAATGCCGAAGAGGATATTCTCACTAAGTATGCTGAGACAATGGGTATAAATTATGTATGTTTCAGACCAGACAGGAAGTGTGGTCAGATAACACTGAATTTAAGGTTTGAAGTAAGAATGGAACATGGCAGAAATGCCATGAGATCCAAAGGTCAGGGGTCATGTAGTATTTTCATGAACTGTGGTGAGGGGAGACTGACCAGTCCTTGTTAAAGGATCCTTCCAAATGCATAATGTGTGATTAGAATAGGGATAGAAAGAAAGGATTCCAGCTGTAGAATTTTTTTTTAATTAATTTATTTATTTGGGGAGGTGGGGAGGGAGGGGAGCAGGCAGGCCACTTCTATTGGTCTTTCATTTGTCCATTTTCATCCATCTTCGTTCTTTGGCCCATGTGGGCCTCCCATCGCGGTGGCCTCTGTAGTTGCAGAGCACCGGCTCTGGGCGCTTGCGCTCCAGAGCTCCGGCTCGGTAGTTGGACACATCGGTCCAGCCGCTCCGCGGCATGTGGGATCTTCCCAGGCCAGGGATCGAACCGGCGCCCCTTGCACTGCAAGGTGGTGTCCTTACCCACTGGACCACCAGGGAAGCCCATCTGTAGAATATTTTACATAAAAAATTAACAAGTTTGGTTTTATCTTTTAGACTACAAGGAGCCACTAAAAGTATTTGAGTAGCAACATGCCAAAGTGGTATATCTAAGATCAACTTGGCAAACTGGAATGGATAGAGATTAAGAAAAACAAATGGGTAAATATTAAAAGCAAATATTTAGAAATAAGGTGAGGTAGTAATGGTCTGGAGCAGAAGAGAAATGTCTAAAGTAAGAAACATGTGGAAGAAAATTTGAGAGGGCTTGGTCATAACTAATTATGGAGAAATAAGAGAGAACTAAACATAATTTAGTGGGTTGAAAGCTATCTGATTTGAAATAAAATGATGCAGCTGATAAAACAAGTAATACCTGTCACATAATTTTCAAAAAAATGGTGTACTCTGTATGCTATAGCAGAGTTTTAGGCAGGAAAGTTCCATTTTGGGGGTCATGTTGAGATAGAGAAAGAATGATTCAGAAGTAGAGTGACCATCTCATTTCTCTTCCAAGATGGGGCACTTCTGAATGCCGAAGAGGATATTCTCACTAAGTATGCTGAGACAATGGGTATAAATTATGTATGTTTCAGACCAGACAGGAAGTGTGGTCAGATAACACTGAATTTAAGGTTTGAAGTAAGAATGGAACATGGCAGAAATGCCATGAGATCCAAAGGTCAGGGGTCATGTAGTATTTTCATGAACTGTGGTGAGGGGAGACTGACCAGTCCTTGTTAAAGGATCCTTCCAAATGCATAATGTGTGATTAGAATAGGGATAGAAAGAAAGGATTCCAGCTGTAGAATTTTTTTTTAATTAATTTATTTATTTGGGGAGGTGGGGAGGGAGGGGAGCAGGCAGGCCACTTCTATTGGTCTTTCATTTGTCCATTTTCATCCATCTTCGTTCTTTGGCCCATGTGGGCCTCCCATCGCGGTGGTCTCTGTAGTTGCAGAGCACCGGCTCTGGGCGCTTGCGCTCCAGAGCTCCGGCTCGGTAGTTGGACACATCGGTCCAGCCGCTCCGCGGCATGTGGGATCTTCCCAGGCCAGGTATCGAACCGGCGCCCCTTGCACTGCAAGGTGGTGTCCTTACCCACTGGACCACCAGGGAAGCCCATCTGTAGAATATTTTACATAAAAAATTAACAAGTTTGGTTTTATCTTTTAGACTACAAGGAGCCACTAAAAGTATTTGAGTAGCAACATGCCAAAGTGGTATATCTAAGATCAACTTGGCAAACTGGAATGGATAGAGATTAAGAAAAACAAATGGGTAAATATTAAAAGCAAATATTTAGAAATAAGGTGAGGTAGTAATGGTCTGGAGCAGAAGAGAAATGTCTAAAGTAAGAAACATGTGGAAGAAAATTTGAGAGGGCTTGGTCATAACTAATTATGGAGAAATAAGAGAGAACTAAACATAATTTAGTGGGTTGAAAGCTATCTGATTTGAAATAAAATGATGCAGCTGATAAAAACAAGTAATACCTGTCACATAATTTTCAAAAGTATCTCAACATGAAAATTAAAATACTAGAGAGATTTCTTTTTTGTTAGTTTAGTTTCACTGACAAGCTATCATCAGGTGATAATATCATCATAGATGCAAATGTTTTGAAAGATGGATCCCTGGGACCTTGACTTTGTAATCGCCACTGAATGACGGCTGGAGAAGAGGGTGGGTGCTACTGACCTAGGAGTCCAGTTGGCCAGCCATGGCCTGAGATCACACATCAAGCCCCACAAAACCAGTGAAGGAAGAGAAAATCAGGTTTGTGGATACAAATACGGTAAGAAGGGTGGGACCTCAGTGTCTGAAAAATCAGACCAAAAATATGAGGAATCCAGATCAGAACACTGAGTAAACATTATCTGAGGCAAGAGTGAAAACATATGAGGAGGAAAACCAAATGGGCAGTGAAATGGAGGCTGAATGGGAAGGAATTTGACATCTATTGAAGAGCCACCTACAATTTTTCTCATGATAGGCACCAGATATGCCACCCCATGACATGACACTCAGGCATAAGGATTATTCTGAGGTGAAGGTAACTGAGTATCAACAGATGCAGAAAGAATTCTCTGCCCTTCTCTCATCTACCTAAGAGCAGACAATAAGTTTCCCTTTGAGGAAGGTACCTCTCACGTCAGCCCTCTCACTTCTCACCTCCCCTTCTCAATAAGAAATGAGCAAAACTCTCATTGAAGAAGGGTGGTTGACATCAAAATGGGTTTGCATAAACAGACCTCACTAGAATAATTTTATCTTTTAGACTACAAGGAGCCACTAAAAGTATTTGAGTAGCAACATGCCAAAGTGGTATATCTAAGATCAACTTGGCAAACTGGAATGGATAGAGATTAAGAAAAACAAATGGGTAAATATTAAAAGCAAATATTTAGAAATAAGGTGAGGTAGTAATGGTCTGGAGCAGAAGAGAAATGTCTAAAGTAAGAAACATGTGGAAGAAAATTTGAGAGGGCTTGGTCATAACTAATTATGGAGAAATAAGAGAGAACTAAACATAATTTAGTGGGTTGAAAGCTATCTGATTTGAAATAAAATGATGCAGCTGAAAAAAACAAGTAATACCTGTCACATAATTTTCAAAAGTATCTCAACATGAAAATTAAAATACTAGAGAGATTTCTTTTTTGTTAGTTTAGTTTCACTGACAAGCTATCATCAGGTGATAATATCATCATAGATGCAAATGTTTTGAAAGATGGATCCCTGGGACCTTGACTTTGTAATCGCCACTGAATGACGGCTGGAGAAGAGGGTGGGTGCTACTGACCTAGGAGTCCAGTTGGCCAGCCATGGCCTGAGATCACACATCAAGCCCCACAAAACCAGTGAAGGAAGAGAAAATCAGGTTTGTGGATACAAATACGGTAAGAAGGGTGGGACCTCAGTGTCTGAAAAATCAGACCAAAAATATGAGGAATCCAGATCAGAACACTGAGTAAACATTATCTGAGGCAAGAGTGAAAACATATGAGGAGGAAAACCAAATGGGCAGTGAAATGGAGGCTGAATGGGAAGGAATTTGACATCTATTGAAGAGCCACCTACAATTTTTCTCATGATAGGCACCAGATATGCCACCCCATGACATGACACTCAGGCATAAGGATTATTCTGAGGTGAAGGTAACTGAGTATCAACAGATGCAGAAAGAATTCTCTGCCCTTCTCTCATCTACCTAAGAGCAGACAATAAGTTTCCCTTTGAGGAAGGTACCTCTCACGTCAGCCCTCTCACTTCTCACCTCCCCTTCTCAATAAGAAATGAGCAAAACTCTCATTGAAGAAGGGTGGTTGACATCAAAATGGGTTTGCATAAACAGACCTCACTAGAATAATTCCTGTTGTTCTCAGTTGTCCCTTTTATTTTCTAGTCACTTCCCCACAACTCATTGACCCTTTAAGCCCAAATTCCACCCCCATTTTATTTTTGCTAAAGAGATATATAAGCCATGGAATATAACCACTTCTTTGAGTTTCACTTTTTTCTGTGAACTTCTGTGCATGTAAAAATTAACAAAGTTGTTTGCTTTTTCTCTTGTTAATCTTCCTTTTGTTAGTTTAGCTTGCAGTCCCCAAGTACCAAATTAAGAGGATAATAGAAACATCTTCCCTTCTAGCCACTCATTTTACCATGAGAAATCAAGGAAATTAAAATTGTCTAACTGAAAGTCTCTATATAATATACCAGAACTCCCTCCATATCATACTTCCTAGCAGAAGCAGAAAATGGTTTCAGAGAACGGATGTTCTGGAGGTCACAGGAGAATGGGCTCATCAGACTGGCTGAGAGGGAAGGCAATTAATGGATAACAAGGCAGGATTTAGAAAACCAATGTGTCACATCATTTCCCATAGGTAAAATTGCTGAGGGCCAATGAACTGGCTGACAAACATCTAAATGAACCTACTAATTCTTTTTTTCTTTTATCTAATTATTTAATATCTGAATGTGTCCTTTCACCAAGCTAGTACATTGAGGCAATATAAGTCCCCAAAGCCAGAAACATCGCATTTTAACTCTTGGATCAGCTAGATATAAAGTAATATTGAAGTAAGGATTCATAATAATATATTCTAAAATATTATCCCATCCTATTCATTGTTTTTAAGTTGTTAAATTGTGTCTGACTCTTTTGTGACCCCATAGACTGTAGCCCTCCAGGTTTCTCTGTCCATGGGATTCATCAGGCAAGAATACTTGAGTGGATTGCCACTCCCTTTATCTCCTCTGCTCATCCTTCTTTGAAATTTCCAAAAAATAACTTTTTTTTTAAGTTAAACTCTGGAAAGCTATTATTCTGATCACTCCCACAACTCCAATTGACCCTCTCACTTCTCACCTCCCCTTCTCAATAAGAAATGAGCAAAACTCTCATTGAAGAAGGGTGGTTGACATCAAAATGGGTTTGCATAAACAGACCTCACTAGAATAATTCCTGTTGTTCTCAGTTGTCCCTTTTATTTTCTAGTCACTTCCCCACAACTCATTGACCCTTTAAGCCCAAATTCCACCCCCATTTTATTTTTGCTAAAGAGATATATAAGCCATGGAATATAACCACTTCTTTGAGTTTCACTTTTTTCTGTGAACTTCTGTGCATGTAAAAATTAACAAAGTTGTTTGCTTTTTCTCTTGTTAATCTTCCTTTTGTTAGTTTAGCTTGCAGTCCCCAAGTACCAAATTAAGAGGATAATAGAAACATCTTCCCTTCTAGCCACTCATTTTACCATGAGAAATCAAGGAAATTAAAATTGTCTAACTGAAAGTCTCTATATAATATACCAGAACTCCCTCCATATCATACTTCCTAGCAGAAGCAGAAAATGGTTTCAGAGAACGGATGTTCTGGAGGTCACAGGAGAATGGGCTCATCAGACTGGCTGAGAGGGAAGGCAATTAATGGATAACAAGGCAGGATTTAGAAAACCAATGTGTCACATCATTTCCCATAGGTAAAATTGCTGAGGGCCAATGAACTGGCTGACAAACATCTAAATGAACCTACTAATTCTTTTTTTCTTTTATCTAATTATTTAATATCTGAATGTGTCCTTTCACCAAGCTAGTACATTGAGGCAATATAAGTCCCCAAAGCCAGAAACATCGCATTTTAACTCTTGGATCAGCTAGATATAAAGTAATATTGAAGTAAGGATTCATAATAATATATTCTAAAATATTATCCCATCCTATTCATTGTTTTTAAGTTGTTAAATTGTGTCTGACTCTTTTGTGACCCCATAGACTGTAGCCCTCCAGGTTTCTCTGTCCATGGGATTCATCAGGCAAGAATACTTGAGTGGATTGCCACTCCCTTTATCTCCTCTGCTCATCCTTCTTTGAAATTTCCAAAAAATAACTTTTTTTTTTTAAGTTAAACTCTGGAAAAATTGATGGCCAGTGACAGCCTCTGTAGAAGAGTATGGGACTCAGTTAAACATAAGCTGAAAACTGCCTCAGGGTATAACTGATAACATGATGAGACAAGAAGAACAATTGCAAGTATAAAGTTAAATTCAAAACTTCTTACTTAGAGAAAATGTAGAGGCTTCTCATGTCCCACAGGACCAATCTGCAGAACTATTAGTGTTTGAGGACGCAAGAACCAGAGAATAATTGTTGTTATTTGTTTATTCTTGACAGTTTTAAAGGGCAATTTCTCTTGGGGAGGAAATTTCTGTTTTCCTCCTTAGAAGTTTCTTCTAGACCAAAGACTGTTCCAGGAAAGTTTTTTGGCTCTTTCAGAAACTTTGGAAATAGCTTTTGCATAAACTTGCATAATCTATTTACTTAATTGCTTCAGTAGATTAACATTCCTCAAATTCAGAGGTTTACAAACATCCTTGAATATGAAACATGTTCAGCAAAAGAGAGAAAAAACATCAGTGTGAGGAAGAGTAGTTGCCAGACCAGGGAATCAAAGACAAGCATTTTGTCCACGGTGGTCTCTGAATTGGATAAGTGTCATTTTCTGCATGAAAGCCTGTTCATTGTTGATGTGATTTTTTTTTGGAAAATGCTAAAATGGCCCAAATGTTTTCTTGTATTATAGCCCAGGCAATTTAGGCACATAGGTCTGGGTTAAAGCA
Source organism: Tragulus kanchil (assembly GCA_022376925.1). NCBI lineage: Eukaryota > Metazoa > Chordata > Mammalia > Artiodactyla > Tragulidae > Tragulus > Tragulus kanchil. Next base: position 64,879,173 of record JAIOJX010000003.1, read on the forward strand.
CTGGTGCCCAGACTCTCTTAAAGAACACATTGTAGAGAAACCCCTATTAAAATTTTAAAAGTTGATAAAAAGAATTTGGTTTTGCATAACAAAAACATTATTTGTTGATTCACATGCAGTATTAAAGTTTTAATATTCTTTTACATGAGAATTAAAAATATAAAAGCATTTGGCACCAATGCTATATAATATTTCAGTTCTTAAAGAACGTTTGAATCATGAGGGTATTTCAGGGAAAATAGGAAGAACAGATACCTGGAATACATTACTAAAATTAAAGTAAAATTATTGTACAGCATTAATATTTGTAATCTCCTGTTAATGAAGTTTTAAAAGACAGTCCATTTATTGCAGGGTAGCTTAGGGAAAGGAAGTGGTAATTATCAGAATATATGTCCCAAATCATTATTCTACTTCATTCCTTATGCATTTAAACTGTCTCTCTCCGCTACATGAGTCTTTTGTAATAAAAGTGGAAGATTTTGATAGCCTACTTAATGTAAATTTAAATGCAATTCACAGCAAGTTTTAAAAGAAGAAAATCTTAAATTTTATTAGTGGAGCTTCCAGATTAATTTGTGGCAGAAGGGTTAAAATTCTGAATACATGTTAGCCTTGTTAACATGTAATTGATTCTGATTCCTCAAAGACAGTTCCTCCTTTTTTATGCCAGGTGTCTAGGTGGGAAAATTAGGTAATGTTCTTGAGGAATACAGCGTAGCAAGAAGCGTCTATGCAGGCTTCATTCATTTATCCCTTTCTAAATTTATTTTTAATCATAATAACAATAGACGTTCATGTGCCTACTAAGCACTTGGTAAGCACTATCTTGTTTAAGCCTGACGGCAATTCTATGCAGTATGAATTAATATGTTTTTCCCTTATTACGCAAATGAAAGACCAGGGACCCAAAGAGGTTAAGTAACTTGTTCAAGGTAATTCAGCAGGTAAATACTGTGGCTTGAATTTGAATCTAGGTTCAATTGATACTTGAGCATGTGGTTTGTCACTGAGCAAAACTGCAGCCCCATAAATTTTCAAATTTCAAGGCAAGCTTCAAATATGTTTTCTTGTATTATAGAACACATTGGTAAGCACGTCCAGACTCTCTTAAAGAACACATTGTAGAGAAACCCTATTAAAATTTTAAAAGTTGATAAAAGAATTTGGTTTTGCATAACAAAAACATTATTTGTTGATTCACATGCAGTATTAAAGTTTTAATATTCTTTTACATGAGAATTAAAAATATAAAAGCATTTGGCACCAATGCTATATAATATTTCAGTTCTTAAAGAACGTTTGAATCATGAGGGTATTTCAGGGAAAATAGGAAGAACAGATACCTGGAATACATTACTAAAATTAAAGTAAAATTATTGTACAGCATTAATATTTGTAATCTCCTGTTAATGAAGTTTTAAAAGACAGTCCATTTATTGCAGGGTAGCTTAGGGAAAGGAAGTGGTAATTATCAGAATATATGTCCCAAATCATTATTCTACTTCATTCCTTATGCATTTAAACTGTCTCTCTCCGCTACATGAGTCTTTTGTAATAAAAGTGGAAGATTTTGATAGCCTACTTAATGTAAATTTAAATGCAATTCACAGCAAGTTTTAAAAGAAGAAAATCTTAAATTTTATTAGTGGAGCTTCCAGATTAATTTGTGGCAGAAGGGTTAAAATTCTGAATACATGTTAGCCTTGTTAACATGTAATTGATTCTGATTCCTCAAAGACAGTTCCTCCTTTTTTATGCCAGGTGTCTAGGTGGGAAAATTAGGTAATGTTCTTGAGGAATACAGCGTAGCAAGAAGCGTCTATGCAGGCTTCATTCATTTATCCCTTTCTAAATTTATTTTTAATCATAATAACAATAGACGTTCATGTGCCTACTAAGCACTTGGTAAGCACTATCTTGTTTAAGCCTGACGGCAATTCTATGCAGTATGAATTAATATGTTTTTCCCTTATTACGCAAATGAAAGACCAGGGACCCAAAGAGGTTAAGTAACTTGTTCAAGGTAATTCAGCAGGTAAATACTGTGGCTTGAATTTGAATCTAGGTTCAATTGATACTTGAGCATGTGGTTTGTCACTGAGCAAAACTGCAGCCTTCAAATCATCTGATAAATTTTTTCTTCAAAGTCAGAAAATTTTTCAAATCGGGCAAGCTATCTCACTAACATTTTTCTTTCTTTGCAGCCTATAAATGATGAACCTGCCAGCACAAATAGGCAAAAGCTTATCAGCTGTTCCACTTTTAGCAGAATGATACTCTCAAAACATGTCTCTATATATTTAGAGTCTTGTATCACTTCTTTATCATGCCTGTAACAGCTTTACGATCTATATGAGAAAAAAAAAGTTCCACCTTACCCCTCTGGTTGACTTGTCAATCCACAGCATCCTCCTCTAGTAACATCCGTATCTGAAATAGCAAAACCGACTCAAAGACTTTTCAAAGAAACCACTTCTATCAAGCTTTTCTTAGCTCTCTCAGACAAAATGAGGCATTTTAGCCTCAACGTTATCTTAACACTCTGTCCTTACTGTCACTGGAGAACAAACCACAAAGCATTCTAAATTTTTTGCTGGTGAATCAACTTCTACCTGGACCAGACTCCAGAATCGTCTTAGTTTTCAATGAATCTGTGTTAAGGTGAACACAGTAAATCCATATCTTGATTATTCTTTCATTGTTTTAGAGCATGCCGAAAGAGCTTATTATTACAGTTTCTCCTCATGAACTTGCTCAAATTATTATTCTAAAAAACAAATAAAAACAGTGCTCTTAGTTTTATAAATTGGAAAAACAAGGAATAGTTTCAAGCTCTACCACAAACTCAGGAAGTATCTGGAGCTTCTGCTTGAGGAAAGACCTTGAATAATACAGAATGCCTCACACTGCATCAAGTTCCCTTTCTTGCTACTGTTGCCCATAAATATTCCAGAGAACTTTAATAATTTAGAAAGGGAAATGTTCATACTAAGTTCTTTGGAAACTAGATATTTGATGAGTATCTTGAAAACTACACACTATATATATCTGATAGAATATAAAAGAAAAAAGAAAATCAAATACTACTTAGCGGAAGCAAGCTCAATTTTCCCTTATGGCAAAACATAAAGATCTTTTAGAAGATTAAAGATTCCTATCTGTGCTTCCTTCTGATAATTACCGTGATCTATTCAGTCTTATTGACTTGCACAGTTATCACTTACATAAATAGAACATTCTCATATGTATGTGCTGATTTTCATATTTTTGTGTCATCCATGTAATTAGAACTTAATAAAGTTTGTTTACATTAAAAACTAAATGTTTGATATTTTAACCAGCTTCTTTTTTGCCAAGAGCTGTGAAATAAATGAGTAGAGATAGACAAGAGGAAGATATTCTAGGAAGGGAAGAGTAACTATAATATAGTATATTCAGAAAATTTCAGAAACTCTAACCTAATCTGACCGAGTTCTAAAAGAGAGTCTGAGGATGAAAGGCAACTATTTTCAACCTAAACAACTTCTAAGAGTGCAGAAATCCCAAGCTAGACGAGCACTTGGCTACCATAGATGCTACCAGCAAAAGTGCTTCAGAAGGGAGCTCAGTTTCCTTTTCCTTCAAATGATGAAGGAAAGTCCAGCACATATTGCAGATGCCAAGCAATGAGAATAGTGCAAGCTAAATTTTTTGCTGGTGAATCAACTTCTACCTGGACCAGACTCCAGAATCGTCTTAGTTTTCAATGAATCTGTGTTAAGGTGAACACAGTAAATCCATATCTTGATTATTCTTTCATTGTTTTAGAGCATGCCGAAAGAGCTTATTATTACAGTTTCTCCTCATGAACTTGCTCAAATTATTATTCTAAAAAACAAATAAAAACAGTGCTCTTAGTTTTATAAATTGGAAAAACAAGGAATAGTTTCAAGCTCTACCACAAACTCAGGAAGTATCTGGAGCTTCTGCTTGAGGAAAGACCTTGAATAATACAGAATGCCTCACACTGCATCAAGTTCCCTTTCTTGCTACTGTTGCCCATAAATATTCCAGAGAACTTTAATAATTTAGAAAGGGAAATGTTCATACTAAGTTCTTTGGAAACTAGATATTTGATGAGTATCTTGAAAACTACACACTATATATATCTGATAGAATATAAAAGAAAAAAGAAAATCAAATACTACTTAGCGGAAGCAAGCTCAATTTTCCCTTATGGCAAAACATAAAGATCTTTTAGAAGATTAAAGATTCCTATCTGTGCTTCCTTCTGATAATTACCGTGATCTATTCAGTCTTATTGACTTGCACAGTTATCACTTACATAAATAGAACATTCTCATATGTATGTGCTGATTTTCATATTTTTGTGTCATCCATGTAATTAGAACTTAATAAAGTTTGTTTACTTTAAAAAACTAAATGTTTGATATTTTAACCAGCTTCTTTTTTGCCAAGAGCTGTGAAATAAATGAGTAGAGATAGACAAGAGGAAGATATTCTAGGAAGGGAAGAGTAACTATAATATAGTATATTCAGAAAATTTCAGAAACTCTAACCTAATCTGACCGAGTTCTAAAAGAGAGTCTGAGGATGAAAGGCAACTATTTTCAACCTAAACAACTTCTAAGAGTGCAGAAATCCCAAGCTAGACGAGCACTTGGCTACCATAGATGCTACCAGCAAAAGTGCTTCAGAAGGGAGCTCAGTTTCCTTTTCCTTCAAATGATGAAGGAAAGTCCAGCACATATTGCAGATGCCAAGCAATGAGAATAGGGAGCTAATGCTCAAAGACACAAACTCCACAATGGGCCTTCAGGGAAGGGTGTGGGTTTTTTTTGTTGTTGTTGTTGTTTTTAAACTATCCTGGATTTTTTCCTTTTTTTTTCAAATTTTGGTCCTTTTTATTGATTTTTTTTGTCCATTTATTTTCATCCATCTTTACTCTCTGGCCTGTGAGGGCCTCCCATCACAATGGTCTCTCTTGTTGCAGAGCACCAGCTCCAGGCACATGGAGCGCTGGCTCCTAATTGGACACACCGATCCAGCTGCTCCGTGGCATGTGGGATCCTCCCAGGCCAGGGAATGAACCAGTGCCCCTTGCACTGCAAGGTGGACTCTCTACCCACTGGACCACCAGGGAAGAGCCAGAAAGGGTTTTAAAAAGCAACAGTTGGGGTAAGGGGTGCAGCTTATGGACTTTTTTCTGATTGGTTGGTGGTGAGATACTAGGATGGTGTCAATGCTTCTAAAACCTTCTGGTTCCCATCAGTCTGGGATCTACATCTTTTTGGTCAACATGTAGTCACTATCCTGCATCCAGGGGAGGCAGGTCTTAATTTCTGGAGATGAACTCAAAGACATGCATCACATTATTATGAATATAGAAGGGAGTTTACTTTTGCCCCTGTCATGATGTCCTTGCAGCGCTTATGTATTCACATGTGGTCGGTCATGTGCACAGTGCAGTACTTAATTATTGTTCATATCTAAGAAAAGAGAAAAAGATAAGCAAGCAAGTGCAAAAAAATGTGACAATATATCATCAGTTGCTGAAGATGCTGGATAACAGGTGACAAGATGTAGAAGGAAGATATTCTAGGAAGGGAAGAGTAACTATAATATAGTATATTCAGAAAATTTCAGAAACTCTAACCTAATCTGACCGAGTTCTAAAAGAGAGTCTGAGGATGAAAGGCAACTATTTTCAACCTAAACAACTTCTAAGAGTGCAGAAATCCCAAGCTAGACGAGCACTTGGCTACCATAGATGCTACCAGCAAAAGTGCTTCAGAAGGGAGCTCAGTTTCCTTTTCCTTCAAATGATGAAGGAAAGTCCAGCACATATTGCAGATGCCAAGCAATGAGAATAGGGAGCTAATGCTCAAAGACACAAACTCCACAATGGGCCTTCAGGGAAGGGTGTGGGTTTTTTTTGTTGTTGTTGTTGTTTTTAAACTATCCTGGATTTTTTCCTTTTTTTTTCAAATTTTGGTCCTTTTTATTGATTTTTTTTGTCCATTTATTTTCATCCATCTTTACTCTCTGGCCTGTGAGGGCCTCCCATCACAATGGTCTCTCTTGTTGCAGAGCACCAGCTCCAGGCACATGGAGCGCTGGCTCCTAATTGGACACACCGATCCAGCTGCTCCGTGGCATGTGGGATCCTCCCAGGCCAGGGAATGAACCAGTGCCCCTTGCACTGCAAGGTGGACTCTCTACCCACTGGACCACCAGGGAAGAGCCAGAAAGGGTTTTAAAAAGCAACAGTTGGGGTAAGGGGTGCAGCTTATGGACTTTTTTCTGATTGGTTGGTGGTGAGATACTAGGATGGTGTCAATGCTTCTAAAACCTTCTGGTTCCCATCAGTCTGGGATCTACATCTTTTTGGTCAACATGTAGTCACTATCCTGCATCCAGGGGAGGCAGGTCTTAATTTCTGGAGATGAACTCAAAGACATGCATCACATTATTATGAATATAGAAGGGAGTTTACTTTTGCCCCTGTCATGATGTCCTTGCAGCGCTTATGTATTCACATGTGGTCGGTCATGTGCACAGTGCAGTACTTAATTATTGTTCATATCTAAGAAAAGAGAAAAAGATAAGCAAGCAAGTGCAAAAAAATGTGACAATATATCATCAGTTGCTGAAGATGCTGGATAACAGGTGACAAGATGTAGAGAGGGAAATGACTGAATGCTTTACTAATGATCTTCAATCTGTCTTTTGGGAATGCATAAGATCATATTTTGTTTTATCTCCCCAACTAAAATTTGTATTCAACATCACAAGCAATAGTATCCATGGTAGACAGAAAAAATGACCCCCTAAAGATATGCAAGATCCCCCAGCACCTGAATAAATATGTCACCATACAGTGGCAAAGGAAATTTTACAGATGTAGTTAAAGATCTTCAGATAGAGAAGTTATATTGAATTATCTTGGTGAGCCAAATGCAATCACAAGGTTAGCTGGAGGGGCAGAGATCAAGAAGGAGATGTGAGGGTGATGATGACAGCAGAACAGATCAGGGAGATACTGCCCTGAGCTAAACAATGTGGTCTGCCTCTTGAAGCTATGCAAGGCAAGGAATGGATTCTCTCACAGAATCTACAGAAGGATTGTAGCACTTCCAACACTTTGATCTTAGCTCAATAAGCCCAATTTCAGAATTCTGACCTTCAGAACTATATGATAATAAACCTCTACTGCCTTAAAGTCATTAAATTTGTGATCATTTATTATAGTAACCACTGGAAATGTATGCAATGTCTTTGTTGAATTTTTTGTTTCCACTGTTATCTTCAATATAAATATGCATTTTCTTTTTCCAGGGAATAATCTGTGCTAAGGTCCTGTTTTGTACCATAATCTATAAAATATGTTTAAGTTAGTGTCAGGATATGCTTTTATACATCTGGGAATTACCTTCAACTTAAAAGGCTTGATACGTGAAAAAGTCCTGGAAATTGTCAATTGGGAAGTACTATTTGCTAATGCCTATGCTTTGTAACACATCCTTCATCCTGGGTCAGCCCTCATCCTCTTCCACACACAAAGAAAGTAGGCAAACACTGTGACAGACACCACGTGAGGCAGTGCTATCAGGATGGCATGATGCCTTTGTAGAGGACTGGGCTTGTGAGGGGTCATACGGCAGCCTGTGCCAGAGAAACCAGCAAAAGAAGCAAGTGCAAAATGCGACAATATATCATCAGTTGCTGAAGATGCTGGATAACAGGTGACAAGATGTAGAGAGGGAAATGACTGAATGCTTTACTAATGATCTTCAATCTGTCTTTTGGGAATGCATAAGATCATATTTTGTTTTATCTCCCCAACTAAAATTTGTATTCAACATCACAAGCAATAGTATCCATGGTAGACAGAAAAAATGACCCCCTAAAGATATGCAAGATCCCCCAGCACCTGAATAAATATGTCACCATACAGTGGCAAAGGAAATTTTACAGATGTAGTTAAAGATCTTCAGATAGAGAAGTTATATTGAATTATCTTGGTGAGCCAAATGCAATCACAAGGTTAGCTGGAGGGGCAGAGATCAAGAAGGAGATGTGAGGGTGATGATGACAGCAGAACAGATCAGGGAGATACTGCCCTGAGCTAAACAATGTGGTCTGCCTCTTGAAGCTATGCAAGGCAAGGAATGGATTCTCTCACAGAATCTACAGAAGGATTGTAGCACTTCCAACACTTTGATCTTAGCTCAATAAGCCCAATTTCAGAATTCTGACCTTCAGAACTATATGATAATAAACCTCTACTGCCTTAAAGTCATTAAATTTGTGATCATTTATTATAGTAACCACTGGAAATGTATGCAATGTCTTTGTTGAATTTTTTGTTTCCACTGTTATCTTCAATATAAATATGCATTTTCTTTTTCCAGGGAATAATCTGTGCTAAGGTCCTGTTTTGTACCATAATCTATAAAATATGTTTAAGTTAGTGTCAGGATATGCTTTTATACATCTGGGAATTACCTTCAACTTAAAAGGCTTGATACGTGAAAAAGTCCTGGAAATTGTCAATTGGGAAGTACTATTTGCTAATGCCTATGCTTTGTAACACATCCTTCATCCTGGGTCAGCCCTCATCCTCTTCCACACACAAAGAAAGTAGGCAAACACTGTGACAGACACCACGTGAGGCAGTGCTATCAGGATGGCATGATGCCTTTGTAGAGGACTGGGCTTGTGAGGGGTCATACGGCAGCCTGTGCCAGAGAAACCAGCAGAGAGCTAAAGATCTCCATCAGCCTTACAAGTGGGCATGAGGTTCTGCTGCCTAAGCAGCATAAAACTCAAAGATAAGTAAGTACAAAACTAAATTAAGAAGTTTAGTATGTCCTATATCAAACTGGCAGAAAAACCACTGTACCAAGGTGATCTGCAGCCCAATGGATCTAGCTCCAATGGAAATTCAATTGACTGCTCTGTCTTTTATCTTGGAATACTGTCTCACTATGGTAGACCAGTTGACTGCCCTACACAGGAGGGTTCACACTCCAGCCTTGAGGTATTCCACCCGGTGTCCTTAGTAACCATGAATAGAGTAGGTAGATTTGGGAATCCTTTAGGGTACCAAAAGATTGTATAACAACTTGTTTCTCAGGATTTTGGTGCTTTTATTCATACTGGACTCATCCTGACCAGCCTCTCCACTCAATATCAGATCAGAAGCCCAGACAGAAAAGTTTATACTAGAGGAGGTGCTCTTCCAGGAATGTGAAAGGGATCATTATTAGCATGGTGGTCATTGGTAATCATCCCAATGGAGAAAGGGAACTTTAAAAAGGATGATTTGAATAATGAATGATTTGAAAAGACAAGTGGAACTCAGGTACGAAACAACTAGTTGTGTTTTTCCCTGTCTTCTTCTCCCAAAGAAAGTCCCATCACTGAAAGTTCCAAATCTAGGGTAAAGGAAGGGAGGCAACCCATTACAGGTGTGAGTGAGGTGCTCTCTCCTCAATGGAGATAGAGACATGATTAGAGTAGAGTACTTCCAAAACAGATATAAGGAGAGCTATACTTTGCTGAGTTTAAATTCTGGCTTCATCTCTGAGTAGCTATGAGACTTTGAGCAAGTTCTACTGTTTCTTTCTCATCTATAAATAGATGATAGTAAAGGGCCTATTACCTAATTAGGGTAGTTGGATACTGTTTCCTTTGAGTAGCCTATAATCCAATGGGGAGATAAACAAGCACACAGATGCCTAAATGTTGCAAGAGAGGTATATGCAGGTATGTGGAAGCACAGGGAACCTAGCTAGAGGGAACCTGAAGAAGAATTTTTAGATGGTGGGAGGGCCTGCAGTCCAGTCAGAATCCTGACTTACTACATTTAGGGACTGAGGCTCTTCTATGCTCATTCAACCAGACAGGACTCTAACAGAGAGTCCTCCCTCTACAGTCTGAAAGTGCAGACTGACCTTCCACGGTGCTCTCATGGTGTTTGACAGTACATTGAAATTAGTAAAAGAGTGTACACGCATTCATTTATTCTTTCAGCTACTATCTGGACACAGAAGTAGCAAGCATCAGACAAGGCTAGGAATTTTACTGAAATGCTAACTTCAAGGCAGGAATTCAGCTTCCCCTTATTCTTCAGGCATTGATTGAGTCTGATTTAATTGATTAGCAGGGATTTCTTTCTCCATATATATATAGAGAGAGTCAATGTTACTCAAAATATACTTCAAACAATGAAAATGGGGCAATTTGAATTAAGTAGGGAAACTAGGAAATAATTTCTGTAATTATAATTATAATCTATTTAAGAAATGTAAATTACACTGGGGTTCCCTAACTGGATGCCCTTTGTTGGCCATTTTATTAAACAGCATAATTCAATTTGCAGTAGTAGGCCTACATGTATCAAATGAAAAGCTTACTGGCAAATTATCAGTTAATATTATATTCATGGAACAGAATTCTTTCCTAAGCCATCTTGGTCTTTTGTACAGTTAGAAGGACATTCAGAACACATGACTTACTGGAACAGAATAATCTTTACGGTTTTTCAGAATCCTAAATTCTTATTTTCATGTAACAATTGCAGTGAGGGTCAGTTTCTCCCCTCTACGGAGTCCTACTTTTCTCACTTTCTAAGACTGTATTTCCCAAGAGTATTCCCCGGTATACACTCTGAAAGTGATCTTACATCTCAAAAGTCTATTTCCAGGTAACTCTTCCTAACATGGGGTTGTCAATCAAAATGGTCCCTTTGGGAAGCTTTACACAATTTTAATTATTCTTCCCTTGCTCAGAAGCTACTGAAAATTACATTTGAGGGTCTGTTTTTAGAACCAAAAGTACATTTTCAGGGAGGTCTGTCCTAAAGTGCCAAATCTTTACCATCTGGGAGGTATGTATGTATATGTTTTGGAAACAGCCAAAAGTTATTCTAAGCTGAACTGGAAACATAAAGTTTATGATTAAATTAGAATATACTATTTAGGATACAAAATTAGGTGTAGCTAAAATGTGTTGGGTATAATTTGCCTAAATGGTGATCAAACAGGTTTGGAAACAATATCTAAAAAGATGCTAGATGTGTTTTTAGCAACAGCAACATCAGTGAAATGAATGTGCACCCTCTCAATAGAATTAGTTAAAATGGTAAATCTCATGTCTGTGTATAGTTTCTGCCATTCTTGTTAAAATAGCAGTCTCATAATTTTTAGTTACATTGAAGTTGTAACTATAGAATGCTAGTTAGAGCCTATTATTCCTCCTCTAATTATACTTTTTAATACTAAAGTATTTTTTTATGAAAAAATAGGACTTTAAGACCTAGGCTGCAGGTTCTGAAGAAATGAGGGGGTTTAAGGAACATTTGGTATTTTTTCAATACAAGGATTTGAGCATATCTATAGGTTAACGGCAGGAGCTATTTCTTAATCTTGTTTTCTGACTCATCCCTAGCTCCCAATCCAATACCTGATACACAGTGAGCCATTGTGGCTATAGCTAAATTATTCAGTTGTAGAACAAATGTTAGAGACAAGGAGGATTTCTGGGACCCAGCTAGCAAAAAGAAACAAACAAACCTGAAATGATAAGCAAGGTGTTACAAGTATAATAATTCTATCTTGTATTTGTGTACCTATTTTATTGCCTTGTATTTCCCCCACTTTCATATTCCCTTTACTTATCAGCTGGATCCTAAAAGAATCTATATGCTTCTTTGCACTGATACCAGGAGGCAACTCCTCAAAAAGCAGTAGGAAAACCCAAGATATAAAGTGGGTGGGCATTATTGCAAAGAGAAGAGAAAGGCTGAGGAAACCCAAATTGGGAGGGAAAAGGGGAGCCCGTCTATTTCAGGTAACTCTTCCTAACATGGGGTTGTCAATCAAAATGGTCCCTTTGGGAAGCTTTACACAATTTTAATTATTCTTCCCTTGCTCAGAAGCTACTGAAAATTACATTTGAGGGTCTGTTTTTAGAACCAAAAGTACATTTTCAGGGAGGTCTGTCCTAAAGTGCCAAATCTTTACCATCTGGGAGGTATGTATGTATATGTTTTGGAAACAGCCAAAAGTTATTCTAAGCTGAACTGGAAACATAAAGTTTATGATTAAATTAGAATATACTATTTAGGATACAAAATTAGGTGTAGCTAAAATGTGTTGGGTATAATTTGCCTAAATGGTGATCAAACAGGTTTGGAAACAATATCTAAAAAGATGCTAGATGTGTTTTTAGCAACAGCAACATCAGTGAAATGAATGTGCACCCTCTCAATAGAATTAGTTAAAATGGTAAATCTCATGTCTGTGTATAGTTTCTGCCATTCTTGTTAAAATAGCAGTCTCATAATTTTTAGTTACATTGAAGTTGTAACTATAGAATGCTAGTTAGAGCCTATTATTCCTCCTCTAATTATACTTTTTAATACTAAAGTATTTTTTTATGAAAAAATAGGACTTTAAGACCTAGGCTGCAGGTTCTGAAGAAATGAGGGGGTTTAAGGAACATTTGGTATTTTTTCAATACAAGGATTTGAGCATATCTATAGGTTAACGGCAGGAGCTATTTCTTAATCTTGTTTTCTGACTCATCCCTAGCTCCCAATCCAATACCTGATACACAGTGAGCCATTGTGGCTATAGCTAAATTATTCAGTTGTAGAACAAATGTTAGAGACAAGGAGGATTTCTGGGACCCAGCTAGCAAAAAGAAACAAACAAACCTGAAATGATAAGCAAGGTGTTACAAGTATAATAATTCTATCTTGTATTTGTGTACCTATTTTATTGCCTTGTATTTCCCCCACTTTCATATTCCCTTTACTTATCAGCTGGATCCTAAAAGAATCTATATGCTTCTTTGCACTGATACCAGGAGGCAACTCCTCAAAAAGCAGTAGGAAAACCCAAGATATAAAGTGGGTGGGCATTATTGCAAAGAGAAGAGAAAGGCTGAGGAAACAATTCCCAGGACTTGGGAGGGAAAAGGGGAGCCCAAGGAAACATCCCAGACTAAAAACAGGACCCAGGATTCTCAAAGCAGAATATGCTCATGGCTTAGCAACCACGAAGCAATGATGTAGCAATAACCAGCAGCATATGGTTATGTTGAAGAATAGAGCTGATGGTTTGTGCCATGCAACATAAGGGCAGAGATTATTATACACTGAGGGATAAAAATCAGGAGAGATGTAAAGAGAAAGAGAGCAGTTGTTTCAAAGAAAAATCATTAGATCATCCAGGATTGCACAGAAAGTGCTAGAGGAAGAAAGCGTTTCCAGCAGCAAGAGGGTAAGTGAAGGCTCAGAGGCATAAAAGGCCCTGGCTTCAGTGGCCACCCTGTGGCGGCCACATGCTCTTCACAAGCATTGATAGACGGTTCTGTGGGCCTGCTGAGCCAGATCTGGGCCAGGCACTGGGAATGCTAGAGATGTGTACTGATGAGCATTCCCTCCAGAGTTTTCACAGTGGGGCTGATGAGGGAAAACCAACACACACAAAATCATTGACCCTAGACATGGTACCAATTATCTGGAAATAGAAATTCAGAGAAGTAAGAGATAAATTGGAAAAAGACTTATGGAGGAAAGATCTCAAGATAAGCCTTGAAAATGGGTCAGAATTTTGCTAGGTTGCTGGGAGCAGAAAAAAAGAGCACTGGGGTGGAGATGGGAGGTCAAAAACAAGCAGGATTTGTGTTCTGCAGGACAAAATGGGTGTGCTGTAGAGTATGAGGAGTTAGCATCGAACGTGATGTATATCAGAGCCAAAATACAGAGGGCATTAAAAGAGCAAGAGGGCTTGGGTTTGATGATGGTAGATATGAAGAATCTCTTCACCGATGGGCTGCAGGTGGGAGAGACTGAAGCCAGAACCACCCACCAGCTGGCAGCCACACTTGACCAGATCAAAATGGTTGAGGGCCTCGATGAGGGTGCAAAAATGGTAACAGAAAGGGGGAGACTCTAACAAACATTTCAAGGAGCCCAAGAGAATGATAAATAAACTGAGGATGGAAAGACAGACAGATCCACAGTGATACTGCTCACAGAAACTGTATTACTGGGATGAGAACTTAGGTTAGAAAATATATAAGCTGGACTCAGATATATGAGATAGGACTTCCTAGAGCTTAGAAATGGCTTAGCAACCACGAAGCAATGATGTAGCAATAACCAGCAGCATATGGTTATGTTGAAGAATAGAGCTGATGGTTTGTGCCATGCAACATAAGGGCAGAGATTATTATACACTGAGGGATAAAAATCAGGAGAGATGTAAAGAGAAGAGGGCAGTTGTTTCAAAGAAAAATCATTAGATCATCCAGGATTGCACAGAAAGTGCTAGAGGAAGAAAGCGTTTCCAGCAGCAAGAGGGTAAGTGAAGGCTCAGAGGCATAAAAGGCCCTGGCTTCAGTGGCCACCCTGTGGCGGCCACATGCTCTTCACAAGCATTGATAGACGGTTCTGTGGGCCTGCTGAGCCAGATCTGGGCCAGGCACTGGGAATGCTAGAGATGTGTACTGATGAGCATTCCCTCCAGAGTTTTCACAGTGGGGCTGATGAGGGAAAACCAACACACACAAAATCATTGACCCTAGACATGGTACCAATTATCTGGAAATAGAAATTCAGAGAAGTAAGAGATAAATTGGAAAAAGACTTATGGAGGAAAGATCTCAAGATAAGCCTTGAAAATGGGTCAGAATTTTGCTAGGTTGCTGGGAGCAGAAAAAAAGAGCACTGGGGTGGAGATGGGAGGTCAAAAACAAGCAGGATTTGTGTTCTGCAGGACAAAATGGGTGTGCTGTAGAGTATGAGGAGTTAGCATCGAACGTGATGTATATCAGAGCCAAAATACAGAGGGCATTAAAAGAGCAAGAGGGCTTGGGTTTGATGATGGTAGATATGAAGAATCTCTTCACCGATGGGCTGCAGGTGGGAGAGACTGAAGCCAGAACCACCCACCAGCTGGCAGCCACACTTGACCAGATCAAAATGGTTGAGGGCCTCGATGAGGGTGCAAAAATGGTAACAGAAAGGGGGAGACTCTAACAAACATTTCAAGGAGCCCAAGAGAATGATAAATAAACTGAGGATGGAAAGACAGACAGATCCACAGTGATACTGCTCACAGAAACTGTATTACTGGGATGAGAACTTAGGTTAGAAAATATATAAGCTGGACTCAGATATATGAGATAGGACTTCCCTGGCAGCCCAGCGGTTAAGACTTCATGCTCCAAGGCATGGAATGTGGCCTTGATCCCTGGTTAAGGAACTAAGATCTCACATGGTATGCTGTGCAGCCAAAAAAATAAATTAAAAAGATAAAGTATGTGAGATATGGCAAGGGCATAGGCTCTGGATGGAAAGGTCTACATGTTTATTTCAATCTTAGTCACGTCACAGCCTCCTAGAAATTGGTCTTCAACACTTTCCCACTATTACTCAACTGGTCCCTTGTGTCATTCAGTGGCTCCTCAAAAAGCTAATGACTAATTTTTTTGGTCCAGACCATATATAGTAAAGGACCAGGATATAGTATCAATTGCTAGAATCATTACGGTACATGCCCAATGTTTAAATACTGACCTAGACTCCTCTTGTATTTCACTTCATTTTTAAACACTAACCCAATGTCAAAGATCTTGTTCACCCATGTTTACAGAAAACAAACCAGTTCAAGGAGGTTGATTTCAAATTTACAAACTCATAGAAATGAAGCAAGAATTCTAACCCAGTTCTTTTTTTGAATCCAGGTCTATGGTCTTTCACTAAGATGCACACATAGAGAGTGCATATATTCTGAGAGCGCAGATGAAGAGGCAGTGATAATCTGATCAAGAATTTACAATTTCATTCCTGAGAACCACAGAAGACCTAAATGACTGCTATCCATTTATTGTTAAGAATTTGCTGATATCTAATTTTGTAGATTCAGAACACCTGTAATATTTATCATTAATGGTTTTAATAGCACTAACCTCTGTTTCAAAATATAATTTAAATGTTAAACCGCATTACATCTTCATCAGTAAAATCAAAATATATATCCCAATACAAATGGGCAAATGACAATTTATAAAGAAATAAATACAAATGGTCAAAAACATAATTGAGTAAGTTTACAATATCATTAATAACAAAAAAAATGAACTTAAAGGAGATAACATTTTTCATCATTTCACAAATAGCACAGGATTTATTTTTTAGAACCAAATTGATGAGATTAAGTGAAAATTATGATTCTCATATCTTACTGATTAAAGTATAAATTGATATCATCTTTCTAGAGGACAGGTTAGTGGTGTAAATCAAAACCATCAGAGTAAATCAACTCTTCAACACAGGAATTTCTTATGTGTAAATATATTCTTCACAATGCTATTTAAAGTACTAAAAAACTTTAAATTGCCTAATGTTCAACAATAATTAATGACTAAGCACAGTCAGGATATAATAGAATACATGCAGTTATTAAAAAACTATTGTCAAGTTGTATAAGGATATAAAATGATCTGGAGAAATGATTATAGCATATCATTAAATAAAGAAAACCATACCTCAAATTAATATCACACTACAATTGAATTTTGCTGAGTCTGACCTAGAGCTTCAACTTAAATCTTAACAAAAGTCATTTTTGAGTAATGGGATTATTTTTCCTTCTCAGTGCTTTTCCATGACCTCCAAATTTTCTACAATGAATATATACAGTTTTTATAATCAGGAAAAAGTCACGTAAAAATCTTACTCTGTTAAATTATCTGATATATATTAGCAGGGCAGCCAGGAACCAGTCTACCGCCTGCAGAAGGACACTTGTTTCCTCTCTTCTTTCACCAGAACATCCCAAACCCTCTCTAATTCCTCTCCTTCCATTTGAGAAGGACACATCTTTATGAAATGTGTAAAGCTATTTTCAGTCACTGCTCTGACCACAAACCTTTCTATAAGAATGCTGTGTCTTGTCCCCTGGGGTCAGATTTCCATCGTCTCCAATCTGAGTTTTTAACTCATTTGTGAATTCAGCAAACATCTGTTAAACATCTACTTTGTCCTAGGTGATATCCAGATGCCCATGACACAAAAGTCAAGTAGCACACAGTCACAGAGTATGATGTGAATAGATCCTGTATGTAGTATGAGCTTAATGGACACACAGAGGAGGAAATTCAAAATCAGATACAGAGAGGAAGGAAAGCAAGGAGGAACACTCAGAGACAGTGATACTCATTCTGAAAAGACTTAAAGGAGATAACATTTTTCATCATTTCACAAATAGCACAGGATTTATTTTTTAGAACCAAATTGATGAGATTAAGTGAAAATTATGATTCTCATATCTTACTGATTAAAGTATAAATTGATATCATCTTTCTAGAGGACAGGTTAGTGGTGTAAATCAAAACCATCAGAGTAAATCAACTCTTCAACACAGGAATTTCTTATGTGTAAATATATTCTTCACAATGCTATTTAAAGTACTAAAAAACTTTAAATTGCCTAATGTTCAACAATAATTAATGACTAAGCACAGTCAGGATATAATAGAATACATGCAGTTATTAAAAAACTATTGTCAAGTTGTATAAGGATATAAAATGATCTGGAGAAATGATTATAGCATATCATTAAATAAAGAAAACCATACCTCAAATTAATATCACACTACAATTGAATTTTGCTGAGTCTGACCTAGAGCTTCAACTTAAATCTTAACAAAAGTCATTTTTGAGTAATGGGATTATTTTTCCTTCTCAGTGCTTTTCCATGACCTCCAAATTTTCTACAATGAATATATACAGTTTGTATAATCGGGAAAAAAGTCACGTAAAAATCTTACTCTGTTAAATTATCTGATATATATTAGCAGGGCAGCCAGGAACCAGTCTACCGCCTGCAGAAGGACACTTGTTTCCTCTCTTCTTTCACCAGAACATCCCAAACCCTCTCTAATTCCTCTCCTTCCATTTGAGAAGGACACATCTTTATGAAATGTGTAAAGCTATTTTCAGTCACTGCTCTGACCACAAACCTTTCTATAAGAATGCTGTGTCTTGTCCCCTGGGGTCAGATTTCCATCGTCTCCAATCTGAGTTTTTAACTCATTTGTGAATTCAGCAAACATCTGTTAAACATCTACTTTGTCCTAGGTGATATCCAGATGCCCATGACACAAAAGTCAAGTAGCACACAGTCACAGAGTATGATGTGAATAGATCCTGTATGTAGTATGAGCTTAATGGACACACAGAGGAGGAAATTCAAAATCAGATACAGAGAGGAAGGAAAGCAAGGAGGAACACTCAGAGACAGTGATACTCATTCTGAAAAAAGCCTGGAGCTACTTAGATGAGTGACACTGGGAAAGATACTCCAGCCAAAGGGAAGGCCTGTGTAAGGCATACGGGATGGAGAGTATCATACTTTCTGGGTACCTCAAGGGCCTTCATTTGGCTAGAGTATGGTGAGCAAGGGCAACTGTCAGAAAATAAGGTCGGAAGAAGATGTTCCAAAATGCATTACATGGACTATCACAACTCTGATGTTATCCTTGGGAAAAAAGGATTCCTTAACCAAGCAACTCCAAGAAGCACTGTGTGGTGTATCTACCTCTGGTACATTGATAGTGAACAGAACCTCTTTCTCCCCTTTTCCTAGTATCCCTGGAACCATGCTTTAGGAAACATTAAACAGAGACATGAGAAGAGTACAGAACAACCCTAAAAGTTCTGGGGAACCATGACAGTTCTCAAATAAGAGAGTCACATGAGCAGCTTTGTGCTTCAGTAGGTCCCACCATGGCAGTAGCAGAGGGCACTGAGTGAAGTGAATGAGAGAATAGACAGACATCATCCTCGGGAGACTGTAAGGGTGATCAAGAGCAGAAGAATATGGTCTGTGACTAAAGCTAAAATGATAGAGAAGATTAATGTGTTCCGTGAGAAATGTGGATCACAGAGATTGTCAACTAAGGCAAGATGTAAGACATAGTAACAGGTGGAAACATGGTGGAATCATGATAAAGCCTCTGACAGGAAACTAAGATGTTCTAAGGTGTTTTGTAGTTCTCTCTCTTTTTGTTTTCTAGAATCGCTATGGGAGGCAAAGTGGGTCTGGAGTAAAATGCAAGAAAGCCTTGTACGTGTCTCACCTGGACAGGAAATACAAGTCCAGAGGTCAGCAGAAAGGTCTAAGTAGACAATATGCATTAGGGGGTCATTTGAATAGCAGAGGTGAAATCAAGGGGTTTGGTGGGAAATACAATGACGACTGTGAGGTCCAAGGATATAATCCTCAGTCACACCAAAGTCAAGCTAGAAACAGTAAATCTATGAATGTGGTAAGGAGAGCCCAGAGAGGAAGGATGGAAACCTCAAGAGAAAAATGCCAAGGGAGCCAATGAAGGAGAGTTTTAAGTGGAGGTCATGGCCACTTGGATCTAATGCTAAAGAGATTTAGTGAGATATAAACTGGGACATGTCAGTCAGCTTTGGTAAAATATAAGTAATCAAGACCTCATCAGAGTCTTTTCAGAGCAGGTGGGACTGGAAGTCAGGTTAAGGCTGAAACAAAGGAAACAAAGAGCAAGGTGGACTTGATCTTTACAGAGCTAACAGAGAGGGTGTTTTGGGCTCAATAAAATGTTGATGTCTTGAGTTTGAATGTTTTTGCTTTCACTTGGGAGATAACTGAGTACATGCTTCTATGTTAAGAGTAAGTGGGCTTCCCTGGTGGTCCAGTGGGTAAAGACAATGCCTTACAGTGCCAGGGGTGCCGGTTCGATTCCTGGCCTGGGAAGATCCCATGTGCTGCAGAGCGGCTGGACCGGTGTGTCCAATTACTGAGCCAGCACTCTGGAGCACATGTGCCCAGAGCTAGTGCTCTGTGACAACAGAGGCCACTGCGATGGGAGGCCCTGACACAGGCCAAAGGACAAAGATGGGAATAAATGAAAGACCAATAGAAGTGGCCGAAAAAAAAAAAAAAAAGAGTAAGTAAGAGGCATAGGAGGGGGGATGTTGGTAGAAAAGGGAGATTGAAGTAAAAAGAGTAGTGTTGCTAGTGGGGTCTCAGGAGGAGCAGAGGGCATGGTGCAGAGTGGAGGCAGATTCTTTACCACTGAGCCACAGGGGAAACCCAAATCTGCCCTTAAAGCTTTGCAAATAAGAATCAATTCAATATATTTTTTTAAATGTTGGTATTGATATTAAGATATGTGAGCACAGGTTTCCCAGGTGGCACTAGTGGTAAAGAACCCAGCTGCCAATCAGGAGATGCAAGAGACAAAGGTTCAATCCCTGGTTCAGGAAGATACCCTGGAGAAGGGAATGGCAACCCACTTCAGTATTCTTTCCTGAAGAATCCCATGGACAGAGGAGCCTGTGGGCTAGACCCATGGGGTCACAAAGAATCAGACACAACTAAGCACACACAGCACAGCATACAAGCACAGTTAATGTTCAAAATCAAGTTCTTTAGACAAAAAAGTGTGCCTATTTATGTCAGAGGTATGCATTCTCACACATTTTTTTAAAAAGACCTTTTTTTTAGGCATGTAGATTTGGAGAAATATAATCGGAGTTTAATGAATTTCTCTTTTCCTTTCTCTCCTCCAAAATTGGGGATCATTTAAGTTTTAACAAATCATAAGGGATATAGACACTACTTTTTATTTACTACTCTTGTTCATACTACTCTCCTCAACAAAATTTCATTCGTTAACAAGAGCAAGGTGGACTACTTGAGCTACAGAGGGGGGCTCAATAAAATGTTGATGTCTTGAGTTTGAATGTTTTTGCTTTCACTTGGGAGATAACTGAGTACATGCTTCTATGTTAAGAGTAAGTGGGCTTCCCTGGTGGTCCAGTGGGTAAAGACAATGCCTTACAGTGCCAGGGGTGCCGGTTCGATTCCTGGCCTGGGAAGATCCCATGTGCTGCAGAGCGGCTGGACCGGTGTGTCCAATTACTGAGCCAGCACTCTGGAGCACATGTGCCCAGAGCTAGTGCTCTGTGACAACAGAGGCCACTGCGATGGGAGGCCCTGACACAGGCCAAAGGACAAAGATGGGAATAAATGAAAGACCAATAGAAGTGGCCGAAAAAAAAAAAAAAAAGAGTAAGTAAGAGGCATAGGAGGGGGGATGTTGGTAGAAAAGGGAGATTGAAGTAAAAAGAGTAGTGTTGCTAGTGGGGTCTCAGGAGGAGCAGAGGGCATGGTGCAGAGTGGAGGCAGATTCTTTACCACTGAGCCACAGGGGAAACCCAAATCTGCCCTTAAAGCTTTGCAAATAAGAATCAATTCAATATATTTTTTTAAATGTTGGTATTGATATTAAGATATGTGAGCACAGGTTTCCCAGGTGGCACTAGTGGTAAAGAACCCAGCTGCCAATCAGGAGATGCAAGAGACAAAGGTTCAATCCCTGGTTCAGGAAGATACCCTGGAGAAGGGAATGGCAACCCACTTCAGTATTCTTTCCTGAAGAATCCCATGGACAGAGGAGCCTGTGGGCTAGACCCATGGGGTCACAAAGAATCAGACACAACTAAGCACACACAGCACAGCATACAAGCACAGTTAATGTTCAAAATCAAGTTCTTTAGACAAAAAAGTGTGCCTATTTATGTCAGAGGTATGCATTCTCACACATTTTTTTAAAAAGACCTTTTTTTTAGGCATGTAGATTTGGAGAAATATAATCGGAGTTTAATGAATTTCTCTTTTCCTTTCTCTCCTCCAAAATTGGGGATCATTTAAGTTTTAACAAATCATAAGGGATATAGACACTACTTTTTATTTACTACTCTTGTTCATACTACCTTCAACATTCCATGTAATAAAGTGAAGTATTATCAATTACGAGGGTGATAATGTTTCTTTATTTTCACCATTGATTTCCTTTAAAAAGTCTCTCCCTGAGATAATTTAAACATTAAGCCATCGAGTAGATGGGTGCAAGAACAAGCTGCATACCATCTGACAATACAGCAAAAATTCTGTCAACCAAGGGGATTCTTATACCATAGCCTGAAGACAGAAATAAATAAACAACAACAAAAATTCCACACCTGGAGTAAAAATGCTAAGCCCATTTACAAGTTATTTTTGGTTCCTTGATTACAGTGAAATGTTGAAAGTACGTATGTTTCAAATAGAAACAAATGCACACAGTATGAAGGCATACCAAGCAAGATAGTGCTTCTAAAATTGGCTGTAAATGCCACTACCCCCATTTCTTCTAAGGTATCCTTAGATACTGCAGTGCTTCCTTTAAGGGCACAATGATCTTGAGAGCTGAACTGGAGAGGTTCATGCTCAGAATGCAAGCATAAGAGGAAAAGACCTAGGAGCATTCAATCTGGGGAGCCCAGATTTCAGAAAAGCTTCCAGGCTCAACAATTCAGAACAGCTCATCCTCCCTACAAAGTCAGATTCTCATATAACCATAAACAGCCATTGCACTCCACATATTTTTAAAATAACATGTCCTCTTGTAGTCTATTTTGATAGTCATATTTACTTAATTTACTGTCTGTTGCTTACTTTATTCAGAATTCACAGGAGGAGTTAACAATTTATAGAAAACCTTTATAATCACCATTTATTGGGTCTGTAAACCTACATTTTCATATATTTTATTGGGGTTGTTTCAAGAGGGGCTTATCTGTAGATATAAGTGTATAGGAGCTAGATACCACATTTTCCTATTTGATTTGCACTAAAACTTTTTGGAAGACTATCCTCTCTAGTATCAATGTAAAGGTTATAGGACTGGTTTTGAAAAGCTCATGAAAAACCACGGAAGTTCAAGTGGCCAGGATACAGCCCAACCATGCCTGATAAGGAGTCTGGCCAGGATGCTGCTTTCATTGTTGCTAGTCACTGCACATGATCATCACAGGCATGGACCAACCAAGACCAACACTGATTATGGAAAGCTGTTCGCATGGAACCCTGAAACCTAACCCAGGGTGCCATGGCCACTGGCACAGCAAGACATTTCTGTCATTCCTAGCTATTTACATTACAGGCTCTGGGTCAATACCCTGATGAGGACATGGGATGGATCAGGTTTACTCATTTGTTCACTTTATAACAGTCAAGTAACTGGGAAAGGGAATGTCTGCCTCCCTTCAGACTCCATGGGATTCTCTCCAAGGAGGGAAGCTAGGTACATATCAGGTGGCTAATCATAGAAAAATCCACTATGGGCTTCTACTTTGTATCCATAAACATGTCCATTGCTGGGGATGATGTAGAAATATTTTTTTACATTGAAAAAAATAGGTTAGGATTTTGTTGCAAAAAAGGGAGTAAGAAAGATTACTAGGTCTCTTAGCATTTTAATGCCTTGG
The DNA here is from genome assembly GCA_022376925.1 of Tragulus kanchil. NCBI lineage: Eukaryota > Metazoa > Chordata > Mammalia > Artiodactyla > Tragulidae > Tragulus > Tragulus kanchil. The sequence continues at coordinate 64,902,543 of JAIOJX010000003.1, forward strand.
AAGTAGTTCCACACAACATTGCAAAAAGGCTGTTGAGTGTATGGAAACTTTTTTGCAAGAGGAATAAAGACCAATTTTCACATCCTGCGCAATCTTCATAATTTGCACATTAAGGAGAAAATAAAGGCCTAGTAACTACATTAGAATAAAGGCTTAATGAGCTAATGTATAATAAATTAGCCCCTGTAGTGCCTGAAGAGAGAAGATGGAGCAGCTATGACACTCCCAGCTCTATCCCAACTCTTCTGGGTCCAAGGCAGCCTTCTGTGGAAAGGATCCTCAGGAGATATGTTCCATCTGACCTACCTTGTAAGGGACAGAAACAGAAGAATCACATTCTCACATTCAATGAGAGATTAAAATCTTCTCTATGATTCCTGGATTCATCTGTTCATTCACTCATTCATTTATTCAATGACACACATTAAATGTGTTTTCCATGATGTGAATCATGCCGTCATCAGTGAGTAAGGGGAACAAATCCTTCTTTCTGACTCATTTATTTTTCAATATGCCTGTCTCCCCACCCCCATGGACTCAATGAACATGAGTCTGAGCAAACTCTGGGAGACAGCGAAGGACAGAGAAGCCTGGTATGCTGCCGTCCATGCGGTCCCAAAAGAGTCAGACACGATTGAGCAACTGAACAGCAATGACAACCTCCTATGGACATTGAACAATATTTTATAAATCTCTCTAGGGGCCTTGTCCTGTGCCAGACACTAATGAAAACACTGGTGACTGAACTGCAGGGCTCATATTCAAAAGTAGTCTACATTGATATGGATTTGCTTCAGAAAAGAACAATTAGGCAAAGTTGAAAAAGTGGATCTACAAATATAACTGATCTGTAATGCAAGGAAGAACTGATCTATAATGCAAAACTAAACTAAGAACAATAACATTTTCACATTATTCTAAGTTATAGTGCCATTTATCATTCCATCTTCAATAGCCCCCTATGAGGTACAGAGTGAAATTGTTCAGGGCCCTGTATTCCATTTGTTGAAGCTGGAAGGTTGATCCATGTTGGCTCTCCACCTAATCACAGAATTAGTGGAGAAAGTGTTTATTTTAGCCAGCATTGATGGGCTCAGGATCTCTCTAACACCAGAGATGTGGAAGGCAGGAGAGCCATAAAATAAGACCCATGAACTGTCATGACTGAAAAGAAAAACACTGTGAGAGAAGAAAACCTAGGCAATACAGGGAGCTCAGCCACACGGTGAAATAAAGGTAAGAAAGAAGGGTCCATGGCAAATAACACAGGGATTCATCATTTAGACTGAATCAGAGAAGAGACCACAAGACAATAAGATGAAAAGCACCAGGTTAATGAGCTAATGTATAATAAATTAGCCCCTGTAGTGCCTGAAGAGAGAAGATGGAGCAGCTATGACACTCCCAGCTCTATCCCAACTCTTCTGGGTCCAAGGCAGCCTTCTGTGGAAAGGATCCTCAGGAGATATGTTCCATCTGACCTACCTTGTAAGGGACAGAAACAGAAGAATCACATTCTCACATTCAATGAGAGATTAAAATCTTCTCTATGATTCCTGGATTCATCTGTTCATTCACTCATTCATTTATTCAATGACACACATTAAATGTGTTTTCCATGATGTGAATCATGCCGTCATCAGTGAGTAAGGGGAACAAATCCTTCTTTCTGACTCATTTATTTTTCAATATGCCTGTCTCCCCACCCCCATGGACTCAATGAACATGAGTCTGAGCAAACTCTGGGAGACAGCGAAGGACAGAGAAGCCTGGTATGCTGCCGTCCATGCGGTCCCAAAAGAGTCAGACACGATTGAGCAACTGAACAGCAATGACAACCTCCTATGGACATTGAACAATATTTTATAAATCTCTCTAGGGGCCTTGTCCTGTGCCAGACACTAATGAAAACACTGGTGACTGAACTGCAGGGCTCATATTCAAAAGTAGTCTACATTGATATGGATTTGCTTCAGAAAAGAACAATTAGGCAAAGTTGAAAAAGTGGATCTACAAATATAACTGATCTGTAATGCAAGGAAGAACTGATCTATAATGCAAAACTAAACTAAGAACAATAACATTTTCACATTATTCTAAGTTATAGTGCCATTTATCATTCCATCTTCAATAGCCCCCTATGAGGTACAGAGTGAAATTGTTCAGGGCCCTGTATTCCATTTGTTGAAGCTGGAAGGTTGATCCATGTTGGCTCTCCACCTAATCACAGAATTAGTGGAGAAAGTGTTTATTTTAGCCAGCATTGATGGGCTCAGGATCTCTCTAACACCAGAGATGTGGAAGGCAGGAGAGCCATAAAATAAGACCCATGAACTGTCATGACTGAAAAGAAAAACACTGTGAGAGAAGAAAACCTAGGCAATACAGGGAGCTCAGCCACACGGTGAAATAAAGGTAAGAAAGAAGGGTCCATGGCAAATAACACAGGGATTCATCATTTAGACTGAATCAGAGAAGAGACCACAAGACAATAAGTTGAGAGACAAATGCAGCTGGTGTGGTTCCTGGGGAGGAGTGAGTGCTGGAAGTAAGTTTAGATTTTCATGGGTCAGGTAGGGGAAGTTAGAATTAAGCATAGATATATATAAGGGCAGAGGTGGGGGAAAAAAAACCAAAGAGACACAGAGATATAGAGACAGAACCAGCAGGCTAACTTGCCAGATGGGACGTGGGTGTGGAAAAAGAACAAAAGAAGATGGCTCCAAGACTAAGCTGGCAAGATGCACGTTTGTGTCTGCAGAAATATGTCCACAGAGCTGTCCTTTCTCTGTTCACTACTCTCACTATTTGGTTCTGGATCAACAGCAGCCAGTTGATTTTCAAACTGTCCCTTGTTGCACCATCTGTATATGCTCATCTTCTATTGCTAGCATTTCTCAGCTATCAGAGCTTCATCTGCAGCTGTTCTTGGCCCAATGTTATTTAACTTCAAACCCTAACATCCAACGATTGTTCAGCTATATTCTCCCCTCCACAGAGGGATTCAGGCCTCAAGGCTAAGAGTGACTCAGATAGCTTCAGAGTTCACTTTCCAAGAAATGTGCAGCCCAAGAGGCCAAACATATCTTAGAAGGGTCTGAAGAACCAAACTGTCCATCTGGGAAGGGCCAGAGAACCTGGAGGCCAGGATGCTTAAGAGGCTGAGTAACTGTGCCAAAGATATCATGCCGTGGTCCTTGGAATCTGTGACTAGTAGCTTTATGGCAAAAAGGACTTTACAAATGTGATCAGATTAAGGATGTAGAATTGGGGAGATTATCCTGTATTATCTTGATCAACTAAATGTAATCACAAGTTGACCTTGTTAGAGAGGAAGCAGGAGATCTGAGTACATTCAGGAGCCATAATAAGATGAACTGTCATGACTGAAAAGAAAAACACTGGGGAAAAAGAAGGAAAACCAAAAATGGAACAAAAAAAACACTGTGAGAGAAGAAAACCTAGGCAATACAGGGAGCTCAGCCACACGGTGAAATAAAGGTAAGAAAGAAGGGTCCATGGCAAATAACACAGGGATTCATCATTTAGACTGAATCAGAGAAGAGACCACAAGACAATAAGTTGAGAGACAAATGCAGCTGGTGTGGTTCCTGGGGAGGAGTGAGTGCTGGAAGTAAGTTTAGATTTTCATGGGTCAGGTAGGGGAAGTTAGAATTAAGCATAGATATATATAAGGGCAGAGGTGGGGGAAAAAAAACCAAAGAGACACAGAGATATAGAGACAGAACCAGCAGGCTAACTTGCCAGATGGGACGTGGGTGTGGAAAAAGAACAAAAGAAGATGGCTCCAAGACTAAGCTGGCAAGATGCACGTTTGTGTCTGCAGAAATATGTCCACAGAGCTGTCCTTTCTCTGTTCACTACTCTCACTATTTGGTTCTGGATCAACAGCAGCCAGTTGATTTTCAAACTGTCCCTTGTTGCACCATCTGTATATGCTCATCTTCTATTGCTAGCATTTCTCAGCTATCAGAGCTTCATCTGCAGCTGTTCTTGGCCCAATGTTATTTAACTTCAAACCCTAACATCCAACGATTGTTCAGCTATATTCTCCCCTCCACAGAGGGATTCAGGCCTCAAGGCTAAGAGTGACTCAGATAGCTTCAGAGTTCACTTTCCAAGAAATGTGCAGCCCAAGAGGCCAAACATATCTTAGAAGGGTCTGAAGAACCAAACTGTCCATCTGGGAAGGGCCAGAGAACCTGGAGGCCAGGATGCTTAAGAGGCTGAGTAACTGTGCCAAAGATATCATGCCGTGGTCCTTGGAATCTGTGACTAGTAGCTTTATGGCAAAAAGGACTTTACAAATGTGATCAGATTAAGGATGTAGAATTGGGGAGATTATCCTGTATTATCTTGATCAACTAAATGTAATCACAAGTTGACCTTGTTAGAGAGGAAGCAGGAGATCTGAGTACATTCGAAGAGAAGGCATGGTGATGGCAGAGCAGCAGCTGAATGACATCACCACAAGTCCCGGAATGTGGGTACCATCAAAGGGTGCAAGAAGCAAGGCCCTGAGCTTCCCTGGAGGTCCAGTGGGTAAAGAGTCTGCCTCACAGTGCAAGGGACACCGGTTCGATTCCTGGCCTGGGACGATCCCATTTGCCATGGAGCGGCTGGACCAGTGTGTCCAATTGCAAGCCAGCGCTCTGGAGCACATGGGCTCAGAGCCAGTGCTCGCCAATGAGAGAGGCTGCTGCGATTGGAGGCCCACACAGGCCAGAGAATTAAGATGGATGAAAATAAATAAATGAAGGACCAATAAAAGAGGCCAAAATTTAAAAAAAAAAAAAAAAAAAAAAGAGGACTGGAATCTTCCTTGGAGCCTCCAGAAGGAATCAGCCCTGCCACTACCTTGATTCTGGACCCCTAGGACTCATTTTAGACTGCTGGCCTCCAGTATTACAAGAGAATAAAATTCTGTTGTTTTAGTAATTTGTTACTGCAGCCATAAGAAACTACCACTAGACTTTTTCCTCAATTGGCTGAGATAGAGAGTAAAGCCCAATTGTTAAATTATTAAATTTAATATTAAATTATTATTTTCCTTGGAAGGAAAGCTATGATAAACCTAGATAGTGTATTAAAAAGCAGAAGCATCACTTTGCTGACAAAAGTCAAAACTATGGTTTTCCCAGTAGTCATGCATGGATGTGAGAGCTGAACCATAAAAAAGGCTGATTGTCGAAGAACTGATGCCTTTGAACTGTGGTGATGGAGAAGGCTCTTGAGAGCCCCCTGGACTGCAAGGAGATCAAACCAGTCAATCCAAAGGAAATTCATTGGAAGGACTGATGCTGAAGCTGAAGTTCCAATACTTTGGCCACCAGATGCGAAGTGATGACTCGCTGGAAAAGAACCTGATGTTGGGAAAAATAGAAGGCAAAAGGAGAAGGGGATGACAGAGGACGAGTTGGTTGGATGGTATCACTGAGTCAATGGACATGAGTTTGAGCGGGATCCAGGAGATGGTGAAGGGCAGGGAAACCTGGCATGCAGTCAGTCCATGGGGTTGCAAAGAGTCAGACATGACTGAGTGACTGAACTGAACTGATTAAACTGAACTCCTTTAGCCATATCAGCTTTCCAACAGTGGTTCAATGAAAACGTAACTTTCATGCTTTCCTCAAGAACCTAAAGTAGTACATGTATGTATCTATTCCCTCCATGGTCTCCCTCCATGGTCTCCTTCCCTTCATACCTACTATCCTCCACTCGCAAGTACTCAGCTACCTAACTACTCACCTTTTTGCTCTTTCCAATGCACCACCTGCTCCTCGTCCTGCCTCTGTTCACACAGGATCTCCCGTCAGAGCCAGAACTGTCCTGTTCTTTGATCTCCCTCCTTAAAATGCCCATCCATCCTTTGAAAAAGCAGAAATATTACTTCCTTTCCAATCTGTCCCTTTCTTTACAAAAAGGAGTTGCTCTCTACTTTGCACTCTCATGGCTTGAAATCAGTGAGCACAAACCACATCCTATTCATCATACACTCACTAGAGGATGAGCTCCCTGAGGATGGAGACTTTGTATCCTTCTCCTCAGCAAAGAACTTGCTGTGTGTTGGATATTAAGAGGATACAGGAGTGAAGGGAAGCATGAGCCTTTCTTCTCTACCTGGAGCCCACATTTTACACTTTGATTTTTTACACTTCTCCACTTTAAAAACCAAGTTCATCTGCCCCATTTTAACCATTTAACATCTTTAAGTGGGAAACCCTCCTTGAACAAAGTTATAAAATTCACACTTCATGAGAAAATTACACTGCAATTGCAGTGATGGCGTGTTAGGTTAAACTAAAATGCTGACAATTTGTCTTTTTGAAAATCTCTTCTCAAGCCAAGTTTTGTTAGAGATGAAATTTGATCCTTCTGGTAACAAAAATTCTGACCCACCACCTCCTTATACTGCCTAGTATTTCTACTTCAGTATGACATAGAGATCTAGATATACGTAAGTAAATGTTCAGCTATAGATTCTATGGGGCTTCCCTGATGGCTCAGTAGTAAAGAATTTTCTGTGAATGCAGGAGACACCAGTTCATTTCCTGAATTGGGAAGATCCCCTGGAGAAGGAAATAGCAACCCACTCCAGTATACTTGCGGGGAAATCCTATGAACTGAGGAGGCTGGCAGACTACAGTCCATGGGGTACAGAAGAGTTGGACATAGCTTAGTGATTAAACAACAATCTATTCTGTAGATCCAAAGGATGTGTCCTATATCTAGTACTTATAGTCACATAAGGCATATTTTCTGCATATGGGTAGAAGTGTTTGTGCATCAATATTAAATGGTGAAGGAGGCATAGGTTTAGTTTAACTTTCTGTGATTTATTCTTTGCATGACGTTAGGTAAATTCTTCAAAATGAAGTTTAGTTTCTATAACTGTAAAATGGGGATGAATAGCTACGTTTTAAGGTTATAATGAGAACTATCAAGCACAGGTAATAAAGCTTAGCATATACTGAGTGCTCAATAAGTGATATCTATCATTAATATATCCCTTAAATGCTCCTTATTTTTTAGAAAGATGTGTCTATGAATATTACCTTATACATGTCCTCAATACAAATGTGATATTGTGAAATATCATTAATGGCATAAACAAAGATAGCATTGAAAAAATTTAAAATATATATACATTTAAAGAAAAAGAGAAGTTGAATGATATATGAGTATCTTAAATCCCTCCTAGTACCACTGACTCCCTTGGACATCTACCCAATGAGATTCAGCCTCTTGTTTCAACTTTTCTCTAGGTCATTTTAGATCTAGCCTTCTTCACTACCATTCTGATTATTAATAGCTTATTAGCAACACACTATAAGTGATTCAAAAGTGCCTAATATGTTAGACCCTATTCTTTGGAAATTTAAATTTGGAAAGGTCACAGGAACAGACTATTTTATGGGAGTCAGAAAAGCAGGGCCCATTAAAAACTAGGAAATTCATGTGGGTGGACATGAAAGAAAAATCTGAGAATGAAGACTTTCTAATGAGCCACTGCCTGCTGCCTTCTGTCCCAGTCACCTGCCTGCTAACAAGGGTAGGCTGGCCCAGCTCCTACCTCCTTCTGATGTAGAATCTGGAGAATGGGTTGAGAGGGGCCGAATGGGAGACTGTGAGGAAAGCTGTAAGAAGAAGTGACAGGTTTCACAATAGTCATAATAAAGGGCTCACAGGGAAGGCAAGAGGGTGTAAAACCTTATAAGGCTGAGCAGTGGCAGAAAGTTTGGCCTTTGTTGTAGGCTGAAGCCCAAAATAGCCCACTCCAGTATACTTGCGGGGAAATCCTATGAACTGAGGAGGCTGGCAGACTACAGTCCATGGGGTACAGAAGAGTTGGACATAGCTTAGTGATTAAACAACAATCTATTCTGTAGATCCAAAGGATGTGTCCTATATCTAGTACTTATAGTCACATAAGGCATATTTTCTGCATATGGGTAGAAGTGTTTGTGCATCAATATTAAATGGTGAAGGAGGCATAGGTTTAGTTTAACTTTCTGTGATTTATTCTTTGCATGACGTTAGGTAAATTCTTCAAAATGAAGTTTAGTTTCTATAACTGTAAAATGGGGATGAATAGCTACGTTTTAAGGTTATAATGAGAACTATCAAGCACAGGTAATAAAGCTTAGCATATACTGAGTGCTCAATAAGTGATATCTATCATTAATATATCCCTTAAATGCTCCTTATTTTTTAGAAAGATGTGTCTATGAATATTACCTTATACATGTCCTCAATACAAATGTGATATTGTGAAATATCATTAATGGCATAAACAAAGATAGCATTGAAAAAATTTAAAATATATATACATTTAAAGAAAAAGAGAAGTTGAATGATATATGAGTATCTTAAATCCCTCCTAGTACCACTGACTCCCTTGGACATCTACCCAATGAGATTCAGCCTCTTGTTTCAACTTTTCTCTAGGTCATTTTAGATCTAGCCTTCTTCACTACCATTCTGATTATTAATAGCTTATTAGCAACACACTATAAGTGATTCAAAAGTGCCTAATATGTTAGACCCTATTCTTTGGAAATTTAAATTTGGAAAGGTCACAGGAACAGACTATTTTATGGGAGTCAGAAAAGCAGGGCCCATTAAAAACTAGGAAATTCATGTGGGTGGACATGAAAGAAAAATCTGAGAATGAAGACTTTCTAATGAGCCACTGCCTGCTGCCTTCTGTCCCAGTCACCTGCCTGCTAACAAGGGTAGGCTGGCCCAGCTCCTACCTCCTTCTGATGTAGAATCTGGAGAATGGGTTGAGAGGGGCTGAATGGGAGACTGTGAGGAAATCTGTAAGAATAAGTGACAGGTTTCACAATATTCATAATAAAGGGCTCACGCAGGGAAGGCAAGAGGGTGTAAAACCTTATAAGGCTGAGCAGTGGCAGAAAGTTTGGCCTTTGTTGTAGGAATGGGTGGGGGGAGAAAAGGAAAAGGAAAGGCCAATGTAGAACTGGATCCCCTTGAAAATTCTTTCAAAGATGCAGGTAAAAATCAATTTCTTTTTATTTCTAGTTGGACAGTAATTGAGCCTCTCCAACTTGACCTCCTTAAGAAACAGAAGCCTCTGGTTTTACCAGAGTTATTTAAGAAAACAGAGGATGCATTAATTAGTACTTTGTGAAAGTTGAGCCGTTCAAGAACCCTACAGGCTCTCACTCTAATGCCACAAGTTGAAGCCAGCAACCTGCAATGGTGGACCCTGGAGTGTTCATCTCCTTCAAGGTCAATGTCCTGACCTGGTCCTCTTAAACAGCATTAAACCTAGGTGCCCGATGTAAGCATGCTTTTTCAGGTTCTGGGTCCCAGTTTTGTCCTAACTACAGCTCTAAATTTCATTCAAGTCTGACTCTGCTGATTTGCAAAATCGACCTCTGGCTTCTCTATCTCTCTGACTGCTCTCATCCTTTTTGGTCTCAAGTGTTCAGGACTGGCCTAGACCTAGTCACATAATTCTTCCTCAGGCAGCTTTTACCCTGGCCCTGGATCTCAGATAATGTGAATGTTTTAATTAATCCAGGACAAGTTCATGGAGGAAAGAAAATCTCATAAACTATTTGAATGAGGGCTCAGATATTGAAAGGCGTGAACAGTCAGATTTGGTAAGGAGGCCAGAGCTTTCCAAGGAGGAGGAGGAAGAGGAGGGGGAATGAATATTTTTAGCCAAAGTGGCTTCACCTTGATCGCCACGCCTCTATGACAATAATCTATTTTGCCTAAGCCTTTCTTTTTAAGCCCAGAGCTCATGTTTATAGCAACAATGTATCTTGCTGGAGAACATTTCCCCTTCTTGACTAGTACCTATGTTATCTAAAGATGTATGTTGTGGGTGTGGGTTTGAAAAACCTTTTTGGGAAGAATGCTAAAGTCAACTCAGTGCCTCACCCAAACTAGCTTCTGAGGTTACTCTTCTATCCCTCTTCCAAAGAATAAGTGACAGGTTTCACAATATTCATAATAAAGGGCTCACAGGGAAGGCAAGAGGGTGTAAAACCTTATAAGGCTGAGCAGTGGCAGAAAGTTTGGCCTTTGTTGTAGGAATGGGTGGGGGGAGAAAAGGAAAAGGAAAGGCCAATGTAGAACTGGATCCCCTTGAAAATTCTTTCAAAGATGCAGGTAAAAATCAATTTCTTTTTATTTCTAGTTGGACAGTAATTGAGCCTCTCCAACTTGACCTCCTTAAGAAACAGAAGCCTCTGGTTTTACCAGAGTTATTTAAGAAAACAGAGGATGCATTAATTAGTACTTTGTGAAAGTTGAGCCGTTCAAGAACCCTACAGGCTCTCACTCTAATGCCACAAGTTGAAGCCAGCAACCTGCAATGGTGGACCCTGGAGTGTTCATCTCCTTCAAGGTCAATGTCCTGACCTGGTCCTCTTAAACAGCATTAAACCTAGGTGCCCGATGTAAGCATGCTTTTTCAGGTTCTGGGTCCCAGTTTTGTCCTAACTACAGCTCTAAATTTCATTCAAGTCTGACTCTGCTGATTTGCAAAATCGACCTCTGGCTTCTCTATCTCTCTGACTGCTCTCATCCTTTTTGGTCTCAAGTGTTCAGGACTGGCCTAGACCTAGTCACATAATTCTTCCTCAGGCAGCTTTTACCCTGGCCCTGGATCTCAGATAATGTGAATGTTTTAATTAATCCAGGACAAGTTCATGGAGGAAAGAAAATCTCATAAACTATTTGAATGAGGGCTCAGATATTGAAAGGCGTGAACAGTCAGATTTGGTAAGGAGGCCAGAGCTTTCCAAGGAGGAGGAGGAAGAGGAGGGGGAATGAATATTTTTAGCCAAAGTGGCTTCACCTTGATCGCCACGCCTCTATGACAATAATCTATTTTGCCTAAGCCTTTCTTTTTAAGCCCAGAGCTCATGTTTATAGCAACAATGTATCTTGCTGGAGAACATTTCCCCTTCTTGACTAGTACCTATGTTATCTAAAGATGTATGTTGTGGGTGTGGGTTTGGTAAGAACTTTATTACCTTAAAATATTCTTTTGATCAAATGTCAATGACCGACTGGTCTAAATGTCAACTCAGTGCCTCACCCAAACTAGCTTCTGAGGTTACTCTTCTATCCCTCTTCCAGTTCCTTTAGCTGGAAGTCTTACTATTCCTTTTTTCTTTAATAAAACTTTTCCTGCATGAAGCTCTTTACCATCTGAGCCCCCATGGAAACCCTCCTGCATGAAGCTCTGAGTGACCAAAGCCAAGTCTTTTTGATCCCAATGTGAAATTTTCTTCTTTGAAGATCAAGAATCCAACACCGTTCACAATAAGCTATCTACCATCATCTATTGTAAGGGTTAGGAGGGAAAGGGGCAGGGCACAATTTTTGAAAAGGACAACAAGCCCAAGGACACAGCATAAACCCATTAGAATCAAATGGGTCCAAGATGGCAGACCAGACCTTGATCCTCAGGCAGCAAGCTAAATGACACACCCAGAGGCGCCGTGATAGTTCTGCCTTTTTCCTAAAAGAGTTGGAATAACCCTCCCACTCATTAGCATATGGAATTACCCAGCCTATAAAAGCTAAGAATGCCATGTTTTCGGGGCCACTGGATTTGCTCTGCCATGGCCCACACTCTTGTCTGTGGAGTGTGCTTTCTCTGACTCTGAATAAATCCATTTCTTACCTATCACTTTGTCTCTTGCTGAATTCTTCTCGGCAAAGAGACATGAAGAACCTAAACCTCAGTGGGTCCAGACACTGGGTGAGTGATTTTAATTACCAGGGTTTTGGCTGGGTTCAAGTCCCAGCCGAAGTCCCAAGCAGGGTCTAGGCTGGGTTTGAGTCCTGGCCGTGTGGGTTCAAGTCCCAAATAGGGTCTAGGCTGGGTTCGAGTCCCGGCCGAAGTCCCAAACAGGTTCTAGGCTGGGTTCAAGTCCCGGACGAAGTCCCAAACAGGGTCTAGGCTGGGTTCGAGTCCTGGCCGCGTGGGTTCAAGCCCCAAATAGTGTCTAGGCTGGGTTCGAGTCCTGGCCGAAGTCCCAAGCAGGGTTTAGGCTGGGTTCAAGTCCCAAACAGGTTTGATTAAGTCTGGGCCCTGGGTTTAAGTCTCAAATTAAGGTTAAACACTTTCAAATATCAATATTTTAAGGAGAGATTAGAACAAAACTCAAAATAATTTCATTAATATGAGTTTAAATGTGCATGCTTAAAGGTTAGAGTGTATTCAGAATGGGGTACGGTGCCAACCTGCTTTAAAATGAAAGTAAAAGCTAGTGAGGAGGAAACAGAAGAAACAATTCACATCCTGGTCCCTCACATGGTTCTTTTCCTCAACTGATATGCACTCCACTCCTTTGGGGGTAACTCTGCTCCTTGGCTAAGAGAGCAGTAGGCGAGTGAGTCCCATTATCCTCTACCATCAAAAAAGCAAGTGAATCATTAAGCCAAGAGCTGGATTGTTGTTGGGTCTGGTTGAAAGAGATAGCAGGCTGGAGAGAATGCAATAGCTGTCTTCAATTTTTTCTACAGAACTCTTGCTGGAACAATTTTTTGCCTTGCTTTTTATTTAAAAATGTTGCCAAAATGCGGCTGCTCTGGCTGCCCATTCTTGAGCCAGGCATTTTGTGTGGGAGTGATTGAAGTGGGCAATTAGATCCCCCTCTAGTTCCTCTTCAATTTCCTTTGGTAGACATTTATTTCTTCACTGCACAATAAAAAAGGATTTTTGAACAGGAGGAAAAAAGTTCATTTCATTTTGTCTGTGGAGTGTGCTTTCTCTGACTCTGAATAAATCCATTTCTTACCTATCACTTTGTCTCTTGCTGAATTCTTCTCGGCAAAGAGACATGAAGAACCTAAACCTCAGTGGGTCCAGACACTGGGTGAGTGATTTTAATTACCAGGGTTTTGGCTGGGTTCAAGTCCCAGCCGAAGTCCCAAGCAGGGTCTAGGCTGGGTTTGAGTCCTGGCCGTGTGGGTTCAAGTCCCAAATAGGGTCTAGGCTGGGTTCGAGTCCCGGCCGAAGTCCCAAACAGGTTCTAGGCTGGGTTCAAGTCCCGGACGAAGTCCCAAACAGGGTCTAGGCTGGGTTCGAGTCCTGGCCGCGTGGGTTCAAGCCCCAAATAGTGTCTAGGCTGGGTTCGAGTCCTGGCCGAAGTCCCAAGCAGGGTTTAGGCTGGGTTCAAGTCCCAAACAGGTTTGATTAAGTCTGGGCCCTGGGTTTAAGTCTCAAATTAAGGTTAAACACTTTCAAATATCAATATTTTAAGGAGAGATTAGAACAAAACTCAAAATAATTTCATTAATATGAGTTTAAATGTGCATGCTTAAAGGTTAGAGTGTATTCAGAATGGGGTACGGTGCCAACCTGCTTTAAAATGAAAGTAAAAGCTAGTGAGGAGGAAACAGAAGAAACAATTCACATCCTGGTCCCTCACATGGTTCTTTTCCTCAACTGATATGCACTCCACTCCTTTGGGGGTAACTCTGCTCCTTGGCTAAGAGAGCAGTAGGCGAGTGAGTCCCATTATCCTCTACCATCAAAAAAGCAAGTGAATCATTAAGCCAAGAGCTGGATTGTTGTTGGGTCTGGTTGAAAGAGATAGCAGGCTGGAGAGAATGCAATAGCTGTCTTCAATTTTTTCTACAGAACTCTTGCTGGAACAATTTTTTGCCTTGCTTTTTATTTAAAAATGTTGCCAAAATGCGGCTGCTCTGGCTGCCCATTCTTGAGCCAGGCATTTTGTGTGGGAGTGATTGAAGTGGGCAATTAGATCCCCCTCTAGTTCCTCTTCAATTTCCTTTGGTAGACATTTATTTCTTCACTGCACAATAAAAAAGGATTTTTGAACAGGAGGAAAAAAGTTCATTTCATTTTATCCTTTTTGAATTCAGGATAGATCATGGAGATGTGTGCTTCCTGCTACACTGATGATTTTAGAAAGGAAAACAGAAGCAGCATTTTGATTAGGAGGCATGAGAGAAAGAAAAAGACAAATACTCCCTTAGTCTCTGTCCACCTTGCGGGGTTGCTGGTACCCTGAATTGTTCTGCCCCACACACTTCATGAGTGAAAAAGTGTTCAAAACCACATGTTTTCCAATATTCTAATTATAGGCGTTCTACACTGAACTCTCAGATGAACATAAATAGCATACCAAAAGGTGTTCATCCATTCATCCCTAACTTTGTCAATAATGATGCCAAAATGTAAATATATCTCTCCCTACCCACAGGTGCACAAGTGCTCCATCTGTATTCTCCCTTCAGACTCCACGTTTTATCACTTCCCCTCCCTTCTTGGTCCATTTCTACTCCTCTTAGTTGCTAGGACACTGAATGAGAAAGGAATGTCCTTGAGTGGAGACTTCCAACTGCTGCCCAGGTTTACTAAGGAGAAACTTAGGACTTGGTCATTCCAGCCCCCGAGCACTCTAACATCTGAAGCCACACTTCACAGATTTCAAAAGCTTTCCTACTGAGCCCCTGTTTTATCAGTTTTGTGGTGTCCAAGGATGAAAGAACAAGTCAAACCAGGAGGGTCTTGGAATGCAACACTCTTACTGTCCTCCCCTCCCCCAGGCTATAATATACCGCCCAATCCTTAAGACCTCTATGCCACTCTTTGGACCCTACTGTCTTTCCCTCATGGTGTAGTCATCACTCTACCCCACCAGTACACTGTCCAATCAGCAATGATCCTTAAGACCCCTTTGCCACTCCTTAGACCCCAGGTACAAAATGGATCAAAGACACCTGCTTAGGGTCAGTTCTCCTTTGAGCAGACTTGCTGGTCTAGCAGTGTCTTCCACTTTAACAACGTTGGCTCTCCCCTGAGCCGGCCCCCTGTGACACCTGCTGTTCTCACAGTGTCTCCCACTGTCTCCCTTAATCCAGCACGCTGTACTGGCAGCGACTCTTCCTTCCCCCACTCTAATAAACTTACTTTCTTCTCACTCTATTTTGTGTCTGGAAATTCTTTTCCAACCCGCGCACAGACCTTGACAAGTTTGTTATGGTTTTGTGGCCCTTCATTTTCCAAATTTGCTTGAGGTACCAGCAAATGAGACCTAAATTTAAATCCAACAAGCAGATATTTTCATCTTAAATTACCAGGGCCAATTTAAAGACAAGATAGAGGAGAGACTTTGCTGCTTACTGGTTGGTGTTATCTTTGCCCATTTGACTGCTCATGACAGCCTCCATTTCTGAAGAGAATCATGTGAAGAAGTGGGTAATCTGGTCACGTCTGAATATGTCATTTTAGCACCCAAGGCGCCTTGTACACTCCCACTGTGTAACTGTGTTTCCCTGTGCTCAGTACATAAATAGCATGTGTCATCCATTCATCCCTAACTTTGTCAATAATGATGCCAAAATGTAAATATATCTCTCCCTACCCACAGGTGCACAAGTGCTCCATCTGTATTCTCCCTTCAGACTCCACGTTTTATCACTTCCCCTCCCTTCTTGGTCCATTTCTACTCCTCTTAGTTGCTAGGACACTGAATGAGAAAGGAATGTCCTTGAGTGGAGACTTCCAACTGCTGCCCAGGTTTACTAAGGAGAAACTTAGGACTTGGTCATTCCAGCCCCCGAGCACTCTAACATCTGAAGCCACACTTCACAGATTTCAAAAGCTTTCCTACTGAGCCCCTGTTTTATCAGTTTTGTGGTGTCCAAGGATGAAAGAACAAGTCAAACCAGGAGGGTCTTGGAATGCAACACTCTTACTGTCCTCCCCTCCCCCAGGCTATAATATACCGCCCAATCCTTAAGACCTCTATGCCACTCTTTGGACCCTACTGTCTTTCCCTCATGGTGTAGTCATCACTCTACCCCACCAGTACACTGTCCAATCAGCAATGATCCTTAAGACCCCTTTGCCACTCCTTAGACCCCAGGTACAAAATGGATCAAAGACACCTGCTTAGGGTCAGTTCTCCTTTGAGCAGACTTGCTGGTCTAGCAGTGTCTTCCACTTTAACAACGTTGGCTCTCCCCTGAGCCGGCCCCCTGTGACACCTGCTGTTCTCACAGTGTCTCCCACTGTCTCCCTTAATCCAGCACGCTGTACTGGCAGCGACTCTTCCTTCCCCCACTCTAATAAACTTACTTTCTTCTCACTCTATTTTGTGTCTGGAAATTCTTTTCCAACCCGCGCACAGACCTTGACAAGTTTGTTATGGTTTTGTGGCCCTTCATTTTCCAAATTTGCTTGAGGTACCAGCAAATGAGACCTAAATTTAAATCCAACAAGCAGATATTTTCATCTTAAATTACCAGGGCCAATTTAAAGACAAGATAGAGGAGAGACTTTGCTGCTTACTGGTTGGTGTTATCTTTGCCCATTTGACTGCTCATGACAGCCTCCATTTCTGAAGAGAATCATGTGAAGAAGTGGGTAATCTGGTCACGTCTGAATATGTCATTTTAGCACCCAAGGCGCCTTGTACACTCCCACTGTGTAACTGTGTTTCCCTGTGCTCAGTACTCTCTGTCCATGGCCTGCTAGAGATACCTGCCTAAAGATCACCACTACAGTGTACAAAGAGGGGCAGTACTCAGTCACATGGACATGTCCCTCAGGATCTCTGAGGCTGAAAAGAATGCTTGTGAAGAGCTACAGTGTGTGTGTGTGCATGTGTGCGCACACACTCATGTGCCCTCACTCAGTCAGGCCCAAATTTTTGTGACTCTTTAGACCACAGCCAACCAAGCTACTCTGTCCATTAGATTTTCCAGGCAAGAACACTAGAGTGAGTTGTCATTTTCTCCTGCATTTCCAACCCAGGGTTTGAACCAGTGTCTCCAGCATCTCCTGTATTTAGCAGGCAGATTCTTTACCTCCCTGAGGCCCCTGGGAAGCCCCATGGAAATGGCATCTCATTCCAGTATTTGTACCTGGAAAATCCCATGGACAGAAAAGCCTGGTGGGTTACAGTCCAAAGAATCAGATATGACTGACCATGCATGCACACACACACACACACACACACACACACACACACACACACACACCTCCTTTCCAGAGAAATCATCATTTTACAAATGAAAGTATAGACAGACTACTGAGGAGTGAATTTCCAAGCTCTATCTGACTCTCTCCTGTTACCACTCTCTACAGAGGCCACCTCATTGTCTAACCTCAGTCACCCTGTGTTTAGGGAATGTAAATCAACGCAAATTTCAGCCTCAACTAAACAACTGTTAGGGTAAACCTGCTGCCAAAGTATTTCCGAAACAAGTAGCACCAATACAATGCTTTGCTCGAAGACTTTTGATAAACATGCATTGGATCAGCAAACATATAAAATAAATGAATAATTCTTTGCATCCACCCATGGTTTGGGTTATCTGTTGTATGAGATTATTTTAAAGACAAGATAGAGGAGAGACTTTGCTGCTTACTGGTTGGTGTTATCTTTGCCCATTTGACTGCTCATGACAGCCTCCATTTCTGAAGAGAATCATGTGAAGAAGTGGGTAATCTGGTCACGTCTGAATATGTCATTTTAGCACCCAAGGCGCCTTGTACACTCCCACTGTGTAACTGTGTTTCCCTGTGCTCAGTACTCTCTGTCCATGGCCTGCTAGAGATACCTGCCTAAAGATCACCACTACAGTGTACAAAGAGGGGCAGTACTCAGTCACATGGACATGTCCCTCAGGATCTCTGAGGCTGAAAAGAATGCTTGTGAAGAGCTACAGTGTGTGTGTGTGCATGTGTGCGCACACACTCATGTGCCCTCACTCAGTCAGGCCCAAATTTTTGTGACTCTTTAGACCACAGCCAACCAAGCTACTCTGTCCATTAGATTTTCCAGGCAAGAACACTAGAGTGAGTTGTCATTTTCTCCTGCATTTCCAACCCAGGGTTTGAACCAGTGTCTCCAGCATCTCCTGTATTTAGCAGGCAGATTCTTTACCTCCCTGAGGCCCCTGGGAAGCCCCATGGAAATGGCATCTCATTCCAGTATTTGTACCTGGAAAATCCCATGGACAGAAAAGCCTGGTGGGTTACAGTCCAAAGAATCAGATATGACTGACCATGCATGCACACACACACACACACACACACACACACACACACACACACACACCTCCTTTCCAGAGAAATCATCATTTTACAAATGAAAGTATAGACAGACTACTGAGGAGTGAATTTCCAAGCTCTATCTGACTCTCTCCTGTTACCACTCTCTACAGAGGCCACCTCATTGTCTAACCTCAGTCACCCTGTGTTTAGGGAATGTAAATCAACGCAAATTTCAGCCTCAACTAAACAACTGTTAGGGTAAACCTGCTGCCAAAGTATTTCCGAAACAAGTAGCACCAATACAATGCTTTGCTCGAAGACTTTTGATAAACATGCATTGGATCAGCAAACATATAAAATAAATGAATAATTCTTTGCATCCACCCATGGTTTGGGTTATCTGTTGTATTAGATTATTTTCTCCATTTAACCCTTCTTTTAGTTAGGTAATTGAAAATGTACTATAATCTGAGTTGTCCTAAGAGCACACAAAATAGGAATCAGAATGTTGGGAAGGAAAATGGATTATCTGCTTCACAAAAATTTGTGTGTTATTTTCTCTCTTTTTTTTAAAGATTTATTTATTTATTTATCTGAGATGGGTGGCGTGGGGAGGGAGGGGGCAGGCAGGCTACTTCTATTGGTCTTTCAATTGTCTATTTTCATCCATCTTTGTTCTTTGGCCCATGGTGTGGGCCTCCCATCGTGGTGGCCTCTGTTGTCGCAGAGCACCGGCTCGGGTGCATGTGCTCCAGAGCTCCGGCTGGGTAATTGGACACATCAGTCCAGCTGCTCCGCGGCACATGGGATCTTTCCGGGCCAGGGACCAAACTGGCGCCCCCTGCACTGCAAGGTGGTGTCCTTACCCACTGGACTACCAGGGAAGCCCTGTGTGTTATCTTAAAGGGCTCACTGTTTTATGTACACATGAGAAGTTAGATAACCTTGGAGGGCAATCAGAATGTCCTATACTACCCAGTGGTTCTTTCTTTCTTTCTTTTTGTTTTTAAGGTATGAAGGAAATAGCATTAAATGCCTACAATGTTTGCTTTTACATATATTATCTAGCTTAACACTCAACACATCTTTGGGTAGTATAATACTATCTTAATTTAAAAATAAAGTATAGACAGACTACTGAGGAGTGAATTTCCAAGCTCTATCTGACTCTCTCCTGTTACCACTCTCTACAGAGGCCACCTCATTGTCTAACCTCAGTCACCCTGTGTTTAGGGAATGTAAATCAACGCAAATTTCAGCCTCAACTAAACAACTGTTAGGGTAAACCTGCTGCCAAAGTATTTCCGAAACAAGTAGCACCAATACAATGCTTTGCTCGAAGACTTTTGATAAACATGCATTGGATCAGCAAACATATAAAATAAATGAATAATTCTTTGCATCCACCCATGGTTTGGGTTATCTGTTGTATTAGATTATTTTCTCCATTTAACCCTTCTTTTAGTTAGGTAATTGAAAATGTACTATAATCTGAGTTGTCCTAAGAGCACACAAAATAGGAATCAGAATGTTGGGAAGGAAAATGGATTATCTGCTTCACAAAAATTTGTGTGTTATCTCTCTCTCTCTCTCTTTTTTTTAAAGATTTATTTATTTATTTATCTGAGATGGGTGGCGTGGGGAGGGAGGGGGCAGGCAGGCTACTTCTATTGGTCTTTCAATTGTCTATTTTCATCCATCTTTGTTCTTTGGCCCATGGTGTGGGCCTCCCATCGTGGTGGCCTCTGTTGTCGCAGAGCACCGGCTCGGGTGCATGTGCTCCAGAGCTCCGGCTGGGTAATTGGACACATCAGTCCAGCTGCTCCGCGGCACATGGGATCTTTCCGGGCCAGGGACCAAACTGGCGCCCCCTGCACTGCAAGGTGGTGTCCTTACCCACTGGACTACCAGGGAAGCCCTGTGTGTTATCTTAAAGGGCTCACTGTTTTATGTACACATGAGAAGTTAGATAACCTTGGAGGGCAATCAGAATGTCCTATACTACCCAGTGGTTCTTTCTTTCTTTCTTTTTGTTTTTAAGGTATGAAGGAAATAGCATTAAATGCCTACAATGTTTGCTTTTACATATATTATCTAGCTTAACACTCAACACATCTTTGGGTAGTATAATACTATCTTAATTTAAAAAATAAAATGAACTGAGGCCCAGAAAAAGTAGTGCAGGAACTAATTCAAAAATAGCCTCCAATCTGCCAAAGCTAGCTATGCTCAGCGTTTGTGGAATTTTTCTGTACAGATCACATATGCCTATGGAAGTTCCTAGTGATATTGCTTTATTGAGGGTTTTATATGGCCAGATACCATTCTCAGTGGTTTGTATGGATTTACTCATGAGACGGAGACTGTATTTTCTCCACTTTACATGGAGAAAATGTACCACAGAAAGGTTAAAAACTTGTCCCAAATCACACATCTAGTGAGTAGTAGGTCCCAGATTTAAACTCCAGAAACCTAATTTGAGAGTTTGCTCATTCATGTCTGATTCTATGTGTTCCAATGAACTGTAGCCTTCCAGGCTCCTCTGTCTGTGGAATTCTCCAGGCAAGAGTACTGGAGTAAGGTGCCAATTCCTTTTCCAGGGGAATAGCCCAGCTAGTAAGGAATATGTCTGCAATTCAGGAGACCCCGGTTTGATTTCTGATTAGGGAAGATCCCCTGGGGAAGAGAATGGCGACACACTCCAGTATTCTTGCCTGGAGAATCCCATGGACAGAGGATCCTGGTGGGCTACAGTCCATGGGGTCACACAGAGCTGGGCACAGCCAAATGACTGTTCACTTCACTTCTCCATGGAATCTTCCCAGGCCAGGATTGAACCCAGATCTCTTGAATTGCAGGCAGATGCTCTACTGTTTGAGCCACCAGGGCAGCCCTATGTTCATAAATATGCTGTCTTATAGAGCTCCTCAGAAGGGACTGAACAGATAAACCTTCAGAAAAAAAGACTGACCCTAGGCGTTACTGATTCTATGCACCAGTCAATATCTTTAGGGACAATGTCCTTTATTTTCTCTTTCTCTCTCATTTGAGGTACTATCCAATAGAAATTACTGCATTTATGGGAATATTCTATATTTTCTATAGTATTCAATATGGTCAGCACTGGCCACGTGTCCTTACTGAGCATTTGAAATGTTATTAGAGCAACTGAGGAGTTGAATTTCTAACTATGTTTAATTGTAATGAATTTAAATTTCAGCAGTTACATGTCTTGTGAGACTCCAGTGGACTGTGGTAAGGCCTACTGTTTGTTGACCATCTATTAGCTCATTCAAGGTTCAATAATCATCCCCATGTACAGATTCAAATAACTCATTTTACATAGTGTAACTGGCTTACCACATACCATGTAGCATGTAAATACAACAGGTAGGAATAGAAATTAAGGGTTTTAAAAATGATCTAAGACAAAAAAGAAAAATAGCAAAGATTCTTTTACCATGAATGTAAATTTAAAAGGCGGGACCTCTGGTTTTCCTAAATATTTTTTCCCAGAGTCTGGCTCTTAGAAGTAGATGCTCAATAAAAATTTGTTGAATGAAAGAGTAGAAAAAATACACAGTTATAATCTTGGTCCATTATACAAAGAACTGTAGCCAACTATCTTTCATCTTTACTAAGAATTGCCTGGAAGATTTAGACAAGATGAAAAAATTTCCATGTTTCTAGAGGATATTAAAATTTGTATTCTGAATGTATGTAAAAATAACATTTTTTTCTGATCCAAATGTAATGAATTTGCTATGCCCCAAAACTCCAAAACAATGGACTGATTAAGTTCATCCTTTATACCTCTGAGATATATTCATGTCAAATTAGAAGATGCTACAGTCCATGGGGTCACACAGAGCTGGGCACAGCCAAATGACTGTTCACTTCACTTCTCCATGGAATCTTCCCAGGCCAGGATTGAACCCAGATCTCTTGAATTGCAGGCAGATGCTCTACTGTTTGAGCCACCAGGGCAGCCCTATGTTCATAAATATGCTGTCTTATAGAGCTCCTCAGAAGGGACTGAACAGATAAACCTTCAGAAAAAAAGACTGACCCTAGGCGTTACTGATTCTATGCACCAGTCAATATCTTTAGGGACAATGTCCTTTATTTTCTCTTTCTCTCTCATTTGAGGTACTATCCAATAGAAATTACTGCATTTATGGGAATATTCTATATTTTCTATAGTATTCAATATGGTCAGCACTGGCCACGTGTCCTTACTGAGCATTTGAAATGTTATTAGAGCAACTGAGGAGTTGAATTTCTAACTATGTTTAATTGTAATGAATTTAAATTTCAGCAGTTACATGTCTTGTGAGACTCCAGTGGACTGTGGTAAGGCCTACTGTTTGTTGACCATCTATTAGCTCATTCAAGGTTCAATAATCATCCCCATGTACAGATTCAAATAACTCATTTTACATAGTGTAACTGGCTTACCACATACCATGTAGCATGTAAATACAACAGGTAGGAATAGAAATTAAGGGTTTTAAAAATGATCTAAGACAAAAAAAGAAAAATAGCAAAGATTCTTTTACCATGAATGTAAATTTAAAAGGCGGCGGGACCTCTGGTTTTCCTAAATATTTTTTCCCAGAGTCTGGCTCTTAGAAGTAGATGCTCAATAAAAATTTGTTGAATGAAAGAGTAGAAAAAATACACAGTTATAATCTTGGTCCATTATACAAAGAACTGTAGCCAACTATCTTTCATCTTTACTAAGAATTGCCTGGAAGATTTAGACAAGATGAAAAAATTTCCATGTTTCTAGAGGATATTAAAATTTGTATTCTGAATGTATGTAAAAATAACATTTTTTTCTGATCAAAATGCAATGAATTTGATATGCTCCCAAACTACAGAACAAAGGACTGATTAAGTTCATCCTTTATACCTCTGAGATAATCATTCATTGTCAAATTTAGAAAGATCCTATAAGAAATGACAAGTATTTCCAGAGTCAAAGCAATTTCTGAAAGGAATTCTTGCCAAACATATTTCACTTGGGGAGTGAGTCACAGAAAGGGCACGTTTATTCCCTAATTACAGGTCTCTTGATTAAGAAGGTTACAGCAAATCATTTTTGGGTTATTTAAAACTGTGTACATTTCCTATCTCTCTTAGCTTCATTTATAAAGCTCTTCAGAGTAAAAGTATTTGTAATCTCCATCTGTTTATTGTGTTTTTTTTTTTTTAATTTTGGTTTCTTGTATTGAGTTTTTTATTTACTTGTTTTCATTCATCTTTATTCTTTGGCCTGTGTGGGCCTCCCATTGCAGTGGCCTCCCTTGTTGCAGAGCACTGGCTCTGGGTGCATGCGCTCCAGAGAGGGGGACTGGTAATTGGACACACCAGTCCAGCAGCTCTGCAGCACATGGGATCTTCCCGGGCCAGGGATTGAACTGGTGCCCCTTGCACTGCAAGGTGAACTCTTTACCCACTGGACCAGCAGGGAAGCCATCCATTTAGTTTAATGAGTGCTTTCCACATGCTTTTTGATCCTCAATTATGGTTTACTAACATTGACTTGGAAAAGATAATGGATGCTTTAAAGGAATTATGACTATTGAGGCACTGCTGTGGAAGTCAGCATCTTCTAAGTGACTGTGTTGCACACGTCTTTCATCCCTTTGGTCTGTGATGTTCTGGAGCAGGAATCATATTTGTCCTGATCACGATTACCATTCTCAGGGCTGGTATGGAATCTTTGGTGAGTAGAGCATTGACAAAATATGTTGGATGAATGATTGAATGAATTCCAAGATGGCCGAGGACATTACATTTTTCTGATTTTATTTTTTTAGGTGGGAAATGTGAGTCCAGGGAAAATTAAATTTTTCTTTATAGCCACCAAACAAAACAGTAGTAGAATCGTAAGTACTGAAATAAAAAGGAATAAAATCTCTAGAAACTGCCCCACTCCACTAGCTTTTAAATATGTTCTTCTTTGGGGATTTCCTGGTGGTCCAGACTCTGAGTTCCCAATGCTGAGAGCCTGGGTTTGGGCCCTGTTAAGGGAACTAGATTCCATGTGTTGAAACTAAAGATCCTGCATGCAGCAATGGAGATCCCACCTGCCACAGCAAAGATCAGAGATGCCTTGTGCCACAACTAAGACCTAGCAAGTCAAATAAATTAAAAAAATTTCTTTTTTTAAATATGTACTTCTTTGAGAAGCTTCTGAATCAGCAAAGGTTGAGTCAGGAAATAGCACCTGAGGTACTTCAATGACTTTATTGTTGGGTATGGATTTCACCAGTGATGGAAAAGCCAAGGAGCCTATTGGGGGTGGGGGTGGGGTGACAGTCAAGAGATGAGAAAAAGCAAGAGCCTTACAGGAAGAAGTCAGTGTTTCCAGTGCCAAGGAGTTGGGCCACCTGGAGGATGCCTGAACAGTTGGATTACCCAACAGGATCGGCAGCCAGGCAGGAGACTCAGCAGCTAGTGCTGCAAACACTACTCAGAGCGGAAAGATGATGGAGGAGGATCATGATTTATCTCTTCCTCTGACCTTTAAGTTTTCCAACTTCTCTCCCCTCTGGCCTCCTTGGAAGCCAGAAGGCAAGGGATCCAGGAAAATATTGTTCCCTGAATCACAGTGCAAGGAAGAGAAGGACAGAAAATGCATGTAGAAAAAACAGACAGACAAGTCACACACCTGTTCTTATGCCTTCTGGCACAGTGAGCTTCTCCCTCTTAGGTATCTGTACAGCCTTCCAGTCAGAGAATCATTATAACTCTCATCAAAGTATATACTTAGGCTTTGCTTTCATATCTGTCTCTACTTACACCTTTTGATTTCCCCAGCACTAGTACTGCAACATTTGAGTAAAAGATTTTTTGAATGAATGGCTACATAAGTAACTGATTTCATTCAATTTCAATAAAGGCTTATGGAGCATTTACACTGGGCCACAAAGTTCTGGTGGATTCCATCTAGGTGATTTCACTCACTGAATGTTTTGAAAGGCCATACCTGCCTATTGCATGTTCCTTGCTGCAAACTCTCAATTCTCACCAACAATTCAACTGTCGGTAATGCTTGTTGAGAGCCCATCAGCACAGAGAGCGAGTTTATGTCCATGGCTATGAATGTTCAAATTCACCATATATAAAGCTGGTGTTACACACAGTGCCCAGCATTGTGTGGTGACAAGGATGAAGATCCCTGCCCCTATCTTCAAGGAGTTTGAACTCTGCCAGGGGCATGGAATGATCAGGGATCATTTCAATGTCTTGTTGAGTTAGAGGTACACACAGGATGCTGTGGAGTTAGAGTTGGCACTTCACCCAGCCTGGGAATTCAGCCTAGCATTCTGGAATCATGAAAGGGAAGTAAGAGTGAATCAGTAAAGACAGAAAGGACTAGCCTGAGCACTGGTTTCCCTGGTGACTTACAGGTAAAGAATCTGCCTGCCAGTGCAGGAGACACGGGTTGCATTCTTGGTTCTGGAAGATCCTCTGGAGGAAGAGATGGCAACCCACTCTAGTAGTCTTGCCTGGAGAATACCATGGACAGAGGAGCCTGGTGGGCTACAGTCCACAGGGCCACAAAAGAGTTGGACACGATTGAGCAACGAATCAACAACAAATAGCCTGAGTACAGGAAGAGCTGTAAGATCAATTTCTACACATTGTTCCCTATGAACTAGAGACGAGGCTAGAGACTAGATGGAGTCACTAATGTAAACACTTAGTCTGCAGACAGTGGGGAAACATTAGTGTCACATGGTTCAGCCTGGTTGCAGCATGGAAGATTAAATGTGAGTGACACTGGATACAGTAAAAAGGTAATACAGATCCTACAGAAACAGGGAAACATCAAAACCCATAAGGTAAAAACGCATAATGTCAGCAATGCTTCTAATAATGCAAACCTGAAAAGTAACTTAAGCACCACTTTTTAACGTCTTCTGTATGCCAAAAACCAATTTCAGCTTCCAAAATCTTATGTAAGAATGTGATTTTATATTTATGTCTGTGTGTGTGCTCCACACAATTTTTGTAACAGGTCCACAGTTATAATCATTCAGCAAGGACAGGTTCAGGCCCTACAATGCCCTAGGTGCTGGTGGGAAAGTCGATTCCAGGGTTGCCAGGGAGACAGATAATTTTCTGGGCACCTCACCAAGCCAGGGGCAGCTTGGGGAATGATGCTGTCAGACTGAGACTTCTAACATCCTATAGTTCTCTCTGGTCAGAGACTCTATTTTCTCCTTGAACTTCCTTAAAGTGTGGGGTTATGTCTGATTACACTTAACATTCCTCCTCTCAGTACAAAAACTGCTCAAGGACTTCCCTGTCAGTCCAGTGGTTAAGACTCCTGGTTCCACTGCAGGGAGTTTACGTTCGTCTCTGGTGGGGGAACTAAGATCCCACATGCTGTATGGTGCAGGCAAAAGGTTTTTTTTAAATAAAAATCTCAATGACGTGGTCACTTTCTCCTAAGTTTTCACTAACTTCCTGTCTACTCAAAAGCAAGTTCTTCCCTTGTTTTCAAGTAATAGGAATTAATTCCATTCACAGTTTCACTCTCCTTTCTACGTACTGAACTCCCCACCCCTGCCAAAAAAAAAATAAGAATTTATTAGATACTCTGGAGATGGTGACTATTCTATCAGCTTTGAGTCAGACACAACTGAGTGACCAAACGACAACAAACCCCCAGGCCCCATGAATGGGGCCTCATTTGAAACGTCTTCATAAGTCATCATGTAAGGCTGCAGACATTAGAATGATGGGCTCTAAACCAATCTAAGTGCCACCCTTGAAAATACTGAAATCTGGACAGGGACACGTTCAACAGGAAGACTATCATGTGAACACAGAAGTAGAGATCAGAGTGATGCTTCTACAAGCCAAAGAGTGACAAAGATTGCCAACAAACCACGAGAACATAGGCTAGACGCACAGGACAGATTCTCCCTCACAGACCCCAACAAGAACCAACTCCACCCACTTCTTTATCTCAGACTTACAGTCCCCAGGACCATGAGACAAGAAATTTCTGTTGTATAATCACCCAGCATGTGGTACTTTGTGATCACAGTTCCAGGAAATGAAGACAGAGCCCTTCAGCCATATCAGTTACAGTTCCTTTCACTTTGTTAAATATTTACATATCCACCTCTACTTGTGTGTTTTTTTGTTTTCCACACAATTTTTGTAACAGGTCCACAGTTATAATCATTCAGCAAGGACAGGTTCAGGCCCTACAATGCCCTAGGTGCTGGTGGGAAAGTCGATTCCAGGGTTGCCAGGGAGACAGATAATTTTCTGGGCACCTCACCAAGCCAGGGGCAGCTTGGGGAATGATGCTGTCAGACTGAGACTTCTAACATCCTATAGTTCTCTCTGGTCAGAGACTCTATTTTCTCCTTGAACTTCCTTAAAGTGTGGGGTTATGTCTGATTACACTTAACATTCCTCCTCTCAGTACAAAAACTGCTCAAGGACTTCCCTGTCAGTCCAGTGGTTAAGACTCCCTGGTTCCACTGCAGGGAGTTTACGTTCGTCTCTGGTGGGGGAACTAAGATCCCACATGCTGTATGGTGCAGGCAAAAGGTTTTTTTTAAATAAAAATCTCAATGACGTGGTCACTTTCTCCTAAGTTTTCACTAACTTCCTGTCTACTCAAAAGCAAGTTCTTCCCTTGTTTTCAAGTAATAGGAATTAATTCCATTCACAGTTTCACTCTCCTTTCTACGTACTGAACTCCCCACCCCTGCCAAAAAAAAAATAAGAATTTATTAGATACTCTGGAGATGGTGACTATTCTATCAGCTTTGAGTCAGACACAACTGAGTGACCAAACGACAACAAACCCCCAGGCCCCATGAATGGGGCCTCATTTGAAACGTCTTCATAAGTCATCATGTAAGGCTGCAGACATTAGAATGATGGGCTCTAAACCAATCTAAGTGCCACCCTTGAAAATACTGAAATCTGGACAGGGACACGTTCAACAGGAAGACTATCATGTGAACACAGAAGTAGAGATCAGAGTGATGCTTCTACAAGCCAAAGAGTGACAAAGATTGCCAACAAACCACGAGAACATAGGCTAGACGCACAGGACAGATTCTCCCTCACAGACCCCAACAAGAACCAACTCCACCCACTTCTTTATCTCAGACTTACAGTCCCCAGGACCATGAGACAAGAAATTTCTGTTGTATAATCACACAGCATGTGGTACTTTGTGATCACAGTTCCAGGAAATGAAGACAGAGCCCTTCAGCCATATCAGTTACAGTTCCTTTCACTTTGTTAAATATTTACATATCCACCTCTACTTGTGCTTGTGAATTATTTGATATCAGATATTAAGCCTTAGACATCCTGGTATCTTTACATCCTCTGCACAGACACATTGATTTCAATTCACTGTGTTCTTGATTTGCTCTGTTATACCCCTGGTATGTATCAAATGTATTTCCTTGGAACACTATGTTGTCTTCTACTATTTTGGTTCACCGAAACATTGTGATAGTTATGAGATAATCTCTACTTCCTTGTACTAATATTTCAAGCTTGAAAATTCAAACATTTCTGCTTGAATTCCTCATTGTTCTGTATTTACATGTAAACAAGTTCAGTCATAAGTTATTCTTAACCAGTTTCACTGCTGCTTTCTCATGAGAGCAGCTGGGCTCTTCTTGCACTTTAGTTGATGTGTGTGTTGTCATTTTTGTTTTAGTTCTAACAAATTATCGCTTATAGAATTGTGATTTGTCTAACATATTCTTCTTTCTACCTATTAAACTAAAGCCTCAACATTAAGCTCCTACTTTTTGTAGAGAGCTGTACTAGATGTTAAAGATGCAGACATGAATAAAATTGGACTTTGGTCTCAAGAGATTCATCCAGTTCCTTCCCTGAACAACATTTACTACCAACATTTTCTTCATGGAACACTATCTGCTTCTTATCATTTTGTTATCATAAACCACATACCAGAGGACCAAATGCATTTATTTTTCCACTTCTATTCAACATTCCTATCTTCTTTTCAATGTCATGACTTTAGAGGAAGAAATAACATGCTCTTTCCAATGATGGGCTCTAAACCAATCTAAGTGCCACCCTTGAAAATACTGAAATCTGGACAGGGACACGTTCAACAGGAAGACTATCATGTGAACACAGAAGTAGAGATCAGAGTGATGCTTCTACAAGCCAAAGAGTGACAAAGATTGCCAACAAACCACGAGAACATAGGCTAGACGCACAGGACAGATTCTCCCTCACAGACCCCAACAAGAACCAACTCCACCCACTTCTTTATCTCAGACTTACAGTCCCCAGGACCATGAGACAAGAAATTTCTGTTGTATAATCACACAGCATGTGGTACTTTGTGATCACAGTTCCAGGAAATGAAGACAGAGCCCTTCAGCCATATCAGTTACAGTTCCTTTCACTTTGTTAAATATTTACATATCCACCTCTACTTGTGCTTGTGAATTATTTGATATCAGATATTAAGCCTTAGACATCCTGGTATCTTTACATCCTCTGCACAGACACATTGATTTCAATTCACTGTGTTCTTGATTTGCTCTGTTATACCCCTGGTATGTATCAAATGTATTTCCTTGGAACACTATGTTGTCTTCTACTATTTTGGTTCACGAAACATTGTGATAGTTATGAGATAATCTCTACTTCCTTGTACTAATATTTCAAGCTTGAAAATTCAAACATTTCTGCTTGAATTCCTCATTGTTCTGTATTTACATGTAAACAAGTTCAGTCATAAGTTATTCTTAACCAGTTTCACTGCTGCTTTCTCATGAGAGCAGCTGGGCTCTTCTTGCACTTTAGTTGATGTGTGTGTTGTCATTTTTGTTTTAGTTCTAACAAATTATCGCTTATAGAATTGTGATTTGTCTAACATATTCTTCTTTCTACCTATTAAACTAAAGCCTCAACATTAAGCTCCTACTTTTTGTAGAGAGCTGTACTAGATGTTAAAGATGCAGACATGAATAAAATTGGACTTTGGTCTCAAGAGATTCATCCAGTTCCTTCCCTGAACAACATTTACTACCAACATTTTCTTCATGGAACACTATCTGCTTCTTATCATTTTGTTATCATAAACCACATACCAGAGGACCAAATGCATTTATTTTTCCACTTATATCCTACTGTTCAATTACTTGCTATATGTTCCTATCTTCTTTTCAATGTCATGACTTTAGAGGAAGAAATAACATGCTCTGTCTAAGTCCATCAGATTCCTATTCAGATCTTTCAAATCACTAGAAACATACCCTAAGTTCACTTTTGCAGAAACATGTATTCCCAAGTGGGTACATAGAAAGTAAATGCATCAGGTAGATGAAAAGAAGAGGGCCACTGGGTTTTGTTAGGCTCTTTCTAATATGTTCTTATATTACGACTTACATATTTCTTGGTATGGATTTATGCACCATCATCCACCAGTGTATCTATATGCATTGAAGAGGTGAGGAGCATCACTTCTTCCTGAGGTTCTAGCAGGATTCTGCTCACTCACTAATAGCAGTTAGAAATCCTTATTCCCTGGTAGCTCAGCTGGTAAAGGATCCACCTGCAACTCAGGAGACTCCAATTTGATTCCTGGGTCAGGAAGATCCACTGGAGAAGGGATAGTCTACCCTCTCCAGCAATCTTGCTGGGGGAATTCCATGGCTCGTCCAGGAGGTTGCAAAGAGACGGACATGATTGAGCAACTTTTCCACAACAACAATTCCCAAAAAGTAGCACATATTCCATGGCTGGTCCAGGAGGTTGCAAAGAGATGGACATGATTGAGCAACTTTTCCACAACAACAATTCCCAAAAAGTAGCACATTGTTTCCTCTTCAGACTTTCACGCATGTTGTACTGGTGGTACTGTTTTTCCTTGTCTTTTCCCTCAATGTCACATTCATTTACTCTTGTACCACTTAACAGCAGTACTGATTTTTCCAGAACTCACTCTAACTTCTTTAGAATATATTTTTATTTTTAGCATGCTTCCTGAATTCTTTTCATCATCTCTAAGGATTTTTCATTCTCCTTAATAAGCAGGAGCACAGAGGTATTCTGTTGATATCCTTTCACCTTTTTCTAAAGGAAAGAGTAGCATGCGTTTAGAGCACGCATACGTGATGGCTATCTCAGCAGAGAAGATAACCATAGCTTATATTCCACAGGTCACTGGAACAGGATGCTTTGTTCCCATATGTCCTGGATTCTCTGGTGAAAACATAATCAGAGGAGGCCAACCATATATAGAGATCTCAGGATAGGCATGTGGAAACCAAACATAAATACATCTGTTCAGCACAACACACCTGGAGGAAAACTTTCCACTTATATCCTACTGTTCAATTACTTGCTATATGTTCCTATCTTCTTTTCAATGTCATGACTTTAGAGGAAGAAATAACATGCTCTGTCTAAGTCCATCAGATTCCTATTCAGATCTTTCAAATCACTAGAAACATACCCTAAGTTCACTTTTGCAGAAACATGTATTCCCAAGTGGGTACATAGAAAGTAAATGCATCAGGTAGATGAAAAGAAGAGGGCCACTGGGTTTTGTTAGGCTCTTTCTAATATGTTCTTATATTACGACTTACATATTTCTTGGTATGGATTTATGCACCATCATCCACCAGTGTATCTATATGCATTGAAGAGGTGAGGAGCATCACTTCTTCCTGAGGTTCTAGCAGGATTCTGCTCACTCACTAATAGCAGTTAGAAATCCTTATTCCCTGGTAGCTCAGCTGGTAAAGGATCCACCTGCAACTCAGGAGACTCCAATTTGATTCCTGGGTCAGGAAGATCCACTGGAGAAGGGATAGTCTACCCTCTCCAGCAATCTTGCTGGGGGAATTCCAT
This sequence comes from Tragulus kanchil, assembly GCA_022376925.1. Classification (NCBI taxonomy): domain Eukaryota; kingdom Metazoa; phylum Chordata; class Mammalia; order Artiodactyla; family Tragulidae; genus Tragulus; species Tragulus kanchil. The sequence continues at coordinate 64,934,488 of JAIOJX010000003.1, forward strand.
GGCTCGTCCAGGAGGTTGCAAAGAGACGGACATGATTGAGCAACTTTTCCACAACAACAATTCCCAAAAAGTAGCACATATTCCATGGCTGGTCCAGGAGGTTGCAAAGAGATGGACATGATTGAGCAACTTTTCCACAACAACAATTCCCAAAAAGTAGCACATTGTTTCCTCTTCAGACTTTCACGCATGTTGTACTGGTGGTACTGTTTTTCCTTGTCTTTTCCCTCAATGTCACATTCATTTACTCTTGTACCACTTAACAGCAGTACTGATTTTTCCAGAACTCACTCTAACTTCTTTAGAATATATTTTTATTTTTAGCATGCTTCCTGAATTCTTTTCATCATCTCTAAGGATTTTTCATTCTCCTTAATAAGCAGGAGCACAGAGGTATTCTGTTGATATCCTTTCACCTTTTTCTAAAGGAAAGAGTAGCATGCGTTTAGAGCACGCATACGTGATGGCTATCTCAGCAGAGAAGATAACCATAGCTTATATTCCACAGGTCACTGGAACAGGATGCTTTGTTCCCATATGTCCTGGATTCTCTGGTGAAAACATAATCAGAGGAGGCCAACCATATATAGAGATCTCAGGATAGGCATGTGGAAACCAAACATAAATACATCTGTTCAGCACAACACACCTGGAGGAAAACTTTCAGATAGGCACTGTCATACTCTGTCAAGCTGAATGACCCTCCCTGAGAAAGGTATTTTAAAATAATGACATCTTGAAGTCAGTATTTGATTAGATAAATGGGTATTTAACCCTGAAAGTTTACCTGCAGAACTATAGCATTTTTATTATTGCAACAGTCTTTTCTTAGAAAAAAAAAAAAAAAGATACTTGCTGACTATGATGTGCACCAAAACCAATGCATAGATTACCTTCCTTGCCCCCAAATACTTCTCCCTCATTGTCCTAGATTACTTTTTGTGGTCATAATTACATTCTAGCTCCTTTTCAATACTGGCAATTCAGTTCGCATCCCCTCACTTTTTCAAACTCAGTCATTGCCTGCTTGTACCTCCCCAAACCAGTGTCTTGTTGAGAAAGCTCCTGACACTCAAGTAGTCCACAGTGCTTTTTGTATTGTTCAGCATGCACAAAGCAATTGTACTCCCTGTACTGACTAGTCAAAGGTGAGCTGAAAGTATCTGAGCTGCTCATACACTCTACTCTGAATTGTTTTTAACATAGTGAAGGGTGAAGGCCACTATGGTAGATTTATTTCTAATGCTTCTTGTTTATTTTGTGTCCTTACATATTTAACAAAGAAAAGAGCACATTTATGCTCTAAGTTCTTTAAAAATAGGGCTAACACTCCCTAAATCCTCTTGACTAATATCTGACATTACTCACGTAAAATAAATTGTTGACATTACTCACGTAAAAAAAAAAAAATTCCTGTGTGTAAGAATAAGATGGTCACTCATGGGCCAGAGTCTTTCTTCAAAGGACAACTTTTTGAAAGAACTGAATTTCACTCTCTCAACTGAACAGTTTTAAAGCATTGTACACAATTGTGCATAAGGTATTTTCAAAGCAAAGTGCAATCAATCTACAAATTGTGCTTTATTTATTGTGTTCATAGAGTCCTCAACACTGTATTTGGAAATTTTTACACACATATATGTAAAACATACATTTTAAAATATATATGTATGTAAAGTACATATTTTTATATACTACATATGGTCTTCCCAGGTGGTATATCCAGGTAAAGAATCCACCTGCCAATGCAGGAGACTCCAGAGATGCAGAGGACAGAAGGAGAAGGGGACGACAGAGGATGAGACAGTTGGACAGCATCACCAACTCAATGAACATGAGTTTGGGCAAGTGAAGGACAGACAGAGAAGGAGAAGGAAGCCTGGTGTGCTGCATTCCAGGTGGTCACAAAGAGTTGGACATTACTTAGTAACTGAACAACAAGGGAAATATAAATGAGCAATTGTCAAAAACTTCATTCACATTTTGTTGTTGTTGTTGCCCAACCAATGGTAGTTTCCACACCAAAATTTGGAAATAGGAATATGCAGTATTGGCTGCACCTAAAGAAGAAAGAACTCCAGCTGAATAAAAAGAAAGACTCCTGGCCAAAACCAAAAGCACTCTCATTAGTTGTTTCATTTTAAGATGTTGAAACAATTCCAAGGCAAGAAAGCCAATGCCTTCAGAGTCAGAACAGCTTATAGAAGGAAAAAAAAAAAGTGTTTTATTTATTTAGGAGCTTGATCTGAATCCAATTTGGACTGAAAAACCTAAAACCTTTTAGAATAATAAACCTGGATAGAATTTTTTATATATATATGAAAAAGGCCTACATTTTGCATGAAATCTATTTTTTTTAACCTCTTTAATTAATTAATTAATTTATTTATTTTTAAAGATTTATTTATTTATTTTGGGCGGGGGTCGGGTTGGGGAGGGAGGGGAGCCGGCAGGCCACTTCTGTTGGTCTTCCATTTCTCTATTTTTCATCCGTCTTTGTTCTTTGGCTCCTGCGGGCCTCCCATCGCGGTGGCGTCTGTTGTCGCAGAGCGCCAGCTCTGGGCGCATGCGCCCCAGAGCTACAGTCCAGCCACTCCGCGGCACGTGGGATCTTCCCAGGCCAGGGATCGAACCGGCGTCCCTTGCACTGCAAGGCGGTGTCTTTAGCCACTGGACCACCAGGGGAAGCCCTGCCTCTTTTATTGATTCTTTATCCATTTATTATCATACATCTCTATTCTTTGGCCTGTGTGGGCCTCCCACTGCAGCGGCTCCAGAGCACTGGCTTGTAATTGGACACACCAGTCCAGATGTTCCACTGCATGTGGGATCTTCCCGGGCCAGGGATAGAACCAGTGCCCCTTGCACTGCAAGGCAGACTCTTTACCCACTGGACCACCGGGGAAGCCCTGAAATCTATTTTAAGATCTTTATTTTTTTTTTTATAATCAAGGCAGGTTTTTAAATGGCTATCTTAAATGATTTATTTAATATTCTGTATTACTTTCCTTGAAATTGTCTGCATGCTCTTCATTAAAAGTTCGATTTTAGAAATCTTATGGACAAATGAGTTTTTACTGGCAGGTAGTTCTGAAATAGAGAATATATCTGAAATAATCTGGAATCAGATATAATTTTCAAAAATGGTAAGAAATATGCTGCAGGGGTAACTTTTAATGTTTAGGTTTAAGAATGAACTGACATTAAAAAGCATGATCTCTTCCTACATGTGAAACCCAAGTCTTACCATTAAAACTAATAAGGTGGTAAATATTTATCTTTATTATGTTTGAACTTGAAGAAGAAAGGAATGAAAGAGGAGGAAGAAGAAAATAGAACTGCTTTAAGAGGATGTCTTTTTGGGCTACTCAAAAATATGAAAGCAATTTATTAAGAGATTCAGATCCCTGTAATTATTTCATCTGCATCCCAGCAGGTGTAAGATTTATAAATTTTATAAAAAGTCCAAACGCATTATTCTATTGTCTACACTCTTCATTATCTAATTAATTTAAATTAAAGGAAATTATATAAAATACTTTATTCACCGTGTCTCCCCTTGCACTGCCAACACAATTTTCCTTGCTAAAATGCACCCTAGGGAATGAAAAAGTCATCTGATACGAGATTTTCATCTTTCTCTACTCATTCATGACCATCATCCAAATTCTTGCAATTTTCCAAATACATTGTATTTTTAATGCCTGCTTACTTTGAGCACAGTGTTTTATCTATCTGGTCCCAGCTCTTCCTTCAAGCCTTCCTTGGACCTTCCTCTTGGAAAGCCTTCCTGATATTCCTTCTTCTTCTATGCTGTCATAACAGCTTATGGAAACTTCCCCCAGTAAATAATCAGGTTTGGTTAGTTTCCATGCCCATCCCTTCTAGTAAACTCTAAAGATCAAAGACTGTGTCCCTTTCACTTTTATATTTCCAGAATCGTGTGGGCTCATGTAACAGAGTTAAACATTACAAGGTTGACAAGAGAAATAAAAGTGGAGTTGGAAATCTCAGACTTTCAGCAGTATTTTCACCTTGTAAGCTTGTCTATCTAACCTATCCACCACAAACACTTACTATGTAGATGACCTCTCTCTGGTTGTTTTTCAATACAAAAGGGAAAGACATATTTTTCAGATGGGAAAACAAAGTATTAGGTTGGTCAATAAGTTCATTTGGGTTTTCCCATAATATGTAACAGAAAACAACAAACAAACTTTTTTGGCCAAACCAATAGTATCAAAAAAGTACCAATTTATACTTTTTTGAGGTACATATTATCTCGGGTAAGTATAGATTCATTAATCTGCAGATTTTAAAGACAATCATTTTTAGCCTTTCATCAAACAATCAGGAAAGTACTTTTTTAGAACATCAAATGCCTTATTTATTGATATGAGGAAAAATATCCAAAAATAGAACAACACAATTTATACCTCATGAACACATTAGAGAGTAATATAAATTGGTGCCATGACATGAAGTAAGATAAAATCAGTATTATCAGTTTCAATCACATAATAATTCATAATATCCAGGAAATTTTTTAAATACACATTTTCTTTTCTGTGTTTGTATTGTTTTGTAAAATACCAAGGAAAAAGGTCACATTAGCACAGGTGGCACTAGTGGTAAAGAACCCGCCTGCCAACACAAGAGACATAAGAGATGCGGGTTCGATCCCTGGGTCGGGAAGATCCCCTGGAGGAGGGTAACCCACTCCAGTGTTCTTGCCTGGAGAATCCCATGGACAGAGGAGCCTGGGGGGCTACAGTCCATGGGGTCACACAGAATAGGGCACAACCGAAGCGACTGAGCAGACACAGCACAGCTCTGTATGTTTTTTTCCAAGCACGTTCTCAAAAGCAGAAAAACCACTTTACTCAAAGAAAAGCAATTCTAGAGGGCAATTACATGCAAATATGGGAACTGAACTTTGAAGCACCACATCTCATATTTATGCACGAGTCTCACAAATCTCCATGCATTCAGGGCAGGGGAGCACACATACTGTCATCCGCTTATGCCACACACACATGGCTGGCGTCTGAGAGGTCATGGTTAGTCTCCTGCACCTGCTGTCATTCAATATTGATCAGGCTGCTGAAAATAACAGCCATATTACCTTCTCTACAGTTAACAACGTGCCCACTCCTCTGTCTTCCCCACACCCATCCACCACATGTCACCACCATCTCATGCAGGAACTTTTACAAGAGCTAACTTCCCAGGCTTCTCAATCTAGTCTCTCCTCTGCAATAAGCATGATTATTTAAATCACAAATCTGATCATGTCTTTGTTCAAAACCTTTTTAATGATGGACATAGGATGTTCAGTTAAAGACCAAAGCTTTCATCTGCAGATAAATTTATACTTTTTGAGGTACATATTATCTCGGTAAGTATAGATTCATTAATGTGCAGATTTTAAAGACAATCATTTTAGCCTTTCATCAAACAATCAGGAAAGTACTTTTTTAGAACATCAAATGCCTTATTTATTGATATGAGGAAAAATATCCAAAAATAGAACAACACAATTTATACCTCATGAACACATTAGAGAGTAATATAAATTGGTGCCATGACATGAAGTAAGATAAAATCAGTATTATCAGTTTCAATCACATAATAATTCATAATATCCAGGAAATTTTTTAAATACACATTTTCTTTTCTGTGTTTGTATTGTTTTGTAAAATACCAAGGAAAAAGGTCACATTAGCACAGGTGGCACTAGTGGTAAAGAACCCGCCTGCCAACACAAGAGACATAAGAGATGCGGGTTCGATCCCTGGGTCGGGAAGATCCCCTGGAGGAGGGTAACCCACTCCAGTGTTCTTGCCTGGAGAATCCCATGGACAGAGGAGCCTGGGGGGCTACAGTCCATGGGGTCACACAGAATAGGGCACAACCGAAGCGACTGAGCAGACACAGCACAGCTCTGTATGTTTTTTTCCAAGCACGTTCTCAAAAGCAGAAAAACCACTTTACTCAAAGAAAAGCAATTCTAGAGGGCAATTACATGCAAATATGGGAACTGAACTTTGAAGCACCACATCTCATATTTATGCACGAGTCTCACAAATCTCCATGCATTCAGGGCAGGGGAGCACACATACTGTCATCCGCTTATGCCACACACACATGGCTGGCGTCTGAGAGGTCATGGTTAGTCTCCTGCACCTGCTGTCATTCAATATTGATCAGGCTGCTGAAAATAACAGCCATATTACCTTCTCTACAGTTAACAACGTGCCCACTCCTCTGTCTTCCCCACACCCATCCACCACATGTCACCACCATCTCATGCAGGAACTTTTACAAGAGCTAACTTCCCAGGCTTCTCAATCTAGTCTCTCCTCTGCAATAAGCATGATTATTTAAATCACAAATCTGATCATGTCTTTGTTCAAAACCTTTTTAATGATGGACATAGGATGTTCAGTTAAAGACCAAAGCTTTCAATAATCTTGAAAGCTTCCTTATGCCTGTTCCCTGCCTACCTCCAAGCCACAGTCCGCTCCAGGCCCTCCTCATTTTCCGTGTTCTAGTCACTCAGGTGCCTTCATCTCCTTGGAGGTGCCACAGACCTCCCGCTGCAGAGTCTGCACTGCCTCCCCTGCCTGGGAATCTCATCCACTGCCACGTACACCTAACTAACTGCTCTGCCTGCCTCAGTCCTCAGCTTGAACTTGATGCCCTAATCCTGCCAGGTGATGACAGGTCTCTCTGATACTCACTCTGCTCCCCTAAGGCTCTCTGCTTTGCCTTTATACCATTATCACACTTTGTAATTCTACTCTGACCTGTGCATTTATACACCGTCTTTCCCTCTAGCCTGTAAGACAGGGACCACAGCTGTTCTCACTCCCTAATTTTATCATCAATACGCACAGGACCTGGCCTAGAGGAAGCACCTAGTAAAAATGTCTTGAATGAAAACTGAACTTATCTAGGTACATGTATCGAATCCAGTAGGCAAAGGACATGACATACCTAAGTGACCCAATCAAGACTAGACACAGTTGACTTTTGTTACTGTATTAGTTTTGATTGAGAAAGTCACTGTAAACACTGAGTTAGTGATACTGAAGCACTGCTCCTAAGGGTGTCCAGTCAGGTTTCTAGGAGCTTCTAGCCACACATTTTCATCAACCAATCAACACATAATCTTGTTTTACGTGTGTTTAGGCATTTCATTTAGTATCTATTGTTGAACACTGTAACTCATGCCTAAAGAAGCTTATTGATCACACACCTTTCCTCCATAAGGAAGCAGTAAGACACAACTCAGCCTTCTTGGGGTTAGTACACTTAGCTCTTTGGTACTGCATTGGAGGGCTGTGTAAACACTGAAATCACCAATAAAAATTACACACATTCAAAAACAGGGCTCTGATCAGACTGTGAAAAGAATACATGTACATAATGAATAGGAACAAGGTCACCACACTTTAAATTTTCACAAATCTGATCATGTCTTTGTTCAAAACCTTTTTAATGATGGACATAGGATGTTCAGTTAAAGACCAAAGCTTTCAATAATCTTGAAAGCTTCCTTATGCCTGTTCCCTGCCTACCTCCAAGCCACAGTCCGCTCCAGGCCCTCCTCATTTTCCGTGTTCTAGTCACTCAGGTGCCTTCATCTCCTTGGAGGTGCCACAGACCTCCCGCTGCAGAGTCTGCACTGCCTCCCCTGCCTGGGAATCTCATCCACTGCCACGTACACCTAACTAACTGCTCTGCCTGCCTCAGTCCTCAGCTTGAACTTGATGCCCTAATCCTGCCAGGTGATGACAGGTCTCTCTGATACTCACTCTGCTCCCCTAAGGCTCTCTGCTTTGCCTTTATACCATTATCACACTTTGTAATTCTACTCTGACCTGTGCATTTATACACCGTCTTTCCCTCTAGCCTGTAAGACAGGGACCACAGCTGTTCTCACTCCCTAATTTTATCATCAATACGCACAGGACCTGGCCTAGAGGAAGCACCTAGTAAAAATGTCTTGAATGAAAACTGAACTTATCTAGGTACATGTATCGAATCCAGTAGGCAAAGGACATGACATACCTAAGTGACCCAATCAAGACTAGACACAGTTGACTTTTGTTACTGTATTAGTTTTGATTGAGAAAGTCACTGTAAACACTGAGTTAGTGATACTGAAGCACTGCTCCTAAGGGTGTCCAGTCAGGTTTCTAGGAGCTTCTAGCCACACATTTTCATCAACCAATCAACACATAATCTTGTTTTACGTGTGTTTAGGCATTTCATTTAGTATCTATTGTTGAACACTGTAACTCATGCCTAAAGAAGCTTATTGATCACACACCTTTCCTCCATAAGGAAGCAGTAAGACACAACTCAGCCTTCTTGGGGTTAGTACACTTAGCTCTTTGGTACTGCATTGGAGGGCTGTGTAAACACTGAAATCACCAATAAAAATTACACACATTCAAAAACAGGGCTCTGATCAGACTGTGAAAAGAATACATGTACATAATGAATAGGAACAAGGTCACCACACTTGGCCTTAGCTGGGAATGTGCTCCCTTAACAACTCAAATTTTACACTGCTCTGTGCAAGTCCACAAATGACTACAAAATACTGCTAATATTCATCTGGGTGTTACAGATCAATCGTAGTGAGGAGGGAAATCCGCAAATGATGAGATTCAGGTATATTTTTCTGAAAGGCTTACTGCCTCTGTGGAGCATGTATGTACAAGTGTGTATATACCTACATATTTACTGGACGTGGGGAGTAGACCCTGCTGGTTTATCCTATGCAGTTCACATCCCTGTGCATGCATGCTCAGTTGCTTCAGTCATGTCTGACTCTTTGCAACCTCATGAACTGAAGCCTATCAGGTTCCTTTTATCTATGGGATTCCCCATGCAAAAATACTGGAGTGGGTTACCATGTCCTCCTCCAGGGGATCTTCCCAACCTATGGACTGAATCCACATCTCCTGTATCTCCAGCTCTGCAGGCAGATCCTTTAACCACTAAGCCACCTGAGAAGTCCATCACAACCCCTTACAGTGTAACAAATATTTAATCACCATATCCAATTGGAGAGGATTAAGCTTTCTAAAACTCTCTTACTCAACTGACAACCACTTAATATGATTCTAGCACATCTAGTCAGAGGAAAACACTATAATATTCAATTCTCACAAAGAACACGCAAGATATGAAAGTTTGCCAACAGATCATTAATTATATACATCTTCTTTGTAAGGACCTCAGTGCTTTCTGATCATAAACTGTCTTAGAAATAAATACATGTGTGACTCTTAGACATTTTCAAAATAACCAAACCAACTCTGAACCTATTTTCTAAGTAAATAACCATGCCAGTGGATCACATGTATGTAAATCTTAAGCCCAAAGAAAATTTTAATACCCTGGTTACTCTTTAAGTATATGCACGTGAGAATGTTAGTACCTAAAGTGAAAATGGCGAGTTCTGGGCTTCTCGCCAATTTAATTTTGGGTGTGAAATTTCTAACTCTCAAGCTGAAATTCTTGAAATCTTATAAGTGGTTTTTTTTGGGTTTTTTTGCAATTCAGAGTGATTTTTCCACTCACAAAATTACCCACTTCCCTTAATTTAAAAGTTATGGAGGAGCAAAATTTACATGAGGAGGACCTTCTGAGAGTCAGGACCTCAGCCCATCTCCAGCCCCGCAACCCTCTCCTCACTGCTGGCTATGACTCTGAGGCAAGAGCATCCCAGGGCCTAAGGGATGTCATAGTACATACTAGGGCAAGGAGGCTAACACCACCGAATCCCCATCCCAGCTTATGTGAAGCAAAGGAAGGAATGAATCTTGGGAGGAAGTGACAGCACCCACTTCCTGCTCCCTCTCCAGCTTCTGCAAGGCTCCTTCTCATGGGGGTCATCATAGCCACCCTTCCTCCGGAAGCTCCATGATCTCCCTCAAACTTGCTGCCTAAACAACCACCTCCTGCCACCTTTATTTCTCACTTAGAATATTTTCATTTCTCACTTAAGTATTTTTATTTCTCACTTAGGATATTTTTACCCGTGTATATGAGGAACAGAGAAGAAATGCGTTGGAAGGAGGATGATTTCCCATCATTCTTTTACCAAAGCCTCACTCTTCTCCTCAATGCGGGGAGAAGAAAAAAAATATTTCTCAGGGGGCACATAGCTCTTCCTCGACCTGGAGAGCTTGGCTTGCCTCCCCTGAAATTTCACAGTGCAGGAGTCAGCTCCCTATTCTCATTTGAGGGAGCTGAAGACAACTACAGATGTGGCCCATCTCTTGCACAGGAAGTCCAGTAAGGGTTGGGGGTGGCAGTGGGGGACAACAGCCTGCCCCACGACTGGGCACCATGGCCACACTCCCATGCCAGGTCAGACATGCACAATGTGGGACACCGGGTGCTGATGTAAGTCATCTGCATCCTGTGCCCACCAAAAGAGTTACCTGGAGAAGCAAGGAGCTTTCTGTAGAAAGAGATTGTTGAGAGATGGTCTAGGGACCCTTCCAATGCATGGAGTCAAGAAAGGAACCACAGGTGGCCACCCAGAATAGAGACCTGTGCTTTCCTAAGGCAGTTTCAAGTGAAAGGGCCTAACCCGGAACCTACAGAGGGTATTTCCTAAGCAGGACCAGAGACAATCCTGAGCAAAGCTCAGGGAGTAAAGCCACTGACCCTTGTCTGTGCCAGGAAAAGCCTGATGCTTTCTTTGATGCTAAACCAAAGAAGATATCTTGACTAATGCCTTGGACTGGACACTGAATGTTTGAAAGTAAGATTATGCCTGCAACCCCAAATCACCGTAAGAATATGCTTTACCCAAAAATAAACACAAAGGCTCTGGGATCTGCCAGCATCTCCATCCAGCATCTCGGAAAGGAAGTCTCCATCAAATAAAGTTTGAAGGGAGAAAGAGAGATGACATCAAGTTATGCTTGTTCGAAATGCAATTCTTGTTTGTTATATTTACTCCCAGAGTTAGAAACAACAGGAAGGGTAAAACAAGGTAGGAAACTGGCTCATAGATTACCAGAGGGTTGAGAGACAGACTTTTAGAAGGTCATGTTCAGAAATTCTCAAATCTGTCTCCAGCCAGACTTCTCTAAAACTTTATAGCTTTCATGCAAAATGCCCCATGGGAATCTCTGAAGGAATCAGTTCAAAGGGAGAACCTCCCCCACCTCACTCTCTCTGCAAGGACCCATACTCAACCTCTTGCAGCAGCTTTGTGTGTTCATACTCTTCAGTAACAGATCATGGGAAAGTGCATAGAGAGAAGTTAATAACATGCTGGAGACAAAACATAGCTATCATCATTACAAGCTGGTCAAGGAAAGGAAGGAAGGGAAGAAGGAAGGAATGGGGAGGGAAGAAGGGAAGAAAGAAGAGAAGAAGATAGAGAGGAAGGAGGAAGATAGGACTGAAGAGGAGGCAAGATGCCCACCCCATCACACATACAGGTGTGTGCCAGCCCATCCTCTGCTCATGGCCAAAGATCTTCAGGTTGACCACACACAAGGACACAGAATCTAATCACAGTAAGTCACTCTAAGAGGAGGCACTTCAGGTGGAATCTGGTCTTCAGTTTAGAAAGTATATACTTGTGACAAGGAGGTGGTCAGTTACGTGGTAGGGGAAAGAGTACTGGCAGGACATGGCATCAGAAGACCTGTTTAAGACTTAGCTGCATCAATTGCAACTTTGAGCATTTGAGTAAGCTATTTAATCTCCTTAAGCCTCAGCTTTCTTACCTGTAAAATGGGAATAACAATCATAACTCTGGTTACCTCACTGGAAGGTGTACAAATAGATGTAGTGAGTGTCCAGATGCCCACTAGAAGACCAAGCTGCCGATTCCCCCAGTGCCCAGGAGAGTTGAAGCTGATGTCCCTACTGGGACTTAACACTCAGCCTTTCCCACAGTCTGTCCCCAGTGCTTGCCTACATCAAAACTCCTTGATCCACATTCAAAGCATCTTAAGAATCCAGCTCCCTTCCCTGCTTCCACCATGAGCCATGCCTCTAGCTTCTTGCAATAACTTTGTAATTATTCTCCTTCATTCTGCCCTGACCCCTCAAGCCTGAATGATCACTTTAAAACATGACTTAAGTTGTGTACTCCATCACCTCTCATTCCCTTACATAAAAGCCAAAGTTCTTGTGGATGGTTACCAAGCCCTACACGATGGATGTCCCACCTCTGGTTCACTCATCCTGGGGAGCCTTCTGATCTCGCGGTGAGGTTCGCTGCTCTCCCTTTCTTGTTCATGTCATCCTAGCCATGCTGGTCTCCTTGCTCTTGATCAAACGTGCCAGGAGTGCTCCAGGCTCCATCGAGACCTTTGAACTTGTGCCCCTCTCTGTCTGGAACACTCTTCCTCTGCATGAATTTTTCCTTCACTTCCCTCAAATCTTTGTACAAATGACTCCTGATCAGGGAGGTCTTATCTCACGACCATAATTAAAATTACAACACCTTATCTCTTTTTTCTGTTTTATTTTCCTCCTTAATACTTGTTTATCAATATACTGTGTATTTTCCTTACATATTTGCTTATGCCTGTCTCCTCACCCTAGAAGATAAGGCCTATGATTGTAGGAATTTTTCTTCATTTTCTTCACTGTTACAGCCTCAGCACCTAATATAGAGCTGGACACATTGTAAGTGCCCAATAAATATTTACTGATAGAGTTTAATAAATTAATGAAAGTTAAGGAATTTCCCTAACAAATACCAATCAACAATTTCTTTCTGTAAGTATCCAACAAAGTCAGATATGCCTGATCTCAATGTATGTGGCTACATATCCACACATGTAACATTTTCAACACAGTGACATTACACATTAAAAGAACATGAAAAATCTGCAGAGTTGGTTAGGCAGTGACAGAGATGCATTCTGAGAACTGACATTATCAACATCTCTTACCCCATCTCATTTCTGTGAGACAGAGTCATGGAATGACACATTTTCATTATGGTGACATTTTTGACTCCTAAAAATGCAAAACTGATGTCCCTACTGGGACTTAACACTCAGCCTTTCCCACAGTCTGTCCCCAGTGCTTGCCTACATCAAAACTCCTTGATCCACATTCAAAGCATCTTAAGAATCCAGCTCCCTTCCCTGCTTCCACCATGAGCCATGCCTCTAGCTTCTTGCAATAACTTTGTAATTATTCTCCTTCATTCTGCCCTGACCCCTCAAGCCTGAATGATCACTTTAAAACATGACTTAAGTTGTGTACTCCATCACCTCTCATTCCCTTACATAAAAGCCAAAGTTCTTGTGGATGGTTACCAAGCCCTACACGATGGATGTCCCACCTCTGGTTCACTCATCCTGGGGAGCCTTCTGATCTCGCGGTGAGGTTCGCTGCTCTCCCTTTCTTGTTCATGTCATCCTAGCCATGCTGGTCTCCTTGCTCTTGATCAAACGTGCCAGGAGTGCTCCAGGCTCCATCGAGACCTTTGAACTTGTGCCCCTCTCTGTCTGGAACACTCTTCCTCTGCATGAATTTTTCCTTCACTTCCCTCAAATCTTTGTACAAATGACTCCTGATCAGGGAGGTCTTATCTCACGACCATAATTAAAATTACAACACCTTATCTCTTTTTTCTGTTTTATTTTCCTCCTTAATACTTGTTTATCAATATACTGTGTATTTTCCTTACATATTTGCTTATGCCTGTCTCCTCACCCTAGAAGATAAGGCCTATGATTGTAGGAATTTTTCTTCATTTTCTTCACTGTTACAGCCTCAGCACCTAATATAGAGCTGGACACATTGTAAGTGCCCAATAAATATTTACTGATAGAGTTTAATAAATTAATGAAAGTTAAGGAATTTCCCTAACAAATACCAATCAACAATTTCTTTCTGTAAGTATCCAACAAAGTCAGATATGCCTGATCTCAATGTATGTGGCTACATATCCACACATGTAACATTTTCAACACAGTGACATTACACATTAAAAGAACATGAAAAATCTGCAGAGTTGGTTAGGCAGTGACAGAGATGCATTCTGAGAACTGACATTATCAACATCTCTTACCCCATCTCATTTCTGTGAGACAGAGTCATGGAATGACACATTTTCATTATGGTGACACCCTTTCTTCTTTGTCAAAGAAACTGGTGAGAAAAGTCTGTGAATTCGAGGGGCAGATGCTAGCATATAGTCTATGTGTTTTTCTTCTCCTATCCTTTCTGAAAGCACTTGGGCTCTAAGCATCCAATCACATCATTGTTTTCCATAATGGACACTAAGCCTGGGACACTGTCATTTCCAAATGACAAAGAGCTCTAAATGATGGAAACAAATCCTCTGTCTCTTGCAATTTGCCTGCACTCTCTGTCCCTGCTCCAGGTCCAGCTTCTCAGGATTTAGATTTGACTTCTCACTGAGTTGACAAAAGGTTTTCCTGAATCCATTAAGAGTCATCTCCAGTTTTCACTATTAGCCAACAATTTGTTATTCTGTGCTTGCCAACAAATTTCTTTGCTCTATCAAATTGCTGGAGTCCACATAGTTGGCAGTGGTTTGAAGGGACTGGGTCTCCCAGCAACACCTGACAGGAAAACAAATTTGAACCAGAAACTCTTTGGTTTTGGTGGCACTCAGCTTCTTGGACTTCGCCAAATCTCTCTGTTTGCTAGCCAGCCACTCTTTGGAAAGGGACAGAGAGCATGAAACACAGACAGAGGCACACTCACTACCTCTGAGGCATCCTGAGAAATGTGATTGGTAGATCACAAGACCTATTGAAGCTTTTACATGAACTCCTAGGATGAATCTCCCTCCTGGCTCTGATTCAGACATATGAATGTTACAGCCTCAGCACCTAATATAGAGCTGGACACATTGTAAGTGCCCAATAAATATTTACTGATAGAGTTTAATAAATTAATGAAAGTTAAGGAATTTCCCTAACAAATACCAATCAACAATTTCTTTCTGTAAGTATCCAACAAAGTCAGATATGCCTGATCTCAATGTATGTGGCTACATATCCACACATGTAACATTTTCAACACAGTGACATTACACATTAAAAGAACATGAAAAATCTGCAGAGTTGGTTAGGCAGTGACAGAGATGCATTCTGAGAACTGACATTATCAACATCTCTTACCCCATCTCATTTCTGTGAGACAGAGTCATGGAATGACACATTTTCATTATGGTGACACCCTTTCTTCTTTGTCAAAGAAACTGGTGAGAAAAGTCTGTGAATTCGAGGGGCAGATGCTAGCATATAGTCTATGTGTTTTTCTTCTCCTATCCTTTCTGAAAGCACTTGGGCTCTAAGCATCCAATCACATCATTGTTTTCCATAATGGACACTAAGCCTGGGACACTGTCATTTCCAAATGACAAAGAGCTCTAAATGATGGAAACAAATCCTCTGTCTCTTGCAATTTGCCTGCACTCTCTGTCCCTGCTCCAGGTCCAGCTTCTCAGGATTTAGATTTGACTTCTCACTGAGTTGACAAAAGGTTTTCCTGAATCCATTAAGAGTCATCTCCAGTTTTCACTATTAGCCAACAATTTGTTATTCTGTGCTTGCCAACAAATTTCTTTGCTCTATCAAATTGCTGGAGTCCACATAGTTGGCAGTGGTTTGAAGGGACTGGGTCTCCCAGCAACACCTGACAGGAAAACAAATTTGAACCAGAAACTCTTTGGTTTTGGTGGCACTCAGCTTCTTGGACTTCGCCAAATCTCTCTGTTTGCTAGCCAGCCACTCTTTGGAAAGGGACAGAGAGCATGAAACACAGACAGAGGCACACTCACTACCTCTGAGGCATCCTGAGAAATGTGATTGGTAGATCACAAGACCTATTGAAGCTTTTACATGAACTCCTAGGATGAATCTCCCTCCTGGCTCTGATTCAGACATATGAATAGAAGACACCCACTGACTGTCCTCATGGATCCCGTCTCAGACTCCATGAGAAAAGGAACGCAATGATTAGAATGATGAGAAGCTTCAGACCTGAACATTCAGTGGTAAAGGGTGATAGGATAAAAGCAAAAAAAAAAAAGGAAAAGAAAGAAAATCTAACACTACTAGGAAAGAAGGCAAAGCAATGGAAAATTCTGTTCAGTTGCCCTGTGAGCAAGTACAACATGCAGTGTAGTAACACTGCAGTCATGGAAAGCCCTAGAGACTTCTGACTAGAGTAGTAAAGGGTGTATATAAACCACAGAGAGCAGAAGCACAAATTTTCATATCGGAGTCCATCTCTGCAGTTTCAGAGAGCTCCTGAAGAATCTGGTCATTCTAAACTTGGCAGCTCTTCGGTGGGAAAGCAGCCCTGTGTCTTCTCTAGCCTCTGGACATACGGGTTACTTGGGTGCTATTACTTGGGTGCTATTTATGTTTTGATAGATAAGTGTACACTCTTTCTAGATAAGGAGTGAAGCATCTTTTGCAATGATGCTTCAAAGGAGCAGCTGTCTGGGAAGGCAAATCAATGCCAGAATAGTTCAAGAGCCAAACCAAACACCAGTAACCATGGTAAACATGAACAGATGAGGCAAACATTCAAAAGAGACAACTTATTCTGAATCCCAGAGTAAACTGCACAAAAGATAGAATAATGTATATTTTTTCTTCTCTATCTTTCCTTAAGAGGGCATTCAGCAGAGAATTATCATCTTTAAAGAATTGACTTCTTTTAATTGTGATTGTCATGTTGCTTTCAAAATTAGGAAGAGAAACAGTACTTTATTTCCCACTCTTACATTCTCTAGTATGGTGCTCAGTGCTCCTAATGACTCTGTGCTGCATGTTTTCACATTCCATCTGCAGATGCTCTCCATTATCCACACATTCTATTTAGTAAAACCCGAGGGCCCATCATTCCTTAAGCTTGCAGAAACTTTGCTTATTCTCTTTCTCCTGTCTGGAATTGCTTCCCCACAATCCCACTGGATCAAACTCTAATCACTGTCCAAAGTTCAACCCAAGTGACGTCTTCGTGAGGGAAATCCTCTCAAATATCTTCCTGATTTAATTTATTCCTGAAAAGGTGATTTTCTAGTATAGTAATGACCTGACTACAGCATTTGTCACACTGCATGTGTATCCGTTGTTCATGGGTCTCTCTCTTCTACTTTACAATGGAGTTTATTGCTGGTTTGGTCTGTATCTCACTGATATACCTCATGCTCCTCCATTAAATATTTTCTGAATGAATATACAAAAGAAAAAAATCAGAATCTTTTTGCTGTCTTACTTTTCACCATTTTGTTTTACTGAAGAGAAAACTATAGCAGTCCATAGAGACTCACAGTGTTGCCCTAGATAACATTATCAAAGCTGAAAACACAAAATTTGATCTTTATAAAGATCCCTGTTGGATCCATGAATACATTTAATGTTAGGGCAACCATAGTGGCTTTTCTCCTGCCAACCAGAAGCAGGTATGTAATGGGGAAAGATCACAGGTGATATAAAGAATAAAGAAAACAATATTTCTCAATAAAATTATGCAACTTGAGATTAAAACTTCAGTGAAAGCACCTACATGGCATGCAACGTTATCAGTCTCTAGCAAAAAGGTGTGTTCTTTCTAGATCTGACCTCCTCTTTCCCCAAACTTCCAAAACAGAGCCTAACCCACAGACACTACCAAACCAAAATGCTGACCATGTTTGAGTGCTATTAGTGTCATCAGAGAGAAGTCAATGAATCAGTTTTTGAATCAGTTTTCAGGAGCTGGGAGCATCACCTCAATGGTGGTTCCTGGGAATGGGAGACAGGCAAGAGTTTTGACCCTGCTTTCCTTTACTCCTGCATTATAATCCTTTAAGTTCATGTGAGTGATCAACACATGTCATATTCAGCAGGTTGGAACTTTCATCTGAGAGAAAAGGAATCTCCTAATGTCAGTAATGTGCATCTACCAAGTGTAAAGGTCTTGGAGGGTTCTGGTAATACTATGTATTTTGTCTCTAGGTGAATTAGCAGAATCAAAAGCCAAGACAAAGGTTATGATTTCTTGGACTTCAATCCTTCCAGTTCTCAGGGCCCCAAACATTGCAGGGACTGGTGGGCAGGAAGCTTTACCTTAGACCAGGAAGTATCCCCATATGAGTGACTTTCTGGAAGCTACTTGAAAGAGAGAACATTTAATTTCATCATTATCACATCAACGTGTCTATTGATGAGTTTAAAATGTACAGGAGCATTCCCAAAGCATTTGGCCATAATTGCTGTGTCAATTCACAGGGCAGTCAAGATCCTGCTAGAGTGCTGTGGAACAGGGTGCTAATGGCACACAGCAGTGACAGAATGTCAAAGTGATGATAGTTGAAGATGCATGATACACCAGCAAGGGTGACAGCAAAAGGAGATGCTGAAGCTTATCTTTGTAGGAAAGGAGAAAGCCTTAGTTTAGCTAAAAATGATGCAGGATTCCATCATCATCATCATTCTATTCATAAGTAATCATTATCAATCAGTGTTCAGAGTTAATTCACACAAACACACACACACACAAATGGATTTAATCTCAGACTTTGCTCTGCTCTGCTCTGACTTGATTTTCAGTATATGAATTTAGAAGTCACTGTAAACATACCTATTCAGACGTGGCCATGGAATTAGGAGTTACCACAACAGTTACAAAGGTACACAGAGGTAAAACGATTCATGTTTACCAAAGTTAAGGGAATCTCAGAAGCATAAGTCTGAGGACCATCAGCTCACTTTCACCTGAGTTTTATATATTTGGGCTTCATTCTATATGCTTTACCTGAGTCTCTTAGCCATTTTTATGACTTCTACATACTGATGATATCCTAATTTCTAAGGTCTAGACTCATAATTCTAAATGCCTTGTAGTACTGAATATTGGTCTTCTCTGGACACCTCGAATTCAATACATCAAAAAGAAGATGACTACAGTAGGATAAAGACGGGCAGTTTTGATTCTTAACAGGTGGATTTAATGACTGTTCAATAACAGAAAGTTTAGGGCAGTGTTTCACAATCTTTTACTGACCATTAATAAACTTTATTGGTACACATTAACTACTTTATTGGTACACATGGGCCAAAGAATTTTTACATTTTGGGAGGATTCAACACAATTTTAAACAATTAAAATGGAAACATTTCAAATAAATATTAAAATATAAATGGCAATAGGTTACTGAAAAGGAACTTTGTTTCAACCAAGAGCACAAAACAATACATGTTGGTACTCTCTCATTTCCAAAGGATGCGTAAACTATTTATAAAGGTGTTTATTAAGGTCAAGAAGGAGATCTGAGATTGAAAAGAAAATACTGGAAAACATTGTTGGAATGTTTTGACATTTTTCTTCCCTACCCACAAAGGGAAGTAGAGAGGTATGCCGCCTACCTTACCTCAAAGATAAAAGCACAAGCGAAAGAAGGTAACTCATGGAGTTTGATATATGATTTAGTTTGTGGGACAAATAAACTTACAGCAGAAAATATACAGGGAAGAAAGCTAAGTGAAGCAGACTGAAGACTATCATTATACACTCAAATTTTCACTTATGATGGATAAAATGTATGTTTCCCCAGTAGATAAGAATTTTATTAAAAAATATTGCCAGGTATTCAAGAAAGTCAACCAAAAATCAAGAGAAAAAGAAAAACAGAAAAAAATGTACAAATATGCAACAACAAATGACCAAATATCAAGAGCTTAAAAAAACTGTTAAGTGATCAGAAATTAGAATTATCAGACATGGATTTTAGAATGCCAGTAATAATTATTCAAAAATAAATAGGTGGCAAAATGGTGAGTTTCATCAGATAACAATCTATAAAAGGTGTCAAATGGGAATTATGGAAATAAAAATATAATAACCTGAGTTAAAAATGTGATGTGTTACATGATAAACTAAAAATGATATGAGAGAGAATCAGCAAATGGGACATGAGTCAATAGAAAATACCCAAAGTGAAATCAGGAAGAGAAATAAGGAACAGAAAGAGAAAGGACTATAATAAAAAAGACCACAACTAATATATAAGATACTGTAAAAAAAAAAAAAAAAAAAAAGGCCGCCGGAACCCGCCCGCCGCGAGGAGCCGCCGGAACCCGCCCGCCGCGAGGAGCCGCGAGGCGGGTAAGTTCAGCCACTCCAACTGGAGGGCTTGCTGAACGGAGAGAGGAAGTCGTCCACGGGTTGCTGACCAGGGACCGGGCACGAGTTGGACGGGAAAGCTCGCGTCCGCCTTTGGTACTTAGACACATAACCGGCAGTGGTGGAGGAGCCCGCGCTCCCCTAGAGCTGCAGCAGCAGCCGAGGAAGCCGGGGAAAGAGCAGGAATTGGAGACTACAGGCAGGCGCGCGGTCGAGCCGGGGCGCCCCCCTCCAACACGGGACTGCGCACGCCGCGACCTCCGCCCGACTGACTGGGATCAGCCCACCGTCCCGGCCAGCACCCAGTATGGCAGCAAAGCCCTCATTTTGCTGAACACAAAAACAGAAACCACAGCAACCGGCACTGTAAGGGAAAGACCACGCCATCAAGACACCACCATCAAGAGCAGATTGGTTTCCAACAGGCAGATATGAAGATAAAAACCAAGGACAGTATTTAACCTTTTTTTTTTTTTTTCTTTTTTCATTTTTTTCTGCTTGTTTGTGGTGGACTATTTTGCTTTTTCAATTGATTGGTTTGGGGTTTATTAGTTTCTTTGTTTATTGGGGGTTTTTTATGTTTGTTTGTTTGTTTTTTTTTTTTTTGTAGTTTTCATTTGTTTGATTTATTCTATGTGTTTTTTCTTTGTTTTTCGGTCTCATTAATTTTATTTCTTTCTTTTTTTTTTTTTTGCTCTTTTTAATTTTTAACCTTCTTTTGACTTTTATTATATTTTTTTAACTTTAATTTTAATTCTTGAAAACCTCTAATTCTCTTTTCTCTTTCCTCTTTCCCACTGCTTTCTTTCTCTATGTTCTAAATGTAAAACATCTTCCTAACTATCAATATCCTCTAGACAAATTATTTCCTATCTTTCTGTCTGCACTATTCACTTCCAAATGCACTAAACAGTACACACACTAATCTTTGCTACCTAATCCTATAAAATACTTCCAAGACAAATCTTTTCCTTTTTATTACTTATAGACTCTCCTCCTTGTCACCCCGAGCACATGTCCTAATTTAAAATTGCTTTCATTGTAATTATCCAAGCCAGGACCTTGTGCTAGATCTATTATTCAGGCACTATTTTAATTAATTCAAAGCTTAACGGGCAAGTATCATCTGTGATTGCATGAGTTGCTAGAAAGATTTCCTGCGCCTTATCTCTGTAAAACTGGTCAGTTGTGGGGATTGCTGTATATGTATGTGTATCTTATGATTATGTTAGAAAACATCTGCATGCTTTTATGACTGTCACCCATCAGGGATGCACCTCTTGTTCCTCAGATGCTAGTGTGTGAACTAGTATCACAGAACACCATAGCAAACCAGACATAGAGCCTACACTCCCTGACCAATCATCAAACCAAGGATCCTCGAAGCGGAAGCCCGGATTCCAAGACCCCACACTGATTATCAAAGAACATACAACACTACAGATTATTCACCTGTAAACAAGGTCTATCACCACCCAAGACACAAGCCACTGAACCCTTCTACAAGGACAAAAACTCAAAGGAAGGGAGAATTCAACCAAGAAGCCTGGTGGGAATAAGAACTCCATACACACAGACACACACAAAGAAACAAAAATTAACCTAATAATGAAACGTCAGAGAAACACTGTACCAATGAAGGACCAAGCTAGAGAAACACCACTTCAAATGACAGAGGAGGAGATAGACAAGCTATCTGAAAGAGAATTCAGAAAAACTATACTAATGAGGATGCAAAACACCGAAAACAGAATATTAGAGGAAATTAGTGCATTGAGAAAAGACATGCAGGAAATGAAAAATAAGCAAATAGAGACCACCAACTCAATTGCTGAACTCAAAAATACTATAGAAGGACTCAACAGTAGAGTATCAGAGGCTGAAGAACGGATAAGTGAGCTGGAAGACAGAATGGTGGAAATAAGTGCTGAAGAACAGAACAAAGCCCAAAGAATTAAAAGAACTGAGGATAGCCTCAGAGACCTATGGGACAATATTAAACGCACCAACATTAGAATTATAGGAGTTCCAGAAGAAGAAGAAGAGAAGAAAGACTATGAAAAAATTCTTGAAGAGGTTATAGTTGAAAACTTCCCCAGCATGGGAAAGGAGATAGTCAGCCAAGTCCAGGAAGCACAAAGAGTTCCATACAGGAGAAACCCCAGAAGAAACACACCAAGGCACATACTAATCAAACTAACGCAGACTAAATATAAAGACAGATTACTAAAAGCAGCTAGGAGCAAACAACAAATAACATATAAAGGAAATCCCATACGTTTAACTGCGGATCTCTCAACAGAAACCCTACAGGCCAGAAGAGAATGGCAAGATACATTTAAACGGCTAAAAGAGAATAACCTGCAACCACGAATTCTCTACCCAGCAAGAATCTCATTCAAAATCGATGGTGAAGTCAAAAGCTTCACAGACAAGCAAAAACTAAAAGAATTCTGTACCACAAAACCAGCCCTACAACAAGTGTTAAAGGACCTGATATAGCCAATAAATACAAGAGTAGGAGAAGCCTTACAAATCAAACCCCAAATTTCTAAGAAGATGACAATAGGAACATTCGTATCAATAATTACTTTGAACGTAAATGGACTAAATGCTCCAACCAAACGACACAGGCTGGCTGAATGGATCCAGAAGCAAGACCCATATATATGCTGTTTACAAGAGACCCACTTCAGACCTAGAGACACTCATAGACTGAAAGTGAAAGGCTGGAAAAAGATATTTCATGCAAATGGAAATCAAAAGAAAGCTGGAGTAGCAATCCTTATATCAGACAAAATAGACTTTAAAGTAAAGAAGATTCTAAGAGACAAGGCAGGTCACTACATCATGATTAAGGGATCTATCCAAGAGGAAGACATAACAGTCATGAATATCTACGCACCCAACACAGGGGCACCTCAATACATAAGACAGGTACTTTCAGACATAAAAGAAGAAATCAACAATAACACAATCATAGTAGGAGACTTTAACACTCCTCTCACACCAATGGACAGATCAACAAAACAGAAAATTAATAAAGAAACACAAGCCTTAAATGCCACACTGGAAAAGATGGACCTCATCGATATCTTTAGGACGTTCCATCCAAAAGCAGAAGAATACACTTTCTTCTCAAGCGCTCACGGAACATTCTCCAGGATAGACCACATCTTGGGCCACAAATCTAACCTCAGTCAGTTCAAGAAAACCGAAATTATATCAACCATCTTCTCGGACCACAATGCAATGAGACTGGAGATCAACTACCAGAAAAAAAACCCTAAAAACAGAAACACATGGAGATTAAACAATACATACCTAAAAAACCAACTGATCGTTGAGGAAATCAAAGGAGAAATTAAACAATTCCTAGAAGAAAATGACAATGAACACACGACAGTGCAAAACCTATGGGATACAGCAAAAGCAGTTCTAAGAGGGAAATTTATAGCAATACAATCCCACCTCAAGAAACTAGGAAAATATGAAGCAGATGACCTAACCCTCCGCTTAAAACAGTTGGAGAAAGAAGAACAAAAACATCCCAGAGCTAGCAGAAGAAGAGAAATCATAAAGATCAGAGCAGAAATAAATGAGAAAGAAACAAAAGAAACAATAGTAAAGATAAATAAAACAAAAAGCTGGTTCTTTGAAAAGGTAAACAAAATTGACAAGCCACTGGCCAGACTCATTAAGAAAAAGAGAGAGAAGAACCAGATCAACAAAATCAAAAACGAAAAAGGAGAGATTACAACAGATAATGCAGAAGTCCAAAGGATTCTAAGAGACTATTATGAGCAACTCTATGGCAACAAACTGGACAACTTGGAAGAAATGGACAGGATTAATCTCCCAAGACTGAGCCAGGAAGAAACAGAAACTTTGAACAACCCAATCACAAGCTCAGAAATCAACTTTGTGATTAAAAATCTACCCAAAAATAAAAGCCCAGGACCAGATGGCTTCACAGCCGAATTCTACCAAACATTTAAAGAAGAGCTAATGCCTGTCCTTCTGAAACTCTTTCAAAAAATTGCACAGGAAGGAAAACTCCCAAACACATTCTACGAGGCCACCATCACCCTGATACCCAAACCAGGCAAAGACAACACAAAAAAGGAAAACTATAGGCCAATTTCACTGATGAACTTAGATGCCAAGATCCTCAACAAAATCCTAGCAAACAGAATTCAACGACATGTCAAAAAACTCATACATCACGATCAAGTTGGGTTCATCCCAGGCATGCAAGGATTCTTCAACATCCGCAAATCAATCAACGTGATACACCATATCAACAAGATGAAAGACAAAAATCACATGATCATCTCAATAGATGCAGAAAAAGCCTTCGACAAAGTACAATATCCATTTATGATCAAAACTCTTCAGAAAATGGGCATAGAAGGAACCTATCTCAACATAATAAAAGCCATCTATGAGAAACCTACAGCGAACATTATTGTTAATGGTGAAAAACTGAAAGCATTCCCTCTAAGATCAGGAACAAGACAGGGGTGCCCACTTTCACCACTGCTATTCAACATAGTCCTGGAAGTCCTAGCAACAGCAATAAGACAAGAGAAAGAAATCAAAGGAATCCAGATTGGAAAGGAAGAAGTCAAGCTCTCTCTTTTTGCAGACGACATGATATTATACATAGAAAATTCCAAAGACACTATTACAAAACTACTAAAGTTAATCAGCGAATTCAGCAAAGTCGCAGGATACAAAATCAATATACAGAAATTACTGGCATTCCTATACACAAACAATGAAAAATCAGAAAATGAAATCAAAGAGGCAATCCCCTTCACCATTGCAACCAAAAGAATCAAATATCTAGGAATAAACCTACCCAAAGAAACAAAAGAATTGTACACAGAAAATTACAAGACACTCATGAGAGACATTAAAGAAGACTTAAACAGATGGAGAGATATTCCATGTTCCTGGATTGGAAGAATCAATATTGTGAAAATGACCATACTTCCAAATATCATCTACAGATTCAATGCAATACCTATTCAACTACCACTGACATTTTTCACAGAACTAGACCAAATAATAACACACTTCATATGGAAACACAGAAGACCTCTAATAGCCAAAGCAATCCTGAGGAAGAAAAATGGAGTTGGAGGGATCAGCCTCCCTAACTTCAGACTCTACTACAAAGCAACAGTTATCAAGACAGTATGGTACTGGCACAAAAACAGAACTATAGATCAGTGGAACAAGATTGAGAACCCAGAGATCAACCCACGCACCTATGGGTACCTTATTTTTGACAAAGGAGGAGAAACTATAAAATGGGACAAAGACAGCCTCTTTAACAAGTGGTGCTGGGAGAATTGGACAGCTACATGCAAAAAAATGAAATTGGAACATTCCCTGACGCCATACACTAAGATCAACTCAAAATGGATTAAAGACCTCAATGTAAGACCAGAAACCATCAAACTCTTAGAGGAGAATATAGGCAAAACCCTCAAGGACATCAATCAAAGCAAGATCTTCTCTGACCCACCAACTAAAATAGCAGAACTGAAAAGAAAAATGAACATATGGGACCTCATGAAACTTAAAAGCTTTTGTACAGCAAAAGAAATTACAAAAAAGTTCAACAGACACCCCACAGAGTGGGAGAAAATCATAGCAAATGAAACAACAGACAAAGAATTAATCTCCAAAATCTACAAGCAACTCAGACAACTCAGCACAGGGAAAATGAGCAGCCCAATCAAAAAATGGGAAAAAGATCTAAAGAGACGCCTCTCCAAAGAGGACATACAAATGGTCCAAAAATACATGAAACGATGCTCAACCTCGCTTATTATCAGAGAAATGCAAATTAAAACCACAATGAGATACCACCTCACATCTGTCAGAATGGCCATCATCAACAAATCGACAGACAACAAATGCTGGAGAGGGTGTGGAGAAAAGGGAATCCTCTTGTATTGCTGGTGGGAATGTAAATTAATACAACCTCTGTGGAAGACAATATGGAGATTCCTTAAAAAACTAAAAATAGAAGCACCCTATGACCCAGCAATCCCACTATTAGGCCTATATCCTGATGAAATCAAAACTGAAAGAGGCACCTGTACCCCAATGTTCATTGCAGCTCTCTATACAATAGCCAGAACATGGAAGCAACCTAGATGTCCATCGACAAATGAATGGATCCAGAAGCTCTGGTACATATATACAATGGAATACTACTCAGCTGTTAAAAGAAATGCAGAAGACTCAGTCCTAATGAGGTGGCTGGCTCTAGAACCTATCATAAAAAGTGAAGTAAGTCAAAAAGAGAAAGACAAGTATAGTATACTAACTCATATATATGGGATCTAGTAAGATGGTCATGATAACACACACAGTGAACTCATGAAAAAACAGAGAATAGACATAAAGACATTGTGGAGACCGAACAATGGTAGGGAGTAACATGGGAACCTATACTGTCATGTGTAGAAAAGATAGCTATTGTCATTGTGCTAAGGGAATAGGAGTACCTACAACCACTTGGAGCAATGGTCTGGAGGGATGGGGGAACCTGGGTGGGGGGAGGGTCAAGGGATATGCATCTGATTGATCTGGGAACATACATGTACAAAAATAAATAAATAAAAAAAAAAAAAAGAAAAGGGGAAAAAAAAAAAGGCAAACGAATCTCAGTAGTATCAATTTCAGAAGAAGAAGGCAGAGAGAATGCCTAAAAAGCAACATATGCAGACTGGCTTTGAATTTTGCAAAACTGAAAAATGACATAAAATGATAGAGACATAAAGATTTTAAAGCATCTACCACTGTCAAGTAGGATAAATACAAATGGTCCAAAAATACATGAAACGATGCTCAACCTCGCTTATTATCAGAGAAATGCAAATTAAAACCACAATGAGATACCACCTCACATCTGTCAGAATGGCCATCATCAACAAATCGACAGACAACAAATGCTGGAGAGGGTGTGGAGAAAAGGGAATCCTCTTGTATTGCTGGTGGGAATGTAAATTAATACAACCTCTGTGGAAGACAATATGGAGATTCCTTAAAAAACTAAAAATAGAAGCACCCTATGACCCAGCAATCCCACTATTAGGCCTATATCCTGATGAAATCAAAACTGAAAGAGGCACCTGTACCCCAATGTTCATTGCAGCTCTCTATACAATAGCCAGAACATGGAAGCAACCTAGATGTCCATCGACAAATGAATGGATCCAGAAGCTCTGGTACATATATACAATGGAATACTACTCAGCTGTTAAAAGAAATGCAGAAGACTCAGTCCTAATGAGGTGGCTGGCTCTAGAACCTATCATAAAAAGTGAAGTAAGTCAAAAAGAGAAAGACAAGTATAGTATACTAACTCATATATATGGGATCTAGTAAGATGGTCATGATAACACACACAGTGAACTCATGAAAAAACAGAGAATAGACATAAAGACATTGTGGAGACCGAACAATGGTAGGGAGTAACATGGGAACCTATACTGTCATGTGTAGAAAAGATAGCTATTGTCATTGTGCTAAGGGAATAGGAGTACCTACAACCACTTGGAGCAATGGTCTGGAGGGATGGGGGGGGGGAACCTGGGTGGGGGGAGGGTCAAGGGATATGCATCTGATTGATCTGGGAACATACATGTACAAAAATAAATAAATAAAAAAAAAAAAAAGAAAAGGGGAAAAAAAAAAAGGCAAACGAATCTCAGTAGTATCAATTTCAGAAGAAGAAGGCAGAGAGAATGCCTAAAAAGCAACATATGCAGACTGGCTTTGAATTTTGCAAAACTGAAAAATGACATAAAATGATAGAGACATAAAGATTTTAAAGCATCTACCACTGTCAAGTAGGATAAATACAAAGAAAACCATGCCTAGATACACTATAGTAAAACTGCTGAAAAACAAAGTCTGTAAGACAAGGCTCATTAGAGCAGTAGCGAGACTAATAGCTGACTTTTCAAGTGAAACTGTGTATTGTCCAGAAGACAATGAAATGGCATTTTTAAAGTGCTAAAAGAGAAAAAAACTGCCAACCTAGAATCATATAGCTGGAGGGAAACAAATTTTAAAAGTGAAAGTGAAAAAATAAATGTATTGTTCCTATTTCATGCTATCCATAAGAATCAATCCTGAGTGGATTTCAAGACTAAGTGAGGAAAAAAAAAAAAAAAAGAATGTAAGGAAAGAGGGAGAGACAGTAACTTTCAGAATTGAATTTAAGAGAATATCAGCATGATATTAAGGGTGGGCATATTTTCTTATATAGGACACAAAAGCTACAAACTACAAAGGAAAATACTAAAAAGTTAGATTTCACAAAATTGGAAACTTTTGTTCATCACAGAACACCATCAAAAGCAAAAAGATTAGCTCCAGATAAAGAGAAAATTTTTGCTATCCATATGTGTGAAAAAGGACTCATATTTATAACCTACAAATGACTCCTACAAACAAAATGAGAGAGAAAAAAAAAATTTTTTTTAAATAACTGTTAGAAGATTTACTCAAGCATTTCACAAAAGAAATTCCCAAATGGTCAGTAAAGGTACTCAACTTCACTAGTTATCAGGAAAATTGTAGTTAAAATGGTAATAAGGTGTAAACACTAGAACAGCAAAAATGAAAAACAAAATGTCAACTGTTGCTAGAAAAGGGAACCACTGGAACTGTCAATAATGCATTTAAATCGGTGCCATGTTGGAAAACTGGCCAGATCTTCTAAAACTCAGCACGTACATACTCTGTAACCCAGATATTCCACTTCTAGATGTACACTCAACAGAATATGTATAGAAAGGCATGTAAGGAATGACTACAGCAGCGATACTTATAACAGGGAGAGTAAAAGTCCAAATGTCTAGCAGTTCATCCTCTCTGCTATTGCAAACAGTTCTTTACGCAACTGCCCTTACCTTGGTCCATCTGCATCCCTACTTACACACAGTCAAGTAGGATAAAAAGAAAACATGCCTAGATACACTATAGTAAAACTGCTGAAAAACAAAGTCTGTAAGACAAGGCTCATTAGAGCAGTAGCGAGACTAATAGCTGACTTTTCAAGTGAAACTGTGTATTGTCCAGAAGACAATGAAATGGCATTTTTAAAGTGCTAAAAGAGAAAAAAACTGCCAACCTAGAATCATATAGCTGGAGGGAAACAAATTTTAAAAGTGAAAGTGAAAAAATAAATGTATTGTTCCTATTTCATGCTATCCATAAGAATCAATCCTGAGTGGATTTCAAGACTAAGTGAGGAAAAAAAAAAAAAAAAGAATGTAAGGAAAGAGGGAGAGACAGTAACTTTCAGAATTGAATTTAAGAGAATATCAGCATGATATTAAGGGTGGGCATATTTTCTTATATAGGACACAAAAGCTACAAACTACAAAGGAAAATACTAAAAAGTTAGATTTCACAAAATTGGAAACTTTTGTTCATCACAGAACACCATCAAAAGCAAAAAGATTAGCTCCAGATAAAGAGAAAATTTTTGCTATCCATATGTGTGAAAAAGGACTCATATTTATAACCTACAAATGACTCCTACAAACAAAATGAGAGAGAAAAAAAAAATTTTTTTTAAATAACTGTTAGAAGATTTACTCAAGCATTTCACAAAAGAAATTCCCAAATGGTCAGTAAAGGTACTCAACTTCACTAGTTATCAGGAAAATTGTAGTTAAAATGGTAATAAGGTGTAAACACTAGAACAGCAAAAATGAAAAACAAAATGTCAACTGTTGCTAGAAAAGGGAACCACTGGAACTGTCAATAATGCATTTAAATCGGTGCCATGTTGGAAAACTGGCCAGATCTTCTAAAACTCAGCACGTACATACTCTGTAACCCAGATATTCCACTTCTAGATGTACACTCAACAGAATATGTATAGAAAGGCATGTAAGGAATGACTACAGCAGCGATACTTATAACAGGGAGAGTAAAAGTCCAAATGTCTAGCAGTTCATCCTCTCTGCTATTGCAAACAGTTCTTTACGCAACTGCCCTTACCTTGGTCCATCTGCATCCCTACTTACACACAGATCTCCAGTTAGTCAGAGACCCTACACTGTATGTGTGTTAAGCTGCTTTAGTCACACCCAACTCTTTGCGACCCCATGGACTACAGTCCACCAGGCTGCTCTGTCACTGGCATTCTCCAGGCAAGAGAATCCCATGGAGAGAGATTTGAGTTGCCATTTCATCCTCCAGGGGTTCATTCTGACCCAGGGATCAAACCCAGGTCTGCATTGCAGGCAGATTCTTTACTGACTGAGCTACCAGGGTACCTTACAGTGGAGAAGGTTAAAATTAAAAGCTCCTTTAAACACAGATATTCTCATTGGCCAGCTACCTGCTGGGCTCTGTAGTAATCTAGATGTGAGGATATTCTGGTGAGACTGAAAGAGAGACAGAGGTTCTACACCTCTAATAAATTTATGTATATTAATAAACAGCTTGTCCAGGAAACTTGGCTTTCTAAAGATAACTATGCAATAGATAGCAGAAATATTTACCATGCATTCCTGCAGTAAGCCTACAAATGATAGAAAATGCATTGTCCATCACTCAGTTCAAAAATATTAGACAGAAGTTAATAAATATAATTTTAAAATTATAATGTGCAAAGTAGACCTTTTTCTTTTTACTCTGTTTAGACTACAGCACACCCTATGGTCTTTTGGAAATAAGCTGTAATGCACAGATACATTATTAAGCATTGACATAATTTTCCTACTGTCTTATTTTTTAAATACAACTGAGTAAGATTCCTCAAATAGGACTTTCTTCTCCTGCTTTACCCTTGCTCACCACTTACTGGGTGACTTCCACATCTACTCTCTATCTATGCAAATCTGCTCAGAGGAAGAGAAAGGGTCCCAAATCACAAGGAATGCTAAAGGCTATATTGGCTGTACTTAGAATTCAGACCAATTCCTCATGTGTCACTTGGAATTCTAAAAAAAAAATGTCAAAGTGCACATGGATGATCACCCAGGAGGTGATTCCTTATTTTCTTCAAGGAAAGGATGTTGTAAATTGAGGTGTCTTTCATCAGTCTCCAAGGGGAAGGACCTTTACACATAAAGACTGAGGGCAAAGTTCTGATAGAGGCTTAACTCAGAGGTCAGGCACAGGAGCACCAAGGACTATGTGTAATTATGAAATTTCACTTCAAATCCTCCCTCCTCTGTTTCCAGTTGTGGAAGCTTACACAAGGCAACCAAGTTTCTAAACAGGGCTTCTCATCTTTCAAAAGGGACAAAAATGCTTGCTTTGAGAGATTTCTGTGGAAATGAAGTGAGACAACTCATAAGAAATACTTACCCTGGTATGGCCTGGTACAGAGTATGTAACAAATGACTATTAGACTCATCATTTTTTATTGTTGTCATTATTACCACAATAAGAATTATTATTATCATTCTATTATCTCAGACACATAAAGGTAATTTCCATACTAAATTATAGCAACACTATTTGATATGGTTTGGGAAAGAAACATTCCCTCTTATTATACAGCTTTTTTGTACTCAGTTATTACTATTAGACCACTGTAAATTTGTTTTGTTTCTCTGATTACAGTATCCATTGGATCAGAAATCTTTGTGAATGAATCCCAATAACAACAGCAATGAAAATTAATACATACCAAGGGTTTATAGTGAGCCAGGCATGCAGCTAGGGGTTCATATGCATTACCTCACAACCACCTGATGATACAGGTACCTCTCTTATGATAAATTCACTAAAAGACTATATGTTATTTCTTCCTTCTATTGTCCAGACCAAGATGTGCTGCTTGGTTTCCAGGAACACAACCTCCCTTTATATTCCTCTGATGGTGAGGGGCACGAGGTACACAGAGGACATGAGGGAGAAGGTGCCCAGCATCAACTCTGGACGCCAAGGAAGGAGCGCATGTAAGAGAAACATGAGCTCAGTCTTCAAGGATGATAGAGATTCACCACGCAGAGCAAAACCAGGAAAGGCCCGAGCACAAAGGCCCTCTTGGGACTGGAAATACTGCAGGGGATGAAGCTGAGGGAGTGACATGGGCTGAAAGGCAGGCTGAAAAGGAGAGGGGAAGCCAGGGCCAGACTGTAGAAGAACAACACACCCGATTATAGTGTCTGCACTTGATGTTTTAGGATGGTGGCCACAGGGAACACTGAAGGGATTTAAGTTGGGGTTTTACATGATGCTTTCCCATCCATTTCCTCTTACTAAGACGTCCCACAAGCAGCATGGACGTCTGTAATGTGAGATACCAAGAATGCTTGAATATAAAATGAGAAGGATGTGCAGGAAGCCCATGTTAGCAGAGCTGGGAAAGAGGGACAAATTCAGAGAGAGGAGGGGGAATAAGCAGGGTCTGGTGGTGATGGGATCTGCCTGGTGAACAGGAGGAGAGAGGCCAACAAGACTCCCAGTCTTGGGGCTTCCCTGGTAGCTCAGTGGTAAAGAGTTCTCCTGCCAATGCAGGAGACATAGGTTCAATCCCTGATCCGGGAAGATCCCACATGCTGCGGAGCAACGAAGCCCGTGAGCCACAACTACTAAGCCTGTGCTCTAGAGCCTCGGAGGCACAACTATGGAGCCCATGTGCCGCAACTAACGAAGTCTGTGTGCCCTAAAGCCACAACAAGAGAAGTTACCGCAACAAGAAGTATGCTCACTTCAACTAGAGAGTAGCCCTCACTCCCTGCAACTAGAGAAGAGCCTGCAGCAGCAGTGAAAACCCAGAATAACCAAAAAAGAAAAAAAACCTCCCACTCTCAACGACTGAATGCACAGTGGTGACAATGAACAAAATAAGAACCCAGAACAGAAAACAAGTTTTGTCATGTTTTTCTCTTTTGATTATTGAGGGAAATACTGATCTCAGGATTGAGCAAGTTGGCAAAGAGTGATAAGGATTTGCAAAATTTCTAATGACCAGGTTGGCAAATATTTAAAGAAAAAGATAAAAGACATAAAAGACTGTGGAGGGGCTCCCTAGAGACTCCAGGAGAGTCTTTTAGTGGCTGGAACCTTGCCCTGGGTCAGCCAGCTTTGGGTTTGAGTCCTGCGGCTGCCATCTACAAGCCACAGAGGGCTGTGCAGAATTGTGGGTAAAACGTTAAATGGAAGTTAAAGGGCCTACTCATTTTGACTACAAAATCCTACTTCTGGATTTGTCAAAAGGAAATAACTGGGAGGGCTCTGGACGTGTGGCCAAGGCCGCTCCCTATAGCACTGGTGATGGCGGCAGGGAAGGGAATGAAGAGGAGAGTCGTGGCATGCCTACAGAGTGGACCACGTGTCAGCAGAGCAACCCCATCTCACCCATCCTCCCCCTCCATCACGTTCTCCAAAGGCTGCCTCCTTAACAAGACTTCCCTGACCCTACCTCTCAAGTCATGTCATTTTACCCAGTCTATAACCTTATTATTCATCAGGCTTCTTAATCTTCATGAAGGTCTGTCCCTATATCAAAGAAAATCTTGTGCGAATTTGGTGACATTCAAATAATTGGTGGGTTTTCCAGGTGGTGCCTTGGTAAAGAATCGGCCTGCCAACGCAGGAAATACAGGTTTGATCCCTGGGTCAGAAAGATCCCCTGGAGGAGAAAATGGCAACCTACTCCAGTATTCTTGCCAGGAAAACCCCACGGGCAGAAAAGCCTGATGGGCTACAGTCCATAGGGTCACAAAGAGTCAGAAACAACTTAGCAACTGAACATACACCCAATTTGTGGCAAGTGAGATAATAAGAAAATACATAAATATGCCTGGTATAAAACAAGTGCTGAATACTTTCCAACTGTAATTATTATTATTCTCTTTCCCTAATAACTCTCTGCTAAGTATTTGTTATCTTCCTAACATCACTTTAAATGTTAGTCGCTCAGTGGTAAAAACAGTAGACAGATATGTGGGGCTGAAAATGATGAAATACATACGAATACTTAGGGAACACCAGATTACTTCTTAATGTAATGAGGAAATAGGCCATTACATTTCTGTAAAGATATTATTTATCATATATACACATATATGTAATAAATACATTAGTGGTTTATTAAAAATTAGATGAGTGATAGACTTTCTCCCTATTTGAATATTCATGAGTTTGCAAATTCTTCAGGGAGGATTTGGATAACACTATTTTGTGCTTTAAAATTAATCTTTAAAACACTGGCTGATGTAGCTAGTGGAATCATTTCTAAGAATATATCCAAAAATACATGAAAACACTAATTCAAAAATATATGTGCACCTCTATATACACTGCAGCATTATTTACCATAGCCAAGATAAGGAAACAACCTATCCACTGAAGGATGAACGGATAAAGAAAACCCTTGTAAAATGAAATCTTGACATTTGCAAGCTAAAAGAAATGTCAGAAGAAGAAAGACAAAGATCGTATGATTTCACTCAGGTAGGGAGTCTAGAAAGAAAACAAACGCACAAACAAAGCAGATATGGAGAACAGACTGGTGGTTACCAGTGAGGAAGGGGATTTGGAAATTGAGAGAAGTGAATGAAAGTGGTGAGCTGCATGATGATGGATGGACAGTGACTGGCCCTTAGGTGGTGACCATTTTGCAATCAAATTTTAATGTTGTATACCTGAATCTTAGGAAATGTCACGTACCAATTTTACCTCAATTAAAAAAAAAAAAATACTGGCTGTCAATAAAGAAACAAACTCAATCAAGCATTCTGGAATGTTTGAAAAACATGCCCATCCTCAAACTCCATACCGTTTTTATGAGTCCCTGAGTGCTTTAGTGAATATGCATGGCTTCTGAAGCAAACCCACAGGAAGCCACAGCCCACGCTCTTCTATTTAATGAGAGTCTAAATGTATTAGGAATTCCAAAAAAATGTAAACATCATACATACACATATGCCCTTCCTCACAGATATGAACCACACATGCCATAAAAATCAGACCAGACATACAGGGTCCACCCCGCACTTTAGCCCATAGTGACGTAGCTCAAGAGTCACTGAGCTAAGCCCAGCGTCATTGCAGCAGCTAGCTTCTCAGAGGACAAGAAAGCAAACTGCATGTATTTGAAAGCACCATTTGGGAATCTGCATTTTTTAAACCAAATAGTAAAATCAGAATCTTTTCATACATTCCTCCCTTCCCCTTACCTCACAATAGCCTTAAAGCCAGCTGTATTCAGCTACCATTTGAAATATTGCAGTTATTACAAAACAATGAGGGCCAGCACTGTGTAGCAATAGATGAATCAATTATAGGACAGGGTGGGGAGGGGCAACATGAAGCTCATTTATCAGCAGGAACAAATTCTCATCATTATACTTCTAATAAAAAGATATCTCTTTTTTTATTCTTTGAGAAAAAATTAGCTTCCCTATCCTAATTGTGCTTTATTTACATGCCCTCAAATTGCTTATTTAACACAATTTTGGAAACATACACTTAAACATTTTTTCAAGTTATGTGTTCTTACACAGACACGGTCTTTTCATTTCCAATATTAAAAGGTAGAATTAAGTAGGTTTCTGAACGATGTTAATCAGGAAAAGAAAAAGTGCTAGAAAATGAAATAATGAGAAGTAAAACAACCATAAAGCAGTATCAACTGATGTCAAGAAAAAAAAACCCACACATACACTGATGTTAATCAAGTGACAAATGCTATTACGGCACATTCTACTACTCCACCCCACAAAAAGAGGAATTTCCCCTTGATATTTATCATTCCTTTGTGTACATTTCTTTCACAAATTCATTTTGCCTGGCCTTCTTTTCTGAAGTGTTAGTTATGTAAAGACCAGTATCATTTGAATGCAGGGATTTTGAATAATACAAATGCATCCTTTTTCCTTCATTTTCCCCTCTCATTTCCTTTGTGACTCTCATATTTTTGTGTATGTCATCTATTTTGTAAGACGAATGACTAAATGTTCTCCCATAAACGAAATAACTTGTTACTGAGAGTATGCTTACCATTGAGCTACAGGCATGAAGAAAAAGTGGTGTTTCTGTGGAATTTGCAGAGTCAGGAGGCAGTCCCTGTTGGGTACAGGGGAGAAATGCTGGTTCTGGTTTCTAAGAGAAGAACTTGCAATTTCAGTTCCTTGAAATCTATCAGAAACCATTTTCCATGGCCACAGGAAGGCTGTCTGATAAGACTGCAGTTGAAAATGTACTCCTTGGGCAGAATTTCTGATACACTATGACAATGGAGGAGTCTGCCCACTTAATAGCATGAAATTTGGGAAAGAATTGGCAGTCAAGGGTATATCTAAGAAAGCCCATTCTAATTTGTGGACAGGTTTTGTTAATAAACCAGTATACAAAGGTTTATCTTCCCCTTCCAATAAAAAAAAAAAAAAACCCTGCAATGGCAATAAAATGCCTTAGGTTAAGCTCTGCTTGCATTAAAGCATTGCCCACAGCACTGTGTCTTTTATGCTGGTGGGCAGCTCTGCTTCAGCTCCTCAAGATCTTAAGCAACATACATTTAACAACGTGACATTGTTAAAGGAAGAGCAAATTTCTTTTCTTTATACCAGATGGGAATATGAAACGTGAGTGTTGTGCACAATGAAATGATGTCTATAAATCTAGCATTTTATCATCCCATTTCAGACTATAAAATTAGAGAAGATTCATCAGTTACACCTCTACTCATGAAATATACCTGCTGAGCTATGAGGTCCCTGTGGGAAGACTGATACAGATAACACACTCACAGGGTGAAGTCATACATCAGTGAGCTGTGACCCTCATACCCAGCTGCATGTGTGTTATGCTAGGGGATGTCCGGAGTGTATCAGAAAACAGAGAATTCTTGTTAGGAATCCACTTGGTACCAACTCTGCAACTCTGGGCCTTCCGGAGATCTGATACAAAGATCTTTACAAAGATATTACCAAACAGTTCCCCCCAAATAATAAGGTAATATTCAAAGTTGCCTAAAAATATTTTCCTATTACCAGCATGCTATTTTCTTTGAGGGAAAAATAAGCAGGTTTTCCCTGATTTCTTCTTTTTTTCCCAGTTGCTAATTCTAAGCCACTCCGCACTTTGTCCTCACCATTGTGACAATAACATGTGATATTTGCAAGGTGATGAAAATATTTAGAACTCTTCCACCTTTGTTATCTCATATGATTCTGAAGTCACCCAGGGAGTTTGGAGCAGAAATGACTTAATGACTTGACCAAGAGCGGGAATGACAACAGAGAGATTCTGAAGACTGGCAATGTCTCTTTTTTCCTTCCTCCCTCTCTCAATATGCTGCGCTTACACTTCCAGTGTTCCAGCAGTGTTAGAAAACTAGGGAAAATGTCAGAGATTCTTTGTTTTCTCTATTTTTTTTTGCCTTTTTTTTTTTTTTGACAGACTAGCTGTACAACCCAAGGGAAATAACTAGATTTCTGTGGCCATTTGCTCTCTATTTGAGTCGTATTAGATATGCCTACTTCAAACCTGGAAGGTTTGCCCTGATATGCCTGGTTTGGGAACATGACACTAACTAATCACACATAATAAACTACTTCAAAACCTAGTGGCTTAAAAAAAAAAAAAAAAAACTTATTATCTTTGCCAGTTTTTCATGGTCAAGAATTTGAGGGCAACCTAGCTGGGCAGTTTGACCTGGAGAAATCCTTCATGAAATTGTAGTCAGAGGTGCATTTATCTGAAGACAAGAGGATCAGCTTGCAAGATGACCACTCACACGACTGGCACGTGGGTGCTGCTTACTGGTAGGAGATCTTGGCACCTCTCCATGTAACCCTCTCTTAGGGCTATTTCTGTGTCCTCACAACCAGACCATGCAACCGATGAGAGCAAGTAGAAGCCATACCACCATGTATGACTCAACCTGCAAAGTCATATGCCGGCCACTCCCACTATTCTGTTTACCACACAGGCCAGTTTGGATTCAACATGGGGTATAACCACATGTCGGGCATCACTGGTCCATCTTGGAAGTGGGTCTGATTACTGTGGACTTCCCTGAGGGAGTCACTAAATACACCATTGCTCCAAAGAAACAAGAATGTCCTGGGGAGGGACACCATGGCAGAGGGCTTAGGTCATTTTGGTGGATATCTGGCACTTTCTTTCATCATCACCTTTCCTCTTCCCTCTTGGAACTTTCCCTCCAATACATGGCCATGATGGAAACCACTCTGGACTTGTGTGCTCCTGACTCCATAGCCATAGTTTGTTGGTTCAGCATCAAGCAAGTTCCCCAAGAGGGAGGAGGGACTTTAAAAATAACATCCTCCAAGGACTTCCCTGTTGGTTTAGTGGTTAAGAATCTGCCTTGCAATGCAGGGGACATGAGTTTGATCCTTGGTCAGGGAACTAAGATCCCACATGCTGAGGCACAACCAAGTCTGTGCCACAACTAGAGAGTCTGTGGACAAGAACCCATGTGACACATGCAGTCAAATAAATAAATAAAATAGGTAAGTGTTTTATAAAATGTTTTTTAAAAAGAAAGTAACATCCATCAAACTATATAATTATTTGCTCCATGTGGGACACCCAACTCATAGGCTAAAACAATCATTCACTGGGATTTTGAAGCTGAGAACAAAACAACCTTGAGGCAGGTCTCCCTTTCTCTGATAATTAAACCATAGAATATAAAACTTCTCCACGTAGAGGATCTGTTTGGTAGTGAGTAAGTAGGTCAGTAGTGGACAAAGCAGAGATTAGAAGAAATGCTGAGCTCCTGCCTCCAGAGCACCCTTCTCACAGCTTAGTTTGTGTTCTTTACAGTCCTTTGGATTCTGTGAACCACTCACAGATAAGCTAATCTAAAAAATTGCAAAATCGTTCACAGATCTAACAAGCTGCAAAATCGTTCACAGATCAACTCTGATGCAGAGAAAATATAAATTCTGACTGGTCTTCGTGGAGAGAAAATATACTTGACTTTCTCTAATCAAGGATAACTGCTCACTCTCTCCTAAGTCTGTCAGCTCCCTCCTAGTGGTACTGGGGAACAGAGCTCGCAAGGCCTTGGGCTCTGGAGCACAGAGGTTCCAGGTGCTCCAGGGCTCCTCTGGTCTCTGTTCACCTGACCACTAGTTACACACTGAAAACATACCCAGCTGCAGCCCCTGGAGTTATTCGTGGTCTAGCCTCCTTCTGCTTGCACTCCAGTAGCACCTCCTCTCCCATCCCTCAGCTCTCACTGGCTACAGAACATTCTGAACCTCAGTGGCATTCTCCTTGGGACTTCTTACCACACGGCTCCTCTCTGGCCCAGCCCTTTCAGCTTACTGGAGTATCACACAGAAAACCGTTGTCCTCTGTGCTTGCCTTAATTTAACTAATATACTTGCCCTTCTTGGGCAAATGTCCAGCTCTGTTATATTTCTCTTTTTCACTATCAACCTGCAACAGATACTGGTTTCTCTATCTGTCATCCACTTAAAGTTCATGTAGAATTCTAAGATCTCTCCCCAATACTGACTTTCCATCATCAACTACTAAAATGATGATGAGTCACTTCCTCTATTCTGGGACAATGAAAGAACCAAGAGCTTCAGAAGAATGTTTAAACTAATAAGCTCAATGGGCTTTTTTTTTTTTTTTTTTAATAGCCTCTTTAAGCACATTTGAATTCTATAACTTAAACCGAAACTTCTAACAAACGCCCTCAGGTAGCTGTCAACCAGTCAAGCAGCACTCACTCAGTCTATTAGTCAACCATCTTGTGAGTTCCTGCACTCCAGAAGCATGAGTAAACCTCATTGATTTACTCGCAATCTAGAAGGAAAAAAAACATAAACTTGTACGAAAAGAAAAATGTAATGAATTCATTGTATTCCCTAAGAGAAAGATGATCAAGTCTCTGTACCACAGATGGATGGGTGACTCATTCTGTCAGGGAGAAGTGGGGTTGGAAGCAGATGGCTGGGCTCTGTAACCTGGGCAACTATTCCCTCCCCAGTTGCTGATTCAGTTTATTAAATTTAAATCTGAACAAGGTGCTTCGTAAGACTGAATCCTAAGTGAGACGGGGATCATAAAAGATTATATCACACTGTATTTTGGGATCATACAGATGTACAAATGCATAGCATGGTTCTACCCGTGATCCTTGTTTCTATGAACTTCAATATAAAACACAAGTGAAGTGATATTAACACACACTGGCCAGGACTAAGGACACAGACGTGCCCATACATGACTGGGGACTCGGTGTCGCTCTGTTGGAAGCCCCAGGAGTCCCTGGGTCTCCCCTGTGTGACATCCAGTAGCACTGTTTACATATTTAGTGGTTCTCTCTCTAAGGACAGGGTTTGTGTCATCTTGTTCACTGCTTACATCCCCAACTCACAGCACAACCCTGGCCACAGGCAGTGCTCAATTAGTAAATGTATGTTCAATGCATGATGAATGGACACAAATTTTCTGGATGGCGATTTAGTTATATATATCAGGAGTTTTTAAATCTCCTTAGAAATTCATCCCAAGGAATAATAAGGGATGCATAAGAGTAATTATCTACAGAAATATTCAGGACAATGCAGTTTATGCTAAGAAAAATTCAGAACAATTGAAACGTCAAACAATAGAATCTTATTTAAGTAAAGTATGGTATCATCTTAGAAGGACTGTTATGCAACCATGAAGAACAGTGATTATACTAAAACAATCACATTTTGGTAAATCTGTGTCTGCTGTAGCACATGTATGTATAAATGCATATGCAAAAAGTCAAAAAAAGCACATTTGAATTCTATAACTTAACGCCTCAAGCCGTAGCTGTCAACCAGTCAAGCAGCACTCACTCAGTCTATTAGTCAACCATCTTGTGAGTTCCTGCACTCCAGAAGCATGAGTAAACCTCATTGATTTACTCGCAATCTAGAAGGAAAAAAAACATAAACTTGTACGAAAAGAAAAATGTAATGAATTCATTGTATTCCCTAAGAGAAAGATGATCAAGTCTCTGTACCACAGATGGATGGGTGACTCATTCTGTCAGGGAGAAGTGGGGTTGGAAGCAGATGGCTGGGCTCTGTAACCTGGGCAACTATTCCCTCCCCAGTTGCTGATTCAGTTTATTAAATTTAAATCTGAACAAGGTGCTTCGTAAGACTGAATCCTAAGTGAGACGGGGATCATAAAAGATTATATCACACTGTATTTTGGGATCATACAGATGTACAAATGCATAGCATGGTTCTACCCGTGATCCTTGTTTCTATGAACTTCAATATAAAACACAAGTGAAGTGATATTAACACACACTGGCCAGGACTAAGGACACAGACGTGCCCATACATGACTGGGGACTCGGTGTCGCTCTGTTGGAAGCCCCAGGAGTCCCTGGGTCTCCCCTGTGTGACATCCAGTAGCACTGTTTACATATTTAGTGGTTCTCTCTCTAAGGACAGGGTTTGTGTCATCTTGTTCACTGCTTACATCCCCAACTCACAGCACAACCCTGGCCACAGGCAGTGCTCAATTAGTAAATGTATGTTCAATGCATGATGAATGGACACAAATTTTCTGGATGGCGATTTAGTTATATATATCAGGAGTTTTTAAATCTCCTTAGAAATTCATCCCAAGGAATAATAAGGGATGCATAAGAGTAATTATCTACAGAAATATTCAGGACAATGCAGTTTATGCTAAGAAAAATTCAGAACAATTGAAACGTCAAACAATAGAATCTTATTTAAGTAAAGTATGGTATCATCTTAGAAGGACTGTTATGCAACCATGAAGAACAGTGATTATACTAAAACAATCACATTTTGGTAAATCTGTGTCTGCTGTAGCACATGTATGTATAAATGCATATGCAAAAAAAAAGTCAGAAAAAATAGACACTCATGTGTAAACTTGTGGTTCTCTTCACAGGGAAAGTTTCAATCCACTCTTGCTATCTTGTTTTTGTTTCTCTTTATTTTCTCAGTGTTTTAAAATTACACACATTTTGTTGTTGTTGTTGTAAGAGTAAAGCAGTAATAATGAAAATGCATTAACAATCTCTGAGCCCTAGAGAGTTGTCTAACAGAACTCAAATTCATCACTGTGTCCACATTTCTAGCCATGGTCCCCCAATCTCCCAGGGAAGATTATCTCCAAGTGCTTACCCAAGGTACTTACAACAGGACTTCGATTGCCAAACCTGCTCACCAAAACATGCGTTGGGCGGCAGTATATTAGGCAAGGTACAAGCAAATCTTTATTGATAAAGCAGTCCTCTGTTGACATTCATACTGCCCTGGGCTAAGCCAACTCTACTGTCCCTTTGCATACAACTACCAAATCTCAGATGAGCCTCTCTGCTAACAGAAATTCAAGAGAAATTTAAAAACATGGCTCATCCCACCTCTCAACAGCTGTACTGACTGTTGTGCTACCTTTCGGCAGGTCTGTAGTTCCATACCCACAGCCCACTTGTCTGAAGTCGTTTCAAGGTGGGTTGGCACTGACAGCCTCTAAAAACTCCCTAAGACTTGTAACGGGCTTAGATATTTGGTTTATGTGTCTTCTAAAGTCACGAAAACCAGCTACCACATTGTTCTTCCCAACTGTGTAGGAAGAAAAGTAAGAAGGAGAAGGGGATAATGATTATGATATTTCCTCAGCAGAATAAGTAATTGTCTCAGTTGCAGTCACAGATAGGGGAAACACCATGTCCAGTCTCCTAAAAGTTCAGCTTAAATCTCTCCTATAGGAGTCTCCACCATAGCTGCTCCCTCCCAGACTAATTCATCCACATATTTCATTTTGTTTCCGCATAAGAGTAATTATCTACAGAAATATTCAGGACAATGCAGTTTATGCTAAGAAAAATTCAGAACAATTGAAACGTCAAACAATAGAATCTTATTTAAGTAAAGTATGGTATCATCTTAGAAGGACTGTTATGCAACCATGAAGAACAGTGATTATACTAAAACAATCACATTTTGGTAAATCTGTGTCTGCTGTAGCACATGTATGTATAAATGCATATGCAAAAAAAGTCAGAAAAAATAGACACTCATGTGTAAACTTGTGGTTCTCTTCACAGGGAAAGTTTCAATCCACTCTTGCTATCTTGTTTTTGTTTCTCTTTATTTTCTCAGTGTTTTAAAATTACACACATTTTGTTGTTGTTGTTGTAAGAGTAAAGCAGTAATAATGAAAATGCATTAACAATCTCTGAGCCCTAGAGAGTTGTCTAACAGAACTCAAATTCATCACTGTGTCCACATTTCTAGCCATGGTCCCCCAATCTCCCAGGGAAGATTATCTCCAAGTGCTTACCCAAGGTACTTACAACAGGACTTCGATTGCCAAACCTGCTCACCAAAACATGCGTTGGGCGGCAGTATATTAGGCAAGGTACAAGCAAATCTTTATTGATAAAGCAGTCCTCTGTTGACATTCATACTGCCCTGGGCTAAGCCAACTCTACTGTCCCTTTGCATACAACTACCAAATCTCAGATGAGCCTCTCTGCTAACAGAAATTCAAGAGAAATTTAAAAACATGGCTCATCCCACCTCTCAACAGCTGTACTGACTGTTGTGCTACCTTTCGGCAGGTCTGTAGTTCCATACCCACAGCCCACTTGTCTGAAGTCGTTTCAAGGTGGGTTGGCACTGACAGCCTCTAAAAACTCCCCTAAGACTTGTAACGGGCTTAGATATTTGGTATATGTGTCTTCTAAAGTCACGAAAACCAGCTACCACATTGTTCTTCCCAACTGTGTAGGAAGAAAAGTAAGAAGGAGAAGGGGATAATGATTATGATATTTCCTCAGCAGAAGAAGTAATTGTCTCAGTTGCAGTCACAGATAGGGGAAACACCATGTCCAGTCTCCTAAAAGTTCAGCTTAAATCTCTCCTATAGGAGTCTCCACCATAGCTGCTCCCTCCCCAGACTAATTCATCCACATATTTCATTTTGTCATGATTTCAATGAGTTCTAACTTGGGGACTCATTTTTTTCTAAGTCTGTGTCTTCTTCTATGGGTTTCCCAGGTAGTTCTAGTGGTAAAGAATCTGCCTGCCAATACAGGAGACGCAAGAGATGTAGATTCAGTCCCTGGGTTGGGAAGACC
Organism: Tragulus kanchil; assembly: GCA_022376925.1. Lineage (NCBI taxonomy): Eukaryota > Metazoa > Chordata > Mammalia > Artiodactyla > Tragulidae > Tragulus > Tragulus kanchil. The sequence goes on from JAIOJX010000003.1 coordinate 64,978,748, forward strand.
CTGAGAGTAAGAAATGGAAACCCACTCTAATATTCTTGCCTGGAAAGCTCCACGAACAGAGGAGCCTGGCTGGTTACAGTCAATGGGATCACAAAAAGTTGGACACGACTGAGCACACACAGGCATGCACTTCTATGAAAACACTTTTAACTCGCCTTTTCTCAGGGATTCATTTCTTAGAAAAGGAAATTAGTGATGAATTGGCTAATGAAATGATTGCTTCTGTGTGATATTAATAGAAATGAAATGCCATGACAAATCCTACAGAATAATGGTTCCTTTGTTAATTTTTACCATCATTACCTATCTTGGATTTCAACCCCAAAACAGAGCAACACAATTAAACTGATGAAAAAAGGAACCATTTACAGTTACAAATTGCTTTCATCTCAGGCTGATGAAAGAACTTCACTGATAACTTGTTTCAATTCACTATAATTTTTGCATTGCTCATTGCTATCAAACTTGAGTGCTTTAATCCTCATAGACTTTATTTTTTAAATGAATCACAAATTTGGGTGTAATACAAAAGTTATTGAAGAATCTATTCTTTTCATACCCTCTTCCAAGTTGATAGTACTTTTTGCCAAGGTTCTCATCATAACAATTATCTTGATGGGGTCAGAACTCATGAAAATTTGTGCATGGAAATTGTAATATGGTTTAGGAAGGCGGGATAAAGGAGAAAGAAAAGGTGGATACTAAATTAAAAATCTGCTAAGAACACCTTAGATATGGATTGCAAGCCTTTTAATAGAGAATGACTGATTCCTCCATGGAGACTCTAAAAGGATGCCTTCTCTAACTAAAAGACGTAAGCACAGACATTTTCTCCCAACTTAACCTTACATACTTTTTTCTCTTCCTTGCAAACTCAATGCATGATCACCTGGCTGCTTTCAGCCTGTCTCACACAAATTATGTTGTATTGACTTCAAAGAAAGGGTTTGTGATTTTTTTGTGTATTCAATCTACCTCATAATGCTCTCAGGGCAGTGCCCACTACTTCAGGAGCTTGACTAAATAAACACTGAGTGATTCACTGAGTGAATCACTGAGTGAGTGAAAAGTATAGACTAGAAAAATTACTTCTCTCCAACACAAATAAAAATAAGCACCCAGACTTCAGTGTATTTATTCTGCCCCTTACAAATCACCTGAGGTGATTCCCTGTTCTTAAATAATAACCACATTTTCATCCCAAGGCTCAAATTCTCTCTTAGAAATTGGCTGCCAGCTCAGCTATACTTGGGAATTCTGAGTAATATAGAGGGAACTAGATTCTCCTGCTGGGCTGAGAGACAGCCATTAACTAACACAGGACCACAGAGCAACACAGAGCTTCCTTATCTTCTTTCTGGGTTTCCAGGCATAGCCTGACCAGAATTAGGAAATGCCTCAGTTTTCATAACATTTTGCTATGGGCAAAATAAATGAGCTCAAGTCAAAAAATACCCTTTGACACACTGATTACTGGTGCTCTGGGAAAATCTTCATAGCTGTGAACTGTGTGTCCAATTCTCAAATTCCTTCTGTCTCAAAAAGATTTGGGATAGTAGCGAAAATAATATTTTTTACTATTAATTTTAGCATTGCTCATTGCTATCAAACTTGAGTGCTTTAATCCTCATAGACTTTATTTTTTAAATGAATCACAAATTTGGGTGTAATACAAAAGTTATTGAAGAATCTATTCTTTTCATACCCTCTTCCAAGTTGATAGTACTTTTTGCCAAGGTTCTCATCATAACAATTATCTTGATGGGGTCAGAACTCATGAAAATTTGTGCATGGAAATTGTAATATGGTTTAGGAAGGCGGGATAAAGGAGAAAGAAAAGGTGGATACTAAATTAAAAATCTGCTAAGAACACCTTAGATATGGATTGCAAGCCTTTTAATAGAGAATGACTGATTCCTCCATGGAGACTCTAAAAGGATGCCTTCTCTAACTAAAAGACGTAAGCACAGACATTTTCTCCCAACTTAACCTTACATACTTTTTTCTCTTCCTTGCAAACTCAATGCATGATCACCTGGCTGCTTTCAGCCTGTCTCACACAAATTATGTTGTATTGACTTCAAAGAAAGGGTTTGTGATTTTTTTGTGTATTCAATCTACCTCATAATGCTCTCAGGGCAGTGCCCACTACTTCAGGAGCTTGACTAAATAAACACTGAGTGATTCACTGAGTGAATCACTGAGTGAGTGAAAAGTATAGACTAGAAAAATTACTTCTCTCCAACACAAATAAAAATAAGCACCCAGACTTCAGTGTATTTATTCTGCCCCTTACAAATCACCTGAGGTGATTCCCTGTTCTTAAATAATAACCACATTTTCATCCCAAGGCTCAAATTCTCTCTTAGAAATTGGCTGCCAGCTCAGCTATACTTGGGAATTCTGAGTAATATAGAGGGAACTAGATTCTCCTGCTGGGCTGAGAGACAGCCATTAACTAACACAGGACCACAGAGCAACACAGAGCTTCCTTATCTTCTTTCTGGGTTTCCAGGCATAGCCTGACCAGAATTAGGAAATGCCTCAGTTTTCATAACATTTTGCTATGGGCAAAATAAATGAGCTCAAGTCAAAAAATACCCTTTGACACACTGATTACTGGTGCTCTGGGAAAATCTTCATAGCTGTGAACTGTGTGTCCAATTCTCAAATTCCTTCTGTCTCAAAAAGATTTGGGATAGTAGCGACTAATATTTTTACTAATAATTTTATATTTACACAGTGATTTGAATATTTAAAAACCTTTCCAAAGGCAATGCATAAGTTTGCTGGGTCTGCCATAATATAGTAACACAGACTAGGCAACTTGAAAAATACAATTTAAGAAAAAAAAATTAAGACCTTGAAATCAGCTTCTTCAGATGCCTGAGTTTATAGTATAAATGTTTACACTGAAATGTAAAACAAATATATTTTCTCACAATTTTGGATGGATGAAGTCCAAGATCAAAGCATTAGCACAGCTGACTTCTTCAAAGACTTCTCCCCTTAGCTTGTAGATGGCCATTCTCATTGAGTATCTTCAAGTGTTCATTTGTGTCCTAATCACCTCTTAATATAAGGACACCAGTCATACTGCATTCCTGGAGAAGTAAATGGCAACCCACTCCAGTATTCTTGCCTGGGAAATCCCTTGGACAGAGGAGCTTGGTGGGCTACAGTCCATTTGATCACAAAGAGTTGGATACAACTAAGTGACTAAACAGCAGCAGATTATTGCATTAGGTCACATCTATATGATTTCATTTTAAGTTAATTATCTTTTTAAAGACATATTTCAAATACAGTCATATTCTGAGGAATTAAAGGTTAAAACTTCAACATATGAATTTGGTGAGGAGGAGACACAGTTCAGACCATGATAGACACTGTTACATTTGATATTTAAAAAACTAAAAAGGCTCAAATTCTCTCTTAGAAATTGGCTGCCAGCTCAGCTATACTTGGGAATTCTGAGTAATATAGAGGGAACTAGATTCTCCTGCTGGGCTGAGAGACAGCCATTAACTAACACAGGACCACAGAGCAACACAGAGCTTCCTTATCTTCTTTCTGGGTTTCCAGGCATAGCCTGACCAGAATTAGGAAATGCCTCAGTTTTCATAACATTTTGCTATGGGCAAAATAAATGAGCTCAAGTCAAAAAATACCCTTTGACACACTGATTACTGGTGCTCTGGGAAAATCTTCATAGCTGTGAACTGTGTGTCCAATTCTCAAATTCCTTCTGTCTCAAAAAGATTTGGGATAGTAGCGACTAATATTTTTACTAATAATTTTATATTTACACAGTGATTTGAATATTTAAAAACCTTTCCAAAGGCAATGCATAAGTTTGCTGGGTCTGCCATAATATAGTAACACAGACTAGGCAACTTGAAAATACAATTTAAAAAAAAAAATTAAGACCTTGAAATCAGCTTCTTCAGATGCCTGAGTTTATAGTATAAATGTTTACACTGAAATGTAAAACAAATATATTTTCTCACAATTTTGGATGGATGAAGTCCAAGATCAAAGCATTAGCACAGCTGACTTCTTCAAAGACTTCTCCCCTTAGCTTGTAGATGGCCATTCTCATTGAGTATCTTCAAGTGTTCATTTGTGTCCTAATCACCTCTTAATATAAGGACACCAGTCATACTGCATTCCTGGAGAAGTAAATGGCAACCCACTCCAGTATTCTTGCCTGGGAAATCCCTTGGACAGAGGAGCTTGGTGGGCTACAGTCCATTTGATCACAAAGAGTTGGATACAACTAAGTGACTAAACAGCAGCAGATTATTGCATTAGGTCACATCTATATGATTTCATTTTAAGTTAATTATCTTTTTAAAGACATATTTCAAATACAGTCATATTCTGAGGAATTAAAGGTTAAAACTTCAACATATGAATTTGGTGAGGAGGAGACACAGTTCAGACCATGATAGACACTGTTACATTTGATATTTACAAACTTAAAATTTAAAAAAAACTGCATCACTAAGCTCACCAGCTGTTAGGTGATATAACTAAAACTGGATCTATGGGTCTCTGGTTCCATCTGCCATACTTTATCCCTTATAGTCTGCTGCCACTGTGATAACTAACTTGTGTCTTAACTGTTTATCATTTACAGACAATGAATTATCTCACTGAAATCACCTGAAGAAAGAAAATATGATATTACCCAAGGAACCATTTGGTCTTTGATACATCTCTACTTTGAAAATCCTAGGGCAGGAGAGGAAGATCTTCTAGAATTTTCATCAGCTTACTCTCTACCCACAACCCTTTACCACTAGTAGGACCTTAACATTGAGGATGCAGAAAAAAAAAAAAGGTCATTGGACCAAACCTTGACTCTCAAAAGGTTTCCTACTTTTGACTGCAGTTCAGAACCAATTATATTCAAGGAATCAGCATGAAGATTCATCATTAACAATGTTCCCAAGTCATCTGAGTCAGACTGGTTTTACCAGCAAAACCTGAAATGAGATGGAAAGGTCTAGAGTAGTGCAGGTGTTTCTGAGCCCCCAGAGAGTCAGCCTCAGAGAAAAGAACCTATTCCCATCATTCAAGCACCTAAGTAGCCCTTGGGTTTCAAATCCTGAGAGGACTATTTTTTGGAAAGTTAACTAGAGCATGTATTGCCTATTGACAGTTTCTTCTAGAAACAAAGCAAGATTAAAAGTGTATTAGAAGACATACATATGGCTAACAAGCACATGAAAAGATGTTCAACATTGCTAAGTATTAGAGAAATGCAAATCAAAACTACAATGTGAAATTATCTTATATCTGTCAAAATGGTCATCATCAAAATAAACACTGTTATTGGGAATGGAAATTGCAGCCATTACAGAAATAGTATGAAGGTTTCTAAAAAAAAAAAACTAGAAGTATAACTACCATATGATCCAGCAGTCATGAGAGATGATACAAAGATTGTTGTTCTAATCACTCAGTTCTGGAGTGATTTATCACACAGCAATGGATAACCTGTAGCATCATTCTTTATTCCCCACCTCCAGCCATCAATTCCACTTTCTTGTTATTGTTAGCATCTCTTTTATTTTTAATTGGAGGACAATTGCTTCATAATGTTGTATTGGTTTCTGCCATGCAACAACATGAATCAGCCATAAGTGTATATACATATATAAGGCAGGCTACTGTAGCAGAGTCAGACACGACTGAGTGACATATATACATATATATGAATATATCTCCCCTCCCTCTAGAGCCTCCCTCCTACTTACCACCAAATTCTGATTCATCTCTACTTTGAAAATCCTAGGGCAGGAGAGGAAGATCTTCTAGAATTTTCATCAGCTTACTCTCTACCCACAACCCTTTACCACTAGTAGGACCTTAACATTGAGGATGCAGAAAAAAAGGTCATTGGACCAAACCTTGACTCTCAAAAGGTTTCCTACTTTTGACTGCAGTTCAGAACCAATTATATTCAAGGAATCAGCATGAAGATTCATCATTAACAATGTTCCCAAGTCATCTGAGTCAGACTGGTTTTACCAGCAAAACCTGAAATGAGATGGAAAGGTCTAGAGTAGTGCAGGTGTTTCTGAGCCCCCAGAGAGTCAGCCTCAGAGAAAAGAACCTATTCCCATCATTCAAGCACCTAAGTAGCCCTTGGGTTTCAAATCCTGAGAGGACTATTTTTTGGAAAGTTAACTAGAGCATGTATTGCCTATTGACAGTTTCTTCTAGAAACAAAGCAAGATTAAAAGTGTATTAGAAGACATACATATGGCTAACAAGCACATGAAAAGATGTTCAACATTGCTAAGTATTAGAGAAATGCAAATCAAAACTACAATGTGAAATTATCTTATATCTGTCAAAATGGTCATCATCAAAATAAACACTGTTATTGGGAATGGAAATTGCAGCCATTACAGAAATAGTATGAAGGTTTCTAAAAAAAAAAAACTAGAAGTATAACTACCATATGATCCAGCAGTCATGAGAGATGATACAAAGATTGTTGTTCTAATCACTCAGTTCTGGAGTGATTTATCACACAGCAATGGATAACCTGTAGCATCATTCTTTATTCCCCACCTCCAGCCATCAATTCCACTTTCTTGTTATTGTTAGCATCTCTTTTATTTTTAATTGGAGGACAATTGCTTCATAATGTTGTATTGGTTTCTGCCATGCAACAACATGAATCAGCCATAAGTGTATATACATATATAAGGCAGGCTACTGTAGCAGAGTCAGACACGACTGAGTGACATATATACATATATATGAATATATCTCCCCTCCCTCTAGAGCCTCCCTCCTACTTACCACCAAATTCTGATTCCAATCTAAGTTCTGAAAGTTAGGTCTACAAATTGAGTTCTTTTCCTTCAATGTAAACATTTATACTATAAACTCAGGCATCTGGAGAAGTTGATTGCAAGGTCTTAATGTTGTTTCTGCTCTTTTCATCAAGAAATAAATAACCCTAGTATGATAATTTTTCTTCCTGTTTATATGCAAATTGTTTAAGAACTGAACTGTTCCAGTTGTTTACAATTGCCTCCATATTATTCCAAAACAATTCAAAATTCAAAACGTGCAATAAAGTCAGTGATTTATTGGTCTCGTATTTCTTTCCTCCCAGAATTCATCAAACCAACCATATTTCTTTGAATTTTTCATTTGGAGGAGGGGATGACTTATCTTTTCCTTTGTTCTTTTCTTGGCTATTAAATAGGATTATTTGCCAATTTAATAACTGACATCTAAAGGCATTCTTCGTTAAGGAGATAAAATAATCAGCAATCTAGGAAAAAATGCATTGAAGACTTTATAACACCATGGTCGATGTAGGTGTTTGAGCTGAGATATGTTTATCAAATCTCTAAATACAGATGGATACTCTTAAAAGCTAATTTTAAGATGAAATCATCGTTGCTTATCCTAATTGCTCTCTAGAAAGTGACTGCATGTGATTAATAAGAGGGGAAAAAGTGAGGTGGGTTCAATGTGACTCCTCCCTATGAAACTCCCAGTTCCATTTTTAGTAAAAATCAACTGAAATTATAGGAAGGAAAAAATTAAATCCGCCAATGTGACTGCCTCCCTATGAAACTCCCATATGATCCAGCAGTCATGAGAGATGATACAAAGATTGTTGTTCTAATCACTCAGTTCTGGAGTGATTTATCACACAGCAATGGATAACCTGTAGCATCATTCTTTATTCCCCACCTCCAGCCATCAATTCCACTTTCTTGTTATTGTTAGCATCTCTTTTATTTTTAATTGGAGGACAATTGCTTCATAATGTTGTATTGGTTTCTGCCATGCAACAACATGAATCAGCCATAAGTGTATATACATATATAAGGCAGGCTACTGTAGCAGAGTCAGACACGACTGAGTGACATATATACATATATATGAATATATCTCCCCTCCCTCTAGAGCCTCCCTCCTACTTACCACCAAATTCTGATTCCAATCTAAGTTCTGAAAGTTAGGTCTACAAATTGAGTTCTTTTCCTTCAATGTAAACATTTATACTATAAACTCAGGCATCTGGAGAAGTTGATTGCAAGGTCTTAATGTTGTTTCTGCTCTTTTCATCAAGAAATAAATAACCCTAGTATGATAATTTTTCTTCCTGTTTATATGCAAATTGTTTAAGAACTGAACTGTTCCAGTTGTTTACAATTGCCTCCATATTATTCCAAAACAATTCAAAATTCAAAACGTGCAATAAAGTCAGTGATTTATTGGTCTCGATTTCTTTCCTCCCAGAATTCATCAAACCAACCATATTTCTTTGAATTTTTCATTTGGAGGAGGGGATGACTTATCTTTTCCTTTGTTCTTTTCTTGGCTATTAAATAGGATTATTTGCCAATTTAATAACTGACATCTAAAGGCATTCTTCGTTAAGGAGATAAAATAATCAGCAATCTAGGAAAAAATGCATTGAAGACTTTATAACACCATGGTCGATGTAGGTGTTTGAGCTGAGATATGTTTATCAAATCTCTAAATACAGATGGATACTCTTAAAAGCTAATTTTAAGATGAAATCATCGTTGCTTATCCTAATTGCTCTCTAGAAAGTGACTGCATGTGATTAATAAGAGGGGAAAAAGTGAGGGTGGGTTCGCAATGTGACTCCTCCCTATGAAACTCCCAGTTCCATTTTTAGTAAAAATCAACTGAAATTATAGGAAGGAAAAAAATAATCACACCATAAAAACCTGCCCATATTAGCTCTTCATATCTCAAAGAAACATGTTCATTTACTGCAGTATTTTAAGCATCAAAAAATCCCCACCTTCAAAAATATTCATTCACCCTTGAAATTGTTTTTGCTATCACCGCATGATGAATTCTGAAGCAAGGCTTGGATATACTGTTGAATCAGTGTTGATTTAAACATAGATCGACCTCCCACATAGCCACCATCTCTGAGTGGTTGCTAGAACTGAAAGAAGCTAGAAGGAAATAATCATAACCCACCAAAGAACTAATCTTCCCTCTGCCCAAACTGCCCTAATGTAGAAAAAAACCAGCCCCTCCCCCACAGGATGTGAAGTAATGTGTAAACATGTGGATTAGGTTGACAGTGACACATGAAAGATACTGTTAAGGGAACATTTCCTAATTTTTCAGAATTCTTTTCTACTTCTATCAGATGCATCCTTCTACAGCAGGAAAAAGCCAAAGTTATGTCTTACACTGCCTTCCACTGCTTGGGAGCTTCTCCCTCGGCCTCAGCATTTGGGGCTGGAGATACTATTTGTGGAATGAGGCTGAGGAAATGAGCCAAAATGAATTTCAGGCTTGCTAGAGCTTACAATCTTAATGCAAATTCAACAATTAGCAATGCCTCAGCTGTGAAAGCTGGAAAAAATTCCACACATCAGATGGTGTGAGCGGCTGAGAGGGAAAGCACTTCCATTTTCCTATTGTCATTCTGTCACCTCCTAACTCAATGAGTAACCTTGAAAGCAGACCTGGGTCCTACCGGTTATAAACTCACTTGGATGCTTCCAGAAAGGTAATGTCCTCAGTAATCCAAACTAGAACCATTACTCTGTGAAAAGGCTAAGTAGGGGGAGAATTTTAAAATATAAGAAACACAGTATCATCAGTTTCAAAGGAAAAATTCCTAGGTTAATGAGTATCACTGAATGTTAAGAGGATCCAACTATAGGAAGTCAGAATTAACAGCTCTAATGTATCATTGTCAACCTGAACCACTGAGCAAGTTGCAAGGGTTCCTCCGTAATAAGGCATTTTTTGTTTGTTTCTTGAGATGATCGAGAAAAGCAGAAAAAACATACAACACATTACACACACACCCTGGGATCGTTTAGAAACCCAAGAACGTTGGGTTTCCTTGTCTTCATTTCCCCACATTGGTCTTTTTCTGTGGATGTGCATGTTTTCACCAGCTCTAACTGGAAAGAATGATACCATGATACTGCCAGACATTCTATGGACTTCACATGCTAAACACAATGATTCATTCTTTGTATGGTTTCTGCCCAACTCTTTTCTTCCTATTTCCATTATTAATCAGTATTTTTAAATATTTATTTATTTTTTTGACTGTGCTGGGTCTTAGTTGCAGCATGTGGGATCTGATTTCCCAATCAGGGATTGAATCCAGGCCTCCAGTACTGGGAGTACAGTTACTGAACCATCAGGGAAATCTCACCAATCATTACTGATGATGTAAACTCAGTGACCATGCCTGAAACTAAGAAACACATTCCATTGCAACTTGTTAATCAGTTTTACCATGATCACTCTGGGAGTAAACCTTGCTATTTCCCTTACGTATTTCCCTTCATGACTTTTCCTCACTACTATTCATCAAAATACTCCCAGCTCCTATTGATTACTTTTGAATATAAATAAAACATGATCAGTATTTTTCTTTAACAAAAATGCCCACAGTTTTTCTCTATCAAACATCTATTCCACATGTATCTTAGTTTGGATTGCCTCCAAAGCAAAGCCTGGGGAAAAAAACCTTGAGTTCAAGTAGTTTACTTGGGAACTGATCCCAAGAAACAGAGTGCAGCTCAGAGAATGTGAGCCAAGCAAGTGTACTCAGTCACTCAGATGTGCCAGACTCTGTGACCCCATGGACTATAGCCTGCCAGGCTCTTCTGTCCAAGGGATTTCTCAAGCAAGAATACTGGAGCGGGTTGCCAAACCCTCCTCCAGGGAATCTTCCTGACCCTTGTCTCTTGTGTCTCCTACATTGGTAGGAAGTTCTTTCCCAGTAGCGCCACCTGGGAATCCCTAGCAAAGGAGGAAAGCAAATGAAATGTGTATCAGTCAATTGATTAGCCCAGTGGGCAACTGTGCCTGAGTCCTGCTGGAACCTTTGAAGCACTGTATCTCACATCCTAGAACTGTCCCCTCCAGGGACACTTAGCCATCAACAAATACCCCTCATTGTTTGAAGTCTCATTGTTTAGGACTTCCCTCAACTTCCCAGAGCTTCCGGCCTTTACGGTGCATAGACACGGCACACTCTGGTGCCCAGAGAACATCCTAAGGCTGGAAGAGCCAGATGCTTGAGGGAGAAGGTCCTCAGCCTGGTTGGGAACCACCCACCAAAGCTGCAGGTGACCTTCAAGAGGGTTAAGTATGTTGGCGGGCTCCAATTATGGCGCCGGCCACTGCAGATGCCTAAATTCCACCAGATACTCAGGTGTGTACTTTTGCACATAGTAGGCAATTGTATTTCCCATGTGAACATTCAAATATTCTCTCCCTTTATGCTGTAACTGAATTATGATCCTTATTTGTATCCTTTCTCAGATTCGAGACCTTTAACCCAGTCATTCATGTACACATCTTTTCATCTGTATGAAAGGCTTCCTGTCTCCACTCTGCAAACACTTGTTGTGAACCCAATTATCTCAGTGCACTTCTGTCTCTTATGCACTGTCAAGGCAATTTACTTCAAATGAGCAAACAGCTCCAGCTCATGGCCCTTGCTTTTGAATCTTGAAAAAGCAACTAGGATATCCTTTTCAACCAGAGATACATCAAGGGTTTTTTTTTCCCAGAAGTTTAAAAAATGTTTAATTATTTCAGATTCACATTGTTATTTTCAATATCTCTATTCACATACGTAAAGATGAAACATGTCCCTTGGTATATTAGCCTCTTATTCAATCAGTAAGTCTGAGGGCAAGAAATTTACCACAGCAAATTCTGTTGATGTTATATTTAAAGCACAATTGGCACTTAGCAAAAGAGAATAAAGGCATATAGAAATACGGGAAAAAAAGCCTTACCCCAACATATGAACTATCATCTTAAATTTCATTTTATCTTCCATATTAGATAGTATCTATTGAATATTCTTCTTTCTGCCACATCATCATCTCATAACTGAGGATGGCTTATTAATCCCAGTTTTTGGCAACAGCACCACTGTATTGATCCTTGAAAGATTTTTCCACCCAACGGTGACTTTTTCAATATGACCATCATTACCAAGAATTTTGCAGTGTAGACATGTGGATTAGGGATTTGGAAACATGATTTCTCACTTTCTGTTATGGCTGAAGTACCACATTTTCTTAAAGTTGGAAGAAACAGCCTTAGAGCTTCTCTGATGTGCACCTACTATAGTGTCTCCTGCCTGATTCATATTTGTAATGAAACTGCTTTTGGATTGCTGGCAATAAAAGGGTCATAATCCTTAAGTAGGTTTCAGAAAAGTTGTACTACACTATGTGGCAGTACTCAATCTTGTGCAAAGATTCAATGAGAACCTCATGTAGTACAGCACATGAGGCATCCACATGTGCCTGGCATCTGCTATAGAACGCAGCTCAGGAAAAGCAGAGGAATGCTTGACGTGAAGAATACAGATCCAGATTTTTTAACTGATGCATATGACCCTAATAGAGAATGAGGGAAAAGAGCAACAACAAAAAAGACGAGTACAGCAAGTATTGATCCATTATATACTTCCTGGTTATTGTAATAGCTGCTGAATGTTTCCCAAAAGGGAAGTGTGACATGGATAATTTATGTGCCGATTGAAGGTAATCTTCCAGGCATGACTGGCTGAAGGATTATAATTTCTTTCCCCCGGATCATCATAGGTCTCCCAGAGGTCACACAAATAACCAGCATCCTTTCATTCTACACACTTTCAAGCCAGGGCTGAGATATGAGCCTATTAAAATCTGGTTTAAAAAAGAATTTTATTTTGTCCATGATCTCATTCATTAATTGCTGACTGCCTTTTAAAACCTTCTGTGGAAGACAAAGAGACCTTCAAATCCTTTCTCTGAGAATTAAAGCTTTCATTTAAGGATTCCAGATGGGCTGTATTTTAAGTATTAAAGTTCAAATACTTTACCCACCAACAGATGAAAGAAATTTTACCCAGTTATTTTGCACAATTGCCACCCAGAAGTTCTTCAATCCTGGCCAAATTGAGCATCAATTTAAATTAGATTTAATCACGGGACCCTTGACAATCACAATCAGCACAAGATATTAGGGAGTTGAGGAAATGGGTCTATTAAATGACAATTAAAGCTGTCAGCCTTCCAGAGCTTATTTTCAGTTAATTTGATCCCTAGCAGACAGTCTCATTTGACTGCTGTAAACTGAGGTGGGCTTGAAAGTGCAAGCTGAGATGGGAGCTGGTTCCTTAGAGCCCTGGTGACGGTGCGGGTTCCACTTCCAGGTTCAGGCAGTTCTAGCTGCCCCTCAGAATAAGCAACTTCAAAAGCACTTCCTATGCAATGACTGAAGTCCTCTTGAAAGTCCTCAAAGGCTGGGGAGGGGCTGGCTTTTCCTTTCTGTGTAAATTCTCACAGAAATTCTTCCAGGTCAGGTGCTCACAGTCTGGCACATATAACATAGTGCTTTTCACCTAGAATGTGCCTGAAATTAACTATGGAAATGTTAAATTATCAATACCCTTTGATTCAATAGTTTCGCTTTCAGGGATTTATCCTAAAGAAACAGATAACTGCACAAAGATGTATGAGCGGGCATGTTTGCTGCAGAATGAAACATAGGTAAAACATAAAGTAAGTTTGGTTTTGGCTGTACCTCCCACCCCACTCCACTTAACTCTGCCCATATGCCAGGCCACCTTTCTTGAAAACCTCTTATGTGTCACTTCCTCCCAGGCATCTGCCTAGAGAACTGTGCCCTCCACCAGCCCCAAATTTCCAAGACCTGGGCTTTCTACCATCAAAACATGTCTCCCATGTCCTTAGGTTCAAGCTCTCTGCAGTCTGCCCAGGCCAGAAAATCAGATACATTTTCCTTTCTGAGGTGTAAAGGGATTATTATTACCTTCTATGAAGCAGCACTTTATATTTTAAAATGAGATCCTCCAGTCCGTTCTCTTTGAGCCGACCCACTGTTCTAGCAGCATCTTCCATGCTGATTCTTCCCTAAACCGGCCCACTGTTCTGGCGGCGACTCTCCCTTCCCCTACTCTAATAAACTTTACTATCCCCTCAAAAAAAAAAAAAAAAAAAAATGAGATCCTCCCAAACACAATGCTATCAGCTCAAAATAGGACTGTAATGGGAATTTCAATCTCCAGATAAACCCAGTAGTTAGTATGATTTAAAAGTTATTTTCAAATGCTTTTCAGCACATGTACATGTGTGTATGTGTCTAGGTTTACTCATTTTGTTTGATTATGAAAAGGTATTCATGCTTATTTTATAAATAGAAAGTGTGGGAAATAAGAAAAAGTAAAAGGAAGATGAAATTCATCAACATTCCCTACTAGGCAGAAATGACATTTTTAACATTTTATTGTGTTTCTTCCCAATCGTAGTCATATGCATTGATCTATTTTCTGGAGTCATGATCACATTGTGTATACAATTTTTGCATTTTTTTTCACTTTGTCGTTTGTTTGAAAATTGTCAGAATAGCTTTATTTGAAAAACATCATCAATGGGGCCATGCTAAGTCACTTTAGTTGTGTTCAACTCTCTGCGACCATATGGACTGTAGCCTGCCAGGCTCCTCTGTCCATGGGATTCTCTAGACAAGAATATTGGAGTGGGTTATGACACCTCCTCCAGGGGGTCTTCCCCACTCAGGGACGAAACTCATGTCTCTTACGTCTCTTTGATTGGTAGGAGGGGTCTATACCACTATAGTGCCACCTGGAAATCCATACTTTACAGTAATTCACCCTTTTCTTCACTCATTGTCTTTCCTGTCAAGAATGCTTTAAAAGTTTGGCTAGTCTTTCTGGGCTTCCTATCTACTGCAACCATTACATTAAATTGGAAACCTTTACCATATCTAGCTGGTAAGTAAATTTCCCAAGACGTAAGCACTCAAATCCAGATCTAGAACAGGGAAAGGACTGCTATATGTTCAAACAACATGGACGCAGCCCTTGCAGGATACTGGCAGGCAGTCAAGGTCACAGTAGGCAGCCGAGGGTGGAAGCCTCCAGTGGCCACTGCAAAATATCTTCCTCTTTTCCCTCACCCTTCTCTTCACTCAACTCAGCCACACCCACTTCCTTGTGTCCCATTTTAAAGGTGTAGGAAGACTTGGAAGCTCCTGGTTATGATCTGCGTAGCACATTTAACATCATTACCTGGGCTTATTTTTTCTAGCGTTGCCCCTGACTGAGTGCCAAGTGCTACGTATATGTAATCCTACTTTGTAACTGATAATCATTCTTATTACAGCTTCAGATTAAATAGAAAAAAGGACAGCCTTTTTTTTTTTTTTTTTTTAAAGGAAACAAGGTGGGGGGTTCTAACAGTGCTAGAATCAAATCAATTAGTCATACTTTTCGAAAAATGTTCAAAAAGGACATGAAGAAGAGAAAGCAAGAAGAAGGCGGGGAGAGAACTGTATAGATCAGTTGATTTGAGTGTTTTATTTGTGAATAGCATGTTATTTTACTAATGGAGTTGAATTACATTTAACCACTGTATAAATGCTGGTTTGTATTCCATTTAAACATGTTATAAAAAGCTTTTAGTTATTTTCGAGCAAGCGAGTCTGCCCTGCCTATTAACAAACACTTAGGTGGAGTATCAGATTTCCAATAACTAGCAATATGATTATCTACCCAGAGACTTGGAAGGAAGTAAATTCACAGTGTCTGACGTTCGGCATGTTGGCTGCCTTTGACATGGAATACTAAGCACGCAGCATGATGAAACACTAAGGGAGAAGGGTTCCTTTTCTCCACCAGCAGCTGCTAACCCACCTGGCAACACGTGGGGTACCCTGAGCCCCTCTGTGAAACAGTCTGCTTCTCAAAGAGGAAGCAGGGAGATGAGGATGTGGGACTCACAGGAAGTCATAGCTTTTTCTGAAGCCTTGGCAGTTCCGTGACTGTCATCGTTATTCTTATTGATTCGGGTCTGTATCCCTATCTAGCAACCATTACATTAAATTGGAAACCTTTACCATATCTAGCTGGTAAGTAAATTTCCCAAGACGTAAGCACTCAAATCCAGATCTAGAACAGGGAAAGGACTGCTATATGTTCAAACAACATGGACGCAGCCCTTGCAGGATACTGGCAGGCAGTCAAGGTCACAGTAGGCAGCCGAGGGTGGAAGCCTCCAGTGGCCACTGCAAAATATCTTCCTCTTTTCCCTCACCCTTCTCTTCACTCAACTCAGCCACACCCACTTCCTTGTGTCCCATTTTAAAGGTGTAGGAAGACTTGGAAGCTCCTGGTTATGATCTGCGTAGCACATTTAACATCATTACCTGGGCTTATTTTTTCTAGCGTTGCCCCTGACTGAGTGCCAAGTGCTACGTATATGTAATCCTACTTTGTAACTGATAATCATTCTTATTACAGCTTCAGATTAAATAGAAAAAAGGACAGCCTTTTTTTTTTTTTTTTTTTAAAGGAAACAAGGTGGGGGGTTCTAACAGTGCTAGAATCAAATCAATTAGTCATACTTTTCGAAAAATGTTCAAAAAGGACATGAAGAAGAGAAAGCAAGAAGAAGGCGGGGAGAGAACTGTATAGATCAGTTGATTTGAGTGTTTTATTTGTGAATAGCATGTTATTTTACTAATGGAGTTGAATTACATTTAACCACTGTATAAATGCTGGTTTGTATTCCATTTAAACATGTTATAAAAAGCTTTTAGTTATTTTCGAGCAAGCGAGTCTGCCCTGCCTATTAACAAACACTTAGGTGGAGTATCAGATTTCCAATAACTAGCAATATGATTATCTACCCAGAGACTTGGAAGGAAGTAAATTCACAGTGTCTGACGTTCGGCATGTTGGCTGCCTTTGACATGGAATACTAAGCACGCAGCATGATGAAACACTAAGGGAGAAGGGTTCCTTTTCTCCACCAGCAGCTGCTAACCCACCTGGCAACACGTGGGGTACCCTGAGCCCCTCTGTGAAACAGTCTGCTTCTCAAAGAGGAAGCAGGGAGATGAGGATGTGGGACTCACAGGAAGTCATAGCTTTTTCTGAAGCCTTGGCAGTTCCGTGACTGTCATCGTTATTCTTATTGATTGCCAAACCAGGTCTGTTCGGTCTCATAATAAAAACAGATAAAGGAGGTGACCAAGCCAGAATAAAAAGGAAGACAGAGCCGAAATGGTTTAGAATACGCATTATTATCCTAATAAGTGACCTGACAGATATATAGCCCAGCAGAATAAAATGAATGGTATATTTCTTTTTCCCATTGTCTTACATCAGGAAAAGCCTGAAATGGCATAGACCTCTCCACTTTTTTTGAACAAATAATCATTCATCTATCCCATGTTTAATAGATAGCCTGATTTATTTTTTCCTGTTTCTGTATTTCTCCATGAAGAGCTCTCAGTCAGAAATGTTCTCTGTGTTCTCAGTCGCGTTTGACTCCTTGTGACCCCGCGGACCGTAGCCAATCAGGCTCCTCTGTCCATGGAATTCTCCAGGCAAGAATACTGGTGTGGGAAGCCATTTCCTACTCCAGGGGCTCTTCCTGACTCAGGGATAGAACCCACATCTCCTGCATTTGCAGGCAGATTCCTTACCACTGGGCTACCTGGGAAGCCCCATTAAAAATGTTATCACAAATCTATCTGATAAAAGTATTATTTTATCACTTTCATTAATCATCTTATAGACTGAATTGACCTCCTCAGTTGTTATAAAAATTGATGTACTTACATATTTTACCACAATGAAATAATTTTTAAGTTATTCACTGAAATGCATGAAGAGATGCCTTAGAAATTCTTGGAATGAGAGATTTGGAGGAATTATTTGAATTCACAAATAATGAAAAGACCCATCATTTACTGGTTAAAAGTTGGCACACTTTAATAATTTAACAAGGACTGCAGGTTATGAGACCCTTTCGCTGACCTTTTTTAAAAGCATAAAGCATCTTCAGGTTGCCCTTTCCCAAATGACTGAGGATTAAATAGAGAAGAGCAAGCTCTTGTCAAAGGTCACCTGACTATAGTTATGTGGGTCTATTTCTGGGGTTTTCTCTTCTGTTCCATTGATCTACCTGTCAGTTCTTTCTCCAGTACCACACTGTCTTGATTACTGAAGATTTATAGTAAATCCTGGAGTCGAGTAGCATGAGTCCTCCAACTTTGTTCTTCTCCTTCAGTATTGGGTTGGCTATTCTGGGTCTTCTGCCTCTCCACATAAACTTTAGAACCAGTTCATCAATATTCACCAAATAACTTGCTGGGATTTTGACTGGGGTTATGCTAAGTCTATAGATCAAATTGAGAGAAGCTGACATCATGACAATATCGAATCTTCCTATCCACAGTCATGGGGTATTGCTTGTTTAGTTCTTCTTTGATTTTATTCATTCACTGTCACTTTCTGGTTGCAAAAACCTCAAAGGTACAAGCAAAGATGATGAGAAGCAATTTCTTTATATAATCTTGAAGGATCAACTCTCTCTCCACAACATACTTTTTAATTTCAAAGGGCAAAATAATCCCTTTAAAGTGGCAGATCTGGGGCTTACCTGGTGGTGCAGTGGTTAAGAATCCACCTTGCAACACAGGGGACACAGGTTCAATCCCTGATCAGGGAGCTAAGATTCCCATATTCAGTGAATCAACTAAGGTCACACATTGCAACTACTGAGTCCAAGCATTCTGGAGTCCAGCCCATGTGCCAAAACTCGAGACTGTGTGTTCAACAACAAAACATTCTGCGTAACACAACAAAAGATCCTGCATCATACACTGAAGCTCCTGTGTGCTGCTACTAAGACCTGACACAGCTGAAAAAATAAACATTAAAAAATACAGTGACAGACATTATCTTACGTGATCACAGTTAGCATCATTGGTAGTAAGAAGTATCAGCATTGTGGTGGACTGAGAGGGACACAATATCACTACGGTAAGTGCCCAACACAAACCTTTCAGTTTTGTGCTTTCACATTCCAATCACCTTAGTCATGTGTCTGGCACAGGCTGTCATGTGTGTGCATCCTCTACCAGTGGTTGGGCTCCTGTGTACTTTCCTGTATGGTACTGTATGGAGTACAGTAGTGCAGTGTCTTTATTTCAAGCCCAGCATATCTGGAGGCAAGTGTAAAAGCAGTGGAGATGTAGCTGGTACAATTAAGAAGCCCCATTTGTCATACTGCACACTTTTCAAGGTACTGTGTATGTGTGTTCAGTCATATCTGGCTCTGCAACTCTATGGACTGAAGTCCTCCAGGCCCCTCTGTCCATGGGACTCTCAGGCAAGAATACTGGAGTGGATTGCCAAGCCCTCTTCCAGAGGATCTTCCTGACCCAGGAATTGAACCCACATCTCCTGCATCTCCTGTTTGTATTTATGTATTATTTGTGTGAAAAGTATTATAAACCTATTACAGTGCAGTACTCTATAGCCAGTCATGTTACTTGGGTTTCTAGGCAAACTTTGTTGGACTCATGAAAATATTGGACTATGGATCTTTTCTTGGAAATGGAATTCATTCGTATGTAGGGGACTTGCCTGTTGTGAAATTCTTACCAAAATGCATAATCTGAATTTGATATTAACTGACTGGTATTCTTCAAAAGTCAGGAAAGATAAAGACTGAGAAATTGTCCCAGATTGGAGAAGACTAAGAAATCAGGTCAACTAAATACAATGTGTGATCCTGGACTGGATCCTAGGTCAGAAAAAGGCTACTCCTGGGACAACTGGAAACATTTTTATAAGGTCTGTAGATTAGATAAGAGTATCCCATGTTACTTTCCTGGTTTCGATCATTAAACTAAGATTACTTAAGATGTTAACCTTTAGGGAATCTAGGTGAAGGGTACATTGAAATTCTTTGTTGTTGTTGTTGTTGTTTTGCTACATATTTTGTAAGTCCAGAATCCTTTCAAAGGAACAGTTTATTTTTTTTAATGAAAAAAACTGAAAATCTGTCAATTGGGTTTTAGTGAATATCTGTGAGCACCTGATGCATTTCTGAGAAAAAGAAAATGGAAATTTCAAGTTGCTTGCATTTATGTAAGATCAGTGGATAACTTGAGCATCTTGGCATTTTAATTAAAGAAAGAATGAGACCCACAGAGACAGAAAGTCACACAGTGAAAGACATCCTATGTTCCTATGTGGGTATGTCGGCATTGACAAAGCCTTTCAAAGAGAACCAGGACTTCCTCTTGGAGTCACACCAAGGAGCACTGTCCTGTCACGGCCGGGTCTGTGCTAGAGGATCAAAGGCAGGCTTGTCTCTGATTGGTTGGGTCAGGCCGCTAATGAGGCAAAGGTTGTGGATTGGATCTGCTCTTGGGGCCTGCGAGTGTCACTCTGCCTCCTGACATTTCTGTGATCACAGGCAGCCAGGCGTGACAGCTCCCCTGCACCAGGGCAAGGCCAGCTCTACTGCGGAGAAATAATGAAGACACACACCCTCACGAAGGTCACCTTTAAACATAATAGGCATCCTCGAACTGAATTCCTGTCATCTAAACATCTTTCTAAAAATAACTGCACTGGGAATGGGATTCCTTATTGGATTTCCTTTCCCATATTTAGCCTACAATTAGGAGACCTGGACAGGTGAAGCTGATTGGCCTCCGAAGCAATTCACAGACATAGAGAAATTCTTGAGAGCCATGTTTCCTCTTGAGCAGAAGGATGTGCTAGCTTTAAACGCATGTACTCTGATTTAATGTCACTTAGGCAGCCACCAAAGAACACAAAGAAAGAGATTGCTAGCCTTGTTCCTGACATCTTCTGGTTTTCATGTTTCAAAAATGATTAAGAAGGGGGCTTCTATCAATATGATTTTTCCTGAATCTCCTGTGTCTGTTAGGAGAGCTTTCCTGATGTACTTAGGATTCCAAACTGGAAGGTAAGCATGAAGATGAAAAGTTCTTTTTTTTTAATTTGGCCTCTTTTATTGGTTTCTTATTTATTTATTTTCATCCATCTTTACTCTTTGGCATGTGTGGGCCTCCCATTTCAATGGCGTCTCTCCTTGCAGAGCACCAGCACTTCTAATTGGACACACTGGTCCAGTCGCTTTGCAGCATGTGGGATCTTCCTGGGCCAGGGATCAAACCGGTGCCCCTTGCATTGCAAGGCGGACTCTACTCACTGGGTCACCAGGGAAGCCCCAGATAGAAAGTTCTTGGTTCCAAGTTTCAGTACGTTTTAGAGACAAAAGCAGCTAAGAAATTAGGATAGATTTAAATATATGATTAGATTTTGTTACCATGAACAAATACAGCATTTTGAAAGTATATTTACTTGTGTAGTAAAGTTAATTTTTTAAAGTTATATCAAAGTTATTGGACTTTCATCTTTTACCTACAGTTAGAACTGAATCTATACTATATGAAATCATCCCTTTGAGATTCTTCATCATTTAAAAAACTTCTATTTTATATTGGAGTGTAGTTGTTCCTCAGGTGCTGCTAGTAGTAAAGAATTCACCTGCCCATACAAGAGACGTAACAGATGTGGGTTCAGTCCCTAGGTCAGGAAGATCACCTGGAGAAGGGTATGGCAACCCACTCCAGTCTTCTTGCCTGGAGAATCCCATGAACAGAGGAGCCTGGTGGGCTACAGTCCATGGGCCACAAAGAGTCAGACACGACTAGGCACATATATCCACCTCCATTGTTGCTTTACAGTGTTGTGCTATTTCAGTTTTTAAACTTCAAAGGCGGGGGAGGGTTAACAGGGAAGCACTTTTGAATGACAGCATTCCTCACTCCTGTGCTTTCTCCAGTAAGTTATGGGTCTTCGGGTCTTCCCAGCACTGACTGGACAAAGTGAGGTTTGGAAATAAGCAACGACTGCCCCCTCCCCCCCGCCAAAAAAAACCCTTTTAAATCTCTCATACTTCTCTTAACATTAGTGTACTCAATAGATCACAGGAAAATGAGCTATTTGTGTAGACTGAGAATTTCCCAAAGTACCTCATGATAACAGAGATAAAATGAAAACTGGAAACATATTCTCCATCTAAAATCTGCAAAACCATAGTCCACCTGCTGGGTAGAGCCGAGGACAGCTACAGGAAATCAACGGTGGCAAAACCAATGAGTGTGGAATAGAAGGGAATTAAACTTCCTCAAGACTCTGGAATCACTGGGTTGTAAATATTCCTAAACCCAGGTTTATAAGACAAAGATGCCAACCCATATTATACTAAAATGGTTGTGTCATTTTTATATGAAGCAATTTACATTCGGCCACTCCATCTTGATCTATGTTTTCCCATGGGCAGACCTGAATAGACATCCCTGTGTTCCTTTTTATAGACTTTTACTGTCCCAAGAAGAGACTAATTTCGCACTCCTATTGCCTGGTTCCTTTACCAGTACACCATGAACAAATACAGCATTTTGAAAGTATATTTACTTGTGTAGTAAAGTTAATTTTTTAAAGTTATATCAAAGTTATTGGACTTTCATCTTTTACCTACAGTTAGAACTGAATCTATACTATATGAAATCATCCCTTTGAGATTCTTCATCATTTAAAAAACTTCTATTTTATATTGGAGTGTAGTTGTTCCTCAGGTGCTGCTAGTAGTAAAGAATTCACCTGCCCATACAAGAGACGTAACAGATGTGGGTTCAGTCCCTAGGTCAGGAAGATCACCTGGAGAAGGGTATGGCAACCCACTCCAGTCTTCTTGCCTGGAGAATCCCATGAACAGAGGAGCCTGGTGGGCTACAGTCCATGGGCCACAAAGAGTCAGACACGACTAGGCACATATATCCACCTCCATTGTTGCTTTACAGTGTTGTGCTATTTCAGTTTTTAAACTTCAAAGGCGGGGGAGGGTTAACAGGGAAGCACTTTTGAATGACAGCATTCCTCACTCCTGTGCTTTCTCCAGTAAGTTATGGGTCTTCGGGTCTTCCCAGCACTGACTGGACAAAGTGAGGTTTGGAAATAAGCAACGACTGCCCCCTCCCCCGCCAAGAAAAACCCTTTTAAATCTCTCATACTTCTCTTAACATTAGTGTACTCAATAGATCACAGGAAAATGAGCTATTTGTGTAGACTGAGAATTTCCCAAAGTACCTCATGATAACAGAGATAAAATGAAAACTGGAAACATATTCTCCATCTAAAATCTGCAAAACCATAGTCCACCTGCTGGGTAGAGCCGAGGACAGCTACAGGAAATCAACGGTGGCAAAACCAATGAGTGTGGAATAGAAGGGAATTAAACTTCCTCAAGACTCTGGAATCACTGGGTTGTAAATATTCCTAAACCCAGGTTTATAAGACAAAGATGCCAACCCATATTATACTAAAATGGTTGTGTCATTTTTATATGAAGCAATTTACATTCGGCCACTCCATCTTGATCTATGTTTTCCCATGGGCAGACCTGAATAGACATCCCTGTGTTCCTTTTTATAGACTTTTACTGTCCCAAGAAGAGACTAATTTCGCACTCCTATTGCCTGGTTCCTTTACCAGTACACCAAACATAAGCAACAACTAGTCCAAATTATATTCCTCTCTGGAAATAGTTGTTAAAGTTTATCTCACTCCATATGTACATTATGTAAGGAAGGCTGGGAGGAAAAATTACCTAAAACAAATTGGTGCATGAAATAAGATACACCATTGCTGTCTCTGAGAAAGGTAAAGAATACGTGAAAGAAAATTTTTTCTTGACACTTGTTAAAGAATAGTATGGTAGACTTTACAAAGGACCATGGCAGTAGGAGTAGGGATCACAGCAGTGAGATTTTGCAGGAGGAGAGACTGATCTGGCTCAACTCAGAATAGAACAAGTAGAAGTACAGGTTTTACAGTCAAGGAGTGTGTTGGGGGTGGATAAATAGAAAATTACTAAGAGGGTAGGATAATTATTGCTAAACTGACCTACCAGGATTCTTGCTCAAGGAAGACCATGGTGATCAAACATCACCTGGGGGATGGTGGAGGTGAGGAACCCAATCAGATATCAAGGATGATCAGATATTAGGTATGAGGCATTCTGGCTAAATTGACTTAGCAGGATTCTTGCTAAAACTGGACAATGCAAAGACAAACAGGGAGGGGACCTATGTAAACCTATGAATGATTCATGCTGATGTTTAGTAGAAACCAACAAAATTCTGTAAAGCAATTATCCTTCAATTAAAAAAATAAACAAATATTTTAAAAGATGAATCATTGTCTGGGAAAAAAGACAAACACAGAAGTCCCAAAGTTGAGGCTTAGTTAGGAAGAAGATTCTGAGAAGCCTGACTCAAGTTTGGTCAAGGAGGGACTCTTTACTAATGGGAAGTGGGTAATGGGAAATTACCTCCTAGTGAGGACCCAGCTCCCTGTACTCGAGGCTGAGTCATGAGGACACCGTGGAGTCATGACTAGTATTGGAAAGGCTGAGCAAAAACTGGGTTGTAAATATTCCTAAACCCAGGTTTATAAGACAAAGATGCCAACCCATATTATACTAAAATGGTTGTGTCATTTTTATATGAAGCAATTTACATTCGGCCACTCCATCTTGATCTATGTTTTCCCATGGGCAGACCTGAATAGACATCCCTGTGTTCCTTTTTATAGACTTTTACTGTCCCAAGAAGAGACTAATTTCGCACTCCTATTGCCTGGTTCCTTTACCAGTACACCAAACATAAGCAACAACTAGTCCAAATTATATTCCTCTCTGGAAATAGTTGTTAAAGTTTATCTCACTCCATATGTACATTATGTAAGGAAGGCTGGGAGGAAAAATTACCTAAAACAAATTGGTGCATGAAATAAGATACACCATTGCTGTCTCTGAGAAAGGTAAAGAATACGTGAAAGAAAATTTTTTCTTGACACTTGTTAAAGAATAGTATGGTAGACTTTACAAAGGACCATGGCAGTAGGAGTAGGGATCACAGCAGTGAGATTTTGCAGGAGGAGAGACTGATCTGGCTCAACTCAGAATAGAACAAGTAGAAGTACAGGTTTTACAGTCAAGGAGTGTGTTGGGGGTGGATAAATAGAAAATTACTAAGAGGGTAGGATAATTATTGCTAAACTGACCTACCAGGATTCTTGCTCAAGGAAGACCATGGTGATCAAACATCACCTGGGGGATGGTGGAGGTGAGGAACCCAATCAGATATCAAGGATGATCAGATATTAGGTATGAGGCATTCTGGCTAAATTGACTTAGCAGGATTCTTGCTAAAACTGGACAATGCAAAGACAAACAGGGAGGGGACCTATGTAAACCTATGAATGATTCATGCTGATGTTTAGTAGAAACCAACAAAATTCTGTAAAGCAATTATCCTTCAATTAAAAAAATAAACAAATATTTTAAAAGATGAATCATTGTTTGGGGAAAAAAAAAGACAAACACAGAAGTCCCAAAGTTGAGGCTTAGTTAGGAAGAAGATTCTGAGAAGCCTGACTCAAGTTTGGTCAAGGAGGGACTCTTTACTAATGGGAAGTGGGTAATGGGAAATTACCTCCTAGTGAGGACCCAGCTCCCTGTACTCGAGGCTGAGTCATGAGGACACCGTGGAGTCATGACTAGTATTGGAAAGGCTGAGCAAAAAACAAGTGAGGACTCCCATTCAGGGCTGAACGAACGCCTCTGAATAACTCACTGGATCTCATTTGCCCATGCTTGTACTGGGAAATCATGAAGAATTTCTTGTCATAGTTTTCTCAGCACATTTGTACACATTATCTCATTCAAAATAAATCATTTTACAAGTAAGAAAGTTGATGTTCAGGAGCTAAGGTGAGACTCAGAGGCCAGGGTGGAGACATGGCCCAGCCTGCAGAGCTGCCCTCCCCCAACTCCCACCCCTGCCTCCCCAAGGTGGTATCTGTTCCTGAGCAGCAATGGCAACCTCAGGACGACAGGTCTGCACCCCCTGCTCAGTACTGTCATTGACTGTGTATACAGGTACCTTAGATCACCTCTCTTTTTCTCTCAAAATCCACAAAATGGACATTTGCCCAAGGGCCCTGATTGATCCTACCAAAATACCACCACAAACTGAATGCTAACATCCACTGCTTCCTGAACGATCATCTCAATGATGATAATGGCCCTGTTGGAGACAGAAGTAGTTTTGCAATCTTACTTTTAACCATGGAGACTCACCACCTAACAGTTCACATTCAGACACAAGCACACACATTACATTGAAGCTTTGAGAAAACTCTAGAAGCATCAGGACTCCATGATGAGTTTTTAGTCTGAGTGGAAAAACTCCACAGTGCTCAAAACTCTGAGAACCATTACAGTCCATCTGAGGCTGGTTAAATCTGTGGTCGCGGAACCCATGGATACAGAGGGAGAGCCATACTTCAAAATGAAAACTCCTAAAGCAGCAGCAGCTGAGAAAGAAAATTTCTCTAAACTTTCTCCAGAGACGGAGGGAAGACTTACCCTTGGCATCTAGAGAATGTGTGAATTCTGCTGCCACAAATCCCTCTCCAGGAAGCTTCCAGCCAGGCGAATGACCACTCACACCAGCACCTGGATGAGAAATGTGAAAATGTGTCACAAACCTTATCAGAACCTCCCACACTTTCCCACAGAAGCTCTAACCACCAACATACCCTTATTATGCTAATAGTATATGAACCTCTACCCCTGGCTGTTAGGAGAGCTTCTCCTCATAGAACACTGCTGCCTATGTGTGTAATAACATTTTCTCCTATTAATCTGAAGGAAATTTTAGGCTGTCAGTTGATTTGCAGGCCCCAACCACCATCACACAGACCTCAGTTTGTCAAGGAAATAAGTTTTCCTGTTAGACTTCCAACATCACCAAGCCTGAACTGACCCTGCTCCCCATCACTTTCAAGAGCACTGTTATGAGAGAATAAATCTCTGTTTAAGCCACTATTGCCTTGATTTTCTGCAACTTGGAAGCAGAAAGGAGAGCTCCTTAAAAAAGAAAGAAAGAAAAGTTCATAATTTACCCTGTTCATTCTTTTGAGCCAAGACACAAGATAACTGCCCACTCTGTTCCCCTAAATGATGGGGAAAGTCATAGTTCTGACTTGGATCCCAGAAGAATCACAAAAGAAAGCAGAACAAGTCTGGTCAGATCTATGTTCCAACTCCTCTACATCCTTAACGTAAGATCAGCTTCACAGTAACTACGGATTAATCTAGTAAAATGAGTAAGAGACTTTTAAAACACTGCCATGGCTTTGAAAAACTCCTTTATTGTTCAGAAAATGTTTGGAGACTCACCACCTAACACATGAGCCCTTTTTGAGAAAACTCTAGAAGCATCAGGACTCCATGATGAGTTTTTAGTCTGAGTGGAAAAACTCCACAGTGCTCAAAACTCTGAGAACCATTACAGTCCATCTGAGGCTGGTTAAATCTGTGGTCGCGGAACCCATGGATACAGAGGGAGAGCCATACTTCAAAATGAAAACTCCTAAAGCAGCAGCAGCTGAGAAAGAAAATTTCTCTAAACTTTCTCCAGAGACGGAGGGAAGACTTACCCTTGGCATCTAGAGAATGTGTGAATTCTGCTGCCACAAATCCCTCTCCAGGAAGCTTCCAGCCAGGCGAATGACCACTCACACCAGCACCTGGATGAGAAATGTGAAAATGTGTCACAAACCTTATCAGAACCTCCCACACTTTCCCACAGAAGCTCTAACCACCAACATACCCTTATTATGCTAATAGTATATGAACCTCTACCCCTGGCTGTTAGGAGAGCTTCTCCTCATAGAACACTGCTGCCTATGTGTGTAATAACATTTTCTCCTATTAATCTGAAGGAAATTTTAGGCTGTCAGTTGATTTGCAGGCCCCAACCACCATCACACAGACCTCAGTTTGTCAAGGAAATAAGTTTTCCTGTTAGACTTCCAACATCACCAAGCCTGAACTGACCCTGCTCCCCATCACTTTCAAGAGCACTGTTATGAGAGAATAAATCTCTGTTTAAGCCACTATTGCCTTGATTTTCTGCAACTTGGAAGCAGAAAGGAGAGCTCCTTAAAAAAGAAAGAAAGAAAAGTTCATAATTTACCCTGTTCATTCTTTTGAGCCAAGACACAAGATAACTGCCCACTCTGTTCCCCTAAATGATGGGGAAAGTCATAGTTCTGACTTGGATCCCAGAAGAATCACAAAAGAAAGCAGAACAAGTCTGGTCAGATCTATGTTCCAACTCCTCTACATCCTTAACGTAAGATCAGCTTCACAGTAACTACGGATTAATCTAGTAAAATGAGTAAGAGACTTTTAAAACACTGCCATGGCTTTGAAAAACTCCTTTATTGTTCAGAAAATGTTTAGATTTAGGGAAAACAAACAAACAAACTGTGTTTTCATCAATGAATGACACTCTCTTCTCCAAAGTCCTCAGTTTGCTGGGGGACGTTTGGAGCTAGGTGATGGAGGGTAGATTGAGAAATGTTGAAAAGGCAGATCACCCAGGAAAGTTTCTCAAGAGGATCCTCCAGCCAAAGGTCTCCCCAGGCCTGTGTCATTTTTCAGTTTCTGGGGTTCCAAGGTGTCTACTCCATGACACTTTGCAGCAAATGCTGGTCACAGAGACACAGAATGGGGCGTAGCCACCTGGAGCCCCTTCCTAGCTTTGGGGGTCCCCATACCTCCTCTATCCTTCATGGAGAAATCAGAGGGAGTCCTTTAGCTGAATGGTTATTTCTTTCAGAGTCAGCAGGAGAGGAGGGGGCCAAGGAGGGAGCGATCTGAGTTCTAGAAAGTGGGCTGAAAGAAGCAGGATAGAAGGATGGGAAATAATGAGCACCAACACCCAGGCCTGTGTCCCAGTGGGAAGGGTTCAGGGACTTTGAGAAATTCAAGGGAACTTGAACTACAAAGCAAAACCCTTTAAATTAACCTGGCAGCTGGCAAGACTCTAATAGAATAGTTTCACATTTTAAAAGCTCTGGGAAAACTATTTGAATCTCAATATCTTCATCCACAAAATAAAGAAAAGGATGGGCATAAGTGGGTCCTAAGATTCTCTCGGCTCTGAGATTTTATAATTCTATAATTGTCTTCATGAGAGGATTTTGGCCATAGCTTTTCAAGTTAAATCCATATCCCTTTCTCCAGCCTGAAAAAGAAAGCCCATGAGTTTGAAAAAGAAAATCTCATATTATCCCCCAAAGGGATAGCTAGTGCATTTATTTCCAGCCCAATGACTGAGTCTCATAAATCAGCAGGTTCAGTAATTTCCTCCATAAATTTTTTTTAAAACATCCACCATTTATCGGAGACAGAGGCTGCATCCAGGGTTCAAACAGACATACCATACAGTATCTACTTTCATTGTTTAGCTTATACCAACAATTTTTCTAAAACCTATTCCAAATATTACTGAGGAAATAGATGAATAGTTACTGTGACTCTGTAATAATTATTCTAAGGGGAAGAATCTTCCCTCTTTATTTTACCCTCTGAGGTTGCTAACATAAAAGAGAATATTCTTATTTCTCTGGTTGGGTGTTTGTGGCCTAGCACTCAATAGCCCATAATGAGAATGTGTTTTGATGTTGAGTGAACATCAGAACAGAGTGCCCCTACCTATTCCAAATGCTTTCTGGTGCAAACAAGAATCAACACTTATAAAGGGTTAGGTATTTCTTTGTTGAAGGGTTCGGGTAATTTTTCCAAGTGCTGACAGAGTAGAAGAATGAGGGTGATGAATGGAATCAATTACTATACCAATGACTACCTCACTCTCTTGAACCTCAAAAGGAAGAGGCTCTTCTTTCAAAGTCACCACACATCGATGATCTGGTTTCTCCCCTTATTCTACTTTTGTGTTCCCCTTGAAGTTCTGTCCCCAGCTATGACTTACCGTCACAGTCTTACTCCTTATGTCAGCATATCTCATAATCTTGAACAACTAATTAAGTCCCAGGACTCTGGTCAGTTTCTGTTTCTTGAAAATTTCACAACCTTGGGCACCCAGTGGATAGCCAAATTTTCTTCCAAACACAATTTCTGCTGGTATACCAAGCAAAGGCAGGGTTTCCTAGCTCCACTTGGGAAATGAAGGACTCATAATCCTTGGTTTTAGGTTGATAGTGACAATAGAGAAATAGTAGAGCTTTCTTTCTGACTTTCAATGACTTTCATCCTAAAGTATCCAATTATAACAAAAGAAATATAAGTGCACTCACTTCCTTCCACTGGCTATGTGTCTCTGTCCTAGTAGTATTACTTTAAGAATGAGTGTTTACATTTACCCACCACACTGAGAATAAAGAGATGTGCAAGCGGATATTGAGAAACAGCCAGAAAAAGGAGTGACTCCATTTGATGAGAGTGTGAATGACTTCATAGACAATGTGATATTTAACTTGACTTTTTAAGGAAGTATACCAGGAACAGAAGTGGTATAAGGATGGAGAATTCAGGGTCATATTTCAGGTATGGGGAAAATATGAATCTGCCTGGTGTGATAAAGACATTATTCAAAGGTAGCCATTCTAAGAATATTTTGGGAATTGTATACCTGTAGCTTCCTCCCTGGCTGCTGCTCTATGAAAGGACTTCTGAAGACTCAAACTTTCAAGAAACAACAATGGGAGACTCTGAGATGGCCGCCAGCTAACTTTATAAACATCCACCTGGGGTTAAATGAATCTGTCTAGAGAATAATGGAGACAGAGTCAAAAAAGGGTAGAAAAAAGTCATGTGCACTGCTGTTTGCACATTATATTACCCAAATAAAACATAAACTCCAGTTCTGTCATTCCGTGGCTTCTTACAGTGATTAATTCAATCTGATCCTTATTTTCGCCAAACCAATTTAAGTAAAAAAAAAAAAGGTTATCATGGGGTTACTCCATAGGAAGCATGAGATCATACAAGGATAAAGTAATTACAATACAGCAGGATAGCAGGAAGGCAGAAATCAATGAACTAGAAGAAAGACTATGATGATCTAAGAAATGAGAAATGATGTCTAAACAGAGGGATCAGTGAAGAGTTCCTGAGGAAACCAGTAAGCTAGGTCATGAAAATGGGGTAGGAGTCTGACAGATAAAAATGTAGAGGGAAGGCAACTCAAGCAGAAGGAGTAGCATGAGGTGGAAAACCATAGGCATGTATAGTGCCCAGTGAAACTTTTGCAGATGATGGAAATGTTCTGTCTACAGAATCTAGTACAGTAGTTTATAGGTTACATGGGCTACTGGACACCTTAAATTTAACTAATGTAACTGAGGAACTGAATTTATCATTTAATATAATTGTAATTAATTTAGTCACTGTAGAAATTAAAAGACCAACTGGGTAGTGCCAGTGGTAAACACTCACCAGCCAGTGGTGGAGATGTAAGAGACACAGATTTGATCTCTGGGTCAGGAAGATCTTCTGGAGTAGAGAATGGCAACCCACTCCAGTATTCTTGCCTGGAGAATCCCAAGGACAGAGGAGCTTGGTGGGCTACAGTGCAATGGGTTTCTAAGAGTTGGACATGACTAAAGTGACTTAGCACACAACTAAATGAAAAGTAGCGAAGGTTATTTACTCAGAGGTTGCTCTAACAGGGAGTCAGCCACTGTCAGTCAACACTCTGCATTTGCAGAGACTCAAAGGCAGGTAGGGGCTCTTTTCATGCCTAGCACAGCCATGGCTCAGGGTACCAAGAAACACCTGAAGAGCATAGCAGCTTCAAAGCACTGGATGCTGTATAAACCGACTGGTGTGTTTGCCCTTCATCCATCCACTGGTCCCCACAAGCTGAGGGAATGTCTCCCCCAATAATTTTCCTAAGGAGCAGACTCAAGTATGCCCTAACAGGAGATAAAGTAAAAAAGATTTGCATGCAATGCTTCATTAAGATGGATAGTGGGCTTCCCTAGTGGTCCAGTGGGTAGAGAGTCTGCCGTGCAGTGCAAGGGGCACCGGTTCAATCCATCCCTGGTCCAGGAAGATCCCACATGCTGTGGGACAGCTGGACCAATGTGTCCAATTATGAGTCAGTGCTCTGGAATGCATGTGCCCAGAGCCGGTGCTTTGCAATGAGAGGCCACTGCAATGAGAGACCCACACAGGCCAAAGAATAAAGATGGATGAAAATAAATATAAAAATAAAAGAGGCATGATGAGGGGAAAAATAATCAATGGCAAAGTCTGCACCAATATAACCTATCCTGCTGGTTTTATGGATGTCATCAGCATTGATAAGACTAGAAAGAATTTTCATTTGATCTATGACACCAAGGGTTGCTTTGCTGTTCATCGTATTACACCTGAGGAGGCCAAGTGCAAGTAATGCAACGTAAGAAGGATCTTTGTGGGAACAAAAGGAATCCCTCATCTGGTGACCCATGATGTTCACATCATTCACTACCCCGATCCCCTCATCAAGGTCAATGACGCCATTCAAATTGACTTGGAGACTGGCAAGATTACTGATTTTATCAAATTTGGCATTGGTAACCTGTGCATGGTGACTGGAGGTGCTAGCCTGGGAAGAATTGGTGTGATTACCAACCGGGAGAGACATCTGGGTTCTTTTGATATAGTTCACATGAAAGATGCCAACGGAAACAGCTTTGCCACTTGGCTTTCAAACATTTTCATTATTGGCAAAGGCAACAAACCTTGGATTTCTCTTCTCCATGCAAAGAGTATTTTCCTTACCATTGCTGAGGAGAGAGATAAGAGACTGACAGCCAAACAGAGCAGTGGCTGAATATTATGTAACCATGTTTGGAAAAGTCTTTGTTCTGAATTAACAAATTATGCCATGTGATTTAAAAAAAAAAAAAAAAGGCAGGCAGGGGAGCAGGAAAGCTTTAGGGTAGAAAAAAGGAAGACATTAAGTATGCCCTGACTAGAGGCTGCCAGCCTGGGGCAGGTGCAGGTATTGAGAAGTGGAGCAACCTATGTGGTTGGTTAGGGATACACAGCTGGCATTCTCTGATTCATCCTAAGCTGGAATTGGGAACAAAAATTAGAGAAACTGTTGGTCATGAGTCAAGTCCTGGCTTTGGGGGCACTATTGTTGCAGGGCTTATTATTTAGCTTCCTACAGTGTTGCTAGAGGTAGAGGTCTGATTTCCTATAGTTTTGACATACAG
Organism: Tragulus kanchil; assembly: GCA_022376925.1. NCBI lineage: Eukaryota > Metazoa > Chordata > Mammalia > Artiodactyla > Tragulidae > Tragulus > Tragulus kanchil. The sequence goes on from JAIOJX010000003.1 coordinate 65,011,779, forward strand.
GTGGCAGGCTAGTTATGTAAATCATGGGCTGGTGTTCCAGGCTATCTGCTGTAGACTGTGTCTCAGAGTCCTATTGTCATATGTGGCCTCTCATCTGTGTATGTGTTCTCTTACCACTAATGGCTGGTGGCTGCAGCATTGAACAGTGCAGTCCTGTAGCAATAAGAAATTAATTCGCTGGTTTTATGGATGTCATCAGTGATAAGACTAGAAAGAATTTTCATTTGATCTATGACACCAAGGGTTGCTTTGCTGTTCATCGTATTACACCTGAGGAGGCCAAGTGCAAGTAATGCAACGTAAGAAGGATCTTTGTGGGAACAAAAGGAATCCCTCATCTGGTGACCCATGATGTTCACATCATTCACTACCCGATCCCTCATCAAGGTCAATGACGCCATTCAAATTGACTTGGAGACTGGCAAGATTACTGATTTTATCAAATTTGGCATTGGTAACCTGTGCATGGTGACTGGAGGTGCTAGCCTGGGAAGAATTGGTGTGATTACCAACCGGGAGAGACATCTGGGTTCTTTTGATATAGTTCACATGAAAGATGCCAACGGAAACAGCTTTGCCACTTGGCTTTCAAACATTTTCATTATTGGCAAAGGCAACAAACCTTGGATTTCTCTTCTCCATGCAAAGAGTATTTTCCTTACCATTGCTGAGGAGAGAGATAAGAGACTGACAGCCAAACAGAGCAGTGGCTGAATATTATGTAACCATGTTTGGAAAAGTCTTTGTTCTGAATTAACAAATTATGCCATGTGATTTAAAAAAAAAAAAAAAAGGCAGGCAGGGGAGCAGGAAAGCTTTAGGGTAGAAAAAAGGAAGACATTAAGTATGCCCTGACTAGAGGCTGCCAGCCTGGGGCAGGTGCAGGTATTGAGAAGTGGAGCAACCTATGTGGTTGGTTAGGGATACACAGCTGGCATTCTCTGATTCATCCTAAGCTGGAATTGGGAACAAAAATTAGAGAAACTGTTGGTCATGAGTCAAGTCCTGGCTTTGGGGGCACTATTGTTGCAGGGCTTATTATTTAGCTTCCTACAGTGTTGCTAGAGGTAGAGGTCTGATTTCCTATAGTTTTGACATACAGGTGGCAGGCTAGTTATGTAAATCATGGGCTGGTGTTCCAGGCTATCTGCTGTAGACTGTGTCTCAGAGTCCTATTGTCATATGTGGCCTCTCATCTGTGTATGTGTTCTCTTACCACTAATGGCTGGTGGCTGCAGCATTGAACAGTGCAGTCCTGTAGCAATAAGAAATTCACTTTGGTGGAATATAGGATGTGTTTCCAGAAACAGCGGGAAATAAGGCTAGGAAGAGAGGTAAGACCAGAAGGTGGAAACCAGGGTGCCAGTCTAAACAATTTCTATTTGTTTTGATATATTGATAAAGTATTATGGAAAATTTAAGAGCAGGAAGCTACACGATCACAGCTTTCCTTTATAAGGATTAACCTAATTTTAATATGCAAAAATGGAATTGAGAAAGAAGTTACTTGGAAACAGGTCAACATACTTTAAATAGCCCAAGCAAGAAGTGAGGCTACAGGATGCTAGAAATGTGAATGAAAGGAAGCGAGCAGAGGCAAAACTAATTTGGACGCACTATCTGGAGTTCTTGAAATCTGATTGGAAATGAGAAATTGAAACAAAAGAGGCCTCCCAATGACTTCTGAGCCAAAATTAGGCAGAAGATTATCAATTTTTTAAGGACTAAGAAAGAAAAGAAATACCAAGGTTGAAGAATAGTGCAAAGAGAGGGGAAATGATGAGATTGGGTTTCAGATTAATCAGTCTCAACAGACTGAAAACAAATATAAAGCAGGAAAAACAAGTCAGAAGAAACCAAAAGAAAATATACTGCTGCTGCACAGTCATTTCAGTCATGACCAACTTTGTGTGACCCCATGGATTGCAGCCTAACAGGCTCCTCTCTCCGTGGGGATTCTCCAGGCTAGAATACTGGAGTGGGATGCCATGCCCTCCTCCAGAGGGGCCCTCCTAACCCAGGGATGGAACCTGGGTGTTCCACATGGCAGGCAGATTCCTCATCACTGAGCCATCAGGGAAGCCCTATACACACACACACACACACACACACACACACATATACATATACACATATATGTATATATGTATTTGAGACCCCATGGATGGGTAGCTCACCAGGCTTCTCCGTCCATGGAATTTTCCAGGCAAGAATACTGAAGTGAGTTTCCATTTCCCTCTCCAGAAAGAAAATATACCTTCAAACAAAGAACTCCTGAAAGATAAGAAATAGATGTGCCAATTAGAAATTATAATGAATTACAGAAATTTATCAGGAAGATACCCTGGAGAAGGAAATGGAAACCCATTCCAGTATTCTTGCCCTGGAAATTCTATGGACAGAGAAGCCTGGTGGGCTATAGTCCATGGGCTCACAAAAATGTTAGACATGACTTAACGACTCAACAAGAAACAATAACATTCAATAAACGATTATGTTTTTTCTAATTCAATTCAATACAATTTCACAGCTTTCCTTTATAAGGATTAACCTAATTTTAATATGCAAAATGGAATTGAGAAAGAAGTTACTTGGAAACAGGTCAACATACTTTAAATAGCCCAAGCAAGAAGTGAGGCTACAGGATGCTAGAAATGTGAATGAAAGGAAGCGAGCAGAGGCAAAACTAATTTGGACGCACTATCTGGAGTTCTTGAAATCTGATTGGAAATGAGAAATTGAAACAAAAGAGGCCTCCCAATGACTTCTGAGCCAAAATTAGGCAGAAGATTATCAATTTTTTAAGGACTAAGAAAGAAAAGAAATACCAAGGTTGAAGAATAGTGCAAAGAGAGGGGAAATGATGAGATTGGGTTTCAGATTAATCAGTCTCAACAGACTGAAAACAAATATAAAGCAGGAAAAACAAGTCAGAAGAAACCAAAAGAAAATATACTGCTGCTGCACAGTCATTTCAGTCATGACCAACTTTGTGTGACCCCATGGATTGCAGCCTAACAGGCTCCTCTCTCCGTGGGGATTCTCCAGGCTAGAATACTGGAGTGGGATGCCATGCCCTCCTCCAGAGGGGCCCTCCTAACCCAGGGATGGAACCTGGGTGTTCCACATGGCAGGCAGATTCCTCATCACTGAGCCATCAGGGAAGCCCTATACACACACACACACACACACACACACACATATACATATACACATATATGTATATATGTATTTGAGACCCCATGGATGGGTAGCTCACCAGGCTTCTCCGTCCATGGAATTTTCCAGGCAAGAATACTGAAGTGAGTTTCCATTTCCCTCTCCAGAAAGAAAATATACCTTCAAACAAAGAACTCCTGAAAGATAAGAAATAGATGTGCCAATTAGAAATTATAATGAATTACAGAAATTTATCAGGAAGATACCCTGGAGAAGGAAATGGAAACCCATTCCAGTATTCTTGCCCTGGAAATTCTATGGACAGAGAAGCCTGGTGGGCTATAGTCCATGGGCTCACAAAAATGTTAGACATGACTTAACGACTCAACAAGAAACAATAACATTCAATAAACGATTATGTATTCTAATTCAATCTACAGATTATGCTTGGGACACAGTTTTCAGGTGGTCTCAGATACGCTGCAGTATGTTAGTTTCTGCTGTATAGTGAAGTGAATCAGTCACACATATACATATACCCCCTCTTCCTTGGGTTTCTTTCTCACTTAGATCACCACAGAGCGTTAAGTAGAGTTCTCTGTGCTGTACAGTCAGTTCTCACTAGCTGTCTGTTTCATACATAGTGCTGCATATATGCCAATCCCGACTTCCCACTCCATCCTACCCTTTCTTCCTGATGTGGTATCCCCACATTTGTTCTAAATTCATTGTCCCTTAAATCAAGATTCTCTCCAAAATCAAACCAACAACAACCAAAAAAATCAGGGTATTTAGTTAACTGGTATCCAAAATACATAAAAGAAAGAAATTACTATACACTGATGATAACAAATGCATAGTAATAAAATTGGGGCCATTTATCTTTAGTTGTCTTTTCTTTTCACATCCTGAATATTTCACAGATAGTAAAACAGCCATAAAAAGGATTTGCTTTGAATCTATCAGTACACATTTTTAGAGCAATTTTAGTTATCACTCATGTAGTATATGCTAATCTGGAGTTAAATACAGCCTCAGGTGTTATAAATTCTTGTTCTTGGCCTTAAGTATTAATGAACCGCAGTTCTGATTCCCAAAGCCAAAGTAAAACATTCCACTGCTGTAGTGATCTAAAAAACAGTAACTCTATTTGTGCATTTTCAAAATTCCAAAGGATCCTCTAAAAATGGGTATCATTCTGCAGGCAATGACCCAGTGCCATCCTCAGTGGTAAATTTCTCTCCTTGGGATTTTTGCCAACCTGGCAAAAAGATCAATACAACATTCAGATATTTATTTCCAATAGATAAATAACTCATGTATGGGAAAGTCACCTAATGCTATACTGAGCTCTCAGACTTCTCCTCATCACTCCACTCCCTCAGATTACACTTCTTGGAAGCAGAATCTTAAGGGAAGTCTCAAAGCCCTTGCACTGCCCTTCTGTGCCCTGCTCTGCCCTTCACAGTGCTTTGCTTCCATGCTCCTTGCAACCCCATCCTATGAATAAATGCTTATCTAGACTCCTAAAGAATGAGGTCAGCACTTTCAGGAAGCAGCATGTCTGATGAAGCCAAGAACAGTGGACACTGGGTTCCTTTTTATTTTGAAGAGACTATCTATCTGAAGGGTTTTGGCAAGAGGAACAATCCAACTCAGGCCAACGTAATCAGAAAGGAGATTTCATCTAACACACCACGGAGCTCACAGAATCAGGAAGATAGTAAAACTAGCCTGGAGGATACACACATGGAAAAGATGCCCTCTTGCACAGGAATGAACCATCATGAAAACAGAAGCAAGGGGACTGGACAAATAGCTGACCACCCCACATTTGTTCTAAATCAGTTAAACAAGATTCTCCAAAATCAAACCAACAACAACCAAAAAAATCAGGGTATTTAGTTAACTGGTATCCAAAATACATAAAAGAAAGAAATTACTATACACTGATGATAACAAATGCATAGTAATAAAATTGGGGCCATTTATCTTTAGTTGTCTTTTCTTTTCACATCCTGAATATTTCACAGATAGTAAAACAGCCATAAAAAGGATTTGCTTTGAATCTATCAGTACACATTTTTAGAGCAATTTTAGTTATCACTCATGTAGTATATGCTAATCTGGAGTTAAATACAGCCTCAGGTGTTATAAATTCTTGTTCTTGGCCTTAAGTATTAATGAACCGCAGTTCTGATTCCCAAAGCCAAAGTAAAACATTCCACTGCTGTAGTGATCTAAAAAACAGTAACTCTATTTGTGCATTTTCAAAATTCCAAAGGATCCTCTAAAAATGGGTATCATTCTGCAGGCAATGACCCAGTGCCATCCTCAGTGGTAAATTTCTCTCCTTGGGATTTTTGCCAACCTGGCAAAAAGATCAATACAACATTCAGATATTTATTTCCAATAGATAAATAACTCATGTATGGGAAAGTCACCTAATGCTATACTGAGCTCTCAGACTTCTCCTCATCACTCCACTCCCTCAGATTACACTTCTTGGAAGCAGAATCTTAAGGGAAGTCTCAAAGCCCTTGCACTGCCCTTCTGTGCCCTGCTCTGCCCTTCACAGTGCTTTGCTTCCATGCTCCTTGCAACCCCATCCTATGAATAAATGCTTATCTAGACTCCTAAAGAATGAGGTCAGCACTTTCAGGAAGCAGCATGTCTGATGAAGCCAAGAACAGTGGACACTGGGTTCCTTTTTATTTTGAAGAGACTATCTATCTGAAGGGTTTTGGCAAGAGGAACAATCCAACTCAGGCCAACGTAATCAGAAAGGAGATTTCATCTAACACACCACGGAGCTCACAGAATCAGGAAGATAGTAAAACTAGCCTGGAGGATACACACATGGAAAAGATGCCCTCTTGCACAGGAATGAACCATCATGAAAACAGAAGCAAGGGGACTGGACAAATAGCTGACCACCCCCACAGACTAAGACTGCTAACATGGACCCTGACTCCTCTCACTGCATTCAAGCCAGGAGGCCCCTGACATCTATACCAATCTCAGATGTTAAGCACAGTGACAGTCTGTACACCCAAGGAGAGGCCCAGGACCTAAAATGAAAACTGATAAAATGACCAGGCGCAGAACTGAAGTTGTCCAAGGCACAAAGAAGTTCAAGGCAAAATTAACAAAGACTAGTGATTCACAAACTTGCAGCAAGGAAACCCAGCTCTGCCTTTGTTCTTGATTCAGCAGAGGGTCCAGCGTGTAAGTTTTGTGGAGTAAAAAAGAGCAAATACTGAGAGGATGTCTGGTTGGCAAGTGTTTGGCTGAGGTGGGATTTTTGAAGGTGAGAAGATAGTTTCTAACTGGTCTTCAGGTACATGGGACGGTCCTTGGTCAGTTACAAGAAGGCAGGTTTGAGGACATTTCAGAAGAGAAAGGATTGTTCACGTGTAGGGGCAGAGAGCTTTTTATTCCACCCGTTTTGTAGAATAAGACATAGTGGAGGGAATGGAGGGGTGCTTTTTACAGCAATGCTCCTTGTGGCAAACTGACTCCCAGGACAGGCATTTTCTCAAAGCTTAGGAGAGAAACTGGTTTAGGAATCAAGGGAGGTCCTGTGTGGCACAGATACAAACCAAAGAAAGCAGGTGCAGAATGGTACTGACAGTTGTTTTCCAGAGTGTTTTGCTTCCATGCTCCTTGCAACCCCAACCTATGAATAAATGCTTATCTAGACTCCTAAAGAATGAGGTCAGCACTTTCAGGAAGCAGCATGTCTGATGAAGCCAAGAACAGTGGACACTGGGTTCCTTTTTATTTTGAAGAGACTATCTATCTGAAGGGTTTTGGCAAGAGGAACAATCCAACTCAGGCCAACGTAATCAGAAAGGAGATTTCATCTAACACACCACGGAGCTCACAGAATCAGGAAGATAGTAAAACTAGCCTGGAGGATACACACATGGAAAAGATGCCCTCTTGCACAGGAATGAACCATCATGAAAACAGAAGCAAGGGGACTGGACAAATAGCTGACCACCCCCACAGACTAAGACTGCTAACATGGACCCTGACTCCTCTCACTGCATTCAAGCCAGGAGGCCCCTGACATCTATACCAATCTCAGATGTTAAGCACAGTGACAGTCTGTACACCCAAGGAGAGGCCCAGGACCTAAAATGAAAACTGATAAAATGACCAGGCGCAGAACTGAAGTTGTCCAAGGCACAAAGAAGTTCAAGGCAAAATTAACAAAGACTAGTGATTCACAAACTTGCAGCAAGGAAACCCAGCTCTGCCTTTGTTCTTGATTCAGCAGAGGGTCCAGCGTGTAAGTTTTGTGGAGTAAAAAAGAGCAAATACTGAGAGGATGTCTGGTTGGCAAGTGTTTGGCTGAGGTGGGATTTTTGAAGGTGAGAAGATAGTTTCTAACTGGTCTTCAGGTACATGGGACGGTCCTTGGTCAGTTACAAGAAGGCAGGTTTGAGGACATTTCAGAAGAGAAAGGATTGTTCACGTGTAGGGGCAGAGAGCTTTTTATTCCACCCGTTTTGTAGAATAAGACATAGTGGAGGGAATGGAGGGGTGCTTTTTACAGCAATGCTCCTTGTGGCAAACTGACTCCCAGGACAGGCATTTTCTCAAAGCTTAGGAGAGAAACTGGTTTAGGAATCAAGGGAGGTCCTGTGTGGCACAGATACAAACCAAAGAAAGCAGGTGCAGAATGGTACTGACAGTTGTTTTCCAGAGTGTTTTGCCATCTCAGCTGAGTTTTCCTAGTCTGACCATAGAAACAGCAGCCATCCACAGGGGAGTCTGGGTTTTCAGATCACTCAAATACAATATTTCCATCACTGGGATTGTGGGCTTCTTGGTCATCAGCAATACAGATAGCCTTTGCATTGCATTTTCCTCTATGCAAGTTGAGGCTAAGAACTCTGTAACAGGACATGTACTGTGGACTAAACGTCTCTCTCTGCCCAAATTCATATGTTGGCACCCTAATCACTGATGGGATGGTATTAGGAGGTATGGCTTTGGGAGATAAGTAAGATTAAGTAAGGTCATGAGGGTGAAGACCTCATGAATGGGATCAATGCTCTTAAAAGAGTCATGAGAGAGACTGTTCTCTCTATCGCTCTTTCTCTCTGATTTCTGCCACAAGAGGACCCAGGTGGAAGTCTGCAAGCCAGAAGAGGGCTCTGACCAGAACTCGCCATTCTGGCACCCTGATTTTGGACTTCTAGGCTCCAGAATTGTGATAAGTAAATTTCTGTTGTTTCAAAGCCAGACAGTTTATGCTATTTCTGTTACAGCAACCATGACTATGTCATGAACATAACAACATCTTTAGACTAACACATTGGTAAGACTACTATTAAAAGGACTAAAGGTAGTCCCTAAACCTGATCCAACAATACACTATTATAAAATTGTTCTCCAAATCGGTCCTATAGAACTGTCTTTCAAGTTAATAGCTTACCCTCAATATATGTGTGTTGTGTATGTGGGTGCCTTTGGTCGGGGTTTTAACAAGAAGGCAGGTTTGAGGACATTTCAGAAGAGAAAGGATTGTTCACGTGTAGGGGCAGAGAGCTTTTTATTCCACCCGTTTTGTAGAATAAGACATAGTGGAGGGAATGGAGGGGTGCTTTTTACAGCAATGCTCCTTGTGGCAAACTGACTCCCAGGACAGGCATTTTCTCAAAGCTTAGGAGAGAAACTGGTTTAGGAATCAAGGGAGGTCCTGTGTGGCACAGATACAAACCAAAGAAAGCAGGTGCAGAATGGTACTGACAGTTGTTTTCCAGAGTGTTTTGCCATCTCAGCTGAGTTTTCCTAGTCTGACCATAGAAACAGCAGCCATCCACAGGGGAGTCTGGGTTTTCAGATCACTCAAATACAATATTTCCATCACTGGGATTGTGGGCTTCTTGGTCATCAGCAATACAGATAGCCTTTGCATTGCATTTTCCTCTATGCAAGTTGAGGCTAAGAACTCTGTAACAGGACATGTACTGTGGACTAAACGTCTCTCTCTCTGCCCAAATTCATATGTTGGCACCCTAATCACTGATGGGATGGTATTAGGAGGTATGGCTTTGGGAGATAAGTAAGATTAAGTAAGGTCATGAGGGTGAAGACCTCATGAATGGGATCAATGCTCTTAAAAGAGTCATGAGAGAGACTGTTCTCTCTATCGCTCTTTCTCTCTGATTTCTGCCACAAGAGGACCCAGGTGGAAGTCTGCAAGCCAGAAGAGGGCTCTGACCAGAACTCGCCATTCTGGCACCCTGATTTTGGACTTCTAGGCTCCAGAATTGTGATAAGTAAATTTCTGTTGTTTCAAAGCCAGACAGTTTATGCTATTTCTGTTACAGCAACCATGACTATGTCATGAACATAACAACATCTTTAGACTAACACATTGGTAAGACTACTATTAAAAGGACTAAAGGTAGTCCCTAAACCTGATCCAACAATACACTATTATAAAATTGTTCTCCAAATCGGTCCTATAGAACTGTCTTTCAAGTTAATAGCTTACCCTCAATATATGTGTGTTGTGTATGTGGGTGCACACTAGAACTGAGGGTCCAGGTGGAATGAATAGAATGAAAAGAAAAAGAAAAACTAAGAACACTAGAAAATATCTGGGGGAAAACCTGTCTTTCTACATAGCCCTATGTAAATTTTATGTAAATACATATACTTGGCTCCGTAATTAGCTTTCAGTAAAAAAGTGATGACCATTACTTTTAACATCCCATTAGCTTTTCACTGTATTCCTTATGAAATTACCTAGTCAACATTCTCATGCAAAATTTGTCTTAAATTCTTAGTGCCAATCTCTTTGATTAAATGCCTCCTAACAAAAGCAAAGAAGAGAAAAAAAGTTACTCAATCTGTCCACTTGTTTAAATTAAAAGCAAACTTTTGGAGGAAAAAAGTATCTTTAACAAAATACTTATCACACTGGGAGCTTTGAATACTAAATATCACTGTGTATGAAACACCTACACCTTTGAGAGAAAGGACCAACAAAACTACATGAATTCAGCAGGAGTTAATACATCGTTTGAATGGCATTTGTGTATTTTCTCTGACATTTTCTGAAAATGCAGAAGGGGATGTTAATTTTTCCAAATACATTTTCTTTTGCTTACTAGCAAAAGTTAGTTTGAACAAAGCAGCTTTTCATTTTCTTCTTTATTAATTCACGTCTGTACACAAATTACCCTTCTCATTTGTAGTTTTGGTGTTCTGATTATTGTTGCTTTTCCCTTGTTGTTTTGCAATTCCATAATTTGATGGTTGCCTTGGTAATAGAAAAGTGGGTTCAAACCTTTTCAAATGATAACCATCTCTCTTCTATATTATGTACTGAATTTCATTCAGGTGTATTCTCCTTTCTATTTTTTCCCTTTGTGAAACTGAAAGTTACTCCTTCCTTTCTCATCCTGATTTCTATTTTTAAAATATTTCTCTAACTGCCAGTATGTCTTTATTCTATTCAAATGGAAAATTGAGTGCATGATTTTATATGCAATTGAAAAATACACATTTGCATTTGTGACTGGTCACCATATTCTACTTGCACAGACAACCACTCACACCTACTGGGTCTGGGAGCTGCTCTGAGCAGGGATTCCAGGAGGACTATGGACTGGGGTGCTGAGTAGTCAGGAGCCATGGGGCTGAGGAGCACCTGGTGAGGAGATTCCATGGAGCCCTTAGACAGCTCTATTCTTGAGGTAGGCAGAGAATCTCTGGGACCAGATGGTCCCTGCTTTCAGCTTTTGTGGGACTGGAAGTAAGGCTGCTGCAGCCGCTGATCCAATCTCTCCCTTTTCCCTAGGTGATTGTGGAAGGAGGCTATACCCTGAGAGTAAACATAAAGTCTCATAAATGTAAAAAAACGCCAGGTGCTGATTTGTGGCCAAGAATTGAGTACTTAGAATGGAAATTGTCCAGAATCAGCTCTATAAATGACTCAGATTATCAGCATGCTAGAATGATGGAGTCATAGGTTTTTAATGAAGGAACCCAGAGTAATTTTACTTAGGAGTTCTTTCTTAATCTATATAATCTATATATCCCTATAATTCCATTGATAAACTAAAGTGGGTTCATGTTCTACTCAAATTATATATAGAATTTACGTTGCAAGAGTGTGTGTTTTTCTCAAAAAAAAAAAGTTGTTTTTTTTTTTCTTTTACATTCTTATAGAGGTCTATAACAAACAGATCCTGTCACAGTTTGCATGGGACAGTCACATTTAGGCTCATGTGCTGGCATAGTTACTAACAGTGCCCTATTTCACTCTTAAAATTTTAGTTTATGTGATAAGTTATACGGTTTTCCTACTTTTAACCAACAAAAGGATAAAAGCCACTGATTTGGTCCAACCCTCTACTTCCACACAAAAACGATTATGCTATTATTTTATAGCTGAGACTGTCAAGGCATAACAATTTATGAGACAAATTTATTTTAAAAAGTAAGGTATAATTAAAAACATTGATATCTGAAAATAAAGCAAAATTCTTTATGCTCCACTAAGATAAACATTTTAATTATCAGCATCAGCATTGTTACAAAATTAAAAGATGTTATTAATCATAAGAAATAACTTGCTTGTGACAATGATTCTGGGATTAATTAAAAAATGAAGGAAGTCCACTTTGGTATTACCATTCAGAAATGTTCTTCTTTCAAATGTCTTTTTTTTTTTTTTTTTAATTTGTCTAGAGTATTCGTTTAAGAGTTTTTAAGATTTATTTATTTATTTATTTTTTGGGCGGGGGTAGGGTTGGGGAGGGAGGGGAGCGGGCGGGCCACTTCTATTAGTCTCTCATTTCTCTATTTTCATCTGTCTTTGTTCTTTGGCTCCTGTGGGCCTCCCATCATGGTGGCGTCTGTCGTTGCAGAGCACCGGCTCTGGGCGCACACGCTCCAGAGCTCTGGCTCGGTAATTGGACACATCGGTCCAGCGGCTCCGCGGCACGTGGGATCTTCCCAGGCTAGGGATTGAACCGGCACCCCTTGCACTGCAAGGCGGTGTCCTTACCCACTGAACCACCAGGGGAAGCCTCAAATGTCTTTTTAGTTAAAGTTAACAGATATCAACTGAGCTTTGACTATATGTCAAACACTGAACTAGTTCCTATGGGAAGATAAGGATGGACAAAATCATAGGTAAACCTTCAAAGATGTTAGGGTCTAACAGGAGAAAAAAAAAAAAAAAGATACACACAATGGACAAAATCCAATCATTTAAAGTACAATTATTTATAAAGGATTCTGTACAACTGAAATGGGAAGAAAATCCACAATAACGGTGGCTTAAGATTAAATTTAAAAGATCTAAAATTTTTGTCTCTACAAAAAATATAGAATTAGGTTGTCCAACACTGGAGTGTTTTTTTACAGAGTCAGGGGTGCAGGCCTTTTACATTGCTGCTCTGTCATTTACAGCCTCCACTGCCGATGTTATAGACCTCAATGGTATCTCCAGCTCCAGTCATTCCATCTGTATTCATGCCAAAGGAAGGAAGGAGAAATAGGAGAAACATACACATCTCCTCTTAAGGGAGGAAACTGTTTGCAGAAATTACACATCTCACCTTCTCTTATATCCTACTGACCAGACCTAACTTACATGGCCATACCTAGCTATAAGAAGGCTGGAAATGTAGGCTTTATTCTTGATAAGCATGTACCTGGGTAACACTCATGGATTCTATTATTATAGAAGGAAAAAGAAAACTATTGGAAGACAATCAGTCGTCTCTGCAACATTTACAGTGACCCAGTTGGAAAGGAGAAGGCAAATCCCTCTGTGCTGACAAGAAAGGGATCCAATAAATATTTCCCAGTGAAAAGGCAAGTTATGGAGTCATATGTCTATGAGCATTCATTCAATGCTTTTTAAAACAATATATGTTTATCAGTGTTGGAAAAAGTTTGGAAAGTAACACTTGGCATTGATTTTCTCTAGGGAATAAATGGGACTGAGGAAGGAAGAGAAGAGGAAGTATGTCTACTTTTTCAATATACTTCTGAATTCTTTACATCTTGAGAACTTGTGTTCTACTACCATTTAAAAAAATACAACAAGATACAAGGAAGAATGGAGCTTTCATGGTGAAATAGCAAATAACAGATGAAAACCAACTAGGGATGGCTTTGGGGGAGGGTGGTTTCCAGTTAGCCTTTTAAAATAATAAGCTTTTAACTGGTACAAACTTGGGAAGATAATCCTGTCATAGAGTAAAGCATGAGTTGATTCAAAACGTACAGTTTGCACACAGTTGCAATGGATTATCATGAACAGGAAAACTGTAAAATGTATTGAGGCCAGATTACACAGAGCCTTGAAGGATTTGCTGGAGTTTTGGTTTATACTCTGAAGCTGAAGGAACTTCAAAGATTTCCAAGCAATGGGGTGTCAACAACTATATCTGAAAAGATGATCTGGGCAGTAAATGGAAGAAAGCTCTGATCAAAGGAAATACTGAATTTGGAAAGACTGTTAGAAGACCTGACACTTAAGGTCCTGGATAGTGAGGTTCCATATTTAGTTAGAAGCCCTGAGAACTGGAAGGATTGGACAAATTACAAGTATTTGGGGAAGAAGATATAGCAACAGTCCTGTTACCTGGTTTGTTTCAGGGTGTGAAAGGGGAGTGTTGAGAACACAACTGTGAGTAACTCGGAGAAATGTTGTCATTATTAACACATCTCCTCTTAAGGGAGGAAACTGTTTGCAGAAATTACAATCTCACCTTCTCTTATATCCTACTGACCAGACCTAACTTACATGGCCATACCTAGCTATAAGAAGGCTGGAAATGTAGGCTTTATTCTTGATAAGCATGTACCTGGGTAACACTCATGGATTCTATTATTATAGAAGGAAAAAGAAAACTATTGGAAGACAATCAGTCGTCTCTGCAACATTTACAGTGACCCAGTTGGAAAGGAGAAGGCAAATCCCTCTGTGCTGACAAGAAAGGGATCCAATAAATATTTCCCAGTGAAAAGGCAAGTTATGGAGTCATATGTCTATGAGCATTCATTCAATGCTTTTTAAAACAATATATGTTTATCAGTGTTGGAAAAAGTTTGGAAAGTAACACTTGGCATTGATTTTCTCTAGGGAATAAATGGGACTGAGGAAGGAAGAGAAGAGGAAGTATGTCTACTTTTTCAATATACTTCTGAATTCTTTACATCTTGAGAACTTGTGTTCTACTACCATTTAAAAAAATACAACAAGATACAAGGAAGAATGGAGCTTTCATGGTGAAATAGCAAATAACAGATGAAAACCAACTAGGGATGGCTTTGGGGGAGGGTGGTTTCCAGTTAGCCTTTTAAAATAATAAGCTTTTAACTGGTACAAACTTGGGAAGATAATCCTGTCATAGAGTAAAGCATGAGTTGATTCAAAACGTACAGTTTGCACACAGTTGCAATGGATTATCATGAACAGGAAAACTGTAAAATGTATTGAGGCCAGATTACACAGAGCCTTGAAGGATTTGCTGGAGTTTTGGTTTATACTCTGAAGCTGAAGGAACTTCAAAGATTTCCAAGCAATGGGGTGTCAACAACTATATCTGAAAAGATGATCTGGGCAGTAAATGGAAGAAAGCTCTGATCAAAGGAAATACTGAATTTGGAAAGACTGTTAGAAGACCTGACACTTAAGGTCCTGGATAGTGAGGTTCCATATTTAGTTAGAAGCCCTGAGAACTGGAAGGATTGGACAAATTACAAGTATTTGGGGAAGAAGATATAGCAACAGTCCTGTTACCTGGTTTGTTTCAGGGTGTGAAAGGGGAGTGTTGAGAACACAACTGTGAGTAACTCAGAGAAATGTTGACATTATTAACACAAAAGAAGAAACAGATTTATTTGAAGGAGAGATTTCATTCTACTTTCATCTGTTCAGAACACAGCTTTGTCTGCAGGATAGAAGGGTTTAGAAATGTAGCTGATGGAGACACTGATAAGGCATTCACAAGAGAGAACAGCAGGAGGAAAGTGGATCCAGAATCTTTTGGGGGGTCACTTCTATTGGTCTTTCATTTATTTCTATTTTTGTTCTTTGGCCTGCGTGGGCATCCCATCGCAGTGGCCTCTCTCACCTCAGAGCACCAGCTCTGGGCACATGCGCTCCAGAGCTCCAGCTTGGTAGTTGGACACATCAGTCCAGCCACTCCACAGCACACGGTCCCAGGCTGGGGATCAAACTGGCACCCTTTGCACTGCAAGGCGGTGTCCTTACCCACTGGACCACCAGGGAAGCCCCCGATCCAGAATCTTAATGAGGAGGAGGAGAAGGGAAGGAAAATGAGAAGCTAAGAGCACAAATTCAGTCAGAAAAAGGAATGTCTTATTATGTTCATGAAAACATTGATTCCACTAATTCTCACCCTTCTATGAACTAGGACGAGCTATGCCGCTTATTTTACTGGGAACTTCACTTAATATGAAGAGCTCCTTCTTTTGTTGTCTTTAAATTTATTTATAAAACTGAAAAGTAAATCCAGGCAAAATTATTAATGGACTATGAAAGAAAAACAATAAAATGAAAGATGAAATAAATAGAAATTATTCTAATCTCAAAAAGCAAATGATAAAAAGTATTTTCATATTATACTAAGAGCAGTTATTCATTAGGAGGAAAAGATAAATTTAGAATAGAAGCAAAGAATAGGCTTTGTGTTGTATGATAATCCTATTAATGACACAAAGTGAATTTCAGGAGCACAATGGAAAAGGAATTAAAGCTCTTGCTGATTTGAGGCAAAATACTAAGATAATATAAATCTCATTGTACCTCACCATGAGGAGGACACTGATGACAAATGGTTAATGAATGCTGTCATTTCAGAGTAATTACAATTAATCACTGTACAGGAGACTTCAAGTGCCATAAAATCTTACAGCTTAAATTAAGAAAGAAACTTGATTGAAGTTATCCAAGTCAACCATCCTAAAACTTCATATGGTATTACCATTAATTATATAAAGTTTAAAAATAAGTCACTAACTTACGTGCACGCATGCTAAGTTGCTTCAGTTGTGTCTGACTCTTTGCGACCCTCTGGACTGTTCCTCTGTCCATGGGATTCTCCAGGCAAGGATACTGGAGCGGGTTGCCATGCCCTCCTCCAGGGGATCCTCCAGACCCAGGGATGAACCCATGTGTCTTTCTTCTAACCTGCATTGGTAGGTGGGGGGGTTTTATGCCACTAGCCCCACATTGGAAGCCCCACTAAGCTACACATATCAAATAATTTCTGTTCAACCAAAAGAAATACTGAATTACTTTTCTAGTCCCTTTGTAGAAACTATTACAAAATCATTGTCATATAAAGGGATGACCAAACATATCCAGGCAAAAGTATACAGAGAAAAAGTACTATGAAGGCATGCCTTATAGTTAATCAATAAAAAATATATTTTTTAAAATGTCATGATGTTTTTGGTATTTATAAACACTAAATTGTTTTAATTTCTCTTTCTGAATATTTACCTTCATGCTTATTTTTTACTTATAATTTTGTATGTTTTTACTTAAAGAATGTCCCCTACATTAGATAAGCATCAGGCCCCACAAACCTGGACCCACCTCTGTCTGAGGCCTTTGAGCACCCAGATACTGGATAGGAAAAGAGAAACTATGCAAGAAGGTTGGCAAATGTGCCAAAAGCTCCTGGGGATCAAGATAAAGGAAGAGACGTGTTCTTTGCGTTCAGCAACTTAAGCATGTTGGCGACCTTGCTGAGAGCTGATTCCCTGGCACAGGGAAGATGAAGCCATATTGGAGAAGATCGAAGAGCAAACTGGCCACAAGTAATATTCAGTTATAGGCTTCCCTGGTGTCGCAGATGGTAAAGAATCTGCTTGCAGTGCAGGAGACCCAGGCTCGATCCCTGAGTCAGGAAGACCCCCTAGAGAAGGGGATGGTGACCCACTCCAGTATACTTGCCTGGGGAAGCCCATGGACACAGGAACCTGGACCCCTCAGTCTGTGACCACACAATCTGTAGATGGCCTCTCCGTTGGCTGCCGTTCTCATCTCTGCCAACGGCACTACCTCCTTTGCTCTTCAGGCATAGGTGAAAGGAACTGCTGTGACTAGCACCTAATATGATTTATCCATAAAATGAAGGAAATCCTACCCTTTTGGACAAAATGGACAAGCCTCATGCTGAGCGAAATAAGTTAGACAGAGAAAGACAAATACTGTAAGACCTCACTTGTACGTGGACTCTAAAAGGAAGAAAGAAACTCATAGAAACAGTATCTGGTGGTTGACAGGGGAAGAGGAACTAGGGGAAATGGGTGAAGGTAGGCTCGCAAAGAGTTGGGCAAGATGGCGTGAGCACACATGCAAGCACGCACAGTCAAAGGATACTAAATTTCAGTTATAAAATGAATAAATTCTGGAGGTCTAATGAGCGACATAGTGATTGTAGTTCATATTACTGTATTGAAAGCAAAAGTGAAGTCGTTCAGTCATGTCGGACTGTTTGCTATCCGTGGACAAGCCATGGGATTTTCCAGGTTTAGAATACCGGAGTGGGGCTTCCCTGGTGGTCCAGTGACTACAGAGTCCGCCTTGCTGTATAGGGGGCACCGGTTTGATCCCTGGCCTGGGAAAATCCCACATGCCGAGGAACAGCAGGGCTGGTGTGTCCCACTAGGGGCCAGCGCTCTGGAGTGCATGCGCCCAGAGCCAGTGCTCTGCAATGAGAGAGGCCACAGCAATGGGAGGCCCACACATGCCAAAGAATAAACATTGATGAAAATAAATAAATAAATAACCAATAAAAGAGACCAAAAAAAAAAGAAAAACATTACTGGAGTGGGTAGCCTATCCCTTCTCCAGGGGATCTTCCCCACCCAGGAATTGAACCAGCGCTTCCTGCATTGCAGGCAGATTCTTTACCAGCTGAGTTACAAGGGAATTCCAATTACTGTATTACATACCTCAAAGTTGTTAAAAGAATAAATCTTCATGTTTCCCTGTCACCCACTCCCAAACCCTGCTCCACATATAAGATAATAATGTGCAGTGATGGACAGGTTAACTAACGTAATTATAGCAATCACTTTGCAATATATCCATGTATGAAATGATTATATTGTATACCTTAAATCTATACAAAGTTGTACGTCAATTAGATCTCATTAAAGCTGAGAAAAACTAAGTCTGAGAAATAATGATTTCCACACCAAGTGTCTATTCTGAATGAAATTTCCCTACAGATGTCAAGAACTGGCTTTGGTATAGTTATTTGCACAGAAAAGGAAAATCTCAACTTTGCACTGTCTCTGATGTTTCCTAGCACTTTCTCTCTCAAGAAGATTATTAGAAAATGGCTATCTGATCATGCCACTGCCATACTTTAAATCTTTCACTGTTCTTCAGAGTGTTGAGAGTCAAGTTCAAATCTGCTAGTTGAATGCACAGGCATTTCCTTCCCTGAACTCAGCCCACCTCTTTAGCTTCACTTCTTGCCATTCTTAACCCAAGCTCTTGGGAGCAGTCACCACTACTACCTGTCTAATTCCTGAGCATGCTGTGCTCTACAGGCCTCTTTAGCTTACACATGTGTGTGTCTGATGTTCCTGCTACTTGAAGTGCCCTTCCTCCTCTTCTCCTTTCAAGATTCATCTCAAGCATCTTGTCTTAAGGGGAACTTTCTTTAATGCTCCAGTAAATGAAGCTGTACTTCCTTTTCATGAAATAAGTATCACATGAAACTATGAAATGAAATGAGTATCAAACAGAAGTACAACTTCATTTACTGGAGCTTTGTTTCTCTCACACGAAATAGTCATGCTTAATATTATAACAGTTACTCATCTGACTTGATTACTAGCCTATACCAATTTCTGGAGAAATAGTTCATTTTGATATTTCCAGCATTTCCATAAGACAGTGCCTGACATGCACTTAATCAATGCTCACTCAGTCGTGTCTGACTTTTTGCGACCCTGTGGACAGTAGCCCACTGGACTTCTTTGTTCATAGAATTTTTCAGACGAGAACACTGGATTGGTTTGCTGTTTTCTCTTCCAGGGAATCTTCCCAACCCAAAGATTGAACCCATGTTTCTGTGTCTCCTGCACTAGCAGGCAGATGTACATACTGACTAAATAGATTAGAGGAAAGAAGAAAAACTGTAGTGAGGAGAAGGGGATGTAACAAAACTATGAGAAATGAAATAGCTTTGTGAAGACATGAAGTGAAAATATTGGGAGTATTTGTACTAGGAAAGATAGGATGTAAGATAACCCATTTTCACATATGTAACACATCATCAAAATTACAAATAGGCATATTTAAAGAAATGCACAAGAATTGTGTAAAAAAGAACATATTTAAGCATGAAGAAACACTTTTATCACAACTGGGGCATATAAAAAGTTTCCCTTTATACATTATTTAAAATGCTATCCTTCAATTGGGATGGACATGTACACAAAACTATATTTAAAGTAGATAACCAACAAGGACCTACTGTATAGCACAGAGAACTCTGCTCAATATTCATAATAACCTAAATGGGAAAAGAATTTGAAAAAGAATATATACATGCATGTGTATAACTGAATCACTTTGCTGTACATGTGAAGGTAACAACATTGTTAATCAACTTTACCCCAAAATAACTTTTAAAAATAATATCCCTAGAAATATTAAATAGTAAGATGAAAAACTATCTTGCTTAGTGGTTTGGATAAGCGTTTGGTTTGAAAGTTAAATTGACATTAAAAACTCCAAAACAGAACTAAACAAAAAAATGGTTTCAGGGCTTCCCCAATGGCTCAGCCATAAAGAATCCACCTGCAATGCAAGAGATGCAGGAGACTTGGGTTCAATTCCTGGGTTACGATCCCCTGGAGGAGAAAATGGCAATCCACTCCAGTATTCTTGCTGAGAGAATTCCACGGACAGAAGAGCCTGACTAGCGACAGTCCATAGGATCGCAAAGAGTTGGGCATGACTGAGCGACTGAGTCCAATAGGTATCAGCAGTGCCTGACATGCACTTAATCAATGCTCACTCAGTCGTGTCTGACTTTTTGCGACCCTGTGGACAGTAGCCCACTGGACTTCTTTGTTCATAGAATTTTTCAGACGAGAACACTGGATTGGTTTGCTGTTTTCTCTTCCAGGGAATCTTCCCAACCCAAAGATTGAACCCATGTTTCTGTGTCTCCTGCACTAGCAGGCAGATGTACATACTGACTAAATAGATTAGAGGAAAGAAGAAAAACTGTAGTGAGGAGAAGGGGATGTAACAAAACTATGAGAAATGAAATAGCTTTGTGAAGACATGAAGTGAAAATATTGGGAGTATTTGTACTAGGAAAGATAGGATGTAAGATAACCCATTTTCACATATGTAACACATCATCAAAATTACAAATAGGCATATTTAAAGAAATGCACAAGAATTGTGTAAAAAAGAACATATTTAAGCATGAAGAAACACTTTTATCACAACTGGGGCATATAAAAAGTTTCCCTTTATACATTATTTAAAATGCTATCCTTCAATTGGGATGGACATGTACACAAAACTATATTTAAAGTAGATAACCAACAAGGACCTACTGTATAGCACAGAGAACTCTGCTCAATATTCATAATAACCTAAATGGGAAAAGAATTTGAAAAAGAATATATACATGCATGTGTATAACTGAATCACTTTGCTGTACATGTGAAGGTAACAACATTGTTAATCAACTTTACCCCAAAATAACTTTTAAAAATAATATCCCTAGAAATATTAAATAGTAAGATGAAAAACTATCTTGCTTAGTGGTTTGGATAAGCGTTTGGTTTGAAAGTTAAATTGACATTAAAAACTCCAAAACAGAACTAAACAAAAAAATGGTTTCAGGGCTTCCCCAATGGCTCAGCCATAAAGAATCCACCTGCAATGCAAGAGATGCAGGAGACTTGGGTTCAATTCCTGGGTTACGATCCCCTGGAGGAGAAAATGGCAATCCACTCCAGTATTCTTGCTGAGAGAATTCCACGGACAGAAGAGCCTGACTAGCGACAGTCCATAGGATCGCAAAGAGTTGGGCATGACTGAGCGACTGAGCACACATCCAGAGTTTATTACCTACAAAAAGCTTCATATCTGTTATTTAGAAAAAGCTGAGTCATGGAATGTAGTGTTTCTGTTTATACTTGGATGTTTGAGGTCAGGTAGATCATAGGAAAATCCTGTGACTACAATTCATACCTTCTGCATACAAGCTGTATGTGCTTGTTAGACAGCTAGAGGCTCGCAGATAGGAGGTTTAATGTGTGTGTGTGTATATATATATATATATATATATATATATATATATATTTTTTTTTTTTTTACTGAATACATCTGGAAATTTGTCCTTAGCTATCTTTTTAAATAACACTTTTAATTTTTTCTTTCCAGGACAACATGTAGCTAGAAGATGAAAGCTTAAAAGATTATAACCAAAAATCATAAAGACTCATGAAATCATCAGTCCATCTGTATTTATTGCACTGGCATGCCTTTCATAGTTTTAAGATAATTATTTCACAGTAAGGGTGGTATTTTACTCTTAGTAATCTCTGCCCTCTAAAAATTCAATTCACAGTAATCTTTTTCTTCCTACATTGCATGAATTAAGTCTTCTCCTCCAGTGTGATAGATTTTTTAAAAAACCTAATGACTAGGTGATTGCAAATCTTTTTCTTGCTATTATAAATAACAATGTCTCATTTCTGGCTGAATATTAAGAATTTGCACTGTGCTTGCTGTTTAAAATATCTTTTAAATATCCAAAATTGAATTAAAGCCTTATGCTCAATCATGAACCATGAAATTAGTTGGTATTACCAATGTTCTACAACTCAGCCCTTGAAAAAAAATTAAATAAAAAGATGGCAATGTAAATTACTAAAACTCTCAACTAAAACTGGGTTTCTGTCCTGATACTTTATAAATGTCTTGATTGCATCACTAACAAAGAACAAAAACCAGAATAATCTCATCTGCATAAGTTAATTCTTTATTTACCAATAATAATAATAATAAGCCAGGTAAAGTGGAGTCTAGTGGCAGAGGATATCACAAGCTTATTTCTTTGTTTCAGTGAGGAGAGTTAAGACTGTGTTTACATATAGTGTTTGTTCATATTGTGGGTGACTTTCTGACACTTTCAATCAAGTACTCATCATTCCACCCAAATCATAAGATATTAGACAGTGATCAATATAATAGCCAAAGAGTCAAACAGACTAGTCCAAGATCTGATCTGACAGCTAGCCCATTCCTGCTGTACCAAATCTTAACCAAATGTTGACTTAAAACAACAAAACAAACTACGTTTACCAGCAAAACGGATTTATTTAGGGAATAGCAAGGACTAGGATAAGCAATCTATAGCAAATCACAGACAAGTTTGGAGAGAAAAAGGGAGGCTTCTTTTGTAACAGGTAAGGGGAGTTGAGAGGGGCTATTAATATTATAAACAAAAAGCCCATTGAAGGAAATTGGGAGTTTAAAGTGTAGTAATGGCTTTTCAGTGGTTGAGTTGTGCCAGTCTCTCATTGGCTGGGGTGTTGCTGGCAAAAAGGAATTTTTCATTCCTCCCACTGAGGGAAACAGTAGTAAACTCTTTCCTGTTGGAGATGCAAATACATTTCTTTTTCTGAAGGATCTTCATTTGACCCCTAGTGGTAGTTCATGAGAGCTTCCCCTTCTGGCCTCCCAACTCCATTTTAAATGGGGTTTCTGTTTTTTAATTTTCACATTAAAGGCACCCTTTGTGTCAAATTCAGTCACCGTGATTTGGCTCTTTGCTACTCAACAGAGGTCTGCAGAATGTACTATTGACATCCCTTGGAAGTATGTTAGAAATAGAGAATTTCAGGCTCCTCCTCAGACGTCCTGAAGCACAATCTACATTTTAACAAGCTCCCAGGTAAGTCAAATGCATGTTAAGGTTTGAGAAGCACTGATTTAGTTGATTAGCCTAAAAGTTAAAATTTCTTCCCTAATTGCCTAAAATAATACCTAGGAAGAAAACTGAGCAATGGTTTGGGAGAGAAACGCTATGGCACTTAGCATCTGTAGTTTGAGGCTTTATTGCATTTAATCTTCTTTTAAAATCCTTTAAGACAGTTCCTTCACTGTAAAAATGGAAATAAACCTAAGTGTCTTGTCAAAATTACACAAAACTGGAGCCAAGATCCAAAACACAGCTTATTTCTTTGTTTCAAAAGGGTTAAGACTGTGTTTACATATAGTGTTTGTTCATATTGTGGGTGACTTTCTGACACTTTCAATCAAGTACTCATCATTCCACCCAAATCATAAGATATTAGACAGTGATCAATATAATAGCCAAAGAGTCAAACAGACTAGTCCAAGATCTGATCTGACAGCTAGCCCATTCCTGCTGTACCAAATCTTAACCAAATGTTGACTTAAAACAACAAAACAAACTACGTTTACCAGCAAAACGGATTTATTTAGGGAATAGCAAGGACTAGGATAAGCAATCTATAGCAAATCACAGACAAGTTTGGAGAGAAAAAGGGAGGCTTCTTTTGTAACAGGTAAGGGGAGTTGAGAGGGGCTATTAATATTATAAACAAAAAGCCCATTGAAGGAAATTGGGAGTTTAAAGTGTAGTAATGGCTTTTCAGTGGTTGAGTTGTGCCAGTCTCTCATTGGCTGGGGTGTTGCTGGCAAAAAGGAATTTTTCATTCCTCCCACTGAGGGAAACAGTAGTAAACTCTTTCCTGTTGGAGATGCAAATACATTTCTTTTTCTGAAGGATCTTCATTTGACCCCTAGTGGTAGTTCATGAGAGCTTCCCCTTCTGGCCTCCCAACTCCATTTTAAATGGGGTTTCTGTTTTTTAATTTTCACATTAAAGGCACCCTTTGTGTCAAATTCAGTCACCGTGATTTGGCTCTTTGCTACTCAACAGAGGTCTGCAGAATGTACTATTGACATCCCTTGGAAGTATGTTAGAAATAGAGAATTTCAGGCTCCTCCTCAGACGTCCTGAAGCACAATCTACATTTTAACAAGCTCCCAGGTAAGTCAAATGCATGTTAAGGTTTGAGAAGCACTGATTTAGTTGATTAGCCTAAAAGTTAAAATTTCTTCCCTAATTGCCTAAAATAATACCTAGGAAGAAAACTGAGCAATGGTTTGGGGAGAGAAACGCTATGGCACTTAGCATCTGTAGTTTGAGGCTTTATTGCATTTAATCTTCTTTTAAAATCCTTTAAGACAGTTCCTTCACTGTAAAAATGGAAATAAACCTAAGTGTCTTGTCAAAAATTACACAGCTAATAAATGCTGGAGCCAAGATCCAAAACAAGGTTAGTCTGGCTCCAATGAACCCCATGTCTTTTCCATTATAAAGCACACTACCCTTTACCCTGCTCATTTTTAAATATTACTTAGCACCAGTAAATGGTTTCAATATAGGCCTTAGGTTGAACTTTATCATCAAGATCCATTTGTTAAACTCACTTGGTCCGTCACTGTTTTTAAATTCTGTGTCCAAGGCTGCACTGTATCAGTCACATCTTCAATATAGCAAGCTCAGCTGTTCATCAAATTGCCTGAAGTCCATTAATAGCACACACATTTCCCCCTTGACCTCAGAATTCATCTTTTTTTAAGAGAAATTGTGGATGCAAATATTTTCCAAGGTTCATTTCAGATAAAATAATCTCCAAATCTTATTGTCAAGCATGATGGTTAAAAAAATCACATAAGAATTCTGCCCATGATGTCCACTAGGTAAGTAAGTAAGTAAGACTATTTTCTTTCCCTTTGGTAGGGAAGTATATGCCATATGAAATAGTCCACGAGGGTCACCACCATGCGACCACTCATTACCACCTAGAGATAAACTGTAATTCTGTCATGCATTGAACTAATCTCTGGATCTGTTTTTCAGAAATATGTGACACATAAGATAAGGTTTTCTTTTCAGGAAACCATAGAAGAGTTCTGGTGACTAGTCTTAAATCTCTGGGCTCATGATTCCTTTTCTGAAAACGTACCTCATTCACCAATGAGTTAACATAGAATTGACCAGTTAAACCTAGCAAACAAGTCATATAAAATATTCTATTACAACAAAACAGTCATTCAAAATTTTACCTTCTTTCTAAAGGCACTTGCTTATAAGAGGGAGTAATTTAATTAACTGTTTTGCCCTACATGCTATATCCTCTCCCTTTACCTTTAATGAAAATAAGGTCCTTATTGCCTTTCAACATAATGAATTTCAGATAACCCAGAACCATTCTATACACCTCCCCACAACATTTTCTAACTCTAGTACCACTTCTAGTGCTAATTTCTATATCATCATAGCTTTAACTAGAAAAGCAGAACTGCTCTGAATAATATTACACTAAAGTATTTATTGCAGGATTAGACTTCACTCAGCTGTGGGATTTGATGGAGTAGTCTATGAAGGCTGATGCCTCTGCACCTAATGTTGAGCTGAAAGTTCCTTTGGATCAGCCAGTCGAGATGTCAGGAAAGAAAGTCGCCTACCGATGAGAGCAAAGACAAACAAAAACCTACAGGAAGTTATCAAATTCACGAGGAAAGCTAGAGGCCATGTCTCTCACTAACTCCCACTTCAATGCAGGGGAAACCAGTGCCTTTTCCCGTAAAGGTGCACATGCAGTTGGCTCTTCTCTCGGGATCTGAATCACCAGAAGTTGGCCCATTCCAACATGGTTAGCAGATAAATCACCTTGAGCATGTGTGGATTGGCTCTTAACAGGTCTTCTGAACGTTAAAAATGTAGTTTTTCAGGCTTCCCTGGTGGTCCAGAGGGTAAACAGTCCACCTTGCAGGGCAAGGGGCACCAGTTCAATCCCTGGTCTGGGAGGATCCCATGTCCCCGCAGAGCAGTTGGGCTGGTGTGTCCAATTACGAGCCAGTCCTATGGAGTGCATGTGCCCAGAGCCAGTGCTCTGCCATGACAGAGGCCACTGCAATGGGAGGCCCACACATGCCAAACAATAAAGATGGATGAAAATAAATAATAAATTGAAAAAATAAATAAATGTTTAAAACATGTAGTTTCTGTTACACTTCTACCTTTCAAATCTTGTACTTAATGACTTTACAGTCAATATCAACCCAGGATCATATAGGAGGGGACATTTCTGAGAAACATAGTTCCAGATTAGGTAAATTGAAGCTGCACAAAGTCACTATGAAAAATCATTAACTCTATAGCTCATCAAGATTTAAATTACATACATTATATCATGTATATTAACATAAAAACTTAAACTTTTCCCATAATGTGTATCGTGGAAACCCTAGATCTTCAGGATACTTTGTTGGGAGGGAAATTAGGATCACTAACACTAGTTCATTAAATTCTATCACCCTCTCTAAGTGTGCAAAAATACACATTAATTTTTCTTTTTTTTTAATAATTTTTTTTGGCCAATTCCATTGCTCTTCCATTTATTTTCATCTTTGTTCTTTTGGCCTTTGTGGGCCTCTCATAGCAGTGGCCTCTCTTGTTGCAGAGTACCGGCTCTGGGTGCACGTGCTCCAGAGCTCAGGCTTGGTAGTTGGACACATCAGTCCAGCTGCTCCGGTGGGATCTTCCCAGGCCAGGGATCGAACCGGCTCACCTTGCACTGCAAGGTGGTGTCCTTACCCACTGGACCACCAGGGAAGCCCCCAAAAATACACATTAATTTTATGAAAGGTTCTGAGAAGCCTTGAGTCCTATTTATCATGGTTTAACCCAATGTCACCCAGATTCATCTGTCCACAGAACAGTCTTTTTCCCCATTATAACTTTTTACATCATATACAAGTAATATTTCATAAAGTAAATGTTAGAAAACATTGTCTTAGAGAGTTATCTAAAACAAAGACAATGAAAAATTTTCTATCTCATATGCCCAGTGCAACCCATTTGTAGTGGGTCCTTGAAGCAGGGAGGTGAGATGATTTTGAAATTGAAATGTAGGCTCAGTGAGAAAAAGACCATGATACATTACTAATGTCTGTTCTAGTCATAGGCTTTCCAGGTGGCTCAATGCTAAAGAATATACCTGCAATGCAGGAGATGTGGGTTCGATCCCTGGGTTTGGAAGATCCCCTGGAGAAGGAAATAGCAACCCACTCCAGTATTCTTGCCTGAGAAATCCCCCTGACAAAGAAGCCTGGTGGGCTATAGTCCAAAGAGTCAGACACAACTTAGCAACTTGAGTGTGCATGCTCAAGTCATGAGAGCTGAGGAAAAATAGCAGGAGAGCATTTGCTAACTTTGACCTCTGTGGCAGTCATTCACCTCAAACAGCAGTGAAACAGTAGTCTCAAGTCTACAAACAAGGAGCAACACGGAATTCCCATGAAACTTATAAACAATGTATAAATCATTCTTATAGACTGGATTCTTACTCTTTTTTTTCCTTGGTTTGTTGAGCTAACTTGCATGACTGGATAGATATTATTCCTGGACAACCCCTCATACCTGTTCTAGTGAGACCATGTTTTGATTAAACTTATTTAAAGTTTCTCTGTTTAGTTATATTCATTAGTATAATAAATGGGTATATCTAAAATATTGATTTTGGAGTGATTTATTCTGAACTATATTTTCACCAAATATTTCATTCTTAGCAACTCTAATCCAAATTGTTTCTTTTGTGAAATGAAACAGGCACGCTTTATCTTTAACTGTAATCAATGCCTGTAGATTATTTTTGTGGCAATATTAATAATTAAAATTGGTATAGAACAGTAGTATTTATAAAGCAATTTCACATGCTCTAATAGTTTTAGGGGTTACTTCAGATGTTTCAGACACTTAAAAATATAGGTAAGTCTATTAAGAAATGTTTTCCACTTCAGTCCCCACATTTCAGAAATCTGAGTAAGTTTAAAAAGATAAAAATATAGAGCCACTTGAGCTGAATACTTACTTGTGTGCATATGACAGTCCTTCTTGACAAATGGGTATTGCTTCAGAAGAGTGAAGTGCTACTGTTGCCTTGTTTATTCACAGCAACACACAATTCTATTTTTGGTCTCATTCAAAGTGAACTCAGAAATTCCTATAGAGATTTGTGCAATCAGAAGCGCTTCCTGTTGTCCACTAGAGAAGCTGAGTTCATGATGAAAGCTGCTAGGTCAAGTCTCACACCAAGTAGAAAGCTAATGATTTCACAAATATCTAGTTCAGCTGCCAGTACAACAGATTCCTTTGGATTTCTAAGAGTCATTAAAAACCGACATGATTTTAGTACTCTTACTTCTCAACCCATGGACAAGACTACATTGTAAATATACAGATCAATATATCATCATTTATCTATCTATGTATCACTCAAAGAGCCAAATATTGACCTAATAAATGCTGAATAATTTCAGCTCTCTCCCTAATCACAAAAAAGGCTTGTCTCCAGATAATAAAAGTACTGAAGTAGAGAAATAAGCAGACAAAATGACTGACAACTCCAAGCATTGTGGAGGATAGGGAGCAACTGGAACTCTCATGCATCACTGATGAGAATATAAAATATTTTAACCACTTCAGAAAAGATTGTATAGTTTCTTATCAACATAAAATTATTTCTTTAATACATAACTCAAAAATTTCACACCAGAAAAATGAAAATGCGTTGTTAAAATAAAAACTTTCACATGATTGATTATAGCTAATTTTACTTATAACAGCTAAGTAGTTCAAACATCCATCAAAAAGTAACTGGATAGGGCTTCCCTGGTGGTCCAGTGGGTAAAGAGTCTGCCTTGCAGTGCAAGGGGCACTGGTTCGATCCCTGGCCCAGGAAGATCCTGCATGCCATGGAGTGGCTGGACCTGTGTGTCCAATTAGGAGCCAATGCTCTGGAGCGCATGTGCCCAGAGCCAGTGCTCTGCAACGAGAGAAGCACTGCAATGGGAGGCCCACACAGACCAAAGAATAAAGATGGATGAAAATAAACAAATAATAAAAATAAAATGAAAAAAGGTAACTGGATAAACAAGCTGGAATATAGCTCTCAATGGGGACTAGGGTGAGGCCTACATGAATCAAAAATAGTAGAAAGTTGGTGGTTGTTGATGCTGGATGATAGATACATAGGGGCCTATTATCCTGTTCCATTTAATTGCATATGTTTGAAATTTTTCCATGATAAACATTTTTAAAGCAACAAGGCAACCATTTTTGAAAATATAAAAATGATCTATTCATTGACCTCGTTACTCCCCTTCTGATAGAATTATCCTAGAAAACAACCAGAAAGAGGAAATACACTGTATGCATGAAAATAATCATCTAATCTGATTTACCATGTTAGAAAAACTGGGAAGACTCCAAATATACAAAAACAAAGAAATGCTCAAGAAAAAATACTTTTAGGATATTATGCAGAATTATAATTAAGGTGAAAAAATACCTAACATTTATTGTGAACTTTTCAAGCTCTAGGCCCTACTCTGAGAGTGTTAGCTGACTTAGTTCATTTTTTATAAATCATATGTAAGAACATTAGTTCCTTCAACAAATATTATCCACTACATGCACCAGGGCTGTGCTAGGCCCTATGAATATAATAGTGAACAAGCAAATATTTCTTTGGTCTCATGGAGCTCTGAAAGTCTATTAGAAGAAATAGATAAGTAAATAATTGATTACAATAGAATGTAATAAACATACTAATAAGGAAAACAAAATGCTTATCCTTTGATTTAAGCAGCAAAGTGAATACTTAAGTGTAGTTCCCACATGGTAACATCTATATAAGGGAACCAGGAGTAAATAAAGAAGGCTTGACTTCTTTTGGTGACATAATTACAAAACAATTTACATTTTTATTTTGAATTCCTTTAACTTTTTAATGGAATTTTAAAAATAAAATTAGCAAATCTTTCTCAGGCTTCTCATACTAATCAGTGAAACAGAAAATGTATTTACTGATTCTGGTCCTCTGCACACTGAAAAATCTGATCTAGTCACTCTGCAACAGTAGTTCTTAACCTGGCTCTGCATCAGAATCGCCATATGAGTTTTATAAAAAATAATTGTGCCCGGCTTTCACCCAAGGCAATTAAATTCAAATCACCGAGAGAAGGATCTACTGATCTACTGGAAGAGACATGTATCACTTCAAATTTTGTTTTACATAGGTTATTATTAAGCTCTTTCCATTCAGAATGTTTGATATCCATAATTACTCTATTTTTGACTGAGAAGATAATTAAACTTACCAATGTAGACCCTTCAAAAAACAATTAAGCAAAATATAGGCCTTCTATTCATTTTTCCGTACTCTAAACATGTTTGCTCTGAGGAGTGTGAATTTCCAGTGACTCATCACGTTCAAGGCAACAACAGGCGCTACCCACAAGGAACAAAGCAAAGCTAGTTATTCCCTCCAAACAGTGTTTTCATCACTCCTCAATACACAGAATAGACACCACAAAGAAAGAGAATAGAGGATGCGTGCTACCTGAAATAAATCTCGGCGCTCAGACAGGAGCCCTGAGAGAACAAGCTGAAATGTGGGAGATCTTACTGCAGATGAAATGACAGCAGTGACAATTCTCAATTCTCCCAGTCCACCTCCCTCCAAGCAGCTGGTGTACCAACTGACGCTTCCACACAAAGAACTGAGATGACTCAAGGGGAGATGACTCAAAGAGATGAATAGTGTCAATATTTCCTCAATCTTTGAAAGCAACATTCCTTTCACACCTTGACCCACCCTCTATAGGCTACATGGAAATAAGCTGTACAGTTGCCTACACTCTCCTAGGCTTCGCCTGGTTGTCCTGGTTCATCTTCAGCAAGGATTGTGTGGAAGGCAGGGATAATAGCTATTTAACTTGCTTGACACAGTACTTAGCACAGTAACACATGCACGTTGCTGCCTAATAAGCCATGGAGTAAAATTAGCCTAATTCTACTCAGATTCCTTGTTTCATCAGCCTTTGGGGAGACAATGATAATTAGCTGAAATAGCTGGAGAATAACACTTAATCAAAGAAAACCAACGCAGAAAAATTACCCAAAACAAGTTGTCTTTGCCTAAGGTACATTTCTTTCAGAGAAAAGGAATAAATTTAAGCAACCTTGAAGTCCTCTGCACACTGAAAAATCTGATCTAGTCACTCTGCAACAGTAGTTCTTAACCTGGCTCTGCATCAGAATCGCCATATGAGTTTTATAAAATAATTGTGCCCGGCTTTCACCCAAGGCAATTAAATTCAAATCACCGAGAGAAGGATCTACTGATCTACTGGAAGAGACATGTATCACTTCAAATTTTGTTTTACATAGGTTATTATTAAGCTCTTTCCATTCAGAATGTTTGATATCCATAATTACTCTATTTTTGACTGAGAAGATAATTAAACTTACCAATGTAGACCCTTCAAAAAACAATTAAGCAAAATATAGGCCTTCTATTCCTTTTTCCGTACTCTAAACATGTTTGCTCTGAGGAGTGTGAATTTCCAGTGACTCATCACGTTCAAGGCAACAACAGGCGCTACCCACAAGGAACAAAGCAAAGCTAGTTATTCCCTCCAAACAGTGTTTTCATCACTCCTCAATACACAGAATAGACACCACAAAGAAAGAGAATAGAGGATGCGTGCTACCTGAAATAAATCTCGGCGCTCAGACAGGAGCCCTGAGAGAACAAGCTGAAATGTGGGAGATCTTACTGCAGATGAAATGACAGCAGTGACAATTCTCAATTCTCCCAGTCCACCTCCCTCCAAGCAGCTGGTGTACCAACTGACGCTTCCACACAAAGAACTGAGATGACTCAAGGGGAGATGACTCAAAGAGATGAATAGTGTCAATATTTCCTCAATCTTTGAAAGCAACATTCCTTTCACACCTTGACCCACCCTCTATAGGCTACATGGAAATAAGCTGTACAGTTGCCTACACTCTCCTAGGCTTCGCCTGGTTGTCCTGGTTCATCTTCAGCAAGGATTGTGTGGAAGGCAGGGATAATAGCTATTTAACTTGCTTGACACAGTACTTAGCACAGTAACACATGCACGTTGCTGCCTAATAAGCCATGGAGTAAAATTAGCCTAATTCTACTCAGATTCCTTGTTTCATCAGCCTTTGGGGAGACAATGATAATTAGCTGAAATAGCTGGAGAATAACACTTAATCAAAGAAAAACCAACGCAGAAAAATTACCCAAAACAAGTTGTCTTTGCCTAAGGTACATTTCTTTCAGAGAAAAGGAATAAATTTAAGCAACCTTGAAGTCCTCTGAGTCCTCCGAAGTCCTAAAATGTTGGGATTTTTTTTTCCCTCCTGCTTTTAACATAATCTCTCTGGGCAGATATTTGACTCCAATTCTCATATGGGTCAAGATTTCCTCAGCCTGGAGCCGCCGGAACCCGCCCGCCGCGAGGAGCCGCCGGAACCCGCCCGCCGCGAGGAGCCGCCGGAACCCGCCCGCCGCGAGGAGCCGCCGGAACCCGCCCGCCGCGAGGAGCCGCCGGAACCCGCCCGCCGCGAGGAGCCGCCGGAACCCGCCCGCCGCGAGCAGCCGCGGCCGCCGCGAGCAGCCGCGGACGCCGCGAGCAGCCGCGGACGCCGCGAGCAGCCGCGGACGCCGCGAGCAGCCGCGGACGCCGCGGGGTGGGTAAGTTCAGCCACTCCAACTGGAGGGCTTGCTGAACGGAGAGAGGAAGTCGTCCACGGGTTGCTGACCAGGGACTGGGCACGAGTTGGACGGGAAAGCTCGCGTCCGCCTTTGGTACTTAGACACATAACCGGCAGTGGTGGAGGAGCCCGCGCTCCCCTAGAGCTGCAGCAGCAGCGGAGGAAGCCGGGGAAAGAGCAGGAATTGGAGACTACAGGCGGGCGCGGTCGAGCCGGCGCCCCAACACGGGACTGTGCGCGCCGCGGCCTCCGCCCGACTGACTGGGATCAGCCCACCGTCCCGGCCAGCACCCAGTATGGCAGCAAAGCCCTCATTTTGCTGAACACAAAAACAGAAACCACAGCAACCGGCACTGTAAGAGAAAGACCACGCCATCAAGACACCATCATCAAGAGCAGATTGGTTTCCAACAGGCAGATGAGAAGATAAAAACCAAGGACAGTATTTAACTTTTTTTTTTTTTTTCTTTTTTCATTTTTTTTCTGCTTGTTTGTGGTGGACTATTTTGCTTATTCAATTGATTGGTTTGGGGTTTATTAGTTTCTTTGTTTATTGGGGGTTTTTTATGTTTTTTTTTTTTTGTAGTTTTCATTTGTTTGATTTATTCTATGTGTTTTTTCTTTGTTCTTCGGTCTCATTAATTTTTTTTCTTTTTTTTTTTTTGCTCTTTTTAATTTTTAACCTTCTTTTGACTTTTATTCTATTTTTTTTAACTTTAATTTTAATTCTTGAAAACCTCTAATTCTCTTTTCTCTTTCCTCTTTCCCACTGCTTTCTTTCTCTATGTTCTAAATGTAAAACATCTTCCTAGCTATCAATATCCTCTAGACAAATTATTTCCTATCTTTCTGTCTGCACTATTCACTTCCAAATGCACTAAACAGTACACACACTAATCTTTGCTACCTAATCCTATAAAATACTTCCAAGACAAATCTTTTCCTTTTTATTACTTATAGACTCTCCTCCTTGTCACCGCGAGCACATGTCCTAATTTAAAATTGCTTTCATTGTAATTATCCAAGCCAGGACCTTGTGCTAGATCTATTATTCAGGCACTATTTTAATTAATTCAAAGCTTAATGGGCAAGTATCATCTGTGATTGCATGAGTTGCTAGAAAGATTTCCTCGCCTTATCTCTGTAAAACTGGTCAGTTGTGGGGATTGCTGTAT
This sequence comes from Tragulus kanchil, assembly GCA_022376925.1. NCBI lineage: Eukaryota > Metazoa > Chordata > Mammalia > Artiodactyla > Tragulidae > Tragulus > Tragulus kanchil. Next base: position 65,045,812 of record JAIOJX010000003.1, read on the forward strand.
ATGTATGTGTATCTTATGATTATGTTAGAAAACATCTGCATGCTTTTATGACTGTCACCCATCAGGGATGCACCTCTTGTTCCTCAGATGCTAGTGTGTGAACTAGTATCACAGAACACCATAGCAAACCAGACATAGAGCCTACACTCCCTGACCAATCATCAAACCAAGGATCCTCGAAGCGGAAGCCCGGATTCCAAGACCCCACACTGATTATCAAAGAACATACAACACTACAGATTATTCACCTGTAAACAAGGTCTATCACCACCCAAGACACAAGCCACTGAACCCTTTTACAAGGACAAAAACCCAAAGGAAGGGAGAATTCAACCAAGAAGCCTGGTGGGAATAAGAACTCCTTACACACAGACACACACAAAGAAACAAAAATTAACCTAATAATGAAACGTCAGAGAAACACTGTACAAATGAAGGACCAAGCTAGAGAAACACCACTTCAAATGACAGAGGAGGAGATAGACAAGCTATCTGAAAGAGAATTCAGAAAAACTATACTAATGAGGATGCAAAACACCGAAAACAGAATATTAGAGGAAATTAGTGCATTGAGAAAAGACATGCAGGAAATGAAAAATAAGCAAATAGAGATCACCAACTCAATTGCTGAACTCAAAAATACTATAGAAGGTCTCAACAGTAGAGTATCAGAGGCTGAAGAACGGATAAGTGAGCTGGAAGACAGAATGGTGGAAATAAGTGCTGAAGAACAGAACAAAGCCCAAAGAATTAAAAGAACTGAGGATAGCCTCAGAGACCTATGGGACAATATTAAACGCACCAACATTAGAATTATAGGAGTTCCAGAAGAAGAAGAAGAGAAGAAAGACTATGAAAAAATTCTTGAAGAGGTTATAGTTGAAAACTTCCCCAGCATGGGAAAGGAGATAGTCAGCCAAGTTCAGGAAGCACAAAGAGTTCCATACAGGAGAAACCCCAGAAGAAACACACCAAGGCACATACTAATCAAACTAACGCAGACTAAATATAAAGACAGATTACTAAAAGCAGCTAGGAGCAAACAACAAATAACATATAAAGGAAACCCCATACGTTTAACTGCGGATCTCTCAACAGAAACCCTACAGGCCAGAAGAGAATGGCAAGATACATTTAAACGGCTAAAAGAGAATAACCTGCAACCACGAATTCTCTACCCAGCAAGAATCTCATTCAAAATCGATGGTGAAGTCAAAAGCTTCACAGACAAGCAAAAACTAAAAGAATTCTGTACCACAAAACCAGCCCTACAACAAGTGTTAAAGGACCTGATATAGCCAATAAATACAAGAGTAGGAGAAGCCTTACAAATCAAACCCCAAATTTCTAAGAAGATGACAATAGGAACATTCGTATCAATAATTACTTTGAATGTAAATGGACTAAATGCTCCAACCAAACGACACAGGCTGGCTGAATGGATCCAGAAGCAAGACCCATATATATGCTGTTTACAAGAGACCCACTTCAGACCTAGAGACACTCATAGACTGAAAGTGAAAGGCTGGAAAAAGATATTTCATGCAAATGGAAATCAAAAGAAAGCTGGAGTAGCAATCCTTATATCAGACAAACTATACTAATGAGGATGCAAAACACCGAAAACAGAATATTAGAGGAAATTAGTGCATTGAGAAAAGACATGCAGGAAATGAAAAATAAGCAAATAGAGATCACCAACTCAATTGCTGAACTCAAAAATACTATAGAAGGTCTCAACAGTAGAGTATCAGAGGCTGAAGAACGGATAAGTGAGCTGGAAGACAGAATGGTGGAAATAAGTGCTGAAGAACAGAACAAAGCCCAAAGAATTAAAAGAACTGAGGATAGCCTCAGAGACCTATGGGACAATATTAAACGCACCAACATTAGAATTATAGGAGTTCCAGAAGAAGAAGAAGAGAAGAAAGACTATGAAAAAATTCTTGAAGAGGTTATAGTTGAAAACTTCCCCAGCATGGGAAAGGAGATAGTCAGCCAAGTTCAGGAAGCACAAAGAGTTCCATACAGGAGAAACCCCAGAAGAAACACACCAAGGCACATACTAATCAAACTAACGCAGACTAAATATAAAGACAGATTACTAAAAGCAGCTAGGAGCAAACAACAAATAACATATAAAGGAAACCCCATACGTTTAACTGCGGATCTCTCAACAGAAACCCTACAGGCCAGAAGAGAATGGCAAGATACATTTAAACGGCTAAAAGAGAATAACCTGCAACCACGAATTCTCTACCCAGCAAGAATCTCATTCAAAATCGATGGTGAAGTCAAAAGCTTCACAGACAAGCAAAAACTAAAAGAATTCTGTACCACAAAACCAGCCCTACAACAAGTGTTAAAGGACCTGATATAGCCAATAAATACAAGAGTAGGAGAAGCCTTACAAATCAAACCCCAAATTTCTAAGAAGATGACAATAGGAACATTCGTATCAATAATTACTTTGAATGTAAATGGACTAAATGCTCCAACCAAACGACACAGGCTGGCTGAATGGATCCAGAAGCAAGACCCATATATATGCTGTTTACAAGAGACCCACTTCAGACCTAGAGACACTCATAGACTGAAAGTGAAAGGCTGGAAAAAGATATTTCATGCAAATGGAAATCAAAAGAAAGCTGGAGTAGCAATCCTTATATCAGACAAAATAGACTTTAAAGTAAAGAAGATTCTAAGAGACAAGGCAGGTCACTACATCATGATTAAGGGATCTATCCAAGAGGAAGACATAACAGTCATGAATATCTACGCACCCAACACAGGGGCACCTCAATACATAAGACAGGTACTTTCAGACATAAAAGAAGAAATCAACAATAACACAATAATAGTAGGAGACTTTAACACTCCTCTCACACCAATGGACAGATCAACAAAACAGAAAATTAATAAAGAAACACAAGCCTTAAATGCCACACTGGAAAAGATGGACCTCATCGATATCTTTAGGACGTTCCATCCAAAAGCAGAAGAATACACTTTCTTCTCAAGCGCTCACGGAACATTCTCCAGGATAGACCACATCTTGGGCCACAAATCTAACCTCAGTCAATTCAAGAAAACCGAAATTATATCAACCATCTTCTCGGACCACAATGCAATGAGACTGGAGATCAACTACCAGAAAAAAAACCCTAAAAACAGAAACACATGGAGATTAAACAATACATACCTAAAAAACCAACTGATCATTGAGGAAATCAAAGGAGAAATTAAACAATTCCTAGAAGAAAATGACAATGAACACACGACAGTGCAAAACCTATGGGATACAGCAAAAGCAGTTCTAAGAGGGAAATTTATAGCAATACAATCCCACCTCAAGAAACTAGGAAAATATGAAGTAGATGACCTAACCCTCCGCTTAAAACAATTGGAGAAAGAAGAACAAAAACATCCCAGAGCCAGCAGAAGAAGAGAAATCATAAAGATCAGAGCAGAAATAAATGAGAAAGAAACAAAAGAAACAATAGTAAAGATAAATAAAACAAAAAGCTGGTTCTTTGAAAAGGTAAACAAAATTGACAAGCCACTGGCCAGACTCATTAAGAAAAAGAGAGAAGAACCAGATCAACAAAATCAAAAACGAAAAAGGAGAGATTACAACAGATAATGCAGAAATCCAAAGGATTCTAAGAGACTATTATGAGCAACTCTATGGCAACAAACTGGACAACTTGGAAGAAATGGACAGTTTCTTGGACAGGATTAATCTCCCAAGACTGAGCCAGGAAGAAACAGAAACTTTGAACAACCCAATCACAAGCTCAGAAATCAACTTTGTGATTAAAAATCTTCCCAAAAATAAAAGCCCAGGACCAGATGGCTTCACAGCCGAATTCTACCAAACATTTAAAGAAGAGCTAATGCCTGTCCTTCTAAAACTCTTTCAAAAAATTGCACAGGAAGGAAAACTCCCAAACACATTCTACGAGGCCACCATCACCCTGATCCCAGGACCAAGGCAAGATAGGAGACTTTAACACTCCTCTCACACCAATGGACAGATCAACAAAACAGAAAATTAATAAAGAAACACAAGCCTTAAATGCCACACTGGAAAAGATGGACCTCATCGATATCTTTAGGACGTTCCATCCAAAAGCAGAAGAATACACTTTCTTCTCAAGCGCTCACGGAACATTCTCCAGGATAGACCACATCTTGGGCCACAAATCTAACCTCAGTCAATTCAAGAAAACCGAAATTATATCAACCATCTTCTCGGACCACAATGCAATGAGACTGGAGATCAACTACCAGAAAAAAACCCTAAAAACAGAAACACATGGAGATTAAACAATACATACCTAAAAAACCAACTGATCATTGAGGAAATCAAAGGAGAAATTAAACAATTCCTAGAAGAAAATGACAATGAACACACGACAGTGCAAAACCTATGGGATACAGCAAAAGCAGTTCTAAGAGGGAAATTTATAGCAATACAATCCCACCTCAAGAAACTAGGAAAATATGAAGTAGATGACCTAACCCTCCGCTTAAAACAGTTGGAGAAAGAAGAACAAAAACATCCCAGAGCCAGCAGAAGAAGAGAAATCATAAAGATCAGAGCAGAAATAAATGAGAAAGAAACAAAAGAAACAATAGTAAAGATAAATAAAACAAAAAGCTGGTTCTTTGAAAAGGTAAACAAAATTGACAAGCCACTGGCCAGACTCATTAAGAAAAAGAGAGAAGAACCAGATCAACAAAATCAAAAACGAAAAAGGAGAGATTACAACAGATAATGCAGAAATCCAAAGGATTCTAAGAGACTATTATGAGCAACTCTATGGCAACAAACTGGACAACTTGGAAGAAATGGACAGTTTCTTGGACAGGATTAATCTCCCAAGACTGAGCCAGGAAGAAACAGAAACTTTGAACAACCCAATCACAAGCTCAGAAATCAACTTTGTGATTAAAAATCTTCCCAAAAATAAAAGCCCAGGACCAGATGGCTTCACAGCCGAATTCTACCAAACATTTAAAGAAGAGCTAATGCCTGTCCTTCTAAAACTCTTTCAAAAAATTGCACAGGAAGGAAAACTCCCAAACACATTCTACGAGGCCACCATCACCCTGATACCCAAACCAGGCAAAGACAACACAAAAAAGGAAAACTATAGGCCAATTTCACTGATGAACTTAGATGCCAAGATCCTCAACAAAATCCTAGCAAACAGAATTCAACGACATGTCAAAAAACTCATACATCACGATCAAGTTGGGTTCATCCCAGGCATGCAAGGCTTCTTCAACATCCGCAAATCAATCAACGTGATACACCATATCAACAAGTTGAAAGACAAAAATCACATGATCATCTCAATAGATGCAGAAAAAGCCTTCGACAAAGTACAACATCCATTTATGATCAAAACTCTTCAGAAAATGGGCATAGAAGGAACCTATCTCAACATAATAAAAGCCATCTATGAGAAACCTACAGCGAACATTATTGTTAATGGTGAAAAACTGAAAGCATTCCCTCTAAGATCAGGAACAAGACAGGGGTGCCCACTTTCACCACTGCTATTCAACATAGTCCTGGAAGTCCTAGCAACAGCAATAAGACAAGAGAAAGAAATCAAAGGAATCCAGATTGGAAAGGAAGAAGTCAAGCTCTCTCTTTTTGCAGACGACATGATATTATACATAGAAAATCCCAAAGACACGGTTACAAAGCTACTAGAACTAATCAATGAATTCAGCAAAGTTGCAGGATATAAAGTCAACACACAGAAGTCACTGGCATTCCTATACACAAACAATGAAAAATCAGAAAATGAAATCAAAGAGGCAATCCCCTTCACCATTGCAACCAAAAGAATCAAATATCTAGGAATAAACCTACCCAAAGAAACAAAAGAATTGTACACAGAAAATTACAAGACACTCATGAGAGACATTAAAGAAGACTTAAACAGATGGAGAGATATTCCATGTTCCTGGATTGGAAGAATCAATATTGTGAAAATGACCATACTTCCAAATATCATCTACAGATTCAATGCAATACCTATTCAACTACCACTGACATTTTTCACAGAACTAGACCAAATAATAACACAGTTCATATGGAAACACAGAAGACCTCGAATAGCCAAAGCAATCCTGAGGAAGAAAAATGGAGTTGGAGGGATCAGCCTCCCTAACTTCAGACTCTACTACAAAGCAACAGTTATCAAGACAGTATGGTACTGGCACAAAAACAGAACTACAGATCAATGGAACAAGATTGAGAACCCAGAGATCAACCCACGCACCTATGGGTACCTTATTTTTGATAAAGGAGGAGAAACTGTAAAATGGGACAAAGACAGTCTCTTTAACAAGTGGTGCTGGGAGAATTGGACAGCTACATGCAAAAAAATGAAGTTGGAACATTCCATGACGCCATACACTAAGATCAACTCAAAATGGATTAAAGACCTCAATGTAAGACCAGAAACCATCAAACTCTTAGAGGAGAATATAGGCAAAACCCTCAAGGACATCAATCAAAGCAAGATCTTCTCTGACCCACCAACTAAAATAGCAGAACTGAAAAGAAAAATGAACATATGGGACCTCATGAAACTTAAAAGCTTTTGTACAGCAAAAGAAATTACAAAAAAGTTCAACAGACACCCCACAGAGTGGGAGAAAATCATAGCAAATGAAACAACAGACAAAGAATTAATCTCCAAAATCTACAAGCAACTCAGACAACTCAGCACAGGGAAAATGAGCAGCCCAATCAAAAAATGGGAAAAAGATCTAAAGAGACGCCTCCAAAGAGGACATACAAATGGTCCAAAAATACATGAAACGATGCTCAACCTCGCTTATTATCAGAGAAATGCAAATTAAAACCACAATGAGATACCACCTCACACCTGTCAGAATGGCCATCATCAACAAATCGACAGACAACAAATGCTGGAGAGGGTGTGGAGAAAAGGGAACCCTCTTGCATTGCTGGTGGGAATGTAAATTAATACAACCTCTATGGAAGACAATATGGAGATTCCTTAAAAAACTAAAAATAGAAGCACCCTATGACCCAGCAATCCCACTATTAGGCCTATATCCTGATGAAATCAAAACTGAAAGAGGCACCTGTACCCCAATGTTCATTGCAGCTCTCTATACAATAGCCAGAACATGGAAGCAACCTAGATGTCCATCGACAAATGAATGGATCCAGAAGCTCTGGTACATATATACAATGGAATACTACTCAGCTGTTAAAAGAAATGCAGAAGACTCAGTCCTAATGAGGTGGCTGGCTTTAGAACCTATCATAAAAAGTGAAGTAAGTCAAAAAGAGAAAGACAAGTATAGTATACTAACTCATATATATGGGATCTAGTAAGATGGTCATGATAACACACACAGTGAACTCATGAAAAACAGAGAATAGACATAAAGACATTGTGGAGACCGAACAATGGGAGGGAGTAACATGGGAACCTATACTGTCATGTGTAGAAAAGATAGCTATTGTCATTGTGCTAGGGGAATAGGAGTACCTACAACCACTTGGAGCAATGGTCTGGAGGGATGGGAGGGGGGAACCTGGGTGGGGGGAGGGTCAAGGGATATGCATCTGATTGATCTGGGAACATACATGTACAAAAATAAATAAATAAATTAAAAAAAAAAAAGAAAAAAAAAAAAAAAAAAAAGATTTCCTCAGCCTTATCAAATAATTAATGTGAGATTTGTACAGAAATCATCACAGTTTATTTTGCTCATTAATGTAAAATATAATTAAATCCACAGAAATATCTCTCAACTGCTCTATTCTTTTCATGTTTAGAGATAATCCCCTAGCCTTGTATACATAGAGACCAACCCTGTTTTTGAAACACTAACTTGCATAATGTTCAATAAGATAATTAAAAACAAAAGCAAAGACTGCAAACTCTCTAAAATAATGAAACCGTTTTAACTGCTTGGGTTCAAATTAAGCACCTTTCTGAAAATGAAAAGTATGATTAAATAAGGGTATGGTTATAAAGTGTGGGTGGCTAGATAATCAGAATTGCAGAATAGGGCTTCCCTGGTGGTCCAGTGGGTAAGGACACTGCCTTGCAGTGCAAGGGGCACAGGTTCGATCCCTGGCCTGGGAAGATCCTATGTGCCGCGGAGCAGCTGGACCGATGTGTCCAACTACCGAGCCGGAGCTCTGGGTGCGCCCAGAGCCAGTGCTCTGCAGCGAGAGAGGCCACTGCGATGGGAGGCCCACACAGGCCAAGGAACAAAGATGGAAATGAAAGACCAACAGAAATGGCCAAAAAAAAAGAGTTGCAGAATAGTTACAAGTTGTGCTTTCTCCTTCCTGGACAGCCCTTTAATACTTGTCCAATACTATTAAGGTGTCAATTAGAGGTAATTAGCTTCACAGCAAAAATGACACTCAAGATAGGGAAATTTTTCCATGCACTTCAACAACATAACAATACTAGAACACAAACCCAAGGAATATTAGCTGCGATATATTTTAAATAGTTTTTTTTTTTAATTTGCATGCTGTCATTTTGTAACAATGATAACTTCCAAGGGTTCACCGTCCCACACAGTGTAGGTGTGAGACTTCAGGGCTGTTTCTGCTTCCATCAATAGGGCTGCAGCTCCCTTCCTAAAGAGAATGAGGACTGGGGGGCCTGAATTGTTCTCATACTTCCTTTTACTTTTGGAAAATATTTAACCAAGACTTATGACTGCTTTAGTATAATGGCTATGCCAAATTATGACTTTAATTCTGCCTCCTTATTGCCTTTTTATACGATCTTTAAGACAGTCATATATTGCAAAGACTAAGCCAAGGAAAAAAAGAGAGACTGGGAGCACCTTTTACTAACACCTCTACCGTGAGCAAAGCCGAAGTTGGAGGCACACCCACAGGGTTTCCAATGCTAGTGAGCAGAGATGTAGAAAGCAAAATAGATTCCAGCAAGCCATCTGCCTTTGACAGAGAACCTGCAACCATGTCAGCAGTGAAAATCATCTGAGAGTCACTGGCTGAAAATCATCTCTGACCTCTCAAGAGCAAAGATCAGCACTGGTTCCTCTGCTACGGCAGGTTTAACGTAACCCCTTAGGTGATGTTTTCAGAGTTCTATCCTCTTTCTATTTGACTTCACACATCCTTTTGCCTTTGAGGCATGAAATAGGCTGGACTACCTGAAGCCTGACTTTTAAAGGAATGGATCTGAAGCTCCCTCTCTGTGTGTGTCTCTCTACTGTGTGTTGAAGCTCAAAAGCACCCACACTTGGCTGTGGAGGGATGGCTGTGAGGTACTATATGTGGTATATAAGGTATCAATTGTATGTATGAGCAACGCCTTGAACTAGGCTTGACAGATGTTAGCCAGGGTGCGGAGAAAACCCAAAGCCTGAAATAGTAGCATTGGTTCTTCAGGGCTTGCTCATTACCTGACACAGGGTAGCTGTGCAGGGAAAAAAAACAACGTTTGCAAGAACAAAGGAACAAATGAGTCAATGGATGGATCAATGAATGAACCAATGAATCTACATGGACCAACAAGTTGAGCCTCATGGTTTCTCCCCAACCTTTCCTGAAATTCTCCTATGCACCCACTTCCCCTATGACTCAAGGCTTTATGCCCCAGTCCATTTCACATACTGCTTCCAAAGAGACAGTGTATAGCATTGATAAACTCCTGGTTTATCTGACTCAAATCACCTAAAATTATGACACCAAATTAGAAACCACAGTCCCTGTGTCAATTTTCATCCTAACAATTAATTTCCTCTCATGTTACCCCATTTTAAACTAGCCTAGGTTTGCTATATGAAATAGCTTATTATTTTAGTTTTTAAATAATGCTGGCACTTATCTTTGTAATTTATATTCTATGTGGTCTCTATTACTATTTTTAAAATGCTAATGCTCATCTCTTTCCTGAGGGATGATTCCAGTTCAGAGGCTGCCAGATGTGGGGCTCCACAGTTTTTAGAAAACAGAATCACTTGAGTATTCAGTGGTGGGGACAGACACATGACAACTCCAAAAAGATGTACATGAACTGTCCTGTAAGTAATGCATTGAACAGCATCCTTTACCTTGCTTGAACAACTGTGCTCTGAGAAAGAAATTTTATTTAATGTCAAGCATCAAAATCTTCAAACAATTCCACACTTCCCTGGCTCTCATTCTAGTTTTCAACAGAAATCAAACAGAACAGTCTACTTCAAGGCAATATCTTTTGCCTCAACAAATGTGATCAAAAATGATATCCAACAATGATATTATTTATATTTTGGGGTTAGCTATTTACTCAGAGGTGAGCTAAAGATGAGAAAAAAAAAAAAAGAACCAGCCTCCTAGCTTTCGAACATACATTGCTTCTTCAGATAACTAAGAATTTTCTATTTTAAGCTTAGCTTCCACCTTGACCCCTTGTTTTCTAGTTTCTTCTTGTGCTGAGAGCAGGAACTGTCCCAGCCCAGGCACAAACATGATTCAGGCATGTACCAGCAAGCCTGGAGCTAGAGGGAAGCATCCAGGGATTACTTGTAGGAAACTTTGAAGAGACACCAGTAGGAAATGAGAAGAGAACAATTAATGTTTAGGGAAAGTGGAGAGGAAGTAGGAGGGGCTAAAATCTGACTGAAAGATAGAGACCAGTCATTGGACTAAAGGAAAGTACAGCACCCACCACTCTGATAGTCCACAGGCCCAACTCACCAGAGATTCAGTCAAAAGACTATGAGAGGTGTCATACAGAAACAAAACCTTGTGGTATCTTCTTCTTACAATTTTAATGGGCATGAAGAGAGCAATATTGTCCTCCATGTTTGTGCCAGAACCTATACTTGTATTTCTGGGTCAGGAATTGACCCAGAAACTTCTATAAAATACAAATGACAAAGAAAGCATTGTTTTTCCTGTGCTTATCTGGCTCTAGGCACTGTGCTGAGTGCTTTAGGTACACCGTATTATCTAGGAAACATCAACAGTCTCAACTTCAGGAATCCTCAGCTTCAGCCCAAGCACCAAGCACAGCACCTACATCCAGATCTGGTCAACACAGGAAGTCTCAATGGCAAGACATAGTCAGCTGAACATCTGTGGCAGAGATGTTGAATTTGGTATCTGTAACAGTCATCCTCCAAGATAGCCCTCCAAAGTTCTCTGCCTCCTGGTATCCATGACCTTGTATAATCTCCTTCCATTTTGACTGAATATAATTGATCCATAAAGCCAATTGAATATTGTAGAAATGTCAGTGTTTAACTTTTCAGGATAGGTCATAAAAGACCCTGGAGCTCTATTTTTCTTCTTCTCTCTTGAATCTTTGCTCTGTAAAAGTCAACTGCCATGTAACACCATGGAATAAGACCCTGAAAATGATATCCAACAATGATATTATTTATATTTTGGGGTTAGCTATTTACTCAGAGGTGAGCTAAAGATGAGAAAAAAAAAGAACCAGCCTCCTAGCTTTCGAACATACATTGCTTCTTCAGATAACTAAGAATTTTCTATTTTAAGCTTAGCTTCCACCTTGACCCCTTGTTTTCTAGTTTCTTCTTGTGCTGAGAGCAGGAACTGTCCCAGCCCAGGCACAAACATGATTCAGGCATGTACCAGCAAGCCTGGAGCTAGAGGGAAGCATCCAGGGATTACTTGTAGGAAACTTTGAAGAGACACCAGTAGGAAATGAGAAGAGAACAATTAATGTTTAGGGAAAGTGGAGAGGAAGTAGGAGGGGCTAAAATCTGACTGAAAGATAGAGACCAGTCATTGGACTAAAGGAAAGTACAGCACCCACCACTCTGATAGTCCACAGGCCCAACTCACCAGAGATTCAGTCAAAAGACTATGAGAGGTGTCATACAGAAACAAAACCTTGTGGTATCTTCTTCTTACAATTTTAATGGGCATGAAGAGAGCAATATTGTCCTCCATGTTTGTGCCAGAACCTATACTTGTATTTCTGGGTCAGGAATTGACCCAGAAACTTCTATAAAATACAAATGACAAAGAAAGCATTGTTTTTCCTGTGCTTATCTGGCTCTAGGCACTGTGCTGAGTGCTTTAGGTACACCGTATTATCTAGGAAACATCAACAGTCTCAACTTCAGGAATCCTCAGCTTCAGCCCAAGCACCAAGCACAGCACCTACATCCAGATCTGGTCAACACAGGAAGTCTCAATGGCAAGACATAGTCAGCTGAACATCTGTGGCAGAGATGTTGAATTTGGTATCTGTAACAGTCATCCTCCAAGATAGCCCTCCAAAGTTCTCTGCCTCCTGGTATCCATGACCTTGTATAATCTCCTTCCATTTTGACTGAATATAATTGATCCATAAAGCCAATTGAATATTGTAGAAATGTCAGTGTTTAACTTTTCAGGATAGGTCATAAAAGACCCTGGAGCTCTATTTTTTTCTTCTTCTTCTCTCTTGAATCATTTGCTCTGTAAAAAGTCAACTGCCATGAACACTCAAACAGCCCTATGGATAGGACATGTGATGACGGACTCAGAACTCTTGCCACATAGCCAGCAACAGATTTAGGTTTCCAGCCAACAACCCTGTAAGTGAATCATCTTGGAAGCAAATCTTTCAGCCCCAGTCACACCTTCAGTTGACTTCATCTGAAGCCAAAAATTTGACTCTAGCTCCTTAGTGATCTCAAGCCAGAATTACCCAGCCTAGCTGGATTCTTGATCATAAAAAATGGTGAAAATATAAATGTGCATTAGTTTTAACCACCAAGCTTTGAAGTCATTTATTATATAGCAATACATAATAATATTGATTGTGTTGCTTTGGTACTTGGAAGTGGAGCATCAGAGCAACAAATAACTAAAAATATGGAAATGGCATTGGAAAAGGCAGTGGACAGATGCAGCAAAGACTCTGGAGAGAGTATTAAGTGGGAGCCTCATGTGTTCATGTGTGGTGAACAGACTGTAAGTAAAAACTGGAATGCCTCTGAGTAAGGTATGAGTCGAGGCTGGAAGGGGATATACGGAAAAGTCAGTGGAAGCTGGAGGAAAAGGGATACTACTATAAAGCATCAGCAAGCTTAGTGACACTACCTCCCGCTGTTATACAGGAAGCAGAAAATGCATCACATGAAAGGGGATGACCTCACGGAGAAATATCAATGCAGGTGTTTAAGCTGCTGCTTAAGGATGCTCCTTGCTGCTGATAGATAGTGAAAGGCAAGCAGAGAGAGACACACTATACGAAAGACAACAAAAAGGAACAAGGACCTTCTGGGTTTTTTAAAAAAATCCAGCCTCTCCAGATAACTAACAATGCTTTAATTAAGAAATGGCTTCCAGGTGACGATGAAGTACAAGACATTTTCAAGAAAATATGTTCTTATGGACTTGATATGGTGCCTCAGAGAACTGTTCAGTCGCACACGCCTAAAAGGGTCTCAAAGACTTGGAGGCCACCCTGTGGAGTCCCATCCTTGATGATTCCAGTTAAACAACAGTCTGAGGGTGTGATGACTTTCTAAGTGCAACCTCCTACAGGTGAGAAAGGAATTTGCCTTCTTTCTCTACAGCCTCTTCCTCAGCAGTATTCTGATTTAATACGCCAGACTGGGGTTGACTGGCTTAGAGGAAAACATTTTTCTCTGAGTCTCCTCAACTGCAGTAAAACCATTATCTTGGTTACTCAAAGCTGATACAGAACATTTACCTTTGTAAAGCTCAAACTCAGTCTCATTCTCAAACCTCAGAAACACGTTAAGCCACACATTCATAGTGAAAGAGCCACTAAGCAAGTTAGGTGTGGGAGTATACACTCACTGAGCACTTATATAGTCCAAGTTCCATATTCTCTGCTCTGTATTTTCTATAACAGACCATTAATTCCCAACCTATGAAACAGGTCTTTATAATCCTCATTTTAGAGATGGATAAACTAAAGTGTTAAAACATTACATAAGATCACATTGGTATGTGATGAAGCTGGAGTGTGAAACTTTTAGTAACAACTATTACAGTAATAAATAGCAACTGATTACATTCTAAGTGTGTTGAAACACTGCTCTAGATACTTTGTATGTGGAGTAATTCTATAAGACAAATACTATGATTAATTTTCCATTTGTATTTGAGGAAAGTAAGACACAAATAGATTTAAGTGAAATACGCACGATCGCACAGCACATAATTGGTGGAGCTTGGATTTGGCTGAAACCAGGCAGTCTGACTCTAAAATCCATGCCCTTAAACCCTGGGCTCCATTCCTCTTAGCAGTCTTGTTTAATCCCAAACCTATGCTCTTAGCCTCTTATGCACCACCTCTCTGGAATTCTTCAAAGGAGAGACCTCACGAAGAGGTCCTCTCTCTTGGCTGCAGACTGTGTGCTAAGGCTAATCAGTTACAATAAGATATTCATCATAACAGAAATTTGTATAAATATGTAATATGAACAGTATGGCTGCAAGCATTTAGGAGTAAATGTACTAAATGTCCGTATGTTCTGAAGTGAGGAATAAACTTGATAGAAAAATCAATGGCTAATTTTATAGAAGTATTATAGAATAACAAATAACTATAAAATGAGAGAATCCTTGAATCTCTGAATTACAATGATGGACTATGAATGGAAAGAATATTTCAACTATCAGAGCTTCAACTCCACATTACCAATGAAGAATAATCTAAGGGGCCAATAGGATTAATTTCAGGCCTAACTGTCCCAGGAGTACAAGTGAGCCCACTGGCCAGTTTTTAACATCCATTTATTTCCTACGAGCTCTAATTCTAAATATCTATAAAGATGCTTAACTTATTTAAGAGGGAAAAAAGCACATCATTGATAAAATGGAATTAAAAACTGGTTCTTCAGTAACGAATTTTATGGACGCAGAGCATTTTTAAAAGGATGACTAAAATTATTTTTAAAAGATATATTTAACACATCACACCTTGTTTTCAATCTCTGTGGTTATTTATTTATACTGTTGCAACTTTGATGATGATTTAGCACTCTGAATTCTTGCTGACTAAAGCTCCATTTCCATTAGCAATGCCTTAAGGTTTTCTTTTTTTTTTTTTTTTACAAACATTTGGATAGAAAGATGAACTTAGAAGCAATCCCTTTGATATTCTCTGATAATTTCTAAAAGGAGGAAATTTGGAATCTGCTTTTTGACTGACAAATAAGTGCCAGTCAGAACTGGTTCACCTCTTTCTGACCTTCTGTGGTATATAAGTACTCTTCTTTCAACCTAACTCACTTAGCCCTAACTAGATAGACACTGGATTTAAGTGTTGATAAAGGATGCTCCATTTGAACATCTTCCCTTAAACCTGGGCTCCATTCCTCTTAGCAGTCTTGTTTAATCCCAAACCTATGCTCTTAGCCTCTTATGCACCACCTCTCTGGAATTCTTCAAAGGAGAGACCTCACGAAGAGGTCCTCTCTCTTGGCTGCAGACTGTGTGCTAAGGCTAATCAGTTACAATAAGATATTCATCATAACAGAAATTTGTATAAATATGTAATATGAACAGTATGGCTGCAAGCATTTAGGAGTAAATGTACTAAATGTCCGTATGTTCTGAAGTGAGGAATAAACTTGATAGAAAAATCAATGGCTAATTTTATAGAAGTATTATAGAATAACAAATAACTATAAAATGAGAGAATCCTTGAATCTCTGAATTACAATGATGGACTATGAATGGAAAGAATATTTCAACTATCAGAGCTTCAACTCCACATTACCAATGAAGAATAATCTAAGGGGCCAATAGGATTAATTTCAGGCCTAACTGTCCCAGGAGTACAAGTGAGCCCACTGGCCATTTTTTAACATCCATTTATTTCCTACGAGCTCTAATTCTAAATATCTATAAAGATGCTTAACTTATTTAAGAGGGAAAAAAGCACATCATTGATAAAATGGAATTAAAAACTGGTTCTTCAGTAACGAATTTTATGGACGCAGAGCATTTTTAAAAGGATGACTAAAATTATTTTTAAAAGATATATTTAACACATCACACCTTGTTTTCAATCTCTGTGGTTATTTATTTATACTGTTGCAACTTTGATGATGATTTAGCACTCTGAATTCTTGCTGACTAAAGCTCCATTTCCATTAGCAATGCCTTAAGGTTTTCTTTTTTTTTTTTTTTTACAAACATTTGGATAGAAAGATGAACTTAGAAGCAATCCCTTTGATATTCTCTGATAATTTCTAAAAGGAGGAAATTTGGAATCTGCTTTTTGACTGACAAATAAGTGCCAGTCAGAACTGGTTCACCTCTTTCTGACCTTCTGTGGTATATAAGTACTCTTCTTTCAACCTAACTCACTTAGCCCTAACTAGATAGACACTGGATTTAAGTGTTGATAAAGGGAGTTTATGCTCCACTGTATGGATTGTAATACTGTTCACATGCAGTCATAAAGTGTCTCTCTCTCTCTCTCACACACACACACACATACACTTCCCTTTATTCTTTCACTCCTTCCCTCCCCCTCTTGAAATTCTGAACAGTTCAGGTCTTCTGTTCCAATGATCAATTTGCTTACTGGATATAAAATGCTCTCCTATTCAAGAGTTGAATGCAATCTTGGATTCAACTAAGCCTAACTGCCTCAAGGGTTTTCTTATTATAAGCCATATTATCAAACATTATTTAATACTACTTTTAAGCTACCCATACTAGGACACTTAAAAATATGTATGACATTCTATAGGTCTTCCCTGGTGTTTCAGTGGTAAAGAATCTGCCTGCCAATGCTGGTGACACAGGTGGCCTGGGAAGATCACACATGCGCCAGGGCGACTAAGTCCCTGTGCCACAGCTACTGAGTCCACATTTTGCTACTATTGATGCCCCCATGCTCTCCAACAAAGAAAAAGCCACTGCAAGGAAGAGTAGCCCCAACTCGCTCCAACTAGGGAAAGCCCACATGCAGCAAATAGCCCAGGCAAATAAATAAATTAAACAAAATAAAATAAAAGCAGGTATGGGGCTTCTCTGGTGGTCCAGTGGGTAAGGACACTGCCTTGCAGTGCAAGGGGCGCCAGTTCGATCCCTGGCCTGGGAAGATCCCACGTGCCGTGGAGTGGCTGGACCGATGTGTCCAATTACCGAGCGGGAGCTCTGGAGCGCATGCGCCCAGAGCCGGTGCTCTGTGACAACAGAGGCCACTGAGATGGGAGGCCCACACAGGCGAAAGAACAAAGATGGATGAAAATAGATAAATGAAAGACCAATAGAAGTGGCCCGCTCACCCCCCTCCCTCCCTAACCTGCCCCTCGCAACTCCCCTCTGCCAAAAAAAAAAAGAGTTTACAAAAAGCAGGTATGCCATTCTAGGCCACATGTTATATTGGTTCTTTTTTAGGTTGAAACAGGTATGGCTGAGGGGAGGGGAAGATTAAAAAAAAATTAAAAAGAGAAGAACTATAGTGAAAGGAGAACTTAAATTTTAAAGACTAATTGACAATGAGTGGTGAATTCAATGCACAGATCATATAGAGAACATACATTTCAACATTTTTAACTGAATTCGGTTGTGTTATTAAGTATCCCAACAGCAGCAACTGATAGACTCAGAATAGAATAGAGTTCAAAAGAACCAGGATAAACATGTAAGAGTTTATAAATAACATCCATCTGTTAATAGTTAGATCTCCTAGATGCAGCACATCAACACATGTTCCTCATACCAGTGACTGTTTATCCCAAAATCTCTCTTGCCCAAGTACCTTGGTGCACAGTGATGGGAGAGAAAGTGAGAGGGAGGGAGAACTCTTTAATTTATAGTCTGCAACATTTCTATAAGATGGTGTGTGTTCTTTCCTTCCTCCTCCTGCAACAGGCTTGATACTCTATCTTCATCTGAAACCATAGGGCCAATACCAAAGAACGAAACACCGGAAATCATGGGTCAGAGTCGAGTATTGTTTGGTTTGTGATGTGACGCTGCTGAGAGTAACAGGACTACAGAACCAGAGCTCTTGGCATAGCTTACTGACAGCAGGGAGGGCCTGCCCAAGAACCAGCAGCAGAAGAGGACACCGTGGGACATCCAGAGAGCTCAGGGGACCAAAAGATGTGAAACATACTGGCTTCATGGATTCTTTTCTAAATCAGGGCTTTGCCATCAGCTTCTGCTAAATTTTAGGCCCACAGTCAATTGACTATCTTTAATTTGTCCCATTCATATTAAAACTGGATTTGTAGGGCTACTAGGTACTGTTCAGAAGAGTTGGTACCTGTGAAAAAGTTTAAGCAGGTTTACAAAAACATTTTTATATCTTTCTATCTTGAATTAAATAGATAAATGGGAGCACCATGAGGAATCAGAACGCTGGGAATCTCTTTCTTCAAGGATTTGGTAGTCTAGCTGGGGAGATAAAATACTGTATTTGGCATAACAAATTATCCCCAAATTAGTAGATCAACTTTCATTATTTTACTGTTGCTGCATTCCAGGGAGCCGAGAGCAGCTTGGCCTGGTGAATCTGCCTCAAAGTATCTGAGAAGGTCACAGGGAAGATACCCACAGGGGCCACAGACTAATCCACTAAGACATGAATGGCTTCCAGTCTCAGTCACATAGCTACTGTCAGGCCTCAGGTTTTCACCTGCTTGTTTACCATAGACTTCAGTTCTTTACCATGGCCCTCTCCACAGGTGGTCTGAGTGGTCTCAGGATGTGGCAGTTGGTATCCCTTCGAGAGAAGGTGGCCATGGTGGAAACTATAGTCGTCTTTTTATAATTGAGTATCAAAAGCGACATACCGTCACTCCTGCCACAGACGTGGTCACACAGACCAGCCCTGATGAAATGTGGGATACCACACAAGTGTGTGAAAACCAGGAGGGGGCCGCTGGGGGTCGTCTTGGAAGCTGGCTAACACACACACATCCTTACAGAAGCACGTGTGCAAGTTCACGGAATGGGAATCCCGAGGGAGTGACCCTGAAAACACATGCTGTGCAAGAACATGGCAGGAGGATTGGGCTCACCAGGAAGGGGTAATGGTGCCAGTAGGGCTTCCAATAAGTCTTGAAGGATCGTTCAGCATTTAAACAAGCAAACACAACCTGGGGAAACATTTCTGTCTCAGGAAGATGACCTCAAGACACAGTGGAGGAGATAGAAAGCCAATGAGTGTGGCTCTGACAAGCCTTCCACTTTGGGGGCCAACAAATTTTTCAGGAGAAGGTAAAATTGACTTTTGCTGCCTAGACTTCTGATTTGTAACTCATTGATGCTAGAAACTGTGATCCACTGAATCTTTTGAAAAAACACATTATAGCCACAAGTGCAGAAGGAACCTCCATGATCATGGCATCCACACCTTGGAGCACCTGTGATACCAGACAGGGAAGGCTCTGCGTCATGTGCCTAATGCTCCTCATGGTTCCTGTGCAGTGCATCTGAGTATTACCAGATGCTGAAAGAGACCATTAGTTTTCGAATCAAAAATATCATGTCAAATATGGGATTAATAAAACATCAATGAATTCTGATGAGCTGTTTCCAGTGTATTATCTAATGATTAATACCCTGTCAATGAAACATTTTGCATCTCATTTAGCCCCCTAATTTACACAGATGTGAAATAAACAAAGGCAAATGATATATTTAAATTAGAGATCTTTTGTCTTTGAGGTTGGTGTTTAATAGTGAGACCAGCACTCAGCTCAGAAATCTCTGCAAGGATCCTTCTCTATTAGGGCGTGGAGGGCACGTCTGTAATTGGTAGCTGGATGCCACAGAAAATGTGAATTCATATTAATAAGTCTCCTGAAATCTCATATCCTGCACTCTGGGTGCAAATTCACAGACCAGCCCTGATGAAATGTGGGTCCACACAATGTGTGAAAACCAGGAGGGCCGCTGGGTCGCTGGAAGTGGCAACAACCACTGTAAGGGAACCAACGTGTGAAAACAGGAGGGCCGCTGGGGTCGTCTTGGAAGCTGGCTAACACACACACATCCTTACAGAAGCACGTGTGCAAGTTCACGGAATGGGAATCCCGAGGGAGTGACCCTGAAAACACATGCTGTGCAAGAACATGGCAGGAGGATTGGGCTCACCAGGAAGGGGTAATGGTGCCAGTAGGGCTTCCAATAAGTCTTGAAGGATCGTTCAGCATTTAAACAAGCAAACACAACCTGGGGAAACATTTCTGTCTCAGGAAGATGACCTCAAGACACAGTGGAGGAGATAGAAAGCCAATGAGTGTGGCTCTGACAAGCCTTCCACTTTGGGGGCCAACAAATTTTTCAGGAGAAGGTAAAATTGACTTTTGCTGCCTAGACTTCTGATTTGTAACTCATTGATGCTAGAAACTGTGATCCACTGAATCTTTTGAAAAAACACATTATAGCCACAAGTGCAGAAGGAACCTCCATGATCATGGCATCCACACCTTGGAGCACCTGTGATACCAGACAGGGAAGGCTCTGCGTCATGTGCCTAATGCTCCTCATGGTTCCTGTGCAGTGCATCTGAGTATTACCAGATGCTGAAAGAGACCATTAGTTTTCGAATCAAAAATATCATGTCAAATATGGGATTAATAAAACATCAATGAATTCTGATGAGCTGTTTCCAGTGTATTATCTAATGATTAATACCCTGTCAATGAAACATTTTGCATCTCATTTAGCCCCCTAATTTACACAGATGTGAAATAAACAAAGGCAAATGATATATTTAAATTAGAGATCTTTTGTCTTTGAGGTTGGTGTTTAATAGTGAGACCAGCACTCAGCTCAGAAATCTCTGCAAGGATCCTTCTCTATTAGGGCGTGGAGGGCACGTCTGTAATTGGTAGCTGGATGCCACAGAAAATGTGAATTCATATTAATAAGTCTCCCCTGAAATCTCATATCCTGCACTCTGGTGCCTGAGGGCAAGTGACTTATTCCAGCTCCAGGCTATCCAGTATATTTCAAATTTGGTGAGTTTTGCCCTTTGTTGTCTTTTTGTGTGTGGATAAAATAAACATAACATAAAATTTACCATGTGAACCATTTTTTAGTGTAAATTCAGTAACACTAAATCAGTCACAATGCTGTGTAATAATTAACACAAACCAATTCCAGAACTTCTTCATCAACTGAAAGTCTGAATCTATCAAATAAAAACTCCAGTTACTCCATCTCAAGCCCCTGGCAAACAATATTCTACTTTTTATCTGTATATGAGACAAGTGGAAAAATACAATAGCTGCCATCCTACGTGCCTTAGGGTATCTTCCTGAGACACGCAGGGTGTCTTAGGAGGGCTAAGAGCTATATACTTTTACCCGTGACACGGAACAGAGAAAGAGCAATAGATCAGTTGACATTGCCTCCTGAGAATGCAGGCAAGAACCTCTGGTTGGGATCAGAAGTACTGAGAGGCAGTAGTTGGAGGTGAGGAGTTACAAGTGTTTCCTCTGACCCATCTGACCTGTACAATTTTTATAGGCCCCCGAATGATCTGGTGTTTTTGTTGGTTTTGTTTTGTTTTCTGGAGTGTCTCTGTTATTTCAACCATATGGCATTAACCTCTTCTAGTCTTATGCATTTCCCTTACAAAAGATTTAAAACATGTTCAACCTCTATTACACCTCACTGCTTGTGAAAATCTATGAATTTTGTTGTGATTAAATGGAATCTGAAATTGTTTTAAATTTCAGAGTGTCCAAACAGTAATGTTACTGAGCCTTTTCATGACCCGAGTGTGACATATTTCACAAATATATACAGATAGACAAATCACACCACACCAAGATGATTAATTCAGGTATGGCTGTACAGTGTGGGTGTATGTGCCTATATACAATGACATCACTAACAATGGAATTTCTAGATGAATATGAAGGGTAGTGAGGACATAAAATGTCTAAGTGAATGCCTTATGAGCTATAATTGGCGAATCGACCAATATGGTACTGTCCCTGTCTCAGACATCAAAAAAGCAGTCAGGGAGGTGTCATCCTTCCATGGGATGGCACCTTCTGGTCCACAGTTTTGAAATGCACAAGAATCTAAGAGGAAAGGAAAGGTTGTCAGACTCACTAGAAGACATAATCTGGATATCCTTCAATGTTCTTTAAGCGATCAAGTAAAGTATAAAAACTTGTTATAAAGTTATTGGGCTGCTGGACTATATTTTACACACAATTCTACACAGAGATGAGACCATATGCAGCCCTATCTTTTACTATGGATACCAGTTACAGTTTCACTTTTTTCTCTCCATCATCATCAGGAGCATCATCCTATGGCCTTAAACGATCACATTCTCAGTTCACGATTGCAAAGGCAAAAAAATTAAATTTAACAAGTGGGACTATATCAAACTGCAAAGCTTTTGCACAGCAAAGGAAGCAATTAAAATGAAAAGGATACATATGGAATGGGAGAAAATATTTGCAAATCATGTATCTGATAAGGGGTTAATATACAAAGTATAAAAGGAACTCTTATAACTCAATAGCAAAAAATAAAAATGCTATTTAAAAAACAGGAGGACCCAGAAGACGCGTCGGACAGAGGAGCCGAGTCAGACCGGGCCGCCGCGCCGTCATGCCGCCACGCCGCGGAAGGACGTGCACTCAACTCTCCTGCAAAATCGCCTGAATTGCAATGAGTTCCTGAAAAACCATCAACAGGAGGAGGTTGGATCTGATCACAGAGAGGATACCCCACATCGAAGAACAAAGGAGAAGCCGCATCAAGACGGTAGGAAGGGCGCAATCGCACTTTTAAAAGTCAAACCTCATACCCATCAGAGAGGCTGGGCGGGCCAAAGGCGCAAAGCCTGTTGCAGATCAAGACCTGGGAAAGGAGCGGTGACGCCCACAAGGGACTGAGCCAGACCTGCTTTGGAGGGTCCAAGTGCCCCCTTGAGCTAGTAGTGCCCTTGAGCAGTCCTCAGAAGGGCGGCACTCAGTTTCCTTTGGAGGAGGTTACCATCAACCCGATCACAGAGCCGCCGAGGAGGACTGGAAACTCTGTGCGCACCGTGATCCGGGAGAGGGGAATAGCGATCCTGCATGAGACTGAGCCAGACTCACCTCTGAGTAACCTGACGTCTCCCGCGGTGGCGGGGGTCGACGGTGGCCTGCAGCAGGGTCGGGGTCACTGCGGAAGTGCTTCCCATAGAGCGTGTGGGAATGAATCCTTTGTGAGACAGACGCCATTTTCCCCACTGTAGTTTGGCTGCTGGTCAAACTGCGGGGCTGCTGGTCAAGCTACAGGGAGGGAATTTAGCTCCACCCAGCAAGAAAAGGGATTTGGATTAAGAAACTCCCAGGGCCAGCCTGGGCGGGCCTTTTAGTTCTGGAATAGGCCGAAATAAACAAGCAGTCAAAGAGGTCTTCAGATCCAACCACTGCCAGAGGCAAGAAAAAAACTGATAATTCCTGAATAGACAGCAAGAGACAGAAGAACATAAACACTATTTTCACGTTTTGTCTGAAGCTGGAGTTACTGCTGGATTTTTTAAATTTCATTTTATTCCTTATTCTTTTCTATTGCTTTTTTTTTGTATCGTATTCTTCTGTTTCAATTTTTTTTTCCTTTTTCCAAACCCACTCAGTGCACCCCCCGTTTTTTTGTTTTGTTTTGTTTGTTTTTTTGGGGGGGGGTGGTGTGAGAGTGGGTGTGTTTATTTCCTCCGTTGAATTCTACTGAAGCTACTAATCTCATCAGTAAGACTGAATATATTCAAGTGTTCATATTTATTTTTCTTTTTCCTTTTAAACCACACATTTTATTTTGGTATAAACTTCTGGTTCCCCATTGGCCTTTTAAGGTTCTGTGGGGGTTTTGTTTATTTTTATTGTTTTTGCTTTGTTTTTCAATATTTTTCTATATACTTATCTCTGTTTTAATTTTAAAAAATTTTTCACTTGTACTACTACTTCCCCTATAATTCTTTGCTTTCTCTGATGCTCCTTTCCTATAGCATTAAACTCTAATACATACAAATCTTTATCTCCCTATATTTAACTTTGCAGTATCATTCTATATTTCTCCTCTATCCTCCCTTTCTCTTTTTCCCTTTTCCCACCATATTTCTTAGACTGTTCTGTCTTCATTGCCTTATCCCCAGTGGGGACCCTGCTCTAACATTATTCTCCAATTGGTGCTCTACTTAGTTTGGTTATTAACTGGTGGATATCATTCTTGGTTTTCTCTATTTGCCGTGCTAACGTATTGTACTGTATTTTTGGTTGGAACGCGTGGGTTATGTTACAGCTGTATATGTTTGTGTGTATAATTCAATACGCTAGATAGTATTTACATAATATTTTAATTGCCACTTGTCAAAGGTATACCTTCTGTTTCTCATTCGCATATATATGTTTTCATATCATTTAATGCCATAACAAACCAGCCGTCAAATCTTCATTCCCTGGTCAGGCAACAAGCCCCAGGGCTTTAGGGAGGGAGCACTGACTCCAAAACTCTACAATACTAGAGAACGCCTAACACTAGAGAGCACTATACAAGTGAGAATGCCAACAAAGGTAATCACTTGTATGCAAGTCCTGACATCACCCAACCACCGGCATCACCCAGAATAAGAAGCGCCCTCCAAACAACAAACACCAACAGACGTAACTCAAAGTCTGGGAAAAGGAAATCCCAAACAGAGTCAGCTAAAAAAATTAATAATAACAATGAAACGGCAGAGAAATGCCACACAAGTGAAGGAACAATCTACAAACACACAAGATCAAGTCAATGAAGAGAATTTGGACAAACTTTCTGAAAGTGATTTCAGAAGAACGATAGTAAAGATGATCAAAGACACTGGAAACAGAATGTTAGAGAAATTGCAAGACACAACTAACACACTGAATAAAGAAATACAAGAACTTACAAAAAAAGTAACAGAGACAAGCAACTCAATTGCTGAACTGAAAAACACTGTAGAAGGAATCAAGAGCAGAGTATCTGAGACAGAAGACCGGATAAGTGAGCTGGAAGATAGAATGGTGGAAGTAACTGCTGAGAAACAGAATCAAGCTCAAAGAATGAAAAGAGCAGAGGACAGCCTCAGAGACCTCTGGGATAATATCAAACACACCAATATGCGAATTATAGGGGTTCCAGAAGAAGAAAGAAAGAAAGAAAGGCTGTGAGAAACTTTTTGAAGAGATTCTAGTTGTAAATTTCCCCAACATGGGAAATGAAATAGTCAGTCAAGTCCAAGAAGTGCAAAGAGTACCATACAGAATCAATCCGAGAAGAAACACACCAAGGCACATATTAATGAAGCTAACACAAATTAAACACAAGGACAGAATTCTCAAAGCAGCAAGGGAAAAGCAACTAGTGACATACAAGGGAAAGCCCATACGTTTAACAGCTGATCTTTCAACAGAAACTCTGCAGGCCAGAAGGGAATGGCAAGACACATTTAAACGGCTAAAAGAGAATAATCCACAACCAAGAATCCTCTACCCAGCAAGAATCTCATTCAAACTTGATGGAGAAATCAAAAGCTTTACAGATAAGCAAAAATAGGAGCACTGACTCCAAAACTCTACAATACTAGAGAACGCCTAACACTAGAGAGCACTATACAAGTGAGAATGCCAACAAAGGTAATCACTTGTATGCAAGTCCTGACATCACCCAACCACCGGCATCACCCAGAATAAGAAGCGCCCTCCAAACAACAAACACCAACAGACGTAACTCAAAGTCTGGGAAAAGGAAATCCCAAACAGAGTCAGCTAAAAAAATTAATAATAACAATGAAACGGCAGAGAAATGCCACACAAGTGAAGGAACAATCTACAAACACACAAGATCAAGTCAATGAAGAGAATTTGGACAAACTTTCTGAAAGTGATTTCAGAAGAACGATAGTAAAGATGATCAAAGACACTGGAAACAGAATGTTAGAGAAATTGCAAGACACAACTAACACACTGAATAAAGAAATACAAGAACTTACAAAAAAAGTAACAGAGACAAGCAACTCAATTGCTGAACTGAAAAACACTGTAGAAGGAATCAAGAGCAGAGTATCTGAGACAGAAGACCGGATAAGTGAGCTGGAAGATAGAATGGTGGAAGTAACTGCTGAGAAACAGAATCAAGCTCAAAGAATGAAAAGAGCAGAGGACAGCCTCAGAGACCTCTGGGATAATATCAAACACACCAATATGCGAATTATAGGGGTTCCAGAAGAAGAAAGAAAGAAAGAAAGGCTGTGAGAAACTTTTTGAAGAGATTCTAGTTGTAAATTTCCCCAACATGGGAAATGAAATAGTCAGTCAAGTCCAAGAAGTGCAAAGAGTACCATACAGAATCAATCCGAGAAGAAACACACCAAGGCACATATTAATGAAGCTAACACAAATTAAACACAAGGACAGAATTCTCAAAGCAGCAAGGGAAAAGCAACTAGTGACATACAAGGGAAAGCCCATACGTTTAACAGCTGATCTTTCAACAGAAACTCTGCAGGCCAGAAGGGAATGGCAAGACACATTTAAACGGCTAAAAGAGAATAATCCACAACCAAGAATCCTCTACCCAGCAAGAATCTCATTCAAACTTGATGGAGAAATCAAAAGCTTTACAGATAAGCAAAAATTAAAAGAATTTAGTAACACCAAACCAGCCTTACAACAAGCATTAAAGGGACTTATATAGACAGCAAGTATAAAAGAAGGAGAAGATCCACAAAACAAACCCATCATAACATCTAAGAAGATGACAAAAGGAACATTTGCATCAATAATTACTTTGAATGTCAATGGACTAAATGCCCCAACCAAAAGACACAGAGTGGCTGAACAGATTCAAAAACACGACCCATACATATGCTGCCTCCAGGAAACTCACTTCAGACCTAGAGACACTCATAGACTGAAAGTGAGAGGTTGGAAAAAGATATTCCATGCAAATGGAAATCAAAAGAAAGCTGGAGTAGCAAGCCTCATATCAGACAAAATAGACCTCAAAATAAAGAAGATTAGAAGAGACAAGGCAGGACGGTACATAATGGTCAAGGGATCGATCCAAGAAGAAGACATAACAATCATAAATATCTATGCACCCAACACAGGAGCACCCCAATACATAAGACAAACACTGTCAGGCATAAAAGAAGACATCGACACTAACACAATCATAGTAGGAGACTTTAACACTCCTCTCACACCAACGGACAGATCATCCAAACAGAAAATTAACAAAGAAACACAAGCCTTAAATGCCACACTAGAAAAGATAGACCACATTGATATCTTTAGGACGTTCCATCCAAAAGCAGAAGAATACACCTTCTTCTCAAGTGCTCATGGAACATTCTCCAGGATAGACCACATCTTGGGCCACAGATCAAACCTCAGTCAATTCAAGAAAACCAAAATTATATCAACCATCTTCTCGGACCACAATGCAGTGAGACTAGAGATCAACTACAGGAAAAAAAACCGCTAAAAACACAAACACGTGGAGATTAAACAACACATACTTTAAAAAACAACCGATTACTGAGCAAATCAAAGGAGAAATTAGAAAAAATTCCTAGAAGAAAACGACAATGAGCACACGACAGTGCAAAACCTATGGGATACTGCAAAAGCAGTTCTAAGAGGGAAGTTTATAGCAATTCAATCCCACCTCAAGAAACGAGGGAAATCTCAAACAGACGACCTAACCTTACGCTTAAAACAACTGGAGAAAGAAGAACAAAACCACCCCAAAGCCAGCAGAAGAAGGGAAATCATAAAGATCAAAGCAGAAATAAATGATAAAGAAACGAAAGAAACAGTAGTAAAGATAAATAAAACAAAAAGCTGGTTCTTCGAAAAGGTAAATAAAATCAACACACCACTGGCCAGACTCATCAAGAAAAGAAGAGAGAAGAACCAGATCAACAAAATCAAAAATGAAAAAGGAGAGATTACAACAGAGAACGCAGAAATCCAAAGGATTCTAAGAGACTATTATGAACAACTCTACGGCAACAAACTGGACAACCTGGAGGAAATGGACAGTTTCTTAGAGAAGATTAATCTCCCAAGACTCAACCAGGAAGAAATAGAAACTATGAACAAGCCTCATATCAGACAAAATAGACCTCAAAATAAAGAAGATTAGAAGAGACAAGGCAGGACGGTACATAATGGTCAAGGGATCGATCCAAGAAGAAGACATAACAATCATAAATATCTATGCACCCAACACAGGAGCACCCCAATACATAAGACAAACACTGTCAGGCATAAAAGAAGACATCGACACTAACACAATCATAGTAGGAGACTTTAACACTCCTCTCACACCAACGGACAGATCATCCAAACAGAAAATTAACAAAGAAACACAAGCCTTAAATGCCACACTAGAAAAGATAGACCACATTGATATCTTTAGGACGTTCCATCCAAAAGCAGAAGAATACACCTTCTTCTCAAGTGCTCATGGAACATTCTCCAGGATAGACCACATCTTGGGCCACAGATCAAACCTCAGTCAATTCAAGAAAACCAAAATTATATCAACCATCTTCTCGGACCACAATGCAGTGAGACTAGAGATCAACTACAGGAAAAAAAACCGCTAAAAACACAAACACGTGGAGATTAAACAACACATACTTTAAAAAACAACCGATTACTGAGCAAATCAAAGGAGAAATTAGAAAAAATTCCTAGAAGAAAACGACAATGAGCACACGACAGTGCAAAACCTATGGGATACTGCAAAAGCAGTTCTAAGAGGGAAGTTTATAGCAATTCAATCCCACCTCAAGAAACGAGGGAAATCTCAAACAGACGACCTAACCTTACGCTTAAAACAACTGGAGAAAGAAGAACAAAACCACCCCAAAGCCAGCAGAAGAAGGGAAATCATAAAGATCAAAGCAGAAATAAATGATAAAGAAACGAAAGAAACAGTAGTAAAGATAAATAAAACAAAAAGCTGGTTCTTCGAAAAGGTAAATAAAATCAACACACCACTGGCCAGACTCATCAAGAAAAGAAGAGAGAAGAACCAGATCAACAAAATCAAAAATGAAAAAGGAGAGATTACAACAGAGAACGCAGAAATCCAAAGGATTCTAAGAGACTATTATGAACAACTCTACGGCAACAAACTGGACAACCTGGAGGAAATGGACAGTTTCTTAGAGAAGATTAATCTCCCAAGACTCAACCAGGAAGAAATAGAAACTATGAACAAGCCAATCACAAGCTCAGAAATTGACTTTGTGATCAAAAATCTCCCCCAAAATAAAAGCCCAGGGCCAGACGGCTTCACAGGCGAATTCTACCAAACATTTAAAGAAGAGCTAATGCCTGTCCTTCTGAAACTCTCCCAAAAAATTGCACAGGAAGGAACACTTCCAAACACATTCTATGAGGCCGCCATCACCCTGATATCAAAGCCAGGCAAAGACAACACAAAAAAAGAAAATTATAGGCCAGTTTCACTGATGAATCTAGACGCCAAAATCCTCAACAAAATCCTAGCAAACAGAATTCAACAACACATCAAAAAGCTCATACATCATGATCAAGTCGGGTTCATCCCAGGCATGCAAGGATTCTTCAATATCCGCAGATCAATCAATGTGATACACCATATCAACAAATTGAGAGACAAAAATCACATGATCATCTCAATAGATGCAGAAAAAGTCTGTGACAAAGTACAGCATCCATTTATGAAAAAAACTCTTCAGAAAATGGGCATAGAAGGAACCTATCTCAACATAGTGAAAGCCGTATATGAGAAGCCCACAGCGAACATTATCCTCAATGGTGAAAAACTCAAGCATTTCCTCTAAGATCAGGAACAAGACAAGGGTGTCCACTTTCACCACTCTTATTCAACATAGTCCTGGAAGTTCTAGCAACAGCAATAAGAGCAGAGAAAGAAATCAAAGGAATCCAGATTGGAAAGGAAGAAGTCAAACCCTCTCTATTTGCAGATGACATGACATTATACATAGAAAATCCCAAAGACACGATTACAAAACTACTAGAGTTAATCAGAAAATTCAGCAAAGTCGCAGGATACAAAATCAATATACAGAAATCACTGGCATTCCCAAACACAAACAATAAAAAATCAGCAAATGAAATCAAAGAGTCAATCCCCTTCACCATTGCAAGCAAAAGAATCAAATATCTAGGAATAAACCTACCCAAAGAAACAAAAGAACTGTACACAGAAAATTACAAGACACTCATGAGAGACAAAACTTAAAAGATGAAGGAAATGGACAGTTTCTTAGAGAAGATTAATCTCCCAAGACTCAACCAGGAAGAAATAGAAACTATGAACAAGCCAATCACAAGCTCAGAAATTGACTTTGTGATCAAAAATCTCCCCCAAAATAAAAGCCCAGGGCCAGACGGCTTCACAGGCGAATTCTACCAAACATTTAAAGAAGAGCTAATGCCTGTCCTTCTGAAACTCTCCCAAAAAATTGCACAGGAAGGAACACTTCCAAACACATTCTATGAGGCCGCCATCACCCTGATATCAAAGCCAGGCAAAGACAACACAAAAAAAGAAAATTATAGGCCAGTTTCACTGATGAATCTAGACGCCAAAATCCTCAACAAAATCCTAGCAAACAGAATTCAACAACACATCAAAAAGCTCATACATCATGATCAAGTCGGGTTCATCCCAGGCATGCAAGGATTCTTCAATATCCGCAGATCAATCAATGTGATACACCATATCAACAAATTGAGAGACAAAAATCACATGATCATCTCAATAGATGCAGAAAAAGTCTGTGACAAAGTACAGCATCCATTTATGAAAAAAACTCTTCAGAAAATGGGCATAGAAGGAACCTATCTCAACATAGTGAAAGCCGTATATGAGAAGCCCACAGCGAACATTATCCTCAATGGTGAAAAACTCAAGCATTTCCTCTAAGATCAGGAACAAGACAAGGGTGTCCACTTTCACCACTCTTATTCAACATAGTCCTGGAAGTTCTAGCAACAGCAATAAGAGCAGAGAAAGAAATCAAAGGAATCCAGATTGGAAAGGAAGAAGTCAAACCCTCTCTATTTGCAGATGACATGACATTATACATAGAAAATCCCAAAGACACGATTACAAAACTACTAGAGTTAATCAGAAAATTCAGCAAAGTCGCAGGATACAAAATCAATATACAGAAATCACTGGCATTCCCAAACACAAACAATAAAAAATCAGCAAATGAAATCAAAGAGTCAATCCCCTTCACCATTGCAAGCAAAAGAATCAAATATCTAGGAATAAACCTACCCAAAGAAACAAAAGAACTGTACACAGAAAATTACAAGACACTCATGAGAGACATTAAAGAAGACTTAAACAGATGGAGAGATATTCCATGTTCCTGGGTTGGAAGAATCAATATTGTGAAAATGACCATACTACCAAATGTCATCTATAGATTCAATGCGATCCCTATCAAACTTCCAATGACATTCTTCACAGAACTAGACCAAAGAATAACACAGTTCACATGGAAACACAAAAGACCTCGAATAGCCAAAGCAATCCTGAGAAAGAAAAATGGAGCTGGAGGGATCAGCCTCCCTAACTTCAGACTCTACTACAAAGCAACAGTCATCAAGACAGTATGGTACTGGCACAAAAACAGAAATCTAGACCAATGGAACAAGATCGAGAACCCAGAGATAAACCCACACACCTATGGGTACCTTATTTTTGACAAAGGAGGCGAACATACAAAATGGGACAAAGACAGCCTCTTCAACAAATGGTGCTGGGAAAATTGGACAGCTATGTGCAAAAAAATGAAGTTGGAACATTCCCTGACACCATACACTAAGATCAACTCAAAATGGATTAAAGACCTAAATGTAAGACCAGAAACCATCAAACTCTTAGAGGAGAATATAGGCAAAACCCTCAAGGACATAAATCAAAGCAACATCTTCTCTGACCCACCTACTAGAATAGCGGAACTCAAAAGAAAAATGAACATGTGGGACCTTATGAAACTTAAAAGCTTTTGTACAGCAAAAGAAATCACAAAAAAAGCTCAACAGACAGCCCACAGAGTGGGAGAAAATCATAGCAAATGAAACAACAGACAAAGAATTAATCTCCAAAATCTACAAGCAACTCAGACAACTCAGCACCGGAAAAACGAACAACCCAGTCAAAAAATGGGAAAAGGGCCTGAACAGACACCTCTCCAAACAGGACATACAGATGGCCCCAAAACACATGAAACGATGCTCAACTTCACTTATAATTAGAGAAATGCAAATCAAAACTACAATGAGACATCACCTCACACCTGTCAGAATGGCCGTCATCCACAAATCGACAGACCGTCAATGCTGGAGAGGGTGCGGAGAAAAGGGAACACTCCTGCATTGTTGGTGGGAATGTAGATTGATACAGCCTCTATGGAAGACAGTCTGGAGATTTCTTAAAAAACTAAAAATAGAAGCACCATACGACCCAGCAATCCCACTCTTAGGCTTATACCCTGATGAAATCAAATCTGAAAGAAGCACCTGCACCCCAATGTTCATTGCAGCTGTCTATACAATAGCCAGAACGTGGAAGCGACCCAGATGTCCATCCACGAATGAATGGATAAAGAAGCCCTGGTACATATATACAATGGAATACTACACAGCTGTAAAGAGAAATGCAGAAGAATCAGCCCTAATGAGGTGGCTGAATCTAGAACATATCATAAAAAGTGAAGTCAGAAAGAGAAGGACAAATACAGTATATTAACACATATATATGGAATCTAGTAGGATGCTGATGATGGCACATGCAGTGAAGCGGTGGAAAGACAGACATGGACAGTGGACATATGGACATTGTGGGGAAGGAACAGAGGGTGGGAGGCGTAAAGGAAGTAGCATGAAGGCCTGTACTATCATAAGTGAAGAAAATAGCTCTAGTCATTGCTCTGTGAGAAAAGGGGATCCTTCAGGGGTGCTGTGTGATGGCTGGGAGAGGTGGGAAGCGGAGGGATATACATGTGACTGATCTGGGAACATGCATGTCTGTAAACAACAAAACTCTGTAAAAGTAAAAAGTAAAGTAAAGGTAAAAAAAAAAAAAAAAAAAAAGCAAATATAGTCCAGGCCATTAAAAAATACAGCTTGAGTCATTTGTGCAGGATTACCAAAATTCCTGATAGTAATAGTTTTGTATAAAGTTATTTTGTTTTGTTATTGTGAATTCTATATTACAAATGTTTTTCATAATTTTAAAAAGATTCTTGGCCTCTTTTATTGGTCCTTCAGTTATTTATTTTCATCCATCGTAATTCTTTGGCCTGTGTGGGCCTCCCTTTGCGGTGGCCTCTCTCCTCGCAGAGCACCGGCTCTGGGCACATGCACTCCAGACTGCTGGCTCCTAATTGGACACACAGGTCCAGCCACTCCGTGGCATGTGGAATCTTCCCAGGCCAGGGATCAAACCGGTGCCCCTTGCACTGCAAGGCAGACTCCTTACCTAGTGGACCACCAGGGAAGCCATATTACAGATATTTTGATTAAAACCTATGGTCTACTAAATGCTTTGTTTCTAAATGCCTATGACTAGACCAGTTTTTCATTTGCATGGAGTTGATGAAGTCTGAGATTTTAATAGCAAATCAGGGTGAGTTCATTTGGGGAAAAATCAGGCAATGCTTGTCAGATCCAATCGACAACCGTGCTGGGGTGAAAAGGAACACTCCTGCATTGTTGGTGAATGTAGATTGATACAGCCTCTATGGAAGACAGTCTGGAGATTTCTTAAAAAACTAAAAATAGAAGCACCATACGACCCAGCAATCCCACTCTTAGGCTTATACCCTGATGAAATCAAATCTGAAAGAAGCACCTGCACCCCAATGTTCATTGCAGCTGTCTATACAATAGCCAGAACGTGGAAGCGACCCAGATGTCCATCCACGAATGAATGGATAAAGAAGCCCTGGTACATATATACAATGGAATACTACACAGCTGTAAAGAGAAATGCAGAAGAATCAGCCCTAATGAGGTGGCTGGATCTAGAACATATCATAAAAAGTGAAGTCAGAAAGAGAAGGACAAATACAGTATATTAACACATATATATGGAATCTAGTAGGATGCTGATGATGGCACATGCAGTGAAGCGGTGGAAAGACAGACATGGACAGTGGACATATGGACATTGTGGGGAAGGAACAGAGGGTGGGAGGCGTAAAGGAAGTAGCATGAAGGCCTGTACTATCATAAGTGAAGAAAATAGCTCTAGTCATTGCTCTGTGAGAAAAGGGGATCCTTCAGGGGTGCTGTGTGATGGCTGGGAGAGGTGGGAAGCGGAGGGATATACATGTGACTGATCTGGGAACATGCATGTCTGTAAACAACAAAACTCTGTAAAAGTAAAAAGTAAAGTAAAGGTAAAAAAAAAAAAAAAAAAAAAAAAAAGCAAATATAGTCCAGGCCATTAAAAAATACAGCTTGAGTCATTTGTGCAGGATTACCAAAATTCCTGATAGTAATAGTTTTGTATAAAGTTATTTTGTTTTGTTATTGTGAATTCTATATTACAAATGTTTTTCATAATTTTAAAAAGATTCTTGGCCTCTTTTATTGGTCCTTCAGTTATTTATTTTCATCCATCGTAATTCTTTGGCCTGTGTGGGCCTCCCTTTGCGGTGGCCTCTCTCCTCGCAGAGCACCGGCTCTGGGCACATGCACTCCAGACTGCTGGCTCCTAATTGGACACACAGGTCCAGCCACTCCGTGGCATGTGGAATCTTCCCAGGCCAGGGATCAAACCGGTGCCCCTTGCACTGCAAGGCAGACTCCTTACCTAGTGGACCACCAGGGAAGCCATATTACAGATATTTTGATTAAAACCTATGGTCTACTAAATGCTTTGTTTCTAAATGCCTATGACTAGACCAGTTTTTCATTTGCATGGAGTTGATGAATGTCTGAGTATTTTAATTTGAGCAAATCAGGGTAGAGTATTCACATTTGGAGATAAAACTCAGGCAATGCTTGACACTCTAGTGATTCATAATAGTGAATTAAGACTTTTATTTCTAAGAATGACCTATTAGTGTAAAATTTCCCAGGATGATGATGTCTCAGACTGCATGCCATTAGTGTCTTGTTTAAAATTCATTTATCAGATTTTTTTCTAATGTAAGAGTTGTCTGAGATGGGAAAATACATACAGCTGGAACATTTTGAAAAAAGCACACATGAACTTATTTACAAAACTCAAACAGGATCACACTCTTAGAGAATGCTATTTTGGTTACCAGAGCAGAAATGTGAGGAGAGAAAGATAATTTGGGAATTTGGAATTGACTGCGATATTTAAAATAGATAACAATGAACAACTGTAAAAACAAAACAAAACAAAAAAACTGCTTATGGGAAAAGGTTGACCAGTAGCCTCACATTTTATACTTTTCTTTACCTGCTTGTTTCTTTTTATAACACCTTTATTTATAGTTTGGGTTTCCTACAACATATTTTTTTCCTTTTGTAAAAAATTGAAAATCCTTTATGCCAACAGTCAAAACTGGACATGGGGCTTCCCTGGTGGCCCAGTAGGTGAGGACACAGCCCTGCAGTGCAAGGGGTGCCAGTCGATCCCTGGCCTGGGAAGATCCTACGTGCCGCAGAGTGGCTGGACTGATGTGTCCAACTACTGCGCCAGTGCTCTGGAGCATATGCGCAGCGAGCCAGTGCTCTGCAGCAAGACAGGCTGTTGCGATGGGAGGCCCACACGGGCCAAAGAACAACAACAACAACAACAACAAAAGATAAACAAATTAAAAAAAAAAAAAAAGGACACGACTAATGGTTTCAGTTTTATGTAGACAGATTTCGAACTTGGCGGTTTAGGCACGTTTTTGCTTTGTTTTTACTATTTAACATTGTGTGTAATTTTTTTAACAATTTTTTTTTTTTTTTGGCCTCTAAGTCATTGTTTAGTTTTCATCCATCTTTATTATTTGGCATGTGTGGGCCTCCCATTGCAGTGGCCACTCCTGTCACAGAGCAGTGGTTCTGGTTGCATGTGCTCCAGAGTGCTGGCTGATAATTGGACACACCAGCCCAGCTGCTCCTCAGCATGTGGGATCTTCCTGGACCAGGGATCTGACTGGTTTCCCATGCACTGCAAGGTGGACTCCTAACCCACTGGACCACTAGGGAAGCCCCTAACATTGTGTTATAATTTTAAATTTAGTTGTCTGTTTCCCTATTTTACTATGAATTCCCGTGAGTCCTTGGTTGGTGGGAAACCTATTACATCTAGCATAGCACTTTGTCCAAAGTATTGATAGATGTTTAGCAAACATTTGTTCAAATGCATCTGTTTAAATGCTAGGCAGTACTCGGTCAAAGCAATTCCACTATTGAGCTTATTTTTCATTGACAGTGTCCTTGATGGCAAACAAATACACTGGTTTCTAAAATACTTTTGTCTAGAATATCTGCCTACAGCAAGTCAGCCTCATCTTTAAGTTGGTGGCTTGGTTGTTCTTCAGGAAAACAGCTTTATGATGTCATATAAATACAGACAGAACTTGATTGTCTAGCCTTTCAAAGTATGATGGATTGCCTCTTCCCTTAACAGGTGAATAAATCATCACAACCTCATAGATCTTAGTAATCAGTTTTCCTTCTAGTTTAAAGAGTTTTCATGAATATCTCACAGGGGGTCCATTAAACAAGGATGGTAGAAAAGAAGTAGGTTTAAAAGAAAAGGAAAGCTAAGGTGAAAATGAGCTGAGTGTGGGTAAGCCATTGTGTGCCTAGCTGACGTGGACGTAACATGGTTTCTGTGCTATCTCTGTCCTGTGGAATGAAACTAGGCTCTCAAAAGGATGGATCTTTAGTGGTGAGTGTTAATAGAATGCTTGTTGCCAGAAAAGAGCTGCCTGGCTCACGACTAATGGTTTCAGTTTTATGTAGACAGATTTCGAACTTGGCGGTTTAGGCACGTTTTTGCTTTGTTTTTACTATTTAACATTGTGTGTAATTTTTTTAACAATTTTTTTTTTTTTTTGGCCTCTAAGTCATTGTTTAGTTTTCATCCATCTTTATTATTTGGCATGTGTGGGCCTCCCATTGCAGTGGCCACTCCTGTCACAGAGCAGTGGTTCTGGTTGCATGTGCTCCAGAGTGCTGGCTGATAATTGGACACACCAGCCCAGCTGCTCCTCAGCATGTGGGATCTTCCTGGACCAGGGATCTGACTGGTTTCCCATGCACTGCAAGGTGGACTCCTAACCCACTGGACCACTAGGGAAGCCCCTAACATTGTGTTATAATTTTAAATTTAGTTGTCTGTTTCCCTATTTTACTATGAATTCCCGTGAGTCCTTGGTTGGTGGGAAACCTATTACATCTAGCATAGCACTTTGTCCAAAGTATTGATAGATGTTTAGCAAACATTTGTTCAAATGCATCTGTTTAAATGCTAGGCAGTACTCGGTCAAAGCAATTCCACTATTGAGCTTATTTTTCATTGACAGTGTCCTTGATGGCAAACAAATACACTGGTTTCTAAAATACTTTTGTCTAGAATATCTGCCTACAGCAAGTCAGCCTCATCTTTAAGTTGGTGGCTTGGTTGTTCTTCAGGAAAACAGCTTTATGATGTCATATAAATACAGACAGAACTTGATTGTCTAGCCTTTCAAAGTATGATGGATTGCCTCTTCCCTTAACAGGTGAATAAATCATCACAACCTCATAGATCTTAGTAATCAGTTTTCCTTCTAGTTTAAAGAGTTTTCATGAATATCTCACAGGGGGTCCATTAAACAAGGATGGTAGAAAAGAAGTAGGTTTAAAAGAAAAGGAAAGCTAAGGTGAAAAATGAGCTGAGTGTGGGTAAGCCATTGTGTGCCTAGCTGACGTGGACGTAACATGGTTTCTGTGCTATCTCTGTCCTGTGGAATGAAACTAGGCTCTCAAAAGGATGGATCTTTAGTGGTGAGTGTTAATAGAATGCTTGTTGCCAGAAAAGAGTGCTGCCTGGCTCTCTCCATGGCAGGGTTCTGGATGGGTGACTTTGGGGAGGTTTATTCTTCATCCTGGGAGAAGCAACTACAGGAAAATTAGGACCTAAAATTTACCTGATGATGAATTACCCAAGGCCCAAAGCATATTTTCTTTTTTGTTATTTAATTCTTAATTTATTTTTCATTGTGCTGGACCTTTGTTATTGGGTGCAGGTTTTCTCTAGTTATGGCAATCAGGGGCTACTCTTTTGCCTCTCGGCATGTGGGATCGTCCTATACCAGGGATTGAATCCATGTCCCGAGCATTGACAGGTGGATTCTTAACTCCCTGGACTACCAGGGAAATACCTTCAATGCATCTGTTATTGTTCAGTCAGTAAGTCGTGTCCAACTCTTTGAAACCCTGTGAACTGCAGCACACCAGGCCTCCCAGTCCCTCAGGATCTCCCAGAGGTGCTCAAATTCAGGTCCATTGAGTCGTGATGCTGTACAGCCCTTATCTCATCCTCTGCCGCCCTCTCCTCCTTTTGTCTTTAATCTTTCCCAGCATCAGGGTGTTTTCTAGTGAATCAGCTCTTTGCATCAGCTGGCCAAACTATAAGAGCTTCAGTATCAGACTTTCCAATGCGTATTCAGGGTTGATCTCCTTTAGGAAAGACTGGTTTGACCTCCCTGTTGTCCAGGGGACTCTCAAGGCTTCTCCAACACCACAGTTCAAAGGCACTGGCTTCTTTACAGCCTAACTGTCACATCCATACATGACTACTGAAAGCACAGTAGTTTTGATTATATGGACTTTGTCAGAAAAGTGATGTTTCTTTAATACACTGTCTATGTTAGTCATGGACTTCCCTGGTGGATCAGATGGTAAAGAACCCTCCTGCAATGCAGGAGACCTGGGTTTGATCCCTGGATTGGGAAGATCCCCTGGAGTAGCAAACAGCAACCCACTCCAGTGTTCTTGCCTGGGGAATTCCATGAATAGATGAGCATGGTGGGCTACCGTCCATGGGGTCACAAAGGGTCGGACACGACTGAATGACTAACATTTTCATTATGTTTGCCATAGCTTTCCTTCCAAGAAGCAAGCGTCTTTTAATTTCTTGGGTGCGGTCAGCATCCACAGTGATCTTGGAGCCCAAGAAAAGAAAATCTGTCACCACTTCCACTTTTTTCCCTTCTGTTTGCCACGAAGTGATGGGACCGGATGCCATGATCTTAGTTTTATGAATGCTGTTTCAAGCCGGATTTTTCAGCTTCCTCTTCACCCCTATCAAAGAGGCTCTTTAGTTTCTCTTTGCTTTCTGCTATTAAAGCAGTATCCTCTGTATATCTGAGGTGCTTGATCTTCTTCCTGGAAGTCTTGATTCCAGCTTGTAACTCATTCAGCCTGGTATTTTCCATGATGTACTCTGCATAGAGGGGGTTCCCAGGTGGCACCAGCGGTGAAGAACCTGCCTGCCAGGGCAGGCAACATAAGAGATATGGGTTTGATTCTTGGGTCGAGATCTCCTGGAGGAGGAAATGGCAACCCACTCCAGTATTCTTGCCTGGAGAATCCCATGGACAGAGGAGCCTGATGGGCTACAGTCCATAGAGTCGCAGAGTTGGATATGACTGAATCAACTTAGCACAGCATGGCACTCTGCATAGAAGTCAAATAAGCACGGTGACAGTATACTGCCTTGTCGTACTCTTTTTCCAATTTTGAGCCAGTCAGTTGATCCCTGTAAGGTTCTGTTGCTTTTTGACCCCCATACAGGTTACTCAGGAGACAAGTAAGATGGTCTGGTAAACACTTGCTTTTGGTGTCATATAGACTTGGGTATGGAAATGTATGCCACGTAGAGTCATGGAATTTGTATGCAAAGAAGGTTTAGGGGCTTTCTTTTTGGTATCCTTTTGTATCTGTGTGCTGGCTGCTGTGAGGCTTATTCCTCAGAAGCAAGGAAGAATGGAAGTTATAAAGTGCATTTTCTCTATATTCCTCATCCATTTTTTCCCTTTGATGTAGCACCCAGGTTCATTCAACACCAAGAGCATTTGAATTTTTCTTATAAACAAACAGTTGTCTTTGATGGTCACTGGCTTAACGAAAAGACAGCATTTTCATTGAGTATGGAAGGTTTTTGTTATATGCTAAAGTGACACGTTTTTGCCATTCCATAATATTTATTTTTGAAAAATGAATTTTAAGAGCCTTTTATGTGTCAAATCCAGTGCTAAACGTTGGAGTTAGAGGTGCTGGCAGGAAAATTGTATTTCTGCCATCCTGGAACTTCAAGTTCTATGAAAAATCACAAACAATATTAGGCAATTTAAATAAGTTAGACTGTTTTGTTTGATGTTTTACCTCCATATTTTTAATACTGACTGATACAGAATTGGTGCTCAGGAGATGTTTATTAAATAAAGACTGTCTATCAGCTAAATGTTTTGATGGGGAAGGGAAGGGTGCCATGGAGTCAGAGATGTCCTCCCCTACCCCAGCTTTTGTTGTTGTTGAATCACTCAGTGGTGTCTGACTCTTTGTGACCCCATGAACTGCAGCATGTCAGGCTTCCCTGCGTTTCACCATCTCCCAGAGTTTATTCAAACTTGTGTCCATTGAGTGGAGGATGGCATCCGACCACCTCATCCTCTGTTG
Source organism: Tragulus kanchil (assembly GCA_022376925.1). NCBI lineage: Eukaryota > Metazoa > Chordata > Mammalia > Artiodactyla > Tragulidae > Tragulus > Tragulus kanchil. The sequence goes on from JAIOJX010000003.1 coordinate 65,086,477, forward strand.
CCCCTTCCTCCTCCTGCCTTGAGTCTTTCCCAGCATCAGGGTCTTTTCCAGTAAGTTGAGTCTTCGCATCAGGTGGCCAAAATATTGGAGCTTAAGCTTTATTGAAGAATAATTGGCAAATGCAGTTATTATATATTTAAAGTGTACACTGTAGTGGTTTTACACACACGTGCACACACACAGACACACATATTTTGTCCTTTTAGTGGTAGCCTTCCTAACAGGTATAAGGTAGTATCTTACTGTGCGTTGGTTTGTATCTTGCTAAAGACTGGTGATGTTGAGCATCCTATCATATACTTGTTGGCCATTTGTATATCTTATTTGGAAAAATTTCTATTCAGGTATTTTCCTATTTACTTTTTTTATTTTTTACTTTTTTTTTTTTTTTTTACCTTTACTTTACTTTTTACTTTTACAGAGTTTTGTTGTTTACAGACATGCATGTTCCCAGATCAGTCACATGTATATCCCTCCGCTTCCCACCTCTCCCAGCCATCACACAGCACCCCTGAAGGATCCCCTTTTCTCACAGAGCAATGACTAGAGCTATTTTCTTCACTTATGATAGTACAGGCCTTCATGCTACTTCCTTTACGCCTCCCACCCTCTGTTCCTTCCCCACAATGTCCATATGTCCACTGTCCATGTCTGTCTTTCCACCGCTTCACTGCATGTGCCATCATCAGCATCCTACTAGATTCCATATATATGTGTTAATATACTGTATTTGTCCTTCTCTTTCTGACTTCACTTTTTATGATATGTTCTAGATCCAGCCACCTCATTAGGGCTGATTCTTCTGCATTTCTCTTTACAGCTGTGTAGTATTCCATTGTATATATGTACCAGGGCTTCTTTATCCATTCATTCGTGGATGGACATCTGGGTCGCTTCCACGTTCTGGCTATTGTATAGACAGCTGCAATGAACATTGGGGTGCAGGTGCTTCTTTCAGATTTGATTTCATCAGGGTATAAGCCTAAGAGTGGGATTGCTGGGTCGTATGGTGCTTCTATTTTTAGTTTTTTAAGAAATCTCCAGACTGTCTTCCATAGAGGCTGTATCAATCTACATTCCCACCAACAATGCAGGAGTGTTCCCTTTTCTCCGCACCCTCTCCAGCATTGACGGTCTGTCGATTTGTGGATGACGGCCATTCTGACAGGTGTGAGGTGATGTCTCATTGTAGTTTTGATTTGCATTTCTCTAATTATAAGTGAAGTTGAGCATCGTTTCATGTGTTTTGGGGCCATCTGTATGTCCTGTTTGGAGAGGTGTCTGTTCAGGCCCTTTTCCCATTTTTTGACTGGGTTGTTCGTTTTTCCGGTGCTGAGTTGTCTGAGTTGCTTGTAGATTTTGGAGATTAATTCTTTGTCTGTTGTTTCATTTGCTATGATTTTCTCCCACTCTGTGGGCTGTCTGTTGAGCTTTTTTGTGATTTCTTTTGCTGTACAAAAGCTTTTAAGTTTCATAAGGTCCCACATGTTCATTTTTCTTTTGAGTTCCGCTATTCTAGTAGGTGGGTCAGAGAAGATGTTGCTTTGATTTATGTCCTTGAGGGTTTTGCCTATATTCTCCTCTAAGAGTTTGATGGTTTCTGGTCTTACATTTAGGTCTTTAATCCATTTTGAGTTGATCTTAGTGTATGGTGTCAGGGAATGTTCCAACTTCATTTTTTTTTGCACATAGCTGTCCAATTTTCCCAGCACCATTTGTTGAAGAGGCTGTCTTTGTCCCATTTTGTATGTTCGCCTCCTTTGTCAAAAATAAGGTACCCATAGGTGTGTGGGTTTATCTCTGGGTTCTCGATCTTGTTCCATTGGTCTAGATTTCTGTTTTTGTGCCAGTACCATACTGTCTTGATGACTGTTGCTTTGTAGTAGAGTCTGAAGTTGGAGAGGCTGATCCCTCCAGCTCCATTTTTCTTTCTCAGGATTGCTTTGGCTATTCGAGGTCTTTTGTGTTTCCATGTGAACTGTGTTATTCTTTGGTCTAGTTCTGTGAAGAATGTCATTGGAAGTTTGATAGGGATCGCATTGAATCTATAGATGACATTTGGTAGTATGGTCATTTTCACAATATTGATTCTTCCAACCCAGGAACATGGAATATCTCTCCATCTGTTTAAGTCTTCTTTAATGTCTCTCATGAGTGTCTTGTAATTTTCTGTGTACAGTTCTTTTGTTTCTTTGGGTAGGTTTATTCCTAGATATTTGATTCTTTTGCTTGCAATGGTGAAGGGGATTGACTCTTTGATTTCATTTGCTGATTTTTTATTGTTTGTGTTTGGGAATGCCAGTGATTTCTGTATATTGATTTTGTATCCTGCGACTTTGCTGAATTTTCTGATTAACTCTAGTAGTTTTGTAATCGTGTCTTTGGGATTTTCTATGTATAATGTCATGTCATCTGCAAATAGAGAGGGTTTGACTTCTTCCTTTCCAATCTGGATTCCTTTGATTTCTTTCTCTGCTCTTATTGCTGTTGCTAGAACTTCCAGGACTATGTTGAATAAGAGTGGTGAAAGTGGACACCCTTGTCTTGTTCCTGATCTTAGAGGAAATGCTTGAGTTTTTCACCATTGAGGATAATGTTCGCTGTGGGCTTCTCATATACGGCTTTCACTATGTTGAGATAGGTTCCTTCTATGCCCATTTTCTGAAGAGTTTTTTTCATAAATGGATGCTGTACTTTGTCACAGACTTTTTCTGCATCTATTGAGATGATCATGTGATTTTTGTCTCTCAATTTGTTGATATGGTGTATCACATTGATTGATCTGCGGATATTGAAGAATCCTTGCATGCCTGGGATGAACCCGACTTGATCATGATGTATGAGCTTTTTGATGTGTTGTTGAATTCTGTTTGCTAGGATTTTGTTGAGGATTTTGGCGTCTAGATTCATCAGTGAAACTGGCCTATAATTTTCTTTTTTTGTGTTGTCTTTGCCTGGCTTTGATATCAGGGTGATGGCGGCCTCATAGAATGTGTTTGGAAGTGTTCCTTCCTGTGCAATTTTTTGGGAGAGTTTCAGAAGGACAGGCATTAGCTCTTCTTTAAATGTTTGGTAGAATTCGCCTGTGAAGCCGTCTGGCCCTGGGCTTTTATTTTGGGGGAGATTTTTGATCACAAAGTCAATTTCTGAGCTTGTGATTGGCTTGTTCATAGTTTCTATTTCTTCCTGGTTGAGTCTTGGGAGATTAATCTTCTCTAAGAAACTGTCCATTTCCTCCAGGTTGTCCAGTTTGTTGCCGTAGAGTTGTTCATAATAGTCTCTTAGAATCCTTTGGATTTCTGCGTTCTCTGTTGTAATCTCTCCTTTTTCATTTTTGATTTTGTTGATCTGGTTCTTCTCTCTTCTTTTCTTGATGAGTCTGGCCAGTGGTGTGTTGATTTTATTTACCTTTTCGAAGAACCAGCTTTTTGTTTTATTTATCTTTACTACTGTTTCTTTCGTTTCTTTATCATTTATTTCTGCTTTGATCTTTATGATTTCCCTTCTTCTGCTGGCTTTGGGGTGGTTTTGTTCTTCTTTCTCCAGTTGTTTTAAGCGTAAGGTTAGGTCGTCTGTTTGAGATTTCCCTCGTTTCTTGAGGTGGGATTGAATTGCTATAAACTTCCCTCTTAGAACTGCTTTTGCAGTATCCCATAGGTTTTGCACTGTCGTGTGCTCATTGTCGTTTTCTTCTAGGAATTTTTTCTAATTTCTCCTTTGATTTGCTCAGTAATCGGTTGTTTTTTAAAGTATGTGTTGTTTAATCTCCACGTGTTTGTGTTTTTAGCGGTTTTTTTTCCTGTAGTTGATCTCTAGTCTCACTGCATTGTGGTCCGAGAAGATGGTTGATATAATTTTGGTTTTCTTGAATTGACTGAGGTTTGATCTGTGGCCCAAGATGTGGTCTATCCTGGAGAATGTTCCATGAGCACTTGAGAAGAAGGTGTATTCTTCTGCTTTTGGATGGAACGTCCTAAAGATATCAATGTGGTCTATCTTTTCTAGTGTGGCATTTAAGGCTTGTGTTTCTTTGTTAATTTTCTGTTTGGATGATCTGTCCGTTGGTGTGAGAGGAGTGTTAAAGTCTCCTACTATGATTGTGTTAGTGTCGATGTCTTCTTTTATGCCTGACAGTGTTTGTCTTATGTATTGGGGTGCTCCTGTGTTGGGTGCATAGATATTTATGATTGTTATGTCTTCTTCTTGGATCGATCCCTTGACCATTATGTACCGTCCTGCCTTGTCTCTTCTAATCTTCTTTATTTTGAGGTCTATTTTGTCTGATATGAGGCTTGCTACTCCAGCTTTCTTTTGATTTCCATTTGCATGGAATATCTTTTTCCAACCTCTCACTTTCAGTCTATGAGTGTCTCTAGGTCTGAAGTGAGTTTCCTGGAGGCAGCATATGTATGGGTCGTGTTTTTGAATCTGTTCAGCCACTCTGTGTCTTTTGGTTGGGGCATTTAGTCCATTGACATTCAAAGTAATTATTGATGCAAATGTTCCTTTTGTCATCTTCTTAGATGTTATGATGGGTTTGTTTTGTGGATCTTCTCCTTCTTTTATACTTGCTGTCTATATAAGTCCCTTTAATGCTTGTTGTAAGGCTGGTTTGGTGTTACTAAATTCTTTTAATTTTTGCTTATCTGTAAAGCTTTTGATTTCTCCATCAAGTTTGAATGAGATTCTTGCTGGGTAGAGGATTCTTGGTTGTGGATTATTCTCTTTTAGCCATTTAAATGTGTCTTGCCATTCCCTTCTGGCCTGCAGAGTTTCTGTTGAAAGATCAGCTGTTAAACGTATGGGCTTTCCCTTGTATGTCACTAGTTGCTTTTCCCTTGCTGCTTTGAGAATTCTGTCCTTGTGTTTAATTTGTGTTAGCTTCATTAATATGTGCCTTGGTGTGTTTCTTCTCGGATTGATTCTGTATGGTACTCTTTGCACTTCTTGGACTTGACTGACTATTTCATTTCCCATGTTGGGGAAATTTACAACTAGAATCTCTTCAAAAAGTTTCTCACAGCCTTTCTTTCTTTCTTTCTTCTTCTGGAACCCCTATAATTCGCATATTGGTGTGTTTGATATTATCCCAGAGGTCTCTGAGGCTGTCCTCTGCTCTTTTCATTCTTTGAGCTTGATTCTGTTTCTCAGCAGTTACTTCCACCATTCTATCTTCCAGCTCACTTATCCGGTCTTCTGTCTCAGATACTCTGCTCTTGATTCCTTCTACAGTGTTTTTCAGTTCAGCAATTGAGTTGCTTGTCTCTGTTACTTTTTTTGTAAGTTCTTGTATTTCTTTATTCAGTGTGTTAGTTGTGTCTTGCAATTTCTCTAACATTCTGTTTCCAGTGTCTTTGATCATCTTTACTATCGTTCTTCTGAAATCACTTTCAGAAAGTTTGTCCAAATTCTCTTCATTGACTTGATCTTGTGTGTTTGTAGATTGTTCCTTCACTTGTGTGGCATTTCTCTGCCGTTTCATTGTTATTATTAATTTTTTTAGCTGACTCTGTTTGGGATTTCCTTTTCCCAGACTTTGAGTTACGTCTGTTGGTGTTTGTTGTTTGGAGGGCGCTTCTTATTCTGGGTGATGCCGGTGGTTGGGTGATGTCAGGACTTGCATACAAGTGATTACCTTTGTTGGCATTCTCACTTGTATAGTGCTCTCTAGTGTTAGGCGTTCTCTAGTATTGTAAGGCTGGTTTGGTGTTACTAAATTCTTTTAATTTTTGCTTATCTGTAAAGCTTTTGATTTCTCCATCAAGTTTGAATGAGATTCTTGCTGGGTAGAGGATTCTTGGTTGTGGATTATTCTCTTTTAGCCGTTTAAATGTGTCTTGCCATTCCCTTCTGGCCTGCAGAGTTTCTGTTGAAAGATCAGCTGTTAAACGTATGGGCTTTCCCTTGTATGTCACTAGTTGCTTTTCCCTTGCTGCTTTGAGAATTCTGTCCTTGTGTTTAATTTGTGTTAGCTTCATTAATATGTGCCTTGGTGTGTTTCTTCTCGGATTGATTCTGTATGGTACTCTTTGCACTTCTTGGACTTGACTGACTATTTCATTTCCCATGTTGGGGAAATTTACAACTAGAATCTCTTCAAAAAGTTTCTCACAGCCTTTCTTTCTTTCTTTCTTCTTCTGGAACCCCTATAATTCGCATATTGGTGTGTTTGATATTATCCCAGAGGTCTCTGAGGCTGTCCTCTGCTCTTTTCATTCTTTGAGCTTGATTCTGTTTCTCAGCAGTTACTTCCACCATTCTATCTTCCAGCTCACTTATCCGGTCTTCTGTCTCAGATACTCTGCTCTTGATTCCTTCTACAGTGTTTTTCAGTTCAGCAATTGAGTTGCTTGTCTCTGTTACTTTTTTTGTAAGTTCTTGTATTTCTTTATTCAGTGTGTTAGTTGTGTCTTGCAATTTCTCTAACATTCTGTTTCCAGTGTCTTTGATCATCTTTACTATCGTTCTTCTGAAATCACTTTCAGAAAGTTTGTCCAAATTCTCTTCATTGACTTGATCTTGTGTGTTTGTAGATTGTTCCTTCACTTGTGTGGCATTTCTCTGCCGTTTCATTGTTATTATTAATTTTTTTAGCTGACTCTGTTTGGGATTTCCTTTTCCCAGACTTTGAGTTACGTCTGTTGGTGTTTGTTGTTTGGAGGGCGCTTCTTATTCTGGGTGATGCCGGTGGTTGGGTGATGTCAGGACTTGCATACAAGTGATTACCTTTGTTGGCATTCTCACTTGTATAGTGCTCTCTAGTGTTAGGCGTTCTCTAGTATTGTAGAGTTTTGGAGTCAGTGCTCCCTCCCTAAAGCCCCGGGGCTTGTTGCCTGACCAGGGAATGAAGATTTGACGGCTGGTTTGTTATGGCATTAAATGATATGAAAACATATATATGCGAATGAGAAACAGAAGGTATACCTTTGACAAGTGGCAATTAAAATATTATGTAAATACTATCTAGCGTATTGAATTATACACACAAACATATACAGCTGTAACATAACCCACGCGTTCCAACCAAAAATACAGTACAATACGTTAGCACGGCAAATAGAGAAAACCAAGAATGATATCCACCAGTTAATAACCAAACTAAGTAGAGCACCAATTGGAGAATAATGTTAGAGCAGGGTCCCCACTGGGGATAAGGCAATGAAGACAGAACAGTCTAAGAAATATGGTGGGAAAAGGGAAAAAGAGAAAGGGAGGATAGAGGAGAAATATAGAATGATACTGCAAAGTTAAATATAGGGAGATAAAGATTTGTATGTATTAGAGTTTAATGCTATAGGAAAGGAGCATCAGAGAAAGCAAAGAATTATAGGGGAAGTAGTAGTACAAGTGAAAAATTTTTTAAAATTAAAACAGAGATAAGTATATAGAAAAATATTGAAAAACAAAGCAAAAACAATAAAAATAAACAAAACCCCCACAGAACCTTAAAAGGCCAATGGGGAACCAGAAGTTTATACCAAAATAAAATGTGTGGTTTAAAAGGAAAAAGAAAAATAAATATGAACACTTGAATATATTCAGTCTTACTGATGAGATTAGTAGCTTCAGTAGAATTCAACGGAGGAAATAAACACACCCACTCTCACACCACCCCCCCCCAAAAAAACAAACAAAACAAAACAAAAAAACGGGGGGTGCACTGAGTGGGTTTGGAAAAAGGAAAAAAAAATTGAAACAGAAGAATACGATACAAAAAAAAAGCAATAGAAAAGAATAAGGAATAAAATGAAATTTAAAAAATCCAGCAGTAACTCCAGCTTCAGACAAAACGTGAAAATAGTGTTTATGTTCTTCTGTCTCTTGCTGTCTATTCAGGAATTATCAGTCTTTTTCTTGCCTCTGGCAGTGGTTGGATCTGAAGACCTCTTTGACTGCTTGTTTATTTTGGCCTATTCCAGAACTAAAAGGCCCGCCCAGGCTGGCCCTGGGAGTTTCTTAATCCAAATCCCTTTTCTTGCTGGGTGGAGCTAAATTCCCTCCCTGTAGCTTGACCAGCAGCCCCGCAGTTTGACCAGCAGCCAAACTACAGTGGGGAAAATGGCGTCTGTCTCACAAAGGATTCATTCCCACACGCTCTATGGGAAGCACTTCCGCAGTGACCCCGACCCTGCTGCAGGCCACCGTCGACCTCCGCCACCGCGGGAGACGTCAGGTTACTCAGAGGTGAGTCTGGCTCAGTCTCATGCAGGATCGCTATTCCCCTCTCCCGGATCACGGTGCGCACAGAGTTTCCAGTCCTCCTCGGCGGCTCCGTGATCGGGTTGATGGTAACCTCCTCCAAAGGAAACTGAGTGCCGCCCTTCTGAGGACTGCTCAAGGGCACTACTAGCTCAAGGGGGCACTTGGACCCTCCAAAGCAGGTCTGGCTCAGTCCCTTGTGGGCGTCACCGCTCCTTTCCCAGGTCTTGATCTGCAACAGGCTTTGCGCCTTTGGCCCGCCCAGCCTCTCTGATGGGTATGAGGTTTGACTTTTAAAAGTGCGATTGCGCCCTTCCTACCGTCTTGATGCGGCTTCTCCTTTGTTCTTCGATGTGGGGTATCCTCTCTGTGATCAGATCCAACCTCCTCCTGTCGATGGTTTTTCAGGAACTCATTGAAATTCAGGCGATTTTGCAGGAGAGATGAGTGCACGTCCTTCTACGCCGCCATCTTAGCTCCAACCCCCATATATCTTGCTTTTTGTGTTTTTTTTCCACAAGAAAATCCAGGACTATAATAAAGTGACTTTTAAAGAAATATATTCACATACTTACATAAGCATATATACAAACACTTCAACTGGGTATAACCATTACATGTAGTGAGATTTCAATCTTTAAGCAGCAACATCCCAAACCAGCAGCAAGTAGGTGGTCTGTATTTCTTACAACTGCTACTAAAAAAGTGTTAATCACTCAGTCATGTCAGACTCTTTGTGACCCCATAGAGTATAGCTCACCAGGTTCCTTTGTCCATGGAATTTCCCAGGAAAGAATACTGGAGTGGGTTACCATTTCCTTCTCCAGGGGTTCTTCCCAACCCAAGGGTTGAACCCAGTTCTCCTGTACTGCAGGCAGATTCTTTACCATCTGAGCCACTGCTGCTAAAATAAACTCAAGAAGAAATTAATGGAGGAAGCACTGTTTTTTGATTTATAGAGCAGTCTTCCAAGTGCCACTCAGATTAAAAGTTCTACTAGCTAAGGGTTTTAAAGCACCCAAGGGAAAGGGTTATCTGGAAATCTCAATTCAGAATAAGGCAGAGAGAAACTCTCTAATTTTACTGCTGGAGTATCCAAAGCCTGGTCATTATACCTGGGCTAGGATTCTGGCAAGTGAGCCCACAGGTGAGGGAAGTGGGTCAAAATCTGCAAAACAGCAACTTCTAGGAGACCAAGCTAACTTCTAGCAAAGTCAGAATTTTAAAAGTCTAATGAAGAATCAGATAAAAAGCTTGGTCACAGAGGTGAAAACTTTGCACAAGACATTGGGTGGACCCTCTGACCAGTAAGACGGGAGCTGGAAAGATATTTTAGAGGACAAATTGAGACCCCCTAGCTTGCCTCTTTATAGTGTCCATTACTTGACTGTATGGTGTGAAGAAAGCAAGAACAGAGCAGTTTTAAACAGAGGAAGCCCCTCTAAGTAGAAGTTATAGAATACACACCTTAGCAAAAAATAAATTCCTGGGAATTAAGATATGGAGTTAGGCGATTTTGCAGGAGAGATGAGTGCACGTCCTTCTACGCCGCCATCTTAGCTCCAACCCCATATATCTTGCTTTTTGTGTTTTTTTTCCACAAGAAAATCCAGGACTATAATAAAGTGACTTTTAAAGAAATATATTCACATACTTACATAAGCATATATACAAACACTTCAACTGGGTATAACCATTACATGTAGTGAGATTTCAATCTTTAAGCAGCAACATCCCAAACCAGCAGCAAGTAGGTGGTCTGTATTTCTTACAACTGCTACTAAAAAAGTGTTAATCACTCAGTCATGTCAGACTCTTTGTGACCCCATAGAGTATAGCTCACCAGGTTCCTTTGTCCATGGAATTTCCCAGGAAAGAATACTGGAGTGGGTTACCATTTCCTTCTCCAGGGGTTCTTCCCAACCCAAGGGTTGAACCCAGTTCTCCTGTACTGCAGGCAGATTCTTTACCATCTGAGCCACTGCTGCTAAAATAAACTCAAGAAGAAATTAATGGAGGAAGCACTGTTTTTTGATTTATAGAGCAGTCTTCCAAGTGCCACTCAGATTAAAAGTTCTACTAGCTAAGGGTTTTAAAGCACCCAAGGGAAAGGGTTATCTGGAAATCTCAATTCAGAATAAGGCAGAGAGAAACTCTCTAATTTTACTGCTGGAGTATCCAAAGCCTGGTCATTATACCTGGGCTAGGATTCTGGCAAGTGAGCCCACAGGTGAGGGAAGTGGGTCAAAATCTGCAAAACAGCAACTTCTAGGAGACCAAGCTAACTTCTAGCAAAGTCAGAATTTTAAAAGTCTAATGAAGAATCAGATAAAAAGCTTGGTCACAGAGGTGAAAACTTTGCACAAGACATTGGGTGGACCCTCTGACCAGTAAGACGGGAGCTGGAAAGATATTTTAGAGGACAAATTGAGACCCCCTAGCTTGCCTCTTTATAGTGTCCATTACTTGACTGTATGGTGTGAAGAAAGCAAGAACAGAGCAGTTTTAAACAGAGGAAGCCCCTCTAAGTAGAAGTTATAGAATACACACCTTAGCAAAAAAATATTTCTGAATTAAGATATGGAGTAGGCGCTTGGGGGCGAAGGTTAGGATGCACCTAAAGATAATAGTGAATGCGAAATTCCTCTCAGCTTTGTTCAACACATTTCATCTCCCAAAGTGCCAAATTATTTTGGTTTCACTAAACTTAATCCCAAACATAAAGCTTCAGAGTTCATTAAAACAGCCACACCTAGCACTCTCTGTGGCTAATTCAGTTGGTTTCAAAACTTCAGCAGAGTCCTTTTAATAGCTTCAAGCAAATTATAGATCAAAACTGCTATTGGGGCTGCCAAGCAACAAAGCTAATTGCATAATGCAAAGTCACTGCAAATTCTTAGTAAAAGAGATTTTTATTCAAACATAAAACATTTTTAAGGTATAATGTGAAAATAACATACAGAATATTCTGTTAGACTGTCATATATAAGAAAAATATACAAAGATCTCATATACATGCAAAATCAATTTATACCTGGAAACTGCATATTTCTCACAACTAATGTTAACTTTTTTCCACCCCCCTGCACGTCACAACATGTTCCCCCATTTGTCAACCAGAGATGATTTCTTCTAAAACCATGATATCTCTTTGTGGAATCGACCATAGAAGTAACTGTCCTGCTGGTTAGCACAACCATCCGATTCATGACTTTGAGTTTGATGGGAAGTCTTTTAAGTTAACCATGTCAGAATTTACTGTCTGACATGTTAGGGATGAAGAACATAGTCTTATTTTGGAAAAGCATCTGTTTACATGCTAAAATATCTACAATAAATCAAGAAGAATGTCCATAGACAATGTCAATGGACTGTTCTTTACACAAGAACTAGCTACACCCTACAATTTCATTAGTCTTACAATCACTAATATTAATAGATTATTCTGAGGTAGTGATTATGCCTCCATAAATATCAAATACACTTTAATGGCATATTCTCTATCATGAAAACTAAATTAAAGTAAAAAACAAATTTTATTACAGCCTTATAAGGGAATCGTTCAACTGTGACAAGTTCTTGTATAGAAACTTCAAGGACTAACCATTTCTTCTTCTAATCTACAAGTTTTTCCACCAATCTACAAGTTTTTGAAGTTTGATGATAAATGACTAATGCCCTATTAAGTTATGTGCTGAGCATTTATTAATGTTCAATAAATACTAACTGATTATAGTTCTTTTCCTCTTCAGTACATATCAATATCTAATATTTTAAATTTATTCCTTATGATTCACTTAAAAAAGAAAGATTATAAATTATTTTATTCCTCAGAGCTCCAAATATATAAAAAGCTGCTTTAATAGACTATTTGATTTTTTTTTTTTTTAAGTAAGCTTTAGAATTTCAAGTTATTGGTTTTCCTGTATACTTCATGTTGACCTGTGGAATTGTTTTTTCTGCCTATAATCATTTATTTGTTTAAGCCAGTATGAAAGCTGCTCACTGTGGTGTTTTAATTTATTGCCTCAATCTGTACTAAAGATTCACAAGATAACCTCATCATCTCAATCTGTCATGACTGATAAAAGCTTTAAATAATCTATTAGAGAAAGGCAATACCACACACCTGAGTAATGCTTCACATTTTAAAGTCAATTTTGATATGCAAATTATGGAAGACAAGATGTTAATTATCCCTGTGACATTTCAGAAATCCCCACTATTTCTCAAAGTTTGGTGCTTGGTAAACTGAAGGAGGCATTACTAAGACAATCACTAAAAAAAAAAAAAAATGGCTTGGAGAAGCTGCGCCAGACCGAGAAGCCGCGCCATCGCACTGCCACCGCAGGTAAGTTCAACCACTCCTACTGGAGGGCTTGCTGAATGCAGAGGGGAGGTCGTCCACTGGCTGCTGACCAGGGACCGGGCATGAGCTGGATGGGAAAGCTCGCGCCCGCCTTTGGGACTTAGACGCATAACTGGCAGTGCGCATGTGCCAGCGGCGGAGGAGCCCGCGCACCCCTGGAGCTGCAGTAGCAGTGGAGGAAGCCGTGGGAAGAGCAGGGATTGGAGACTACTGGCGGGTGCGTGGTAGAGTCGGGACGCCCGCCTACAACACGGGACTGCGCGCGCCGCGGCCCCCGCCCGACGGACTGGGATCAGCCCACCACCCCGGCCAGCAACGAAGCTCACAGCAAAGCCTTCGTTTTGCTGAAAACAAAAACAGAAACCATAGCAACCGGCGCTATAAGGGAAAGACTACACCATCAAGACACCACCACCAAGAGCAGATTGGTTTCCAACAGGCAGATGAGAAGATAAAAAACAGGGACAGTATTTAGCTTTTTTTGCCTGTTTATTTGTTGTGGACTATTTTGTTTATTTGATTGATTGGTCTGGTTTGGGGTTTGTTTGTTTGTTCTGTTTGAGTTTTTTTGTTTTGTTTTTTTGCTTTTTGTTTTTTTCTCTTGTTTTGTTTTTTGTGGGTTTTTTTTGTTTGTTTTTTGGTCTCATTAATTTTTTCTGCCCTTTTTAATTTCTTTTTTTGACTTTTATTTTATTTTTAATTTTAATTCTTGGAAACCTCTAATTCTCTTTCCTCTTTGCCACTGCTTTCTCCCTCTATGTTCTCAATGTAAAACATTTTCCTATCTACCAATATCCTCTAGATAAATTATTTCCTATCTTCCTGTCTCCACTATTCTCTTCCAGCTGCACTAAACAATACAACACACTTATCTTTGCTACCTAACCCTATAAAATCCTTCCAAGATGAATCTATTCCTTCTCATTACCCATACACATCCCTCCTCGTCACCCCCAACACATGTCCAAGTTAAAAATTGCTCTCATTGTAATTATCCAAGCCAGGACCTTGCCCTGGATCTATTTATCCAGGCAGTATTTTAATTAATTCAGAGCTTAATGGGCAAGTATCATCTTTGATTGCATGATTTGCCAGAAAGATTTCCTGTGCCTTATTTCTGTAAAACTAGTCAGTTGCGGGTATTGCTGTGTATGTATGTATATCTTACGATTATGTTAGAAAACATCTGCATGCTTTTATGACTGTCACCCATCAGGGATGCACCTCTTGTTCCTCAGATGCTAGTATTTGAACTAATATCACGGAACACCATAGCAAACCAGACATAGAACCTACACCCCCTGACCAATCATCAAACCAAGGATCCTCAGAGCGGAAGCCCTGACTCCAAGACCCCACACTACCAAAGAACATACAACACTAGACATTATTCATTTGTAAACAACCTAACACCATCCAAGTCACAAACCACTGAACCCTTCTACAAGGACAGAAACCCAAAGTAAGAGAAATTCAACCAAGAAGCCTGGTGGGGGGAAAAAGAACTCCACATACAGATACACACAAAGAAACAAAATTAACCTAATAATGAAATGACAGAGAAACACAGCACAAATGAAGGAGCAAGCTAGAGAAACACCACTTCAAATGACAGAGGAGATAGACAAATTATCTGAAAGAGAATTTAGAAAAGCTATACTAATGAGGATGCAAAACACCAAAAACAGAATATTAGAGGAAATTAGTGCACTGAGAAGAGACATGCAAGAAATGAAAAATAAGCAAATAGAGACCACCAACACAATTGCTGAACTCAAAAATACTATAGAAGGTCTCAACAGTAGAGTATCGGAGGCAGAAGAACGGATAAGTAAGCTGGAAGACAGAATGGTGGAAGTAACTGCTGAGAAACAGAATCAAGCTCAAAGAATGAAAAGAACTGAGGGTAGCATGAGAGACCTATGGGACAATATCAAACGCACCAACATTAGAATTATAGGAGTTCCAGAAGAAGAAGAGGGGAAGAAAGGCTATGAAAAAAAGAAAAATGTCCAAGTTAAAAATTGCTCTCATTGTAATTATCCAAGCCAGGACCTTGCCCTGGATCTATTTATCCAGGCAGTATTTTAATTAATTCAGAGCTTAATGGGCAAGTATCATCTTTGATTGCATGATTTGCCAGAAAGATTTCCTGTGCCTTATTTCTGTAAAACTAGTCAGTTGCGGGTATTGCTGTGTATGTATGTATATCTTACGATTATGTTAGAAAACATCTGCATGCTTTTATGACTGTCACCCATCAGGGATGCACCTCTTGTTCCTCAGATGCTAGTATTTGAACTAATATCACGGAACACCATAGCAAACCAGACATAGAACCTACACCCCCTGACCAATCATCAAACCAAGGATCCTCAGAGCGGAAGCCCTGACTCCAAGACCCCACACTACCAAAGAACATACAACACTAGACATTATTCATTTGTAAACAACCTAACACCATCCAAGTCACAAACCACTGAACCCTTCTACAAGGACAGAAACCCAAAGTAAGAGAAATTCAACCAAGAAGCCTGGTGGGGGGAAAAAGAACTCCACACATACAGATACACACAAAGAAACAAAAATTAACCTAATAATGAAATGACAGAGAAACACAGCACAAATGAAGGAGCAAGCTAGAGAAACACCACTTCAAATGACAGAGGAGATAGACAAATTATCTGAAAGAGAATTTAGAAAAGCTATACTAATGAGGATGCAAAACACCAAAAACAGAATATTAGAGGAAATTAGTGCACTGAGAAGAGACATGCAAGAAATGAAAAATAAGCAAATAGAGACCACCAACACAATTGCTGAACTCAAAAATACTATAGAAGGTCTCAACAGTAGAGTATCGGAGGCAGAAGAACGGATAAGTAAGCTGGAAGACAGAATGGTGGAAGTAACTGCTGAGAAACAGAATCAAGCTCAAAGAATGAAAAGAACTGAGGGTAGCATGAGAGACCTATGGGACAATATCAAACGCACCAACATTAGAATTATAGGAGTTCCAGAAGAAGAAGAGGGGAAGAAAGGCTATGAAAAAATTCTTGAAGAGGTTATAGCTGAAAACTTCCCCAGCATGGGAAAGGAAATAGTCAACCAAGTCCAAGAAGCACAAAGAGTTCCACACAGGATAAACCCCAGAAGAAACACACCAACGCACATTCTAATCAAACTAACGCAAACCAAATATAAAGACAGACTACTAAAAGCAGCTAGGAGTAAACAACAAATAACATATAAAGGAAACTCCATATGTTTAACTGCAGATCTTTCAACAGAAACTCTGCAGGCCAGAAGGGAATGGCAAGACACATTTGAATGGCTAAAAGAGAATAACCTCCAACCAAGAATCCTCTACTGAGCAAGAATCTCATTCAGAATTGATGGTGAGTTCAAAAGCTTCACAGACAAGGAAAAACTAAAAGAATTCTCTACCACAAAACCAGCCCTACAACAAGTGTTAAAGGGCCTGATATAGCCAAGAAATATAAGAATAGGAGAAGCCTTACAAATCAAACTCTAAAATTCTAAGAAGATGACAATAGGAACATTTGTACCAATTACTTTGAACGTAAATGGACTAAATGCTCCAACCAAACGACACAGGCTGGCTGAATGGATCCAGAAGCAAGACCCGTATATATGCTGTTTACAAGAGACCCACTTCAGACCTAGAGACACTCATAGACTGAAAGTGAAAGGCTGGAAAAAGATATTCCATGCAAATGGAAATCAAAAGAAAGCTGGAGTAGCAAGCCTCATATCAGACAAAATAGACCTCAAAATAAAGAAGATTAGAAGAGACAAGGCAGGACGGTACATAATGGTCAAGGGATCGATCCAAGAAGAAGACATAACAATCATAAATATCTATGCACCCAACACAGGAGCACCCCAATACATAAGACAAACACTTTCAGGCATAAAAGAAGACATCGACACTAACACAATCATAGTAGGAGACTTTAACACTCCTCTCACACCAACGGACAGATCATCCAAACAGAAAATTAACAAAGAAACACAAGCCTTAAATGCCACACTAGAAAAGATAGACCACATTGATATCTTTAGGACGTTCCATCCAAAAGCAGAAGAATACACCTTCTTCTCAAGTGCTCATGGAACATTCTCCAGGATAGACCACATCTTGGGCCACAGATCAAACCTCAGTCAATTCAAGAAAACCAAAATTATATCAACCATCTTCTTGGACCACAATGCAATAAGACTAGAGATCAACTACAGGAAAAAAAAAAATACCGCTAAAAACACAAACACATGGAGATTAAATAACACATACCTAAAAAACCAACTGATTACTGAGCAAATCAAAGGAGAAATAAAAATAAATTCCTAGAAGAAAACGACAATGAGCACACGACAGTGCAAGACCTATGGGATACTGCAAAAGCAGTTCTAAGAGGGAAGTTTATAGCAATTCAATCCCACCTCAAGAAACGAGGGAAATCTCAAACAGACGACCTAACCTTATGCTTCAAACAACTGGAGAAAGAAGAACAAAACCTCCCCAAAGCCAGCAGAAGAAGAGAAATCATAAGCATCAGAGCAGAAATAAGTGAGAAAGAAATGAAAGAAACAATAGTAAAGATAAATAAAACAAAAAGCTGGTTCTTCGAAAAGGTAAACAAAATTGACAAGCCACTGGCCAGACTCATCAAGAAAAAGAGAGAAGAACCAGATCAACAAAATCAAAAATGAAAAAGGAGAGATTACAACAGAGAATGCAGAAATCCAAAGGATTCTAAGAGACTATTATGAACAACTTTACGGCAACAAATTGGACAACTTGGAAGAAATGGACAGTTTCTTGGGGAAGATTAATCTCCCAAGACTGAGCCAGGAAGAAACAGAAACTTTGAACAACCCAATCACAAGCTCAGAAATTGACTTTATGATCAAAAATCTCCCCCAAAATAAAAGCCCAGGGCCAGACGGCTCCATAGGTGAATTCTACCAAACATTTAAAGAAGAGATAATTCCTGTCCTTCTAAAACTCTTCCAAAAAATTGCACAGGAAGGAACACTTCCTAACACATTCTGTGAGGTCACCATCACCCTGATACCCAAACCAGGCAAAGACAACACAAAAAAGGAAAACTATAGGCCAATTTCACTGATGAACTTAGATGCCAAGATCCTCAACAAAATCCTAGCACACAGAATTCGACACATCAAAAAACTCATACACCATGATCAAGTCGGGTTCATCCCAGGCATGCAAGGATTCTTCAATAAACTCTGATACACCATGAAAACAAGTTTTGGGTTCAATGCATCCTTGGGCCACAAATCAAACCTGAGTCAATTCAAGAAACTTGAAATTATATAAGCCATCTTCCCTGACCACAATGCAATGAGACTAGAGATCAACTACAGGAAAAAAAGAGACACTAAAAACACAAACACATGAAGATTAAATAACACATACCTAAAAAACCAACTGATTACTGAGCAAATCAAAGGAGAAATAAAAATAAATTCCTAGAAGAAAACGACAATGAGCACACGACAGTGCAAGACCTATGGGATACTGCAAAAGCAGTTCTAAGAGGGAAGTTTATAGCAATTCAATCCCACCTCAAGAAACGAGGGAAATCTCAAACAGACGACCTAACCTTATGCTTCAAACAACTGGAGAAAGAAGAACAAAACCTCCCCAAAGCCAGCAGAAGAAGAGAAATCATAAGCATCAGAGCAGAAATAAGTGAGAAAGAAATGAAAGAAACAATAGTAAAGATAAATAAAACAAAAAGCTGGTTCTTCGAAAAGGTAAACAAAATTGACAAGCCACTGGCCAGACTCATCAAGAAAAAGAGAGAAGAACCAGATCAACAAAATCAAAAATGAAAAAGGAGAGATTACAACAGAGAATGCAGAAATCCAAAGGATTCTAAGAGACTATTATGAACAACTTTACGGCAACAAATTGGACAACTTGGAAGAAATGGACAGTTTCTTGGGGAAGATTAATCTCCCAAGACTGAGCCAGGAAGAAACAGAAACTTTGAACAACCCAATCACAAGCTCAGAAATTGACTTTATGATCAAAAATCTCCCCCAAAATAAAAGCCCAGGGCCAGACGGCTCCATAGGTGAATTCTACCAAACATTTAAAGAAGAGATAATTCCTGTCCTTCTAAAACTCTTCCAAAAAATTGCACAGGAAGGAACACTTCCTAACACATTCTGTGAGGTCACCATCACCCTGATACCCAAACCAGGCAAAGACAACACAAAAAAGGAAAACTATAGGCCAATTTCACTGATGAACTTAGATGCCAAGATCCTCAACAAAATCCTAGCACACAGAATTCGACACATCAAAAAACTCATACACCATGATCAAGTCGGGTTCATCCCAGGCATGCAAGGATTCTTCAATATCTGCAAATCAATCAATGTGATACACCACAAATCAAAAAATTGAGAGACAAAAATCACATGATCATCTCAATAGATGCAGAAAAAGCCTTTGACAAAGTACAGCATCCATCTATGATAAAAACTCTTCAGAAAATGCGCATAGAAGGAACCTATCTCAAAATAATAAAGGCCATCTATGAGAAGTCTACAGTGAACATTATCCGCGAGGGTGAAAAACTGAAAGCATTCCCTCTAAGATCAGGAACAAGACAGGGGTGCCCACTTTCACCACTACTATTCAACATAGTCCTGGAAGTCCTAGCAACAGCAATAAGAGCAGAGAAAGAAATCAAAGGAATCCAGATTGGAAAGGAAGAAGTAAAGCTCTCTCTTTTTGCAGACAACATGATACTATACATAGAAAACCCCAAAGACACGATTACAAAACTACTAGAGTTAATCAGAAAATTCAGCAAAGTCGCAGGATACAAAATCAATATACAGAAATCACTGGCATTCCTAAACACAAACAATAAAAAATAAGAAAACGAATTCAAAGAGTCAATCCCCTTCACCATTGCAAGCAAAAGAATCAAATATCTAGGAATAAACCTACCCAAAGAAACAAAAGAACTGTACACAGAAAATTACAAGACACTCATGAAAGACATTAAAGAAGACTTAAACAGATGGAGAGATATTCCATGTTCCTGGGTTGGAAGAATCAATATTGTGAAAATGACCATACTACCAAATATCATCTATAGATTCAATGCAATACCTATCAAACTTCCAATGACATTCTTCACAGAACTAGACCAAAGAATAACACAGTTCATATGGAAACACAAAAGACCTCGAATAGCCAAAGCAATCCTGAGGAAGAAGAATGGAGCTGGAGGGATCAGCCTCCCTAACTTCAGACTCTACTACAAAGCAACAGTCATCAAGACAGTATGGTACTGGCACAAAAACAGAAATCTAGACCAATGGAACAAGATCGAGAACCCAGAGATAAATCCACACACCTATGGGTACCTTATTTTTGACAAAGGAGGCGAACATACAAAATGGGACAAAGACAGCCTCTTCAACAAATGGTGCTGGGAAAATTGGACAGCTATGTGCAAAAAAATGAAGTTGGAACATTCCCTGACACCATACACAAAGATCAAAAAGCTGTATGCACCATGATCAAGTCGGGTTCATCCCAGGCATGCAAGGATTCTTCAATATCTGCAAATCAATCAATGTGATACACCACAAATCAAAAAATTGAGAGACAAAAATCACATGATCATCTCAATAGATGCAGAAAAAGCCTTTGACAAAGTACAGCATCCATCTATGATAAAAACTCTTCAGAAAATGCGCATAGAAGGAACCTATCTCAAAATAATAAAGGCCATCTATGAGAAGTCTACAGTGAACATTATCCGCGAGGGTGAAAAACTGAAAGCATTCCCTCTAAGATCAGGAACAAGACAGGGGTGCCCACTTTCACCACTACTATTCAACATAGTCCTGGAAGTCCTAGCAACAGCAATAAGAGCAGAGAAAGAAATCAAAGGAATCCAGATTGGAAAGGAAGAAGTAAAGCTCTCTCTTTTTGCAGACAACATGATACTATACATAGAAAACCCCAAAGACACGATTACAAAACTACTAGAGTTAATCAGAAAATTCAGCAAAGTCGCAGGATACAAAATCAATATACAGAAATCACTGGCATTCCTAAACACAAACAATAAAAAATAAGAAAACGAATTCAAAGAGTCAATCCCCTTCACCATTGCAAGCAAAAGAATCAAATATCTAGGAATAAACCTACCCAAAGAAACAAAAGAACTGTACACAGAAAATTACAAGACACTCATGAAAGACATTAAAGAAGACTTAAACAGATGGAGAGATATTCCATGTTCCTGGGTTGGAAGAATCAATATTGTGAAAATGACCATACTACCAAATATCATCTATAGATTCAATGCAATACCTATCAAACTTCCAATGACATTCTTCACAGAACTAGACCAAAGAATAACACAGTTCATATGGAAACACAAAAGACCTCGAATAGCCAAAGCAATCCTGAGGAAGAAGAATGGAGCTGGAGGGATCAGCCTCCCTAACTTCAGACTCTACTACAAAGCAACAGTCATCAAGACAGTATGGTACTGGCACAAAAACAGAAATCTAGACCAATGGAACAAGATCGAGAACCCAGAGATAAATCCACACACCTATGGGTACCTTATTTTTGACAAAGGAGGCGAACATACAAAATGGGACAAAGACAGCCTCTTCAACAAATGGTGCTGGGAAAATTGGACAGCTATGTGCAAAAAAATGAAGTTGGAACATTCCCTGACACCATACACTAAGATCAACTCAAAATGGATTAAAGACCTAAATGTAAGACCAGAAACCATCAAACTCTTAGAGGAGAATATAGGCAAAACCCTCAAGGACATAAATCAAAGCAACATCTTCTCTGACCCACCTACTAGAATAGCGGAACTCAAAAGAAAAATGAACATGTGGGACCTTATGAAATTTAAAAGCTTTTGTACAGCAAAAGAAATCACAAAAAATGCTCAACAGACAGCCCACAGAGTGGGAGAAAATCATAGCAAATGAAACAACAGACAAAGAATTAATCTCCAAAATCTACAAGCAACTCAGACAACTCAGCACAGGAAAAATGAACAACCCAGTCAAAAAATGGGAAAAAGATCTAAAGAGACGCCTCTCCAAAGAGGACATACAGATGGCCCAAAAGCACAGGAAATGATGCTCAGCCTCGCTTATTATTAGAGAAATGCAAATTAAAACCACGAGATACTACCTCACACCTGTCAGAATGGCCATCATCAATAAATTGACAGACAATAACTGCTGGAGAGGGTGCGGAGAAAAGGGAACTCTCTTGCATTGCTGGTGGGAATGTAAATTGATACAGCCTCTATGGAAGACAGTCTGGAGATTCCTTAAAAAACTAAAAATAGAAGCACCCTATGACCCAGCAATCCCACTACTAGGCCTATATCCTGATGAAATCAAATCTGAAAGAAGCACCTGTACCCCAATGTTCATTGCAGCTCTCTATACAATAGCCAGAACATGGAAGCAACCTAGATGTCCATTGACGAATGAATGGATACAGAAGCCCTGGTACATATATAGAATGGAATACTACACAGCTGTTAAAAGAAACGCAGAAGACTCAGTCCTAATGAGGTGGCTAGTTCTAGAACCTATCATAAAAAGTGAAGTAAGTCAAAAAGAGAAAGACACGTACAGTATACTAACTCATATATATGGAATCTAGTAAGATGGTCATGATAACACACAGTGAACTCATGAAACTCATAATGAGAACAAAAGGACCTCTTCAACAAATGGTGCTGGGAAAATTGGACAGCTATGTGCAAAAAAAAATGAAGTTGGAACATTCCCTGACACCATACACTAAGATCAACTCAAAATGGATTAAAGACCTAAATGTAAGACCAGAAACCATCAAACTCTTAGAGGAGAATATAGGCAAAACCCTCAAGGACATAAATCAAAGCAACATCTTCTCTGACCCACCTACTAGAATAGCGGAACTCAAAAGAAAAATGAACATGTGGGACCTTATGAAATTTAAAAGCTTTTGTACAGCAAAAGAAATCACAAAAAATGCTCAACAGACAGCCCACAGAGTGGGAGAAAATCATAGCAAATGAAACAACAGACAAAGAATTAATCTCCAAAATCTACAAGCAACTCAGACAACTCAGCACAGGAAAAATGAACAACCCAGTCAAAAAATGGGAAAAAGATCTAAAGAGACGCCTCTCCAAAGAGGACATACAGATGGCCCAAAAGCACAGGAAATGATGCTCAGCCTCGCTTATTATTAGAGAAATGCAAATTAAAACCACGAGATACTACCTCACACCTGTCAGAATGGCCATCATCAATAAATTGACAGACAATAACTGCTGGAGAGGGTGCGGAGAAAAGGGAACTCTCTTGCATTGCTGGTGGGAATGTAAATTGATACAGCCTCTATGGAAGACAGTCTGGAGATTCCTTAAAAAACTAAAAATAGAAGCACCCTATGACCCAGCAATCCCACTACTAGGCCTATATCCTGATGAAATCAAATCTGAAAGAAGCACCTGTACCCCAATGTTCATTGCAGCTCTCTATACAATAGCCAGAACATGGAAGCAACCTAGATGTCCATTGACGAATGAATGGATACAGAAGCCCTGGTACATATATAGAATGGAATACTACACAGCTGTTAAAAGAAACGCAGAAGACTCAGTCCTAATGAGGTGGCTAGTTCTAGAACCTATCATAAAAAGTGAAGTAAGTCAAAAAGAGAAAGACACGTACAGTATACTAACTCATATATATGGAATCTAGTAAGATGGTCATGATAACACACGCAGTGAACTCATGAAACAAAGAATAGACATGGGGACACTGTGGAGAACAAACAGTATGAGGGGGGCATAGACGAAGTAACATTGAAACCTGTACTGGCACATCTGGAAAGGATAGCTATTGTCATTGTGCTAAGGGAATAAGAGTGCCTACAATCATTTGGGGCGATGGTCCAGAGGGGTGGGAGGGGGGAACTGGGTGTGTGGGGGGGAACAGGGATATGCATATGAATGATCTGGGAACATACATGTCGGTGAACAACAAAACTCTGTAAAATCTTTAAAATAAAGAATTAAAAAGAAAAAAGAAAATACATCACAATTTGAACTAATATTAAATAACCACAAGTCCATCTACAATGAAAAAACAGGCAGTTTAAAAGTGTGGCTGCTACAAGCTGTGAGCAGTGGAAGAATTAAATGACTCATTAGCCAGAGAAAAACTGTGTTTAGCAATAAAAAATCACCTACTACAGGGAAAATTTTGGAGATTGACAGTTTTTTTTTTTTCTAGGTTTTTTTTTTTTTTTTTTTTTGGCCATTTCTATTGATCTTTCATTCATTTATCTTTGTTCTTTGGCCTGTGTGGGCCTCCCATTGCAGTGGCCTCTCTCATTACAGAGCGCTGGCTCTGGGTGCATGCGCTCTGGAGCGCTGGCTCATAACTGGACACACTGGTCCACCCACTGCTTGGCACGTGGGATCTTCCCGGGCCAGGGATCGAACTGGCATCCCTTGCACTGCAGGGTGGTGTCCTTGCCCACTGGACCACCAGGAAAGCCCAGATTGGTAATTTTTTAACTCCTCAGATTATCAGTATTTAAACACAAATGATGCAGTCACACACACACAAAAAAAGGTTTGACTGTGAAAGACCAATCTGACACTACTGGTAAAAACTGACTTCAACCATAAATAGTGGGCATAATAACTGGGCATAGGGAGCAAATTGAAATTGGCTTAGTATTTCAGAGCCATACTCAGTAGTGCTTAGACAAACACAGCTAAGGCACTAAAACACAATAGATTTAAAACTTGAAAAGACAAACAATTATCTCTATCATCCTTTAAAGTTGGAACTAAACAAAATATGAAACACAATGTCGAATAGATATAAGTCTGCACAAATGGAACAAAACATTTACTTTGTTAATCCCTTGAAGAATAATGAGATTTTTGTGATCAAGTGAGAATTATTTTGTTTTTGTTTTCTGTTCGCTGCATGTCTCTTCCTGCAAACACTGCTGTGTTTCTTCCTGTCGTATTTCTTCCTGGATGCATATGATCTAAGGGCACTGAAGTCAGAGGGAGCATGGTATCACAATAGATAACAGAGAGGACTCTACAGTAAGAGCCTTCTTAGTTTAGATTTGGTTTTAAATCCTGGTTCCATCATTTCTTTCTATAAGACTTTTTGGGCAAGAGTATGTTCAAGATCCTCTTTGGTGGAACAGGAATAAATAACAGCACTGTATCATAACCTTGCTGTGAAAACTTGAGAGAAAGCACATCAAATGTGTGGCATGGTGGCTACTCCATCGTTGATGCTCAGAGAAAATGGTAGCTATTATTACTAATAGCACTTTCAACATGTACATGATGTTGATTGGATGGATAGATGGATGCATCACTGAAATAAGAGTTGGTGACAGTAGACAAACGACTCAGTAGATATAAACACCTTGTTTATCATCATTTAACTGTCTGGAAAGACTGAATACCAGAAATGCTGAACCACAAAATCACCAGTCCATCAAACCAATGCAAGAGAACTAGGATAACCAAGCAGGTCAACTCTTTCGTTCTGGGTCTTATTTGCTAAGATTTTCAATTCACACAATGCTTTGAAATGTCATTTCATAGAAACCCTCCCTACCTGGAAGTTTCCTCTTTAGCTCTTAATGTTGGAAATTTAAAATATAAAACTTGATAAGACTGATAACAACATGTGTCTCATGTTCATCACAAAGCACTGAGAGGTAGATATTATTATCTCTAGTTTTTAAAAAAGTTAGAGTCAGAAACTTGTGATAACTTGTCCCAACCCCATGTCTAGCAAATGGTAGAGCCAGGACTCAAATCCAGATCTTAGATTGCATTTGGTGTGATTATATTCAATACCTACTCTGTGTGAGGCACTGTTTACATACAAAGGATACAAATGTAAACAATATGCCACAATTACCCTCAAATGGTTTATTATTTAATATATATCTATATACCTATATAGATATAAGTAAAAGAGAGAAATACACTCAAAACCACTCTACCATGCTCTAAGTAGGTCACGAAAAATGTGGATTCTGGGTCCCACCCAGAGCTCTGATTCAGTTAGTCTGGGGCTACAGGTTAGGAATCTGCACTTTTCAAAGGACTTCCATGGCTCATTCTCTGAGACTACAGAGGGAGAAAGGTTATAATAGAGGTAAATCTAGGAATAGAAAGGGATGCTTCCTGGGAATATGATTCCTGAACTGAGGGTTGAAGGATGAGTGGAAGTTACCTAAACAGAGAGCAGGGAGGAACAGAGAAGTATTTACACAGAAAAACTGAACATTAGGAACATATAGCAGTTAAGTGTAACTAAATTAATAGAGAGTAAAGGGAGAAAGGGCTTAGAAGAAATCAACATAAAGGGACATGGGGCCTGTATCCCTAAAGGCCATGGGAACAAGACCCATAATCAGAGAATGTGCAGAAAGCTAGGGCAGCCCCAAGTGGACCTGAAACTTACGAGCAAGTGACACGATTGCTTCCTGTACATGATGTTGATTGGATGGATAGATGGATGCATCACTGAAATAAGAGTTGGTGACAGTAGACAAACGACTCAGTAGATATAAACACCTTGTTTATCATCATTTAACTGTCTGGAAAGACTGAATACCAGAAATGCTGAACCACAAAATCACCAGTCCATCAAACCAATGCAAGAGAACTAGGATAACCAAGCAGGTCAACTCTTTCGTTCTGGGTCTTATTTGCTAAGATTTTCAATTCACACAATGCTTTGAAATGTCATTTCATAGAAACCCTCCCTACCTGGAAGTTTCCTCTTTAGCTCTTAATGTTGGAAATTTAAAATATAAAACTTGATAAGACTGATAACAACATGTGTCTCATGTTCATCACAAAGCACTGAGAGGTAGATATTATTATCTCTAGTTTTTAAAAAAGTTAGAGTCAGAAACTTGTGATAACTTGTCCCAACCCCATGTCTAGCAAATGGTAGAGCCAGGACTCAAATCCAGATCTTAGATTGCATTTGGTGTGATTATATTCAATACCTACTCTGTGTGAGGCACTGTTTACATACAAAGGATACAAATGTAAACAATATGCCACAATTACCCTCAAATGGTTTATTATTTAATATATATCTATATACCTATATAGATATAAGTAAAAGAGAGAAATACACTCAAAACCACTCTACCATGCTCTAAGTAGGTCACGAAAAATGTGGATTCTGGGTCCCACCCAGAGCTCTGATTCAGTTAGTCTGGGGCTACAGGTTAGGAATCTGCACTTTTCAAAGGACTTCCATGGCTCATTCTCTGAGACTACAGAGGGAGAAAGGTTATAATAGAGGTAAATCTAGGAATAGAAAGGGATGCTTCCTGGGAATATGATTCCTGAACTGAGGGTTGAAGGATGAGTGGAAGTTACCTAAACAGAGAGCAGGGAGGAACAGAGAAGTATTTACACAGAAAAACTGAACATTAGGAACATATAGCAGTTAAGTGTAACTAAATTAATAGAGAGTAAAGGGAGAAAGGGCTTAGAAGAAATCAACATAAAGGGACATGGGGCCTGTATCCCTAAAGGCCATGGGAACAAGACCCATAATCAGAGAATGTGCAGAAAGCTAGGGCAGCCCCAAGTGGACCTGAAACTTACGAGCAAGTGACACGATTGCTTCCTCCAAAACTTGTCAGAATCTCAGACTGTGCTCTAGTGAGAGCTGTACAAGTTATTCCTGAATAATAAGATTTCCCTTGGAATGGCCTGTTTCAGTTGAAATGTGTCTCCAAGGAGGATCTGAGCCAAGCCAGCAGCAGGTTTCTACATACAAAACACATATTTTAAGACGAAATGGTGAATCTTCAAATTACATTTAAGTCAGTACAAGTTACAAAGCTAATGAAAGTGCAGTGAAGGCAAGACTCAATTAGTGGTCTTAATCTTCTGTGTTTTGCTTTACCAGATCTGAAATCTTTCCCCTCAGGTATGCTGAGCAGATATAAAATTGTTATGCCAGCCCTTGTCCTGCTTAGAAGCCCCCTTTATGAACTAAACCACCGTCAATACTCCCTGGGTTCTGTGCAGTGAGAGCTGGCCTTTTAGACTGGGTCTTCTCCATTTCTGCTATGGGGAATGACACCTGTGCTCCACAGCCTTTGGTTAGAAGAAAGTGACTATAATGGGATGAATATAACCAGATGGATAAGAAACACGACACAAAAGCACACAAAATTGGGGCATAACCATTGATCGTTGGAGAAAGACAGCAGCCTGACCTCGCAAGTCAGGGTGACGGAAGGGCTCAATTCCAGCAACCTGTGAGGCAAAGAAGCATGTTTCATCTGCAGCCAAAGTTAGACTGCTCTGTCAGCCGCAAGGTGGTTTCCATCATGTTCCATCCCTGCAAGAAAGGGCTAGGATAGGAGATGCCAGGAAGCAGAAGAAATCACCTAACGGCTAGACGTTCCTGCCTATCATGGTGTTTCCCAGAGGCGCGCCACTGACTTTTACTTTTTCCTAGAAAATCCTTTCCTATGCAAGCTTTTCCCTTTTACTCTAACAGATTTGTTGTCCCTGCATATTAAATGCCAAAAGTGACCCCAAAACTTATTAAATGCCAAAAGTGACATGGAAGCTTTCCCTAATGGGGATGTTGTCCCCCTGTGGAGAACCACTGAGTAGAACTTTGAACCCCTGTAGAGGATTCTTGAGGTCATCAAGGTTCTACTATTTTGTAGATAAAGACAGTTAACTCCAAGGATTTCCTGGTAGTTCAGTGGGCAAAGAGCACCTGTTCAATCCCTGGCCCAGGAAGACCCCACGTACCACAGATTGGCTAGACCAGTGTGTCCAATTATGAGCCATCGCTCTGGGGTGCATGTGCTGGGAGCCAGTTCTCTGTAAGGAGAGAGGCCACGGCAATGGGAGGCCCACATATACCAAAGAATAAAGATGGATGAAAAATAAATTTTAAAATCAGTAAAAAGAGGCAAAAATTAAAAAACAAAAAAAGAAAGAAAGAAAGAGAACTTCATTCCAGACTAAGTAGGGACAAGCCTAGAACCTGGTTTTCATGGGTCTCAGGTAAATTCATTCCCTGTATCTTGGTGCTGCCAGATTCTGAAATGGTTCCCTACCTTCCCATTGACCTCTCCCACTTATGTCATCTAAAACTACTCTCTAGACCATGTGAAAAATGCAGATCTCTGACAACTTCTTTCTGTGGCAATACATGCTGGTCTATTTTATTTCTTCAGCTTAAAAGTATTGGCTAGAACTGAAGCTGACAGGCAATAACTAGGCTTAGACCTATAGGAAAATTCCAGGCATCTTCAGATGCAAAATTGTACAAGATTAATGGATCTTATCTGTATGAAATTTCAGAGTAAGGGTAAAACAAGAACTTAAAAGGCTTCCTAGAAAGTTAAAAAAACAAATTTCTTCAAAGAAATAATCAGAATTACACCATAATTTTCATTAGAAACATTGGGTTCTAGTACTAACAGTACCAATAATTATTACTATTCAGTAGGTAAAGAAACAAAACCTTCAAATTGGTAGGGGGGGTCATTAATTACTGAAACTAGGATTCTATATCACTCATAAGAGGAGATAAAATGTATACATATATGAATTTATATATGTGTGCGTGTGTTTGTATTAGTTGCTTAGTTGTTTCTGACTCTTTGTGACACTATAGACTGTAACCTGTCATGCTCCTCTCTCCCTGGGATTCTCCAGGCAAGAATACTGGAGTGAGTTGCCACTTCCTTCTCCAAGGGATCTTTCCCAACCTAGGGATTGAACCTGAGTCTCTTGCACTGCAGGCAGAGTCTTTAGCATCTGAATAACCAGGAAACCCATACATATTCATACATATAAGGAATAAAATGTTTATCTGCCATATAAAAAAATGACATCAGTCTGTTTTTCCACCACAAAAGTGAGCAGTCCAAGAAAGACACTGGTGTTTTGTTTTGTTTTGTTTTAATATAATGGAACAAACTCAATTTAAAAGAATCTAGATCCCAGCATGCTAGTTACAGCATATGAGGAATCCACTAGCCATATCCATCAAAGATGTTAGAGAGCTCGGTGCAGGAAGACCACACATGTGGGAGCAGGCAGGGTGACATCTAGGTTTGGTCTATCATTCACAAAGGGCCCCCCAGTCCACTCTAAAGCAGATTATGTGCACAATCACAGAGATACACAAGGGAGGCTGAATTCCTGAAATCTTTGATGGTTTGAAATTCTTTCCAGAAAACTTAAATAACAGTGGCCTAAATAATGCAGGGATTCATTTTTTCTTCATAAAATAAAAACCCAACATGAATGGGCCTTGAGGATATTAAAGTAAGTGAAATAAGTCAGACAGGTATGAACACTGTAAGATCTCACTTGCATGTGGAATCTAAAATGTCAAACACATAGACACGGGTACTAGAATGGTGATTGCCAGGGCTGAGGGTTCAGAGAAAGGGGAAATGTTGGTTACAAGGATCCTAGAAAGTTAAAAAAACAAATTTCTTCAAAGAAATAATCAGAATTACACCATAATTTTCATTAGAAACATTGGGTTCTAGTACTAACAGTACCAATAATTATTACTATTCAGTAGGTAAAGAAACAAAACCTTCAAATTGGTAGGGGGGGTCATTAATTACTGAAACTAGGATTCTATATCACTCAT
The DNA here is from genome assembly GCA_022376925.1 of Tragulus kanchil. Taxonomy (NCBI): domain Eukaryota; kingdom Metazoa; phylum Chordata; class Mammalia; order Artiodactyla; family Tragulidae; genus Tragulus; species Tragulus kanchil. The sequence continues at coordinate 65,116,823 of JAIOJX010000003.1, forward strand.
AAGAGGAGATAAAATGTATACATATATGAATTTATATATGTGTGCGTGTGTTTGTATTAGTTGCTTAGTTGTTTCTGACTCTTTGTGACACTATAGACTGTAACCTGTCATGCTCCTCTCTCCCTGGGATTCTCCAGGCAAGAATACTGGAGTGAGTTGCCACTTCCTTCTCCAAGGGATCTTTCCCAACCTAGGGATTGAACCTGAGTCTCCTGCACTGCAGGCAGAGTCTTTAGCATCTGAATAACCAGGAAACCCATACATATTCATACATATAAGGAATAAAATGTTTATCTGCCATATAAAAAAATTACATCAGTCTTTTTTTCCACCAAAAAAGTGAGCAGTCCAAGAAAGACACTGGTGTTTTGTTTTGTTTTGTTTTAATATAATGGAACAAACTCAATTTAAAAGAATCTAGATCCCAGCATGCTAGTTACAGCATATGAGGAATCCACTAGCCATATCCATCAAAGATGTTAGAGAGCTCGGTGCAGGAAGACCACACATGTGGGAGCAGGCAGGGTGACATCTAGGTTTGGTCTATCATTCACAAAGGGCCCCCCAGTCCACTCTAAAGCAGATTATGTGCACAATCACAGAGATACACAAGGGAGGCTGAATTCCTGAAATCTTTGATGGTTTGAAATTCTTTCCAGAAAACTTAAATAACAGTGGCCTAAATAATGCAGGGATTCATTTTTTCTTCATAAAATAAAAACCCAACATGAATGGGCCTTGAGGATATTAAAGTAAGTGAAATAAGTCAGACAGGTATGAACACTGTAAGATCTCACTTGCATGTGGAATCTAAAAATGTCAAACACATAGACACGGGTACTAGAATGGTGATTGCCAGGGGCTGAGGGTTCAGAGAAAGGGGGAAATGTTGGTTACAAGAGGAGTAAGTTCTGAGGATCTAATGTACAGCATGGTGAATATAGTTAACAATACTGTTTTATATGCTTAAAAGTTGCTAAGAGTGCTTCCCTGCTGTTCCAGTGGGTAAGGACACCACCTTGCAGTGCAAGGGGCGCCGGTTCAATGTGTCCAATTACCGAGCCAGAGCTCTGGAGCTCATGCGCCCAGAGCCGGTGCTCTGCAGCAAGAGAGGCCACTGCGATGGGAGGCCCACACGGACTGGGCCAAAGAACAAAGATGGATGAAAATAGATAAATGATCGATAAATGAAAGACCAATAGACATAGCCCACCCACCCACTCCTATCCTCCCCCAGCCTAAAAAAGAAAGTTTCTAAGTGAGTAGATCTTAAATGTTCTCACTCCAAAAAAAAAAAAAAAAGGTCATTATGCAATTTGATTCAAGTGTTAACTAATGGTACTGTGGTAACTATTTCACAGTATATAAGTGCATCAAATCACACACAGTACAGCTTAAACTCATTATTTTATATGCCAATTATAACTCAGTAAAGCTGGGGTGAGGGGGTGGAGAAAAAGCATTCAGGCCCAAGGAATGACACAAGCCACAGGAGGTAGGTAAACACAGTCAACAACGAAAGATTAGAAATCAGAACTGCAGTTCTCAGCCTGTGGGCCTGGGACCTGGGGTAAACAGTTCTTGCAAGAGGTCTGTAAGTCAAGGTATCAGGCTCCTGCAGACAGACTAAACAGTACCTCTACACATAAATGATAATTTTTGTCATAGTTACACTGTTCCAGAAAATTGGAAAAGATTTGTTCAAGACTAGCATAACCCAGATACCCAAACTGAACAAGAAAATAAACCATAGACTAATATGACTTAAGCAGTATTCATTTTTCTTCATAAAATAAAAACCCAACATGAATGGGCCTTGAGGATATTAAAGTAAGTGAAATAAGTCAGACAGGTATGAACACTGTAAGATCTCACTTGCATGTGGAATCTAAAAATGTCAAACACATAGACACGGGTACTAGAATGGTGATTGCCAGGGGCTGAGGGTTCAGAGAAAGGGGGAAATGTTGGTTACAAGAGGAGTAAGTTCTGAGGATCTAATGTACAGCATGGTGAATATAGTTAACAATACTGTTTTATATGCTTAAAAGTTGCTAAGAGTGCTTCCCTGCTGTTCCAGTGGGTAAGGACACCACCTTGCAGTGCAAGGGGCGCCGGTTCAATGTGTCCAATTACCGAGCCAGAGCTCTGGAGCTCATGCGCCCAGAGCCGGTGCTCTGCAGCAAGAGAGGCCACTGCGATGGGAGGCCCACACGGACTGGGCCAAAGAACAAAGATGGATGAAAATAGATAAATGATCGATAAATGAAAGACCAATAGACATAGCCCACCCACCCACTCCTATCCTCCCCCAGCCTAAAAAAGAAAGTTTCTAAGTGAGTAGATCTTAAATGTTCTCACTCCAAAAAAAAAAAAAAAAGGTCATTATGCAATTTGATTCAAGTGTTAACTAATGGTACTGTGGTAACTATTTCACAGTATATAAGTGCATCAAATCACACACAGTACAGCTTAAACTCATTATTTTATATGCCAATTATAACTCAGTAAAGCTGGGGTGAGGGGGTGGAGAAAAAGCATTCAGGCCCAAGGAATGACACAAGCCACAGGAGGTAGGTAAACACAGTCAACAACGAAAGATTAGAAATCAGAACTGCAGTTCTCAGCCTGTGGGCCTGGGACCTGGGGGTAAACAGTTCTTGCAAGAGGTCTGTAAGTCAAGGTATCAGGCTCCTGCAGACAGACTAAACAGTACCTCTACACATAAATGATAATTTTTGTCATAGTTACACTGTTCCAGAAAATTGGAAAAGATTTGTTCAAGACTAGCATAACCCAGATACCCAAACTGAACAAGAAAATAAACCATAGACTAATATGACTTAAGAGGACAGTACAAATATATAGTGCTCTAAGCATTAGTATATTAAACTCAGCCTTCTATTAAATATTAATATACAATGACTAAGTAGGGTTTATTTCAGGATGTTTTAGTATTAGACAAATCTACATGAATAGATCAAAGGAGAAAAACCCACAGATCAATTTGAAGGATGACAAAAACATTTAGTAAATTTCACCTCACTTTCATGATGGAGGAATTATGTTAATACTAACTGATTGGGGAAATTCAGGATAAGACACCATAAATGAATTCAATAACACTTTCAAATGAATTTGACTTTCCTTAATTACAGGTGACTGGCAGAAGTCTTTAATAAACTACATAGTGAAACATTAGACAGGGTGCCATTAGTATCTAGAGTAAAATAAGATGTTATATGTACCCAAAGTTGTGCTGGAGTAAAAAAGGAATCCCCAAACCCCAGTCCCTTACAACTATGTAGGTTTCCTTCTCACACTTCATGACAATCCCTTGTTAATTTTGGCTTTGTCCCTCATGGTATATTAGACTCCAAAACTCCACTTATTTGTTATTTGTCAGAGAGATATCCCACACATTCACAAAGATATCTGTATAAATATGTTCACTGAAAACCCCAAATCTATCACTAGGAGAATAGTTTTCAAAATTATGGTGGATCCCAACTATGAATCAAGGAAAATTATCTTCACGAATGAATGAGGTCTATGAATGCATAAGGAAAAGGTCTACAAGGATAATAGACAACAATGGAGATCATCTCTAGGCCGGTTGTAGAATACAGGAATTGTGATGGAGATGTTCTCTTTTCTTATTTCATACCTCTAAATTGTTTGAATATATTGTATAATAATCATATATTATTAATATATACTTACGGTTCCTTTTCTTTTTAATTTGAGGTATACTTAAAATATACTTCAAATATACTACTGTATGTTCACTATGATTGTTTAAAGAAGTTCTTGAGTTTCCAGGACATTTTATTTGGTGGTTTTATTTTTATTTGTGGAGATTTTTTGGTTTATTATTCCTCACACAGAAGTTTAAAACAGGGCTTCCCTGGTGGTCCAGTGGGTAGAGTCTGTCTTGCAGTGCAAGGGGCATCGGTTCGATCCCAGGCCCAGGAAGATTCTACATGCCATGGAGCAGCTTGACCAGTGTGTCCAATTACGAGCCATAGCTCTGAAGTGCATGCGCCCAGGGCGGGTGCTGTGCAACGAGAGAGGCCACTGCAACGGGAGGCCCACACAGGCCAAAGGATTAAGATAGATGAAAGTAAATCAATGAAGGAATTAAAAAAAAAAAAAAAAAGAGGCCAAATTTTTTTTTTTAAAGTTTAAAACAATAACACCACCTTTGTAGGCTATATTCTTTATTGCTATAACTCTCTGTATCCCACTTAATTCTTTGAGACTTGGGTTCCACATTCTCGAAAATTGTTGTATTATTTCTGTTTTCATTTTGTTTGCATTTTGCTGAGTGTTTCCTTTGCACTCTTTTCTAGTTACTGTAATGTGTTTCTCCCAGATCTTATAGGGCCTTGATTTTAAAACTATATCCCTGAAGCCAGAAATTTCATGGATTCAGTGAAACCTTGAAACAATCAAATATTGTTCAAACAAGTTCTTTAAGAAGTTACATGTTTGGCAAGTCATAAAGTCTTATTAGAGAAGGTAGACTTCAGTGAAATTTTACATATTTGTGTTAAAATTTAAAATAAATGTATACCTTAAACTTACTTACACAGACCTCTGTGTCAATTATATCAATAAAATGAGAGAGAGCACAAATCCAGGATTTCTGGAAAATCTACCTATAAGGTTAAAGGGAAAGGGAAAATCCATTTCTTTCCTGTCTCTTTGTAAATTCTGAGACATTTAATACTGAAATGGGTACTGCAACTCTTGCTAAGCATCACCATTCTATGACTGTAAGGGAGACCACATTACATTTACACTCTTGTTAGAGCTATGCAGGAATATGGCTCAGGCAGAAATTTGAGTACTTTTAAAAGCACAATAGGTTCCATACAAGAACTGCACAACAAATATTTGGACAGTCCCTAAGAGGTGCCTATATCTCTGAATTAGTTCAGGCTGCCCGTAATCTCTTTATTTCTGAGCCAAGGTGTTCTCACTAGCCAGCACTTTTCTCTGCAAGCATCTGCCCATCCAAGACCATAGCTGTTCTTCATCTTTTATGACTACATCAGACCATACAAAACAAGGACAAGCCTTCTCTCCTCTGTGCTATACAGAGGTGAGATGGAGGGACTAACAGGGTAGGGCTGCTGAATCTCCCCTAACCCATGTGCCTAGTCACTGAGTCTGATTATGCAGCCAGAACTCACAGGAGAGTTCTCTCAACAGGACAGGGATTCTGCAATGTGACTTCCACTGCCCAACTCCCATCTTCATTCCTCAGCTCCTATTCTTAGGGCCACCCAATCCATCTACTGTAGATGTGGGTAAAGTTTTATTTTCCCTCAGGAGGTTCTTCACCCCAGTGGGAATCTGGTACTGACTGTATCCTGTAAGAGCCACAGGACAGTGTGATGTAGCTGTGCCTATGCAAACCTGGAGTTGTGGTCCCTTTGGCTAAGTGACACACGTAGACAGATAAAAACAGGATGAGTTGAATTGCCATGTAAAATGGGATTCAGCATTGACATGAAAAGCTACTACATCCCTGAAGCCAGAAAATTCATGGATTCAGTGAAACCTTGAAACAATCAAATATTGTTCAAACAAGTTCTTTAAGAAGTTACATGTTTGGCAAGTCATAAAGTCTTATTAGAGAAGGTAGACTTCAGTGAAATTTTACATATTTGTGTTAAAATTTAAAATAAATGTATACCTTAAACTTACTTACACAGACCTCTGTGTCAATTATATCAATAAAATGAGAGAGAGCACAAATCCAGGATTTCTGGAAAATCTACCTATAAGGTTAAAGGGAAAGGGAAAATCCATTTCTTTCCTGTCTCTTTGTAAATTCTGAGACATTTAATACTGAAATGGGTACTGCAACTCTTGCTAAGCATCACCATTCTATGACTGTAAGGGAGACCACATTACATTTACACTCTTGTTAGAGCTATGCAGGAATATGGCTCAGGCAGAAATTTGAGTACTTTTAAAAGCACAATAGGTTCCATACAAGAACTGCACAACAAATATTTGGACAGTCCCTAAGAGGTGCCTATATCTCTGAATTAGTTCAGGCTGCCCGTAATCTCTTTATTTCTGAGCCAAGGTGTTCTCACTAGCCAGCACTTTTCTCTGCAAGCATCTGCCCATCCAAGACCATAGCTGTTCTTCATCTTTTATGACTACATCAGACCATACAAAACAAGGACAAGCCTTCTCTCCTCTGTGCTATACAGAGGTGAGATGGAGGGACTAACAGGGTAGGGCTGCTGAATCTCCCCTAACCCATGTGCCTAGTCACTGAGTCTGATTATGCAGCCAGAACTCACAGGAGAGTTCTCTCAACAGGACAGGGATTCTGCAATGTGACTTCCACTGCCCAACTCCCATCTTCATTCCTCAGCTCCTATTCTTAGGGCCACCCAATCCATCTACTGTAGATGTGGGTAAAGTTTTATTTTCCCTCAGGAGGTTCTTCACCCCAGTGGGAATCTGGTACTGACTGTATCCTGTAAGAGCCACAGGACAGTGTGATGTAGCTGTGCCTATGCAAACCTGGAGTTGTGGTCCCTTTGGCTAAGTGACACACGTAGACAGATAAAAACAGGATGAGTTGAATTGCCATGTAAAATGGGATTCAGCATTGACATGAAAAGCTACTACATACCAAGGATGGAATGGAAATAGCAATGGAATATAAGTTTGATCTTAGGAAAGCAAAGCTTGGTCACTGGAACAATGACTGACATGTTATATTTTATTGCAAAAATAGTAACCAAGCCCTTTGTAGGAACTAAGAAAGAATTGACAACCATACCTAAGCAACATAAGTTAAAAGAGGAGAAATTTCTCAGACTATCAGGTGGATGAAGGAAAATTCAAAGCATTGAGAGGTGGATCTGATGGCTTTGTACATCCAGCAGGACTAGTGTCAAGGTGTCAAACACTATTTTGTCAGACACTGTCTTCTGATTTTGAACAGGAGGAACCATTTAACTTCCAATGAAAGTGATTTAATGGAATAAAATAATGAAATTGAATTTAGACAAATATAGAAAACCCTAGAGAAACTCCAGTATTCTTTGACATGCTTTGAAACTATATTATCAATATAATCAAATTAAGAAATCAAATCACGAGTTTGGGTAACAAAAAGTGGTTCATCACTGTGATGTTACGTCAAATTGCCAATGGCCAAAAGTTTGATTTCATAAGTGTAAAGTAAAAAAAAATCTAAGAATAAGAAATTATCACCCCCAAATAAATATTGCTTCTTCCCCAAAAATATTCATGACAGCTGAATGGCTAAATTGCATCAAAGAAGACCCAAAGCACATAAATAACCTGTCAAGAGTGTTAGCTTTTAATGATTTTGAGATGTGTCTAGACAGTTCTAGCAAAACAACAAAATGCTAGCACTAAACTTGTTGGTGGATTGGAAAAAAAGCCCAAAGAAAACAGTACAGCATTCTTTGAAGAACTGTTGCATCATCAAGGCTCTTGACATATACACTGATGGATGTGAGTTAAAAGTCATTTGGAAGAGTTAGACCATGAATGGAAGGCATTTCAGGTTTTTAAAATTTTTTTTTTCCCTCAGGAGGTTCTTCACCCCAGTGGGAATCTGGTACTGACTGTATCCTGTAAGAGCCACAGGACAGTGTGATGTAGCTGTGCCTATGCAAACCTGGAGTTGTGGTCCCTTTGGCTAAGTGACACACGTAGACAGATAAAAACAGGATGAGTTGAATTGCCATGTAAAATGGGATTCAGCATTGACATGAAAAGCTACTACATACCAAGGATGGAATGGAAATAGCAATGGAATATAAGTTTGATCTTAGGAAAGCAAAGCTTGGTCACTGGAACAATGACTGACATGTTATATTTTATTGAAAAAATAGTAACCAAGCCCTTTGTAGGAACTAAGAAAGAATTGACAACCATACCTAAGCAACATAAGTTAAAAGAGGAGAAATTTCTCAGACTATCAGGTGGATGAAGGAAAATTCAAAGCATTGAGAGGTGGATCTGATGGCTTTGTACATCCAGCAGGACTAGTGTCAAGGTGTCAAACACTATTTTGTCAGACACTGTCTTCTGATTTTGAACAGGAGGAACCATTTAACTTCCAATGAAAGTGATTTAATGGAATAAAATAATGAAATTGAATTTAGACAAATATAGAAAACCCTAGAGAAACTCCAGTATTCTTTGACATGCTTTGAAACTATATTATCAATATAATCAAATTAAGAAATCAAATCACGAGTTTGGGTAACAAAAAGTGGTTCATCACTGTGATGTTACGTCAAATTGCCAATGGCCAAAAGTTTGATTTCATAAGTGTAAAGTAAAAAAAAATCTAAGAATAAGAAATTATCACCCCCAAATAAATATTGCTTCTTCCCCAAAAATATTCATGACAGCTGAATGGCTAAATTGCATCAAAGAAGACCCAAAGCACATAAATAACCTGTCAAGAGTGTTAGCTTTTAATGATTTTGAGATGTGTCTAGACAGTTCTAGCAAAAACAACAAAATGCTAGCACTAAACTTGTTGGTGGATTGGAAAAAAAGCCCAAAGAAAACAGTACAGCATTCTTTGAAGAACTGTTGCATCATCAAGGCTCTTGACATATACACTGATGGATGTGAGTTAAAAGTCATTTGGAAGAGTTAGACCATGAATGGAAGGCATTTCAGGAGTGTTTCAACCAATCCATTTCAATTTTTTTCCTTCTAAAGGGAACAGATGATTTTTATACTGTGTTATATAAGTCTAAGAGTTCTTCAATAAACAAAATAATTTTTAACAAGAAGGAAGCACTGTGCCAGGGTTTAATTTGAAATTTTATCTACATAGTGTATAGGATTATGGTGTACCTTACAATTGGTAGCACCTTCAATTTGATGAAATTCCATACACTTTTCAGCTCGTTGCTTTTCTAGTTGGCTGTAACAGTTTAGACAGTCATAAGTATATACAACAAAGATGGCCAGCCATTTTTCAGTGGTGAAAATTGAACTCCAAACTCTCAGTTGTGATATGCTGACACCACTGAGCTTCTCGGGGCATCTCCAGTGCATACTCTAGAAGGGGCTCATTCTCCTTCAGCACCAAACATGATGTCTCTACTTTGCTTTCCTTAGGAATCAAAAAGAATGGGGCTTCCCTGGTGGTCCAGTGGGTAAGGACACCGCCTTGCAGTGCAAGGGGCGCCGGTTCGATCCCTGGCCTGGGAAGATCCCACGTGCCGCGGAGCGGCTGGACCGATGTGTCCAATTACCGAGCCGGAGCTCTGGAGAGCATGCGCCCAGAGCCAGCGCTCTGCAACGACAGACGCCACCGCGATGGGAGGCCCACATGGGCCAAAGAACAAAGATGGATGCAAATGGAAAAATGAAGGACCAATGGAAGTGGGCCCACCCTCCTCCCTCCCTACCCTCCTCAAATGCAAATTTTGGATAAAAGAAGACCCAAAGCACATAAATAACCTGTCAAGAGTGTTAGCTTTTAATGATTTTGAGATGTGTCTAGACAGTTCTAGCAAAACAACAAAATGCTAGCACTAAACTTGTTGGTGGATTGGAAAAAGCCCAAAGAAAACAGTACAGCATTCTTTGAAGAACTGTTGCATCATCAAGGCTCTTGACATATACACTGATGGATGTGAGTTAAAAGTCATTTGGAAGAGTTAGACCATGAATGGAAGGCATTTCAGGAGTGTTTCAACCAATCCATTTCAATTTTTTCCTTCTAAAGGGAACAGATGATTTTTATACTGTGTTATATAAGTCTAAGAGTTCTTCAATAAACAAAATAATTTTTAACAAGAAGGAAGCACTGTGCCAGGGTTTAATTTGAAATTTTATCTACATAGTGTATAGGATTATGGTGTACCTTACAATTGGTAGCACCTTCAATTTGATGAAATTCCATACACTTTTCAGCTCGTTGCTTTTCTAGTTGGCTGTAACAGTTTAGACAGTCATAAGTATATACAACAAAGATGGCCAGCCATTTTTCAGTGGTGAAAATTGAACTCCAAACTCTCAGTTGTGATATGCTGACACCACTGAGCTTCTCGGGGCATCTCCAGTGCATACTCTAGAAGGGGCTCATTCTCCTTCAGCACCAAACATGATGTCTCTACTTTGCTTTCCTTAGGAATCAAAAAGAATGGGGCTTCCCTGGTGGTCCAGTGGGTAAGGACACCGCCTTGCAGTGCAAGGAGCGCCGGTTCGATCCCTGGCCTGGGAAGATCTCACGTGCCACGGAGCGGCTGGACCCATGTGTCCAATTACCGAGCCGGAGCTCTGGAGAGCATGCGCCCAGAGCCAGCGCTCTGCAACGACAGACGCCACCGCGATGGGAGGCCCACATGGGCCAAAGAACAAAGATGGATGCAAATGGATAAATGAAGGACCAATGGAAGTGGCCCGCCCACCCTCCTCCCTCCCTACCCTCCCCTCGCAAAAAAAAAATGAACGGAAATCTTTGGTAATAAAGTAATGTAACAGTCCTTTGCACATGCCCCAAACACGCCCAAATATTTGGCAGACATCTTTCCTACATTGAACAAGCATTCAGGAGCACATTTACTATGTTCTAGATACTACAATAGCCAGATTTCATTTCAAGGCAACTTACTTTTGATGTGGTCTTGCTGTTTTTGCCCCTAATTGACCATCTGTCAAAAATATCAAGTCTTGAGATGTTTAATTAGAAAAGCATGTTTTCGTAGTTCTGTAATCTGTGTAAGGAGTATAATCATGTGAAGGCGTAACAAAATGTAGTCCTTCTTTCATTGAATGTCACGCTAGTCACAGAAGCAGCCTGCTAACAAGCCTGATAAGGCTATTTTTAGCGTATCACCTTTTTAGAACATTTGTGATTGTTAATTATGACCATTTGGAGCTCACAGATGGTATATGAAATTGTAGTGTTCTGTTTTAGATAATGAGGGTGGTGATATGACAAATAAATCATTGGCAAACAAAAGGACAAAGTTGGTGCACAGCATGGTGTACTGTTATTTATCACACAGTACCTTGCCTGTTCACAGTGATTTCTATTTGATTTCTAGCCACTGTTCCATCTGCCACTCCAGTCTCCTGTTTACACAGCTTCTATCATGGTACCCACTACTTACAACCTCTGGTGTCCCCTTGTTTGCTGCCCCTGAGTTTCTCAGCTTACATTCCAAAGTTTTGTAATCAGACACAACCTTGCTAATTGAAATTGTTTTCCACAGCCTCCAACTGGCGGTTTTCTTCCAGTTAAGTACATTCTTCACCCTGGTACTCTAGGCCTTCTACTCCTTGCCAATTATGTTCTCAACAACGATCTCTCCACATCTAGTGACTGTTTTCCTTCTTCTGCCTATCAAAGTCTGCCAATACTTCAAGATACAGCTTAGATCCAAGGCTATCCACATGGCATGTGTTGACTTCACAAATTGTTATCATTTTCTACCTTTGATTCCAAGCACAAACACAAGAACTGCCACTTAATTTTGTATTAATTCCCCGATTATGTTACAATGTAGGTCTTAGTTCAGCAAGTTGACAAAGTTGCAAACAACAGAAAGCCTGGATGCTCCTCTGTGGCTCACCCCACCATACCAAATGAAGACACAGGTGAGAGAAGAGTTGGTAGTTACTAAACACCTGTTGAGTCTCTGACTAATGCAGAAATAATTTCCAGCTATCAATATTCAGAAGATAACACCTGCAGGTTCATTTTGTTAAAGTAGAAGATGCTGAATCTAAAATCTGGTGTAGAATGTTGACTCTGATCACGCAATAAATAATCTCTCAGAAATTTACAATTCTGTAAACTGTCAAGGACCTCTCCAAGGTATGGCAGGATCCTGAAGTTCAGGGCTCAAATCATTCATTTAATAGTTGGAACTTTACAAGGCTGAGGCGACTGTGTAACAGAAGAAGGAATCTATTTGAGGATAACCACTAGCAGTCTGTTGCAGTATTCAGTGCCCTATCTGTATAGATTTGGGAATTTGGCAGTGTCTCAGTTATATATTATCCACTTGCTGGGAAAAATAGAAGGGAGAAGGAGAAGGGGACCACAGAGGGTGAGATGGTTGGATGACATCACGGACTCAATGAACAGGAGTTTAAGCAAGCTCCAGGAAGTGGTGAAGGACAGGGAAGCTTAGCGTGCTGAGTCCATGGGATCGCAAAGAGTCAGACACGACTGAGTGACTGAACTGAGCTGATTATTCACTTAGCACTTTGGTATTTCTACTACTGAGATAAATAAAAACCCCAGGAAAATGGTATACAAATTCATATAATGATATATAAAATTTTTCCTGGTAGAAAATTATTAATAGTTTTGATCAGTGTCAGATGATTTACAATTAGAATACTTAAATTTCAAAAATAAGGTTTATTATTAACTAATATGAATTTTAAAGGGAGGGGGAGAGAGAGAAGATAAAGGATCTAAGTAAAAGGAGACAAGAAACCCTATCAGTGAGAAGGAAAGTAAGTTACAAGTTAGCTATTGCACCCATTTGGCACACTGTATCTTGATAGGTTATCTGTCTCAATGGCCCCGATTTTGTTGGTATAGACAAGACTGGGAGTCACATACTCCTCTTTGGGTGTCTGCAGCTCTTTTGTGACAATTTCTTATTTGGAACTTGAAGTTACAATGTGAATAAAATACTATGACAATAAAGGAGATGAAACTTCACTGGACAGTTTAAATTGGGTAGCCAAAGTGGCAAGTAAAGTCAGCATGTCTTCTAATCCAACAGCTTCACTGTCCTAATGATTTCTGACACCTTAAATTAGCTCAAATATTGTCAGGGACCTGACTTTCTAGAAAAGCCACTGGTAAGAGAAGGCAGGGCTATACAAAAAAAGTGCCCTTCTCCATTGTATATTCTTCTTTCCTTTTCTTGTTTTCTGCTTTGGCCAGTGCTGCTCCTGTTTTTCCAAGGAGTGCGGGCATCTCAAAATAGAAACCATTCTTTATGTCTGTGGACAGGTCTTACGATGTCTGTATTATGCTAAGCAAATTGAAAGTGTAAAGTGCATACTTGGTGGTTGATTACTTGTTTGAGACAAGTTAATAAATTACATGTATAAGGAAAGGAACAGAGAAAAATCTTACTGTTGCAAATTAATTACTATGAACAATCTCCACCCTAGAATTCATCCTAAGACACTTACTGGAGAACTGTGAGATCTCCCACCTCAGGATCCTCAGATAATGGTGGAGACACATTAGGTTTTAAGGTAGGTAGAATTTATTGATTTTGTTAATCCCCTGCCTCTTCTTTCTTCCTCATGTGAATCCTCTTAACTATTCATACAAATTTTGGTTGGCTCTCTTCAGCATTCATACTTTTATTCAGCCTTCAAGAGACACTGGATGAGAGCCTACGTTCTGGCACTCTGCATGACACGGAGGATACAAACTAATAAGGCATAGTGTTTCAGGCTTCCCAGGTGGCAAAATGGTAAAGACCCCACATACTGATGTGGGAGAAACAAGAGACAGAGGCTCCAATGCCTGGTTTGGGAAGATCCACTGGAGTAGGAAGTGGCAACCCACTCCAATATTCTTGCCAGAGGAGCCTGGGGTCTACAGTTCGTGGGGTCACAAAGAGAAGAACACAACTGAGCACACACACACAAGTCTTCTGAGTGTTTGAATTAGCACATGAGCGAGGTTTTATGCAGTTGAATGAGGTTAAAATCTATTATTGGAACTTGAAGTTACAATGTGAATAAAATACTATGACAATAAAGGAGATGAAACTTCACTGGACAGTTTAAATTGGGTAGCCAAAGTGGCAAGTAAAGTCAGCATGTCTTCTAATCCAACAGCTTCACTGTCCTAATGATTTCTGACACCTTAAATTAGCTCAAATATTGTCAGGGACCTGACTTTCTAGAAAAGCCACTGGTAAGAGAAGGCAGGGCTATACAAAAAAAGTGCCCTTCTCCATTGTATATTCTTCTTTCCTTTTCTTGTTTTCTGCTTTGGCCAGTGCTGCTCCTGTTTTTCCAAGGAGTGCGGGCATCTCAAAATAGAAACCATTCTTTATGTCTGTGGACAGGTCTTACGATGTCTGTATTATGCTAAGCAAATTGAAAGTGTAAAGTGCATACTTGGTGGTTGATTACTTGTTTGAGACAAGTTAATAAATTACATGTATAAGGAAAGGAACAGAGAAAAATCTTACTGTTGCAAATTAATTACTATGAACAATCTCCACCCTAGAATTCATCCTAAGACACTTACTGGAGAACTGTGAGATCTCCCACCTCAGGATCCTCAGATAATGGTGGAGACACATTAGGTTTTAAGGTAGGTAGAATTTATTGATTTTGTTAATCCCCTGCCTCTTCTTTCTTCCTCATGTGAATCCTCTTAACTATTCATACAAATTTTGGTTGGCTCTCTTCAGCATTCATACTTTTATTCAGCCTTCAAGAGACACTGGATGAGAGCCTACGTTCTGGCACTCTGCATGACACGGAGGATACAAACTAATAAGGCATAGTGTTTCAGGCTTCCCAGGTGGCAAAATGGTAAAGACCCCACATACTGATGTGGGAGAAACAAGAGACAGAGGCTCCAATGCCTGGTTTGGGAAGATCCACTGGAGTAGGAAGTGGCAACCCACTCCAATATTCTTGCCAGAGGAGCCTGGGGTCTACAGTTCGTGGGGTCACAAAGAGAAGAACACAACTGAGCACACACACACAAGTCTTCTGAGTGTTTGAATTAGCACATGAGCGAGGTTTTATGCAGTTGAATGAGGTTAAAACTACTATTATTGGAAACTGACTGTGCAGAAACATCTGATAAGTCAGGACAAACTCAATGCTACAATTTCCCATTGTATTTCTGTCTGAATATATACTATCATTCCAGCCATTCTGCAGAGGACAACATGCTTGCAGGCTCAGTCACTCTGTTATGTCTGACTCTGCAACCCCATGGACTGCAACCCATCCAGCTTCTCTGTCCATGGAATTTTCCAAGCAAGAACACTGGAGCAGGTTAACATTTTCTACTCCAGGGGGTCTTCCTGACCTAGGGATTGAACCTGTCTCTCGTGGTTCCTACACTGGCAAGTGGATTCTTTACCGCTGAGCCCCCGGGAAGCCCCATAGAGGATAAAAGATTCTATAAAAGGAAGAACAGGTGTGTAAGTGTCATGTGTAATTATGTCTTATTAATAGAGATTTCCTCTTCTATAAGATTTCTCATGATTGAGTGCTTGGTATGTGGTTTGTTTTCTAATTACAATCAATCATTTCTTACTTGAAGACATTCTGGTAAGATATCTTTTTCACTATTTTTAGATCTATGACAAATCATATATTCTGTACTAACTCTGAAATGTCTTTCATTGAATAGCTCTCATAAAATACTGCTTGAAAGAAAATAACAAATAGTCTCATGTGATCCCAAGGGTTGGCTTCACTTCAAATAGAAGAAATTTATGCCCATTATAACCAATTAACCCATTAATGATTGCTGCGGGGAGGGCAATCTTACACCTATGTAAAGAAGTCATTTGGAATGAACCCTGATCCCATAGAGTCCTAAACTCTCCCTCATAGAGTCATTTATTCTTGAGTTTCCTTCAGTAAAAGATGGTCTTTTACTTCTGAACTACTTTTAAAATGCAAACAGTTCTGACAGCTCCAAATTCACAAAGTAAAAAGTAATGTCAACTGATATCAAATGTTTCCCAAGAGAAACTGCTGTGTTATTCAGCTGATTTTAAGAACCTGGAAGAATTCATCCTGAAAGGATGAAAGGCTACAAGCTAAAAATCTTCAGGGCACATGAGCGAGGTTTTATGCAGTTGAATGAGGTTAAAACTACTATTATTGGAAACTGACTGTGCAGAAACATCTGATAAGTCAGGACAAACTCAATGCTACAATTTCCCATTGTATTTCTGTCTGAATATATACTATCATTCCAGCCATTCTGCAGAGGACAACATGCTTGCAGGCTCAGTCACTCTGTTATGTCTGACTCTGCAACCCCATGGACTGCAACCCATCCAGCTTCTCTGTCCATGGAATTTTCCAAGCAAGAACACTGGAGCAGGTTAACATTTTCTACTCCAGGGGGTCTTCCTGACCTAGGGATTGAACCTGTCTCTCGTGGTTCCTACACTGGCAAGTGGATTCTTTACCGCTGAGCCCCCGGGAAGCCCCATAGAGGATAAAAGATTCTATAAAAGGAAGAACAGGTGTGTAAGTGTCATGTGTAATTATGTCTTATTAATAGAGATTTCCTCTTCTATAAGATTTCTCATGATTGAGTGCTTGGTATGTGGTTTGTTTTCTAATTACAATCAATCATTTCTTACTTGAAGACATTCTGGTAAGATATCTTTTTCACTATTTTTAGATCTATGACAAATCATATATTCTGTACTAACTCTGAAATGTCTTTCATTGAATAGCTCTCATAAAATACTGCTTGAAAGAAAATAACAAATAGTCTCATGTGATCCCAAGGGTTGGCTTCACTTCAAATAGAAGAAATTTATGCCCATTATAACCAATTAACCCATTAATGATTGCTGCGGGGAGGGCAATCTTACACCTATGTAAAGAAGTCATTTGGAATGAACCCTGATCCCATAGAGTCCTAAACTCTCCCTCATAGAGTCATTTATTCTTGAGTTTCCTTCAGTAAAAGATGGTCTTTTACTTCTGAACTACTTTTAAAATGCAAACAGTTCTGACAGCTCCAAATTCACAAAGTAAAAAGTAATGTCAACTGATATCAAATGTTTCCCAAGAGAAACTGCTGTGTTATTCAGCTGATTTTAAGAACCTGGAAGAATTCATCCTGAAAGGATGAAAGGACAAACATTTCGGAGGTGCTGAGAACATATTTTTATTTGCAGTTTACCAAGGATTGACACTGAGCAGAGTCGGGAAAATCCACTGGAGGAGGAAATAACAACCCACTTCAGTACTCTCTCTTAGAGAATCCCATGGACAGAGGAGCTTGGTGGATCACTGTCCACGGGGTTGCACAAGAGTCAGACATGACTGAAGTGACTTAGCATGCAGTACATGTGAGGCTGACTAGAAAGCTGGTCGAATTTTCCCCAACATTTTCAGTTTTAAAACTAATCCTTCTACCTGCCAATTTCTTGAGTTCCAGTGAGAAAAGACTGCAATTGACACCCAAACTACACACGTAATGAAATCTTTATTGGACTTGTAGTTCACTGTACATCTACTTATGTTTAAATTAAGTGTTCAGGGAAGTTTCTAAAGTTCAATCCACGATGTAAACTCAATTGTTCTCAACCCAGTTATCTTGCTGATAAGATGAGAAAGAGAAACCAGTCATGTGCTAATTCATATTTTCCTCAGATCCTTCTTGAATTCCACTAACACAGTCTGGGTCCTTCAAATCTTTGGAAGCACTAGAAAATTTATTAAATGGATGAATAGGTGAAAGAACAAAGAAACAAAAGAATGTAAAATATGGTGGAAGCTACCTGGTAAGCAAACAGTCTGGGAAGCAGACAATCTGATTATAGCACAGTCATTCTCTGACAATCTGATTACAGAAACGTCACACTCTGTATAAAGCTACAGACTTCACATATCACTAAAGGTTATTCCTCTGTCAGATCCCTTCACTTGGTAGGCCATTCCACAACATTAGGAATGCCTAGGAGTGGTGATGATGCCACATGAAAAAGTGGTACTTCTCACTCCACCTTTGCTAGGGTGTGGCTGCATGACTGCCTGGTTGTTAGTCGCCCTTCTGTAGATCACACTGAGAAGATCTGAGAATGTTGGGGAAGGATTACGTAGTGGGGTAAGATGCTATCTGCAAAGTATTTAGGTTTCATTGGGTTTAGTTTTGCCAGCTTGTGAAATGTGGAACTCTATGGAAAAACCTCGATTGTCACAGAACACAGGTGTGTTGGTTTTGAACAAAGTAGTTTCTGCTGCACAAGTGGTGGCTACTCCAAACGCCTTCCCCTTGGGTTTATCACACAAAGAACCAAGGATACACTCTCCATAAAATACAAAGTCTTTTTCGCCAGCTAAAGTTTATTTTACACAGGCAGAATAAAAGGGAATTTGATAGAATCCTGGCCAGAACATTCAAGCAAAACAATTACTCTTGTCTGAATTATTCAGGATAAGGGATTTCTATCCTTAAATAATGACTTAACCAGGGTTATTTAAATAGCCCTATCAGTATCTCTAAGTGAGAACTGAGTTGATGAATAGAGATAAAAGATTTAAGAAAAGTTTAATTTCTAAATTATTAAGGAAACATGTAGTTAACTAAAAATAATTTAAAAAGATGTTGAAGTTCCCTTATACAGCAGAAAAAGATACTAATGACAGATATGGATCTTTCAGTACCAAGCAATACAGAATTCTTTTTTGGTCCTAATTTACCTGAGGAATATTTTTGCCATCACTTAGAAGACTTTCATATGGTCAAAATCAATCTCTCACACTCCCTTGGACCATTTTGTTGATTTTTGACATCCCACATATGCAAAATCATTTATTCAAAATGACTAGAAAAGTGGAAAAATTAGAGTTTCATGGTTTACGAATTGGAATTTATACAGATTTTACAGCTTTGCCTTTCAAGAAAGGAAAATGTTTTCTGCAGTTAAGAAATCACTCCAACAGATGGGCCTATCTCCTCTATTTTTATTTCTAGTTGGCTTATGGGTGAATTACCCTGGACATCATTATAAATTTGAAATTATAGGAACTGCTGAGGGGTGATTTTTTTCTGGCTATAAAATACAATGAGGACACAGCTGCAGCATCTAGAAAGTGTGGGAAGCTAAAACCATAAAAATAACACTGTTTCTTCTTTGTTTTGGATGCAAAAGTAAGCTTCTCTGGTTTGCCATTATTTATAATGATTAATCTAAGGCCACATTCCCAGAATAGTAATTAGCCAGTCAATTACTTCAGTGTGAGTCCAGCATTTCTGATTAAATAAAACTTTACAATTAGAAGCGGACAAACATTCAATAAAGCATCATACAGTGTATCTTTTTATATTCAGGGAGAGAGGCTACAGGAGGAGGCAGAAAATATGACAGGAAAACTGGTTATTTATTTATTTATTTATTTTGGCGGGAGTGGGGAGGAGAGGGTAGGTGGGCCACTTCCACTGGTCTTTCATTTGTCTAGTTTCATCCATCTTTGTTCATCCTTGTTCTTTTGCCCGTGTGGGCCTCCCATCACAGTAGCGTCTATTGTCGCAGAGCACCAGCTCTGGGTGCATGCGCTCCAGAGCTCCAGCTCGGTAATTGGACACATTGGTCCAGCCGCTCCGTGGCACGTGGGGTCTTCCCAGGCCAGGGATCGAACCGGCGCCCCCTGCACTGCAAGGCGGTGTCCTTACCCACTGGACCACCAGGGAAGCCCCTTGTTCATTCTTTAAGACTTTCTCTTTGAAGACCTTCTCTGATCTGCCACCTAGGAAAAGGTTATTAGTCTTCCTCCCTGTCTTCCACAGTTCTAGCCCAGATGTATGCACACACACACCCATTATTATACTCTTCACAATGCCGTATACTAATTTATCTATATAAATTAATTATCTATCTCTTTATTAAGCTGTGACAACCCTTCATTAATCTTGAAACAACAAAAAAAACTCAATAAATTTTCACTAAATTAATAGAAAAATGGGTGTATTTCAGAGCAATGGAGGCACTGTGTCGGTAGTGGGGTCACAGACCAACAAAAGACTTTGAAAAGCAGAAGAGCACTTGAGCAGCCTTGTAGGCACTCTCATATGTGATTTCTAGTATCTCTTACTCTCTTTCGTCACTAGTTCATACCAAGTTTGAGTTTGGGGAAATTTTTCCCAGCCTTTGACTCTTGCATTATCTCATATTTTTATTTAGATTTCCTTTCTAACACCAGATACCTGAAAAATGTGTACCAGTTGGTTTTCCTCTCATTTGACTGTACATGACTCAGATGATCTCTATCCAAGAATCCTTTTTGATCTCTATCAGTAAACAAGTATTTATTTTTACCTAATATGAGTTGAGGATTGCTGGGGTAAAAGGAAAACAGATAGAGCCTACGGTTTTATGAAGCACATAGTCTAGTAGTGAAAACAATAAAAATACAGACAAGCCAGAACTTAATACTACAATTTCAGGTACGCTTTCCTACTTCTTTACAATATATTCTTCTTTAGGAAGGACTAGGACTGCCCTTGGCAAATACAAAACAATTTAAATACTAATACAATTTAAATACTGGCTAATCCTAGACAAATGTAACTACACTTGTGTTTTATTTTACACACCATTATCAACTTCCTGAAAAAAGGAAAGAAGAAATAGATGGAGAAATATAAAAACAAACAGTAAGATAACAGATCTAAGCCTAACTATATCAATAATGGCATTGAAAGTAAAATGCCTAAACTCCACCAGTTAAAAGGCAGGGATTATGTATATTGCCAACAAGAAATGTACTTTAAACATTTAGTTACAAATAGGTGGGCAAAAGAAAAAAAAAAACAGAAAAAGGAACAGCAGGCGAATTCTAAACAAAAGAAAGCCAGAGTGACTCTCTTAATATCAGATATTACTCTCTTTTTCAGAGAAAATGGTTGCATGAGGGATTAAAAAAACACTTCAAGATACATGTAGAAAAACTGATTACAATGCAAGGAGAAATTGGCAAATTCATATTTACAAGCAAAGATTTCAATAACCTCTGATTATTCCAATAACTGGAAACAAGGAAATAGTATATATCATCAACCAACTGGCCTAACTGGCATATTAAGAATACACCACTCAAAAACAACTGGATAAAAAGTAAAATAAAAATTTTTAAAAAAAAGAAGAAAAAAAATGGATACACATTCTTTCCAAGTGCATATGGAAATTTTGCAAAGATAGACCATATTTTGACTGTTAAAGTAAGTCTCAGTAAATTCAAATTGCCCAATTCACACAAAGTATGTTCTATGACTGAAATGGAATAAAATTAGAAATCAATAACAGGAATATCTCTAGAATATTCCAAATTTTTGTAAATTAAAAAACACATTTCTAAACAACCAAATGGTCAACAAAGAAACCAAAAGGAAATCCAATTTTTTTTTTTTTTTTAACTGAATGGAACAGAAAACACAGGATACAAAAACATATGGATTGCCAATAAAAGAAAAATGCGTAGTACTAAAACTGTATATTAGAAACATAGAAAGATCTTAAATCAATAGTCTCAACGTCTACCTTAAGAAACTAGAGGTATAAAGGAGAAAAGGATACTAAAGTAAGCAGAAGAATGGAAACAATAAATTTCAGAGTGAAAATCAATGAAATGTAAATGAAAAATCTATCCTTTGAGCTCCATTAACGAATATCTAGACAAATTAGGAAAAAAGTGAAAAGACAAAAACTACCATTGTCAAGAATGAGAGAGATGATTTCACATGCTACAAGGAAAATAAGGAAATATTATAAATTCAACAATTAGACAAGATGAACAAGAATTTGAAAGACAATACCAAAGTTAACTCAAGAAGAGATAAATTGAATAGTCATAGAGTGTTTTCTTCTTCTGTTTTTTTACTGTGGTCAAGTACACATTAACGTAAAATTTACTATCTTAATGATTTTTAAGTGTACAGTTGAGTGGAATGACACTCTTCCACCATCCTTCTCCAAAACATGTTCATCTTGCAAAACTGAACTCTGTACCCATTAAACAGCTGCCCATTTCTCCCTTCCCTTGTTCCCTGGCAACCACCATACTGCTTCCCATCTCTATGATTCTCACTACTCTAAGTGGAACCACACAAAAAAAAAGCAGTTTAATAAGAATAATCATTTCAACCAACTGGCCTAACTGGCATATTAAGAATACACCACTCAAAAACAACTGGATAAAAAGTAAAATAAAAATTTTTAAAAAAAAGAAGAAAAAAAATGGATACACATTCTTTCCAAGTGCATATGGAAATTTTGCAAAGATAGACCATATTTTGACTGTTAAAGTAAGTCTCAGTAAATTCAAATTGCCCAATTCACACAAAGTATGTTCTATGACTGAAATGGAATAAAATTAGAAATCAATAACAGGAATATCTCTAGAATATTCCAAATTTTTGTAAATTAAAAAACACATTTCTAAACAACCAAATGGTCAACAAAGAAACCAAAAGGAAATCCAATTTTTTTTTTTTTTTAACTGAATGGAACAGAAAACACAGGATACAAAAACATATGGATTGCCAATAAAAGAAAAATGCGTAGTACTAAAACTGTATATTAGAAACATAGAAAGATCTTAAATCAATAGTCTCAACGTCTACCTTAAGAAACTAGAGGTATAAAGGAGAAAAGGATACTAAAGTAAGCAGAAGAATGGAAACAATAAATTTCAGAGTGAAAATCAATGAAATGTAAATGAAAAATCTATCCTTTGAGCTCCATTAACGAATATCTAGACAAATTAGGAAAAAAGTGAAAAGACAAAAACTACCATTGTCAAGAATGAGAGAGATGATTTCACATGCTACAAGGAAAATAAGGAAATATTATAAATTCAACAATTAGACAAGATGAACAAGAATTTGAAAGACAATACCAAAGTTAACTCAAGAAGAGATAAATTGAATAGTCATAGAGTGTTTTCTTCTTCTGTTTTTTTACTGTGGTCAAGTACACATTAACGTAAAATTTACTATCTTAATGATTTTTAAGTGTACAGTTGAGTGGAATGACACTCTTCCACCATCCTTCTCCAAAACATGTTCATCTTGCAAAACTGAACTCTGTACCCATTAAACAGCTGCCCATTTCTCCCTTCCCTTGTTCCCTGGCAACCACCATACTGCTTCCCATCTCTATGATTCTCACTACTCTAAGTGGAACCACACAGTATTTGTCTTTTTGTGCTCGCTTATTTCACGCATGATGTCTAAGCTTCATCCACATTGTAGTATATGTTAGAGTTTTTTTCCTTTTTAAGATACATTGGTTATATATATATCACACTTTGCTTATTCACTTATCCATAAACAGACATTTGGGTTGCTTCCATATTTACCTATGGAAATAGTGTAAATAATGTTTCAATGAACATGAATGTGCAACTCTCTTCAAGATCACGCTTTCCATTTTTAGGGGTATATACTCAGAAGTATAATTACTAAGTCAGACAGTAATTCTATTTTTAAATTTTTGAGGAACTACTATAATGTTTTCGACAACCATACCATCTTCAACTCCCATCAATAGTGTACAAAAGTTTCCATTTTTCTACACCATCACCAATACTTTCTTTTTTTTTTTTTATTTTTAAGAGTTCTATATATATTCCAGGTATTAATCCTGCACCAGACATATAATTTGTAAATATTTTCTCCCTTTACGTAACTGCATTTTTTGCACTGTTGACAGGGTCCTTTGATATGCAACTGTTTCAGTTTTCACAAAGTCTTCTGATCAAATAATCTAGTCATCATGGAAATGTCATGTGGATCCGTGTCAAGAGCCTCTTAAAAACACAGTCAGTATATAGCAGCTACAAGAAAAGACCTTTGCAGCAACTAAGATTCATGATCACGAGCACAAGTTCCACATCAAGGAATGTAAAGGCGCAGTAGACAAGAAGGGAGTGAGGCAAAAGAAATGGAGGTTACCATCACTAAAAGGGACCTCTTTTACACACATACACATGATGTCTTTCTGAAAATCAAAAAAGGAAAGAATAATCAAATACATTGCCCTGGACAAAAAATGACTTTATTTCTCATAAGATATTTAAGGGAACCCAGAAATGCCCTCAAAAAGACTACTCTACTTCTTTCTATTTATTAAAGAGGTGTAGAATCACTAAAATCCTTACTGACAAAGCAGATGTTGAAAAAGACTGACTTTCCTACAGCTAATATAAGATTGAGCAACTAAACCCAAGGAAGCACCTATTCCATAATACAATCAAACAAGTACCTCCTCTTTAATTGAACCATAGTGTTCTCAGCTCAACAGAGTATAGTATCTATAAGATTTTTCTTTTTCTATTTTGAAAGAATTTATTTTACACTTCCTAACAGAGTGAACCCTTTTCTTGAGAGAGTGTAAAAGAGAGAAGTAAACTCATTATCTTTGTAATTACAGTAAAATTAAAACAACATTATATCAATTATCTGACCAGGATAATAACCTTCACTCTTCACTTCAAATGTGTAGTTTGGGGCTTCCCTTGGTGGTCCAGTGGGGTAAGGACACCGCCTTGCAGTGCAAGGAGCACCAGTTCTATCCCTGGCCTGGGAAGATCCCACGTGCCGTGGAGCCGCTGGACCCATGTGTCCAATTACCGAGCCGGAGCTCTGGGGCGCATGCGCCCAGAGCCGGCACTCTGCGACGACAGACGCCACCCCAATGGGAGGCCCACAGGAGCCAAAGAACAAAGACGGATGAAAAATGGAGAAATGAAAGACCAGTGGAAGTGGTCCGCCCATCCCCCTCCCTCCCCACCTCACCCTCCAAAAAAAACACATATGTGTAGTTTGTCTATTTCCCAAGATGTAAAATTAAAAATTAATAAAGTATTTAAAAACATCTATCTCATAGGAGTTTATGAAAACTAGAGGAACTTACAATAGAAAGAATGTAATTAGCTGGCTTGGAATTTGGTTAGGGCAGTTACATTAACACCCTAGTTTTTCAACACCATGCCATGAGAGCCATGAGCTTAGAGAGTACAATGGCTGCCCATGACCTCGAGCACAAGTCACCTCAAGAAAAGAACTTTTCAAGTCAGAGGCAGTCCCTTGTCTAATGCACATGACCTATCACCAGTTACAGGCCTGTGGAAAGAACAGTCTTCTCTCATTTACCAAAAGTTTCTTCTATAATAAATCAAGAAAAATGTATGGAATGCCTCTTGTGAAGAAATCTTGAAGTAAACTGAGCTGGAGGGTCTGTTCACATGGGGTTTTTAAACTCAGTGTTACTATGAATCCTGCTTTAAAAGCCTAATCTTAAGCAACATGTGCAGAAACTCTGTAACCCTTAGTATTTAGATCAATCAGAATTCCTAAACACCTCTGCTCCCTCCAAAAGTTTGTTCTACAAATTAGCATTTTTTCTTAACCTACATACTACAGAAAAAGAAAAAATCCTAGTAATATTTTTGAAATTATCCTCAGTTGGATTAGTAAAAAGATTCCTAAGACTCTCTGAATGCTGTCGTTGGACTTCAAGCTTGGAAATCTTTTTCTGTACCTATTAAGTTTAAGGCAGAACTGGATACTAACTCTGCATTAGAAAAGTCTTTCTTTGACTCTATAATTAGGGGCTTTTTACCCTGGAATTAACCAGGTATCCATTAACCGCTGACATTTTTAAGCACAATTTGGGTTGTTTTCTGTGAAGAGGGCTGTTTTACGTAAAGAATTTGTCTAGTCTTTGTTCTGGGTCCCTGGCATGAAGCTTCTGAAACAAAATGTCCTGAGTGATGGCAGTATCTTTGTCATTTATGAGCCCCTAGATCACTCCTGAGCTTATATTAATGATATGGCTCAGTATGAGACCCGCTCACCAGAACAAACAGCCATATGATTGGGACTTTGACCCAGTCTGACCTCTGAAGATGGGAGGAGGGCTAGAGAGCAAGTTAAGCCCTATGACAAGTGGTTCAGTCAGTCAAACCCACGTACTGAAGCCACAGTAAAAACTCTGAACACCAAGACTTAGATGAGTTTCCTGGTTGTTGAACACACTGATACATCAATATCCAGGAAGTGACGCATATTCTTGTGGGAAGAGGACAATGGAAACTGTGTTTGACACCCTCTCATACCTTGTCTTATGAGAATTTTCATTTGACTGGTCCTTATTTGTATCCTTTATAATAAACTGGGTTAAGTGCAACACTTTTCTGAATTCTATGAGTCATTCTAGTGAATTTTAAAAATCCTAAATTTGTGATTGGTTGGTTAGAAGTACATTAAAAAGTCTTCTCTCATTTACCAAAAGTTTCTTCTATAATAAATCAAGAAAAATGTATGGAATGCCTCTTGTGAAGAAATCTTGAAGTAAACTGAGCTGGAGGGTCTGTTCACATGGGGTTTTTAAACTCAGTGTTACTATGAATCCTGCTTTAAAAGCCTAATCTTAAGCAACATGTGCAGAAACTCTGTAACCCTTAGTATTTAGATCAATCAGAATTCCTAAACACCTCTGCTCCCTCCAAAAGTTTGTTCTACAAATTAGCATTTTTTCTTAACCTACATACTACAGAAAAAGAAAAAATCCTAGTAATATTTTTGAAATTATCCTCAGTTGGATTAGTAAAAAGATTCCTAAGACTCTCTGAATGCTGTCGTTGGACTTCAAGCTTGGAAATCTTTTTCTGTACCTATTAAGTTTAAGGCAGAACTGGATACTAACTCTGCATTAGAAAAGTCTTTCTTTGACTCTATAATTAGGGGCTTTTTACCCTGGAATTAACCAGGTATCCATTAACCGCTGACATTTTTAAGCACAATTTGGGTTGTTTTCTGTGAAGAGGGCTGTTTTACGTAAAGAATTTGTCTAGTCTTTGTTCTGGGTCCCTGGCATGAAGCTTCTGAAACAAAATGTCCTGAGTGATGGCAGTATCTTTGTCATTTATGAGCCCCTAGATCACTCCTGAGCTTATATTAATGATATGGCTCAGTATGAGACCCGCTCACCAGAACAAACAGCCATATGATTGGGACTTTGACCCAGTCTGACCTCTGAAGATGGGAGGAGGGCTAGAGAGCAAGTTAAGCCCTATGACAAGTGGTTCAGTCAGTCAAACCCACGTACTGAAGCCACAGTAAAAACTCTGAACACCAAGACTTAGATGAGTTTCCTGGTTGTTGAACACACTGATACATCAATATCCAGGAAGTGACGCATATTCTTGTGGGAAGAGGACAATGGAAACTGTGTTTGACACCCTCTCATACCTTGTCTTATGAGAATTTTCATTTGACTGGTCCTTATTTGTATCCTTTATAATAAACTGGGTTAAGTGCAACACTTTTCTGAATTCTATGAGTCATTCTAGTGAATTTTAAAAATCCTAAATTTGTGATTGGTTGGTTAGAAGTACAGATTGCCTAGGGACCCCAAACTTGCAATGGACATAGGAAGTGAGAACAGCCTTGTGGGGGCTTGTGCCCTTAAACTTGAGCAGTCTGATATTAACCCTGGATGGTTAACATCAGAATTGCCCAGCAGCAAACTGGGGGTCCATGTACTCTTGTCAGATTCCCAAAGGGCTATTTGGCCCAAATACTAGCATTATAAACCACTTCTATACAGATTCCTAAGTAAAGAGTTTTCAAAATGAAAGTAAGTTTCCTAAAAAAAGAACTAAGAAAGCTACACTAGCCATGAAGAACAGTCAGACGACTTCTACAAACGTGTAAAAGATCAAAAAATGCTTAGAAATCAGAATAAACCTTAAATCCTAAGCTATCAAAATTGAGAAATAAAAATTTAATAAAACTAAAGCACAAATTTTCCTAAGACAGAAAGTTTAATGCCTCATTCCTAATCTTCCATGCCAAACCCAAACTCCCCACCCTTAGGCCCTCATACCACTCCATCACCTACTTCCTTCCATCTTCCCATTCTTAGCAAATAAGGACAAGAGGCATTCAAGCAACAGTTTTGGAGTCATCCTTGCCTCCTCTATTTTCTCATACCCCACAACTAAAACACCATCAAATTGTATGAAATGTATTCAACAGCAGACAATACCTTAGCTTCCACTGTAGTCCCCAAGAACCTTACAAGGAGCCCACAAGAGGTTCACTAAAGGGACAGTCCAACAAAGTAAGCTTGGCATTTTAAGGGAAAAAAAAATTACAAAATACTCAAATATTTTACCTATTCACTGTAGTGATGCTTGACTTGCAGAGATAGTACAAAAACAATGACCAAGAAAACTGTGTCTTAACATAAACCCAAGCAATGACACAAAATTGCACTATTGATCTGGATTTCTCACACACTCATGGTGGTAAGGGAGAGGGAGACAGTTTTCACTTAAGAATGTCCTTAATGAAACACTATCAGTTTTTAATTTTAGTGTTATTAAATATCAACTTTTGAGTTAATGTTTTTTAAGAGTTTAGATGACAAAATGGAAAACATACATAAAATATTTTGTTATATGTTGAAATACACTTGTGCAATTATTTGTGTTGATAGCTCAACTAACCACTTTTTTCATGGAACACCAGTTTTTACTTAACAGAATAAATGATAGACAAACTAGCATCATTGCTATTCGCTATTTGCAGGTGTTTTCTTGAAAAAAATGAACAAGCCTGTCACTTTTCAAGGAAAAGGAACCACAGAAATTCAGTGCCAATGAAGATTCTTTGAGGAAATTAGAATTTCTGAAAACTCGTACCTTCCACTATGAGCCTGAGAGATTCTCAATAGTTAAAAACTTTTCAGATAAGATTAGTGGTAATATGAGGGAATGTGCTTTTTATATTATATAATATAATGCATCACACCATTTGCGAAATCTGTATAACTCAGTACTCAGTATTTTCCAAATAACCACTTCATGAGGTCATCCAAATAGGCATGAATAAAGACGTATTCACAGTGTGAGACAGATATATGGGTACTAATAAACAGAGTATAAAAGTTCATTGATACAGTTTCAATGAAATTATATTGCATTTTGAATATAACCTTGAAGACTATTACCCTTTTTAAAATTTTTGGCCACACCCTGCAGCTTATGGGACCTTAGTTCCTCGACCTGGGATGGAACTTGTGTCCCTGCAATGGAAGGAGGAATCAACCTCCGGATCCCTGGGGAAGTCCCAACTGGTGGAATATCAAAGAATATCCACTATCATCTGAAAACACTTCCTTTTTCCAAGTACATATCTCTGTAAGAATAGATTTTCTTCATATACTTCAACCAAAACAACATATCACAACAGATTGAATGCAGTAGCAAATATGAGAATCAACTGTCTTCTATGAAGCCACATATTAAGGAAATGTGCAAAACTTTAGCTAAAGCGATGCTAATGTTACAGGAAACCAACTGTGACTCAATGTTGCAAACTCTTTCTCTGACTTGCTGTTCATTGCTTTTGTTTTCATAGTCATACTTAATGGCTTGCCTGGAGGACCCTCCCCTCTGGAGACAGTTTTCACTTAAGTCCTTAATGAAACACTATCAGTTTTTAATTTTAGTGTTATTAAATATCAACTTTTGAGTTAATGTTTTTTAAGAGTTTAGATGACAAAATGGAAAACATACATAAAATATTTTGTTATATGTTGAAATACACTTGTGCAATTATTTGTGTTGATAGCTCAACTAACCACTTTTTTCATGGAACACCAGTTTTTACTTAACAGAATAAATGATAGACAAACTAGCATCATTGCTATTCGCTATTTGCAGGTGTTTTCTTGAAAAAAATGAACAAGCCTGTCACTTTTCAAGGAAAAGGAACCACAGAAATTCAGTGCCAATGAAGATTCTTTGAGGAAATTAGAATTTCTGAAAACTCGTACCTTCCACTATGAGCCTGAGAGATTCTCAATAGTTAAAAACTTTTCAGATAAGATTAGTGGTAATATGAGGGAATGTGCTTTTTATATTATATAATATAATGCATCACACCATTTGCGAAATCTGTATAACTCAGTACTCAGTATTTTCCAAATAACCACTTCATGAGGTCATCCAAATAGGCATGAATAAAGACGTATTCACAGTGTGAGACAGATATATGGGTACTAATAAACAGAGTATAAAAGTTCATTGATACAGTTTCAATGAAATTATATTGCATTTTGAATATAACCTTGAAGACTATTACCCTTTTTAAAATTTTTGGCCACACCCTGCAGCTTATGGGACCTTAGTTCCTCGACCTGGGATGGAACTTGTGTCCCTGCAATGGAAGGAGGAATCAACCTCCGGATCCCTGGGGAAGTCCCAACTGGTGGAATATCAAAGAATATCCACTATCATCTGAAAACACTTCCTTTTTCCAAGTACATATCTCTGTAAGAATAGATTTTCTTCATATACTTCAACCAAAACAACATATCACAACAGATTGAATGCAGTAGCAAATATGAGAATCAACTGTCTTCTATGAAGCCACATATTAAGGAAATGTGCAAAACTTTAGCTAAAGCGATGCTAATGTTACAGGGAAACCAACTGTGACTCAATGTTGCAAACTCTTTCTCTGACTTGCTGTTCATTGCTTTTGTTTTCATAGTCATACTTAATGGCTTGCCTGGAGGACCCTCCCCCTCTGCCAGACTGTTAAACTAAGGTGCCTTTGTTCAGAACCCTGTCCACCTGTGGATGGCAAAAAGGGAAAAAATGAACACATCCCCTGCCTGTGGCTTGCCATTCTAGGAGATGTTTACAAGATTAGTGGCCTTTTTACTTGCTTCCTCATTTCCCCCCATCTACGATCTATAAAAGAACCTGGCATCTAGACCTCAAATAAGATGGTTATTTTGAGGCACTAGCCTGCCATCTTCTTAGTCAGCTACTTTCTGAATAAAGTCGTTTCCTTTGCCTCAATACCTCATCTTTTGGATTCATTGCCCTGTTGTGGGCAAACAGAGTGAGCTTAGGCTCGGTAACACTAATACTACTATCAACATATATTCTACCAAGTTTTTTCAGTTTATTGTCTGCTTCTCTCTACTAAAGGAGAAGCGCTTTTAAGGCAGGAATTTTCCCATCTTATGCTATATCCCTGGCACATAATAAGCACTCAATGTGTATTTGTTGAATGAATGAATGAGATGAGTTAGTGAATGAATGAATGAGATAGCATGAATTTAAAGAAAGAAAAAATGCCTCCCAAAATTCTAAAGAGCTGTAGTCTAACCAAAGAGATTCTTTGATGATCCAACTGTAATTTTAATTAATTTAAAATTCAATGGCCACAGTTTTCTAGTGGTTATTGTATTGGACAGTGTAGCACCAGAATTATAGACCAGTCTCACTTGTAATGGGCTTCCCAGGTAGCATAGTTGGTAAACAATCCACTTGCCAATGCAGGAGATACAAGAGACAAGGGTTCACCCCTGGGTTGGGAAGATACCCTGGAGTAGGAAATGGCAACCCACCCCAGTATTCTCAGTCAGTGACTACTGTACTGAACAGCGCTAGAATTATAGACCAGTCTCACTCATGAGATCCTTCAGAATTTCTACTCCAGGACCACTGAGGTCATCCTCTATCTGCCTAAGTCACCTAAGCAGTTCATTTACAATGCAAAATCCATCTTGCATTCTCGCCTCTTAAATATGACTCAGGTACAAAGGAAACAGGAAACTTACACTGAACAAACCAAAAAAGTCAACAATCTCCAAATAAGCATGAAGCTAGAATTATCATTAGGAAACAGAAACTCTTACTTCCACCATGATCTCCTTTCTCTCTGAATTTGTATTTGCATCAATTTATTGATCACTATTTGAGCCAGAAGTATTTAGTTTATTATTTCTTCTAAATCACTCTTGCCTTCTTTTTAAAAAAACAACTGATCCTTTCTAATACTGATATTTTGTTTTGTTTTTAATTTTGGCCTCTTTTATTGGTTTATTTATTTTCATCCACCTTTATTCTTTTGGCCTGTGTGGGCCTCCCATCGCAGTGGTCTCTCTCACTGCAGAGCATGGCTCTGGCTGCATGTGCTCCAGAGCGCTGCCTCACAGCTGAACACACTGGTCCAGCCACCCCATGGCACCTGGGATCCTCCCAGGCCAGGGATCGAACCAGTGTCCCTTGCACTGCAAGGTGGACTCCCCATCCACTGGACCAGCAGGGAAGCCCTCCAATATTGATACTTTAATGGACGAATTATTACTACTTCTCCAAATTTAAATTTGATCC
Source organism: Tragulus kanchil (assembly GCA_022376925.1). Classification (NCBI taxonomy): domain Eukaryota; kingdom Metazoa; phylum Chordata; class Mammalia; order Artiodactyla; family Tragulidae; genus Tragulus; species Tragulus kanchil. The sequence goes on from JAIOJX010000003.1 coordinate 65,148,773, forward strand.
AAACTTTTAAAATGTAAAAATCTATATATACGGTCATCGGACTAGAGAGATGAAAACGTCTATAAAAGTGAAATAATTAAAAGTGCATTTTCCAGAAATCATCTAAAACCTTATTTGGATATTCAGAATAAAACTAAGGACAAATCTTTACAAAGAATGTGACTCACATTTCAAAAATTTGTAGTTTGTCCTTATAAGATAGGTACATACATATATAGGTAAATAGACAATCTAAATAATCTTTAAAACCCGTTATGCAAATGATAGAAATACACATAAAAATCATGAGATGAGGAGGTTTTGATATCTTACACAAAAACACAATACTGAAATTGCTTATATAAACGGAAACAATAGTGACAAAATAAAATAGCACACTGTCTTAACCCATCGAATGATGAATCCACCAGTGATCTAGACATTCCTAAATAGTGGACGATGTGTTAACCAGTCAGAACTCTATCCCATTGCTTCACTGGAGGGCTACTGCTGTTACCACTTCTCCCACAGGGTGCTCTCCTCTGACCCCCACAGTCTATTACTCTAATCACCCTAAATCTCTTAAGTTTGGAGTCAACTGTCAGCCTGCATGCTCTCTAAAAGCAATAACTGGGGACAAGGAGGCACACTAGGAGGGAATATAAGGCCAAGGACCATTTTCAGTTGAGCTGAGACTGTCTATGGCATTGCTGGTTAGCAGAGGACTCCCTAAACCAAAGAATCTTTGAGATATTTCTGCGGCAATGAAGTCTTCATGCAGGGACTTCCCTGGTGGTCCAGTGGTTGAAGTGGAGTCTTCTAGTGCAAGGGGTGTGGGTTCAGTCTCTGGTAGGAGAGCTTGGGTCCTGCATGCCTCATGGCCAAAGGGCCAAGATGTAAAACAGAAGCAATATTGTAATGAGCTCACTAGTGACTTTGGAGACTGTTCATATCAAGAAAAATCTTTTAAAAAGAAAGAAAGAAAGACCTCTTGCATACCAATCAGACATATGTTCACATTTCTATATCATCTGTCCACCAATATCACTATTTTTCATTGAGAAATCTTATGGAGAAAAAAGAGAGCTTTATCTCTTAATATCTTTTGTTCCTCACAAATACAAGGAAATGGTTATCCCATTTTATAGAAGTATATAGAGTCTAAGAATCATGGCTGAAGCCCCCAAGCTAGTACAGTGAAGTTAGTTCAGAGAGCAAGTCGGTGACCTGGAAATGTCTTTTCTCCTTTAGGGAGATTATCTCATCACACAGATAATGTGCATAGAGATCATTAGAGGTCATCTAAATATTGTGCTTCATTTCCTCCTGTCTCATAGTCTGCCTACATGAAGAAAAGGAACAGCTGGGTTAATTCCTAGGCTGCAACACTCAGGAGAGCTTTCAATAGAAGTCTAATTTTATATGAAAATGCTACAAGATCACTTACAGCAGAGACATCCCCCAGATGAATCCTAATCTTAAAGTGAACAGATCAGCAGAGTATATTTGTATTTAAGGAAAGAGGTCCTGTAAAGACACACCCTAAAGTGTGCCACTGCATTGCTTTGGAATGTGTTCAGGAGGTGAAAATAACGAAAGAAATCGGCCAGCTTTCCTTATCACACAATATTCCCAACCATCTGCTGCATGTGCTTATGAAAACAGAGCTCGGTGCTTAAAATTCTCATCAAAGAAAATGTGAATAACCAGTTTACAACCTGTGAGGAAAAGAGAAAAGGATGCCTCCCTCCCACTACCACAAGTTCAGATTCACAGTGAAGACACGTAGCTGTGGGCGGCTGGGCTTGTTTCTTAAAGAAGATAATTGCACACACCACCAAATAACAAAACAAAAGGAGAAATTGTGTGTGGGAGGTGGGAATGAGATGTTGGAATAATTTAATTACTGTCAGGTGGTTTTCAAGCTGCACTAGGAGGAAAAAAAAGGCCTAAACAAGATCTATTATCCAAAAAAACAATTTGGGCTACCATCTCGGCTCATTTTTTATCAAAGGTTTTCAAGGATTTGACAAACGTTAGGTAGACATGTGAGCCACTTGCTATTTGTTCTGAGGGCAAGTGTTAATCACTCAGTCCTGTCCAACTCTTTGCGATCCCATGGACTGGTAGCCCACCAGGCTCCTCTGTCCATCGAAGTCTCTGGGCAAGAATGAGGGAGTGGGCTGCCATTCCCTTTTCCATCTAAGTGCAAAGACAGATTTTATTAAGACCTTAAAGGCCAATAACATGCACTCTAGTCTATGACTACTAATTGTGTATTACACCTGCTGAACACTGGGACCATCATTGATCAAAAAAAAAAAGAAAAAAAATTTTCTGGCCTCTATGGAAATTTATTACCTATTTGTGTGAGGTCCCAAGCTTTGGGAAGGAGGACAACGCACCTGACAGGGGTAATATTACAGGAAAGGGGAAGTAGCCGCAACAACAGGAAAGAGAGCGCTTTTAAGAGAGAGAAAAGACATGTTTCCTTGCAGCCTAGCTCAGACCTGTGGCCTCTACCTTACTTTAACGGCCTTGAGCTTTGATGGTGGCAAGACCTGGGTAAAACCTGAGGCAGGCATGGTCTGATTCCTGCACTGAAGAGGTACCTCATGACGCCCATCATGCTTTGAAAGCTCAGAGGCCAGAACAGGAAAAACACTAGCAAGAGAGGCCCCCATGTGCTGGAGACACACAGCTATGATCCCCTGTAACCACAGCTCTTGAAGTGGCCTGCAGCAGACATAAGTGTGGACATGACAGATTCACAACAGTAACAAAGGTTGCAATGATGCTCTGGAGAACTCAGCTATGGAAGAGAGAGGACCTGACGTGGAGAGAGGTAGCTGCATCATTCGGGACAGGCTTCACAGAAGGAAACACGGTAGGTTGACTTAAATCATCTTTGGAACGACAGCTACACAGGTCAGGGGAAAGAATCCTGAACCTGGGAGTATCCGTTTAATGGATGGACTTGCCCAACTGCCCCCTCACCCCCTCCATTGCCTCTCCAATCCCGCCCGCCACCTTTGCCTCAGAACTTGAAACCTGTTGAGGATAAAAACAAACACTCTGAGAAAATAATAAGTACATCTATCATTGTTAGCTGTCAAGACGATCACAAATGTTGACATTAACCAACAAAGCATTGAATGGATATAATAAAACTGGTTATATCCTTGAGTATAACATAACCAGTTATATTGAGGTCTGTGAACAACTCTGAGTGAATAGAAAATTACTGTCGTCTAGATATACTACAGAGTTAATTACATGCTAATAAAAGTCAATGATTGTTGTGCCACTATAGTTACTGAAATTCAAATGGCAGTATTTTGTTTGTGGATCATTGGATTAAGGATATTAGGCTGAAGTTTTGAATACTAATTGTGTATTACACCTGCTGAACACTGGGACCATCATTGATCAAAAAAAGAAAAAAAATTTTCTGGCCTCTATGGAAATTTATTACCTATTTGTGTGAGGTCCCAAGCTTTGGGAAGGAGGACAACGCACCTGACAGGGGTAATATTACAGGAAAGGGGAAGTAGCCGCAACAACAGGAAAGAGAGCGCTTTTAAGAGAGAGAAAAGACATGTTTCCTTGCAGCCTAGCTCAGACCTGTGGCCTCTACCTTACTTTAACGGCCTTGAGCTTTGATGGTGGCAAGACCTGGGTAAAACCTGAGGCAGGCATGGTCTGATTCCTGCACTGAAGAGGTACCTCATGACGCCCATCATGCTTTGAAAGCTCAGAGGCCAGAACAGGAAAAACACTAGCAAGAGAGGCCCCCATGTGCTGGAGACACACAGCTATGATCCCCTGTAACCACAGCTCTTGAAGTGGCCTGCAGCAGACATAAGTGTGGACATGACAGATTCACAACAGTAACAAAGGTTGCAATGATGCTCTGGAGAACTCAGCTATGGAAGAGAGAGGACCTGACGTGGAGAGAGGTAGCTGCATCATTCGGGACAGGCTTCACAGAAGGAAACACGGTAGGTTGACTTAAATCATCTTTGGAACGACAGCTACACAGGTCAGGGGAAAGAATCCTGAACCTGGGAGTATCCGTTTAATGGATGGACTTGCCCAACTGCCCCCTCACCCCCTCCATTGCCTCTCCAATCCCGCCCGCCACCTTTGCCTCAGAACTTGAAACCTGTTGAGGATAAAAACAAACACTCTGAGAAAATAATAAGTACATCTATCATTGTTAGCTGTCAAGACGATCACAAATGTTGACATTAACCAACAAAGCATTGAATGGATATAATAAAACTGGTTATATCCTTGAGTATAACATAACCAGTTATATTGAGGTCTGTGAACAACTCTGAGTGAATAGAAAATTACTGTCGTCTAGATATACTACAGAGTTAATTACATGCTAATAAAAGTCAATGATTGTTGTGCCACTATAGTTACTGAAATTCAAATGGCAGTATTTTGTTTGTGGATCATTGGATTAAGGATATTAGGGCCAGTGGATTAATCTTTGCATTCCTTCCTTCGGACATAGCACACCCAAGTGCTTATTTACTTGGCATGCTCCCTGTTACTCATAGAGAAGCACTTGGGCTGAACCGAGTTCCCTGGTTACAAGTACGTCATCAGCCATACTTCAACCAGGAAATACAGGGCTCTCAGGAAGTGCACTTGATAATGAAGCACAGAGAGCCAAAATTAGCCAATAATCTTCATCCTGAAATGATGCAATCCTATTTTACAAGGTGGTCAAGTGATGGAGATCCGCCTAGAGTACATGTAAGACACCTTTCCTAGGCTTATCTCCAGTTCACATGGTTTTAAACAACCAGGTTTAAATGACTTCCCAGTGTTTCAGTTTCTGGTTTTCAAAATCTCAGAAATAGCCATTAGTGGCAGGATTTACAGTTCATATGGGTGGCAGATTTACTAGACTGTAAGTTCTTTAATGCTAGGAACAATGTTTTATCCTTTCTTATATCTAGTGAGCACAATGCTTGGTGCAGAATATATTTAATTAATGTTTGCTAAATTATTAACACTGAGAAAACTAAATGATGAATGAGCCCTATTACTCACTGGCTGATTGGAAGGGTTTTCTCAGTGTCCTCTGGCACTGGAAAGCACTGGGACAATGGAAATGACTAGCTCAAGATAGCTTATGGAATCACATGGAGAAGCCTTTGTGGCCTCTATAAACCCGTCTGAACAGGACTAACTCAGTAACACACACATTCCTCCTACCAACACAGAAAAATAGCTTTGTTAGATTCTAGGATTCTAAGTCCCACTTATTTCAGGTTACTTGCTTCTGCAGGCATTGCATAAATACCAAAGAAACAGTGCTGAAAATAGTTTTTTCTTTTTTTTAATTTTCATAGGTGTTATTATGTCTAGTAGTAGATAAGTTCAGCTGGAATTCTCTTTATGCTGAAACACACACAGCAGACAAAGGCACTGAGGCATCATTCCCAGAAAAAGTTATATTGAGGTGTGTGAACAACTCTGAGTGAATAGAAAATTACTGTCGTCTAGATATACTACAGAGTTAATTACATGCTAATAAAAGTCAATGATTGTTGTGCCACTATAGTTACTGAAATTCAAATGGCAGTATTTTGTTTGTGGATCATTGGATTAAGGATATTAGGGCCAGTGGATTAATCTTTGCATTCCTTCCTTCGGACATAGCACACCCAAGTGCTTATTTACTTGGCATGCTCCCTGTTACTCATAGAGAAGCACTTGGGCTGAACCGAGTTCCCTGGTTACAAGTACGTCATCAGCCATACTTCAACCAGGAAATACAGGGCTCTCAGGAAGTGCACTTGATAATGAAGCACAGAGAGCCAAAATTAGCCAATAATCTTCATCCTGAAATGATGCAATCCTATTTTACAAGGTGGTCAAGTGATGGAGATCCGCCTAGAGTACATGTAAGACACCTTTCCTAGGCTTATCTCCAGTTCACATGGTTTTAAACAACCAGGTTTAAATGACTTCCCAGTGTTTCAGTTTCTGGTTTTCAAAATCTCAGAAATAGCCATTAGTGGCAGGATTTACAGTTCATATGGGTGGCAGATTTACTAGACTGTAAGTTCTTTAATGCTAGGAACAATGTTTTATCCTTTCTTATATCTAGTGAGCACAATGCTTGGTGCAGAATATATTTAATTAATGTTTGCTAAATTATTAACACTGAGAAAACTAAATGATGAATGAGCCCTATTACTCACTGGCTGATTGGAAGGGTTTTCTCAGTGTCCTCTGGCACTGGAAAGCACTGGGACAATGGAAATGACTAGCTCAAGATAGCTTATGGAATCACATGGAGAAGCCTTTGTGGCCTCTATAAACCCGTCTGAACAGGACTAACTCAGTAACACACACATTCCTCCTACCAACACAGAAAAATAGCTTTGTTAGATTCTAGGATTCTAAGTCCCACTTATTTCAGGTTACTTGCTTCTGCAGGCATTGCATAAATACCAAAGAAACAGTGCTGAAAATAGTTTTTTCTTTTTTTTAATTTTCATAGGTGTTATTATGTCTAGTAGTAGATAAGTTCAGCTGGAATTCTCTTTATGCTGAAACACACACAGCAGACAAAGGCACTGAGGCATCATTCCCAGAAAACGATAGAACCCTATTTTGTTCCCAAGTGATTTACAGTCTAATACTTGAGTGACTCTTTAAAGAGAAAGCACCCATGCTTACCATTAGCAAACTGTTAATTAGCACATAGGGCTGCACAGGCACTGGAGTGAAAAGAACTAGGTTTGTGATCTCACACTTGCTAGCTGTGTGACTCTGAGCAAATCACTTGACCTCTCTGAGCCTTGGTTATTATAACTATTTCCATTTCTCGGCCTTCTTTTAAGACCTAGTTGAAGCCAAGTATGTTCCCAGAGACTCTGTAAACCATAAACAAATCAAAGGTGTTATTCACTGTTGTTTGTAGATGTTTCTTTCTGTATTTATAGAAGGCACGCTATACTATACTGTAGGGAAACACCCAATTTAAAAGCAGTGGTTCAGAGATATAACTGCAAATTGGGAGTGAATTCCACTGTGACAGAGTGACTGAAAATCAAATCAGGGATTCATCCAAGTGTCCAGCGACATCACTGCATACCAGGAAGGAAATAATGTCTTTCTGCTCAAATCTGTTTAGAAGACAAAAGAATCTGTCTTTCAGTTCTGGTGCCTCCAATATCCCAGTGATTTTAATACCCCAAAATTAAAAGAAGTGGCATTCACTCAATGTCTACCACATTCATTTAATTGTTTAAATTTAAACTTAAACACGTATCTATCACATAGGCAACTACAGTTTTTTAATTTGGGTCTAAACATCTACTTTTAGAACTTCCTGGACATACCTGTTTGAGAAATATTACTGTTGGTAGAAACAAGTATGAATAAAAGGGCTGGAATGTTTAGAGTGGAAGACACTGTCCAACAACATAATTTCAGTGATTTTATGCTTTCGTATAAACCCATATGCCTTTCTCTGAAAAATAAGCAATTTTTCTGACATTTATTTTGCTGACATTTTTTAATGACCCAGTTCCTGTAGTCATGAAGGGATACATTTTTTAAAACGGATTTTAGTACCTTTGTATTTGTAACAACTGTGTATTTTATGGAGGTACATACACACAGTTACCATTTTATCCCCGCCTCCTCCTCCCCCAGTTTCTAGTTAACCTTTCTCCTGCACAGTTGGGTGGCTGCTATAAATTTGTTAGAGAATTCTCAATTTTCTATTCTCTCTCATCTCAGTCCCTCTCTTTTTCCCCTGTGGGTCCTCCTGACAATTATCATGGCTCTCCTGACATGGATGCAGCGGAAACAGATGGCACCCTCTCAGGGTGTTATTGAGCAGCACCGCAGAATCCACAGAAAGGGAGGAATGTAGGTCCCAAACATATTTATGCTCCTCTATAAAGATGAGGTAACGTCTCTCCTCTCTGGACCGCGATCAGATCCAGGCTGATCCACCGAGGGGGTCTGCTGAGGTGCACGGCTGGGTGCTGTGTTGGGCTCCTCCCTGTGAGCCGTCAGTCTCCATGGAGATAGACGCTCCACAAAAGACTCGCCTCGGGGCCAGGTGAGGACTAGAAGCCGCAGGGGAAACGCCAAGAGCCAACAGATGGGGGAAAACAAGAAACTAAAATGGGAGACTCAGTCGTTTGGGTGGGAGAATTTACCTTCTATCTGATTTTGAAAATAGGTCACCTCAAAAAAATTAATCGAAGACTATTTAGGTGAGTGAAACTAAAATTGTAGTTGTTAACTACATATAATTTTCTCAGGGTCAGAATGTTCTCTAATCATTTCCATGTTTATCATTGTAGATCTGCTGGACTTTCATTAAGCAGAATAAGTGAGAAAGTAGCTGATCACGAAAACCGTTGCTTCCACTTGGCAAATAATCACATCCCCATTTAAACCCCTCATCAAGTTGCACACACAATACAATCTATTAAGCTCTTGGCTTTCTCTAGCATCTCATTAATTTCAGTGAGTGATTTGTATGATTACATTTCAGAACTTGTCAGAAACGTTTTTCTCCTTTTGTTGCTTGTCGCCGAGTGAGAACAATTTTGCAATGACAACAGGCATTTCAACGTGCCTTTTCATAATGGGTCTTTAGGGGGAAATTCAACTTATGAAAATTAAGAAAACAGTCTGCTACTTCCCATAACATCAAAAACCATAGGAACATAGCTTTGCATGCATAATACCACATGACTTATAAATGGGCAATGGGGGTGGTTGTATCTACACAGATTATGAGCCGTTGCTGCTAATCAGTCTAAGTGTAATATTACTTGCAGCTGCCCATATAGACAAAGTCACTGGCTACCATTTAATTTGCTGCTGTTTCTAAGAACTAAAGAATAAAAGGGAAAGGTGAAAACAAAGTCTCAGCTTTGCCTCTCAACCATTGTATGCCATAGTCACAAAAAGCTGATGTACTCAATTGTACAACTTCTAAAAAGCAGGAATATGTTCATTTTATTATTTTTTGCCACCCCTCAGGGCTAACCTTAGTCATTAGCATTGTTTTCAAAATAAAGCCATTAATTACAATCACTGCAGGAAAAAAAGGCTAGTAAATGACGTGCATTTATCCTTTGTCCTTAGAGACAAAGAATGACTCGAAATTTGGGAATTGAGGAGCAGCTACGGCAGCCAGTGTCACAGGAGCCATAAGTGAAGTGAGAGCAATAGGCTCAGCCTCATCCCCTAGGGGATGCTTTTTAAAGTAATATCCTTCGAGTTTATACCAGTGACACAACACGTTTTTATAACATTGTAATGTTGTTCTGTTATATTATCAAAACTCCTGAGAAACAGAACGAACCTGTGATATTTCAAAAGGTCTAACAATTCATTTTACTTATGAAGGACTGAACAATCAGGGCAAGAAAAAAACTGTGCTCAATGTGAGACTTAGTTTAATTCATGATTATTAAAGTCAGTTCTTTTGCATGATTTGAGTCAAGTGAAAAAAATATGCATGCCCCAAATATAATTCTTTTTGCCCACCCAAAGTTGCATGAGTCATCTATAAATTCTGACATTATTTCCAGAAGAGCCCTATTACACTTAAAATTCTATCATCAAGAATTAAATAATTGAATTATACTAGTAAATGGCTTAGCTAAATGAAGATCCTTGAAGGAAATATGATGAGAACAGATAAAACAAGTAAAGAGATATCGAGATTGAGAGAGAAAGACCAGTCTGGCATTTTTTGAATACATATTATGTCCATGCCCTTTATTTTTAATCCTCAAAATAAATTATCATGGTTTCCATATTACATATTCAATCAGCGAGGAACAGAGCCTGACTTCTAAGCACACTGATGAAAAGAGGTGGTGGGTGAGTGGAGAGGAGTATCTGGGGATAGTCCACTGAGTGAAGAGGTCCTAGGACAGCTGGGACAGCAGCGGCCAGGTGTCAGAGAACAAAGCTCCAAAGGCAAAGCTCACTGAAGAAATGGTTCAAATGAACCTAACAGAATCCTAACATTGACTCTACTTCATTTCATAATCATGTTTCAATTGTACAACTTCTAAAAAGCAGGAATATGTTCATTTTATTATTTTTGCCACCCTCAGGGCTAACCTTAGTCATTAGCATTGTTTTCAAAATAAAGCCATTAATTACAATCACTGCAGGAAAAAAAGGCTAGTAAATGACGTGCATTTATCCTTTGTCCTTAGAGACAAAGAATGACTCGAAATTTGGGAATTGAGGAGCAGCTACGGCAGCCAGTGTCACAGGAGCCATAAGTGAAGTGAGAGCAATAGGCTCAGCCTCATCCCCTAGGGGATGCTTTTTAAAGTAATATCCTTCGAGTTTATACCAGTGACACAACACGTTTTTATAACATTGTAATGTTGTTCTGTTATATTATCAAAACTCCTGAGAAACAGAACGAACCTGTGATATTTCAAAAGGTCTAACAATTCATTTTACTTATGAAGGACTGAACAATCAGGGCAAGAAAAAAACTGTGCTCAATGTGAGACTTAGTTTAATTCATGATTATTAAAGTCAGTTCTTTTGCATGATTTGAGTCAAGTGAAAAAAATATGCATGCCCCAAATATAATTCTTTTTGCCCACCCAAAGTTGCATGAGTCATCTATAAATTCTGACATTATTTCCAGAAGAGCCCTATTACACTTAAAATTCTATCATCAAGAATTAAATAATTGAATTATACTAGTAAATGGCTTAGCTAAATGAAGATCCTTGAAGGAAATATGATGAGAACAGATAAAACAAGTAAAGAGATATCGAGATTGAGAGAGAAAGACCAGTCTGGCATTTTTTGAATACATATTATGTCCATGCCCTTTATTTTTAATCCTCAAAATAAATTATCATGGTTTCCATATTACATATTCAATCAGCGAGGAACAGAGCCTGACTTCTAAGCACACTGATGAAAAGAGGTGGTGGGTGAGTGGAGAGGAGTATCTGGGGATAGTCCACTGAGTGAAGAGGTCCTAGGACAGCTGGGACAGCAGCGGGCCAGGTGTCAGAGAACAAAGCTCCAAAGGCAAAGCTCACTGAAGAAATGGTTCAAATGAACCTAACAGAATCCTAACATTGACTCTACTTCATTTCATAATCATGTTTCAAACATTTGAAGAACAGTGCAGAGAATGACTCACATAGAGGAAAGAAACTACACATGCCCTTATAACTTCACATGCTTCAAAAATAGCAGGACAATGCTGTTGTGGAGTTACTGGAAAAACTGACAGGACTAGTGCTGAGCGTGGTGAGGGTGTGTATATAAATGTGGTACGTATGAACGTAGGTATGCATGCACATGGGAGTGTAACATATGTGTAATTGTGGAGTGTGTGAATGTGCATGTCTGTGTGTGCTGTGTCTGTGCCTGTATGTGATGAAGCACATTTAACACATTATCATGGATCCTTCACTCACCTAGGAAAAACACTGACTTGAACTCTCCACCTATTAGGAGCCAGCCCTTCAGAAAATTAGTGTTCTGACTGGGCTCTTCTTAAATTCAAAATGGGTACCGAAGAATGCTCAGTAAGCCTACTATTTCCTAGAAACAAACTTTCTGCATTCTCCAAGAGACCCACTTAACACTTTCTCATCTGTTTTCTCACCATGAGTATTCCCAACCTGCTGCTTTAACTGTTGCTTGTACCTGATATTTCTCTGAGAAGCTAGATAGAATCACACAGGAAGTCTCTCACCTTTCCAGCATCTACCTGTGTGTCTACCCAAATGGTCTGCCTTCGTTCCTGTTACATGACTCATGCTTTCTCAGTTCCTTTGCTGGTCACACTTTGATTTTTAAAAAAGAATACAATACACCAAAATGTATAGGATGCAGAGAACGCAGTGCTCAGAGGGAAATTTATAGCTGTAAACACCTATATTTTTAAAAAGGCCTCAAATCAATAGCCTAACATTACAAAAATAAAGAGATTATAAAGGAATAGTATGAAAAACATATATCAGTAGTTAGATAACTTAGCTAAAACGAACAACCTTCTAGAAAATACAAACTACCAAAATTAGTCAAGATGGAAGAGAAAACCAGAATTGATTTACAGTAAGTAAAGGGACAGAAACAACAATATTAAAACTTACTACAAAGAAATGCCTAGGCTCAGATGGCTTCACTGATAAATTCTAATAAAAATTTAAAGAAAATTAACACCAGTCCTTACCAAACTCTCTCAGAAGAAGAGAACACTTCCCAATTCATTCTGTATAATCTGTATTACAGTTTCAAAAAAATTAGAAAAGGCATCACAGCAAAAGGAAATTACATATATACTATATATTATATAGTTACTATATATGAACAGTGAACAATATAAAATTGAACTTAATTCCATTTATGATATCACAAACTAAAATCCTTAGGAATAAATTATAGCAAAACAAATTCAAGACTTCTACATTGACAACCATAAAACATTATTGAGAGAAATTAGAGATCTAAAACATGGAAAGACATCCCATATTCATCAATTTTAAGACATTGCAAAAATCAGTAACCCCAAATTTGTCTTCAGATTCATTACAAGTTGACAACCCTTCAGAAAATTAGTGTTCTGACTGGGCTCTTCTTAAATTCAAAATGGGTACCGAAGAATGCTCAGTAAGCCTACTATTTCCTAGAAACAAACTTTCTGCATTCTCCAAGAGACCCACTTAACACTTTCTCATCTGTTTTCTCACCATGAGTATTCCCAACCTGCTGCTTTAACTGTTGCTTGTACCTGATATTTCTCTGAGAAGCTAGATAGAATCACACAGGAAGTCTCTCACCTTTCCAGCATCTACCTGTGTGTCTACCCAAATGGTCTGCCTTCGTTCCTGTTACATGACTCATGCTTTCTCAGTTCCTTTGCTGGTCACACTTTGATTTTTAAAAAAGAATACAATACACCAAAATGTATAGGATGCAGAGAACGCAGTGCTCAGAGGGAAATTTATAGCTGTAAACACCTATATTTTTAAAAAGGCCTCAAATCAATAGCCTAACATTACAAAAATAAAGAGATTATAAAGGAATAGTATGAAAAACATATATCAGTAGTTAGATAACTTAGCTAAAACGAACAACCTTCTAGAAAATACAAACTACCAAAATTAGTCAAGATGGAAGAGAAAACCAGAATTGATTTACAGTAAGTAAAGGGACAGAAACAACAATATTAAAACTTACTACAAAGAAATGCCTAGGCTCAGATGGCTTCACTGATAAATTCTAATAAAAATTTAAAGAAAATTAACACCAGTCCTTACCAAACTCTCTCAGAAGAAGAGAACACTTCCCAATTCATTCTGTATAATCTGTATTACAGTTTCAAAAAAATTAGAAAAGGCATCACAGCAAAAGGAAATTACATATATACTATATATTATATAGTTACTATATATGAACAGTGAACAATATAAAATTGAACTTAATTCCATTTATGATATCACAAACTAAAATCCTTAGGAATAAATTATAGCAAAACAAATTCAAGACTTCTACATTGACAACCATAAAACATTATTGAGAGAAATTAGAGATCTAAAACATGGAAAGACATCCCATATTCATCAATTTTAAGACAATATTGCTAAAATATCAGTAACCCCAAATTTGTCTTCAGATTCATTACAAGTCTGAACAAAATCCCAACTACATTTTCTGCAGATTGTCAAGCTGATCTTAATATTCGTACAGAAATCCAAGGGACTCAGAATACCCAAATTTGGAAAAGAACAATAAAGATGGAAGATTGATAATTCCAAGTTTCAAAACCTACCTCAAAGCTACAGTAACCAAAATAACACAATATAGCATAAAAATAGATATCCATAGCAACAGAACTGAGAGTCCATAAACACACTCACATTTTCATGGTTGACAGTATTTCAGAAAGGGTGTCAAGATAATTCTAAAGGGAAGGAACAGTCTTTCAATGGTGCTAGGACAACTAGACATCCATGTGCAAATAATGAAGTTGGACTTTCTCACCTCATATACTAATTAATTCAAAACTGATCAAAACTCCAGATGTAAGAGCTAAAACCATAATCTCTTAAACTAAAGAATAAATCTTCATGTCTTTAAATGAGGCAGTGGTTTCTTAAAAATAACACCACAGGCTTCCCTGGTGGTCCAGTGGGTAAAGAGTCCAGTCCGCCGTGTAGTGCAAGGGGCACGGGTTCTATCCCTGGCCTGGGAAAATCCCATATGCCATAGAGCATCTGGATCAGTGCATCCAATTACAAGTCAGTGCTCTGGAGCACATGTGCCCAGAGCCAGTGCTCTGCAACAGGAGAGGCCACTGTGATGGAAGGCCCACACAGGCCAAAGAATAAAGATGGATGAAAATAAACAGATTAAAAAAATCAATGAAAACAGGACAAAATTTATATATATATATATATATATATATATATATATATATAAAACACCAAAAACAAATGAGTAAAGAATAAAACAGGTAAACTTAACTACATCAAAGTTAAACCCTCCGTATTCCAAGTGACACTGTAAAGAGTAAGGGAAAATATTAACTGCCAACTAGTAAGGAATATTGGCAAGACATCTATCTATTAAGATGCTTACACACAGCATTGTAAATCAACTATACCCCAATTAAAAATTGTTTTAACAATGCACACATCCATAATATATAATGAACTCTTACAGCTCAATATAAACAGAAATATAAATAGCAATATTTAAATAGGCAAAGGATTTGAACAGACATTTATCCAATGAAAATACCAAAAATGGCCAGTAAGCATTATAAAAGGATGCTTAAGATTATTAGTCATTAGGAAAATGCAAATCAATGAGATGAGATGTTACAGTGAGATGCCATTTCATCCTCACTAGGATGGCAATAAAAATAATTTAAAAAAGCATACGCCCACAATATTGAGTGTTGGTGAGGATATGGAGAAGCTGACACACTTATTTTTTGCTCACAGAAATGCAAAATAGTAGGGTCACTTTGTAAAACAGTTTCATGCTTCTCAAATTGTTATGAAGGAACATTATTTGACAGTTAAAAGGAGTGATGTACTGATACATACTACATGGCATAAATCAACCTTGAAAATATTATACTAAGTAAAAGAAGTCATTCACAGAAGACCACATATGTTATGGTTCCCTTTATATTAAATGTTTAGAATTGAAAAATCTACAGACAGATAATAGTTTACCATTTGTCTAGGGTTAGGGAAGGAACAATGTGCAGTGACTGCTGATGTGTATGAGACTGAACAGAGGGAGTGATGGGGCATTCTAGGGTATTGTGGTGATGGCCGCACAACTCTGAATATATTAAGAACCACTGAACTGAATATTTTCAGTAAATTTTCTGGTATGTGAATTATATCCTAATGAAGGTGTTAAAAATAATCTGAGTGCTAAATGCCTCACCTTTAAAGATGGGTGAGGGGGAGACACAAGATTCTAGGATAAGATGCAAAAGAAGAAACATGTCACTTAGAAATATTCTGTCTGAGGACAGCAAGGACTGTAAGAATATTAATGTTGAAACATACTGGTAACTTTTACATAGAAAATAATTCATAAATTATATGAGAAAACTTTGTATTCTAGGACCCCCAACTTAAAGGGTTTGCAGTAAAATGAAAATAAATTCAAGTTATGGCAACTCTCAAACTCTTCTCCTAGGGTTATACATTGCTTCCTCAAGAGGTTTACAGTCAACATCATAATATATAATGAACTCTTACAGCTCAATATAAACAGAAATATAAATAGCAATATTTAAATAGGCAAAGGATTTGAACAGACATTTATCCAATGAAAATACCAAAAATGGCCAGTAAGCATTATAAAAGGATGCTTAAGATTATTAGTCATTAGGAAAATGCAAATCAATGAGATGAGATGTTACAGTGAGATGCCATTTCATCCTCACTAGGATGGCAATAAAAATAATTTAAAAAAGCATACGCCCACAATATTGAGTGTTGGTGAGGATATGGAGAAGCTGACACACTTATTTTTTGCTCACAGAAATGCAAAATAGTAGGGTCACTTTGTAAAACAGTTTCATGCTTCTCAAATTGTTATGAAGGAACATTATTTGACAGTTAAAAGGAGTGATGTACTGATACATACTACATGGCATAAATCAACCTTGAAAATATTATACTAAGTAAAAGAAGTCATTCACAGAAGACCACATATGTTATGGTTCCCTTTATATTAAATGTTTAGAATTGAAAAATCTACAGACAGATAATAGTTTACCATTTGTCTAGGGTTAGGGAAGGAACAATGTGCAGTGACTGCTGATGTGTATGAGACTGAACAGAGGGAGTGATGGGGCATTCTAGGGTATTGTGGTGATGGCCGCACAACTCTGAATATATTAAGAACCACTGAACTGAATATTTTCAGTAAATTTTCTGGTATGTGAATTATATCCTAATGAAGGTGTTAAAAATAATCTGAGTGCTAAATGCCTCACCTTTAAAGATGGGTGAGGGGGAGACACAAGATTCTAGGATAAGATGCAAAAGAAGAAACATGTCACTTAGAAATATTCTGTCTGAGGACAGCAAGGACTGTAAGAATATTAATGTTGAAACATACTGGTAACTTTTACATAGAAAATAATTCATAAATTATATGAGAAAACTTTGTATTCTAGGACCCCCAACTTAAAGGGTTTGCAGTAAAATGAAAATAAATTCAAGTTATGGCAACTCTCAAACTCTTCTCCTAGGGTTATACATTGCTTCCTCAAGAGGTTTACAGTCAACATCATAATAAAGATGACTATAATGTTGAAGGAAGCTCAGGTTTCCTATATCTGATTGGGTTTTCTCAAAACAGTACTTCCAGACTTCTGCCAAAATACCTATGAAGATATAGTACTCCAGGCAAAAGGTAGATTTCCTAGTAAGACTTCTCACTTACAGAGAATTTTGTTTGCTTTATGTTTTCATAGACTTTATTTTTAGAGTAGTTTTAGGTTCCCAGTAAATTTAAGCAAAAAGCATGGAGATTTTCCATATGACCTCTTACCGTACACAGGGAGGAACATCCCACACCACGATGATACTTTTGTTACAGTCCATGAATCTCCATTAACACATCATTGTTATCCTGAGTTTAGAGCTCAGATTTGAGTTCCCTCTTGGTGGTGTGCATTCTGTGCATCTGGACAAATGTACAATGGCACGTACAGTCTCACACAGAACAGTTTCACTGCCCTACAAATCCTGGGCGCTCCATCCACTCATTCTCTCCTTTCCTCTTAATCTCTGATCCTCTTATTACCTTCACAGTTTGGCCTTTCCAAGAATCTCATATAATGTGGATCCTATGGTATTTTCAGATTAGCTTCTTTCACTTAGTAACATGTCCTTAAAGTCTCTCCGTGTCTTTTTATGACTTGACAGTTCATTTCTTTTTAGTACTGAATGATATTCCATCGCCCAGATAAATCAGTTTATCCATTCACCTACTGAAGGGCGTCTGGGTTGCTTCTGAGTTTGGTAATTATTAATAAAGTTGATATAAACATTGGTATGTGGGTTTGTGTGAACACACTTTCCAGTTCATTTGGATTAATATCAAAGAATGTGATTGTCTGATCATATGCTAGGAATCTCTTTAAGCTATAGTTGTTTTAATTATAATTGCTATAGTTGTTTTAATATTAAAAAGAACAACCATAAGATTTAGAAAGAAAAATAATAAGACCGACTGACAGTAACATTAGAAAGACCTAATATGTCAGCTCTATATCACACTGTCAGATGTCAAGGACCTAAACTCTAGCATTTCAAGAAAAGGGGAGACTGTAAATTTAGAATTTTCTACAATGTTGTTGGCCATTTACGAAAGTGGAAGAAAAATATCCTCAGACATGCAAGGGCTCCAACAATCTGCTACTTTGGTAACCTTCTTTCAAAACTTACTTGAAATGACCTAAAAGCAAATTAAGAGGTCAGGCATGGAGACATGATTGTTTAAACAGAAAAGTTGACAAAAACCCCTAGGTTCTCCAGGACTTCAAGACTTTTTTTATGAGACTTTATTTTTAGAGTAGTTTTAGGTTCCCAGTAAATTTAAGCAAAAAGCATGGAGATTTTCCATATGACCTCTTACCGTACACAGGGAGGAACATCCCACACCACGATGATACTTTTGTTACAGTCCATGAATCTCCATTAACACATCATTGTTATCCTGAGTTTAGAGCTCAGATTTGAGTTCCCTCTTGGTGGTGTGCATTCTGTGCATCTGGACAAATGTACAATGGCACGTACAGTCTCACACAGAACAGTTTCACTGCCCTACAAATCCTGGGCGCTCCATCCACTCATTCTCTCCTTTCCTCTTAATCTCTGATCCTCTTATTACCTTCACAGTTTGGCCTTTCCAAGAATCTCATATAATGTGGATCCTATGGTATTTTCAGATTAGCTTCTTTCACTTAGTAACATGTCCTTAAAGTCTCTCCGTGTCTTTTTATGACTTGACAGTTCATTTCTTTTTAGTACTGAATGATATTCCATCGCCCAGATAAATCAGTTTATCCATTCACCTACTGAAGGGCGTCTGGGTTGCTTCTGAGTTTGGTAATTATTAATAAAGTTGATATAAACATTGGTATGTGGGTTTGTGTGAACACACTTTCCAGTTCATTTGGATTAATATCAAAGAATGTGATTGTCTGATCATATGCTAGGAATCTCTTTAAGCTATAGTTGTTTTAATTATAATTGCTATAGTTGTTTTAATATTAAAAGAACAACCATAAGATTTAGAAAGAAAAATAATAAGACCGACTGACAGTAACATTAGAAAGACCTAATATGTCAGCTCTATATCACACTGTCAGATGTCAAGGACCTAAACTCTAGCATTTCAAGAAAAGGGGAGACTGTAAATTTAGAATTTTCTACAATGTTGTTGGCCATTTACGAAAGTGGAAGAAAAATATCCTCAGACATGCAAGGGCTCCAACAATCTGCTACTTTGGTAACCTTCTTTCAAAACTTACTTGAAATGACCTAAAAGCAAATTAAGAGTTCAGGCATGGAGACATGATTGTTTAAGAGGACTCATGGTAAATATAATTTTCCCTGCTCTCCCTATAGACAATATAATAGTGCCCCATAGGTTCTCCAGGACTCTGTGCCTTCTGGATGACACTTCTTGCAGCTGCTGGTATATCCGTGATGCTAACTTACCCGTCAGCATCTGTCCCCTCCCCCTTCCCTGTTACATCGTGTGGTCCTCGAGAGCAGGCAGTGTATGCTGCTGCTCACCTTTGCAGGTATCCCCCTCAACAGCATGATGCCTGGAAGAGAAAGAACTTGACACTACATCCCACGCAAACATAATTTATCTATGCTGCTCATCCTTTTTATTAATTTTTCAAAGTCCAGAAGCTCCACATTTTTCTCTGCAGAGCCTATGAGAGAGCCCCTGCATAGTGCCCAGGTGAAAGAGTTGCTCCATAACTGCTAAATTATTAAATGCAATTCCCTGCCACACCCTCCCCCTCACCTTACACTCCAGCCACACCAACCAACCAAAAGATTCTATTTCATCCCCAGTGGATTCTCTGCCCTACCTTTTCCACTTTCTGAAGTCCCTCCAAGCCTCACAGCCAGCCTCCAACTGCCTCCTTTGTCAACACATGGGCAAAACTCACTGCTTCCACAGCAACTGGTTGTGTTATCCAGGAATTATTTGCTCATTGATTTATCTTGCACATTAGATGGTGAGTTTCTGAGGGCTATGACTGTTTTTCCAACTTTAGCTTCCGTGTTACCTAACTCATAGTAAATGCTCATTAAATATTTACTAAATAAATGAGCCCACTAAAAGAGCCACATGGGGTACTTGTAAGCCACTGCTTATCTATTCAGAAGAGTTTTTGTTGGGCCAACTTGGAAGCAGAAAAGTAAAAGTGGATGCTACACACCCAAAGAAGGTGTCCAAATGATGAGCAGGCATTCCAGATTTACCTGAGCTTGGTTTCTGTATGCAGGAGAATTTTTTCCCCTCTGTGTCTGAATATACAGTGCTCTCAAAGATTGGAAAATGAGTTAAGCACAAGGATTAGCTTCATCATACTGAAATTATGGTCTGTATTTTGGTTATATTCATGAAGTTTCACTGCTTTCAAGTACTTCCTCAAAATTATGTTTAGTATATTTGATCCATGGGTCTATCAAAATTTCCTTTGGTCTACTGTACTAGACTAAGTTTCTCTGTCATGTGTAAGTGTCATTATTTTTGGAACTTACAGGACTCAAAGTTTTTTAATGGGAAGCTTTAGTCTATCTTTTAAAATATGTTTTTAAAAGTATATTTTCTTAGATGTGCACTACTGTTAGATTGGCTTATTCTATAATTGATCTGTCTCAATTTTTGCTGAAGGTTTTTTTCCTAGTTTTGAAAGAATGAGATCATCCAACTCTCCTTGCCTGTTTATGAGGGTTTTCAGGTGCAGCAGCACACCTGCTGAGAAAAAACTGTTAGCACGTAAGGAAAAGTGAGCCTTGCCTGGAAGAGTAGAACAATTTTGAATGGATGAAATGATCTGAATAAAATGAGGAGCAACATAAACAGACAGACCCATGGGTCAGAATATACTGGAACAAATTTAAAGTCTCTATCATAAATTACTCTGGAAAATATTCGACAAAAGTCAGTACCTGAATCTCACAGAAAGGCACTTTACTGAAGTAGGTAATGCCCAAATATTAAAAGAACAGCATCATCATTCTTATAGGCTAAAATGAAGCCGTCCTAGAAAGCAGTCTTCAAATCCTATTTTTCACAATGTCAAATCCACATGGCAAAATCTGAAAAATTCCAGAAGCAGCCAAACATTACAGCAAGGATTGTTCTGGACACCATTTCTTCTCCATGAAAAAAGATAAAATATGTTGGTTCTTGCCTACAAATGTAAAGAAATAGAAACTTGAGAATTTAATGTTCGGATATTGATCAGTCTTTTCTAATTGTTGTTATAATTATTCCTGATCTTTAAATACTCTTGTCACATATTGATTTCATCTTGGCAAAAGGAGAGGACCAGAGTAGGGATTCAGGAGTCTACTTTCAACACTGGCACTATCTAGCCAGGTTCCCAAGGGTACGTCCTTTCATCTTCTTGAGTTTCAGTTTTTCTACTTATAAAATTAAGAAGCTGAATATAATTATTCCAGTTTTGGTTGTATGACTAAAATTAGTTGTGTAAAATTAAATATAAAACATGGTCTGGAAGTAAAAATGAGATGAAAATTGGGCAAAATTTAAGGGAGGGAGGAGACTGGACTTAAAAAGACAAAAAACAATCCATTTATTTATTGTCACACCATTGTCTGTAGATAAGATTGGTGTCAAAGAAAAAGAAGAATGGTAAAATTTTAAGCAAGAATAACAAATCAACTGTTGATGGAATGCCATCTCTACTTGATTAGAGCAGAACATAAAGGGATCTAAGGTCAAGTCTGAGTTCAGTGGGAAAAATGCTAAGATTTATTAGTAATGTCTATCCTGGACTCAGGAAGAGGAGTACCATGGGCAAGATAGTTGCTATTACATACTCTGTAAAACGATATTTTAACTGAGTCTAGGACATACCTGTTATCTGTGTCTGAAAAAATGTCTGAGGACTTTAGGACAGTTTCTGTCCTCAAATAGCACAACAGCATATAATCAAATTTAAGTATCTGCTTTCAAGCCCTAAACTGTTCTAATAAATGTAAGAGTGAACCAGAAAAGCTGGCTGCAGCGACATGCCCCTCATTGTTATTCATATTTTCTGTAGTGTCAGAGCTTTGGAGATTTATCTGGGCACATGATTGCCCAGAACAAACGCTGTGTTTCTCAGCCTCTCTTGCAGTATTAAATGGAGCTGTTTGGCTAAGAGCTGACCAATAAGATTTGAGCAGATGTGATGAGAACAACTTCCAGGTAGTGCTCTTACCCTTCCTGCTAAAGGCAGTCTGGGTGATGGTGAGCCACCAATAGGAGTGAAGATAAGGTGGCACCGCAAATCACTGTATCATTTATACACTTGTAGGGAAAGTTACTCACGACAGAAATAATCCTCTATCTTGCTTAAAGTCACTATAATTTCAGATCTCTCTTACAGCAGCCAAATCCATAACCTAACTTTTTTTGTAAAATAGGAGAGGACCAGAGTAGGGATTCAGGAGTCTACTTTCAACACTGGCACTATCTAGCCAGGTTCCCAAGGGTACGTCCTTTCATCTTCTTGAGTTTCAGTTTTTCTACTTATAAAATTAAGAAGCTGAATATAATTATTCCAGTTTTGGTTGTATGACTAAAATTAGTTGTGTAAAATTAAATATAAAACATGGTCTGGAAGTAAAAATGAGATGAAAATTGGGCAAAATTTAAGGGAGGGAGGAGACTGGACTTAAAAAGACAAAAAACAATCCATTTATTTATTGTCACACCATTGTCTGTAGATAAGATTGGTGTCAAAGAAAAAGAAGAATGGTAAAATTTTAAGCAAGAATAACAAATCAACTGTTGATGGAATGCCATCTCTACTTGATTAGAGCAGAACATAAAGGGATCTAAGGTCAAGTCTGAGTTCAGTGGGAAAAAATGCTAAGATTTATTAGTAATGTCTATCCTGGACTCAGGAAGAGGAGTACCATGGGCAAGATAGTTGCTATTACATACTCTGTAAAACGATATTTTAACTGAGTCTAGGACATACCTGTTATCTGTGTCTGAAAAAATGTCTGAGGACTTTAGGACAGTTTCTGTCCTCAAATAGCACAACAGCATATAATCAAATTTAAGTATCTGCTTTCAAGCCCTAAACTGTTCTAATAAATGTAAGAGTGAACCAGAAAAGCTGGCTGCAGCGACATGCCCCTCATTGTTATTCATATTTTCTGTAGTGTCAGAGCTTTGGAGATTTATCTGGGCACATGATTGCCCAGAACAAACGCTGTGTTTCTCAGCCTCTCTTGCAGTATTAAATGGAGCTGTTTGGCTAAGAGCTGACCAATAAGATTTGAGCAGATGTGATGAGAACAACTTCCAGGTAGTGCTCTTACCCTTCCTGCTAAAGGCAGTCTGGGTGATGGTGAGCCACCAATAGGAGTGAAGATAAGGTGGCACCGCAAATCACTGTATCATTTATACACTTGTAGGGAAAGTTACTCACGACAGAAATAATCCTCTATCTTGCTTAAAGTCACTATAATTTCAGATCTCTCTTACAGCAGCCAAATCCATAACCTAACTAGTAAAATAGTTGTAAAATTGATATTTGGGGATAAAATGGCTTCCCTGGTGGCTAAGTCAGTACAGAATGTGCCTATAATCAGGAGACCTGGGTTTGATCCCTGGGTCAGGAAATTCCCCTGGAGAAGAAAATGACAACCCATTCCACTCTTCTTGCCCAGAGAATCCCATGGACAGAGGAGCTTGTTGGGCTACAGTCCATGGCGTCACAAAGAGTCAGACATGACTGAGTGACTAACACTTCTTTGGGAATAAGAAATGTGTCTCATTGTAGGAAATGTGATTTAGGAGAAATCAATTTCCATTCTGTGGGTATTTCCAAGAAGTATCCTGGAAGGTGAAAGGAGCAGCACAGCTAGGCAACAGACTCTTACACTAGAGTTACATGGGTCAAGTCCAACCAATAAAGTTTTACTGGAACACAGCCATGTTCATTTGTTAACTGCCTATAGCTTTTTTCTGAACTACAACAGAAGAGCTGATTTGTTCTGACAGACATCATATGGTCCACAAAGATACTTACTATCTGAACCTTTACAGAAAAGTTTGAAGGTCCCTAACGTGAAAGACAGTAGCCACAAGAACTCTAAGTGAACTGATTTCAGATACCACTTTTTCTTATTTCCATGTGGCATTTTGTCACATCTATGTATTAGTACTCAACATCCTTCTTCTACTTCATTCAAATATAGTATTTCCTGTCAAAAAACTACTTACCTTTTTTTTTTTTTTCAATGTCTCCTCATTCCTCTCCTTAGTAATTATACCTGAGTGCCACTTAACTCCAGAGCCATTTTTTCACAAAAAGATATTATCTCTTCACAAGAGTTAGTGCATCACGAAGGTGGAATAATGTTCAATCTCCCAATTGCTTGCTCTACTCCCAAATTTAGTGACTGATGCCCACATTCTGGTACCATAACCAGTGAAGTTCAACTCACCCTCTGACCTCAAAGACAGTTAGAAACAGTGACATTTTTCACTGTTAAAGAAATATAACACACACACACACACACACACATACACACACATATATTATATTATTTAAAGATAACAAGGCTGTTTATGTTAAATCTAAAACCGATATGGGTCTATTTTAGCAGAAGTTTTAGGAGATGAGCCAGTGTGAGTCTTCAAAGGTGATTTTAACTTAAACAGAATTTCAGATGAAAAGAGAAAGTGAGGCCAATGAAGAAAATACTACATTTATCTCAATAGCAGTCAAATAATCAAAAAGAAAAGCAAATGATTGCATTTCCAAATGCAAATTAAAAACCACACCTGTCAAAGCAGGCATCCCAGAGGAGCTTGTTGCTACAAAAAGAGTCAGACATGACTGAGTGACTAACACTTCTTTGGGAATAAGAAATGTCTCATTGTAGGAAATGTGATTTAGGAGAAATCAATTTCCATTCTGTGGGTATTTCCAAGAAGTATCCTGGAAGGTGAAAGGAGCAGCACAGCTAGGCAACAGACTCTTACACTAGAGTTACATGGGTCAAGTCCAACCAATAAAGTTTTACTGGAACACAGCCATGTTCATTTGTTAACTGCCTATAGCTTTTTTCTGAACTACAACAGAAGAGCTGATTTGTTCTGACAGACATCATATGGTCCACAAAGATACTTACTATCTGAACCTTTACAGAAAAGTTTGAAGGTCCCTAACGTGAAAGACAGTAGCCACAAGAACTCTAAGTGAACTGATTTCAGATACCACTTTTTCTTATTTCCATGTGGCATTTTGTCACATCTATGTATTAGTACTCAACATCCTTCTTCTACTTCATTCAAATATAGTATTTCCTGTCAAAAAACTACTTACCTTTTTTTTTTTTTTCAATGTCTCCTCATTCCTCTCCTTAGTAATTATACCTGAGTGCCACTTAACTCCAGAGCCATTTTTTCACAAAAAGATATTATCTCTTCACAAGAGTTAGTGCATCACGAAGGTGGAATAATGTTCAATCTCCCAATTGCTTGCTCTACTCCCAAATTTAGTGACTGATGCCCACATTCTGGTACCATAACCAGTGAAGTTCAACTCACCCTCTGACCTCAAAGACAGTTAGAAACAGTGACATTTTTCACTGTTAAAGAAATATAACACACACACACACACACACACATACACACACATATATTATATTATTTAAAGATAACAAGGCTGTTTATGTTAAATCTAAAACCGATATGGGTCTATTTTAGCAGAAGTTTTAGGAGATGAGCCAGTGTGAGTCTTCAAAGGTGATTTTAACTTAAACAGAATTTCAGATGAAAAGAGAAAGTGAGGCCAATGAAGAAAATACTACATTTATCTCAATAGCAGTCAAATAATCAAAAAGAAAAGCAAATGATTGCATTTCCAAATGCAAATTAAAAACCACACCTGTCAAAGCAGGCATCCAACTAACAGTGAAGCTTATAATATTGGCTCTAAAGATGTTTGGTTCTTTATTCCTCGCTCTCTCTTGCTCGCTCTCTCTATATATATTTTTTTGAAGGGGGCGGGGGGCCACTTCTACTGGTCTTTCATTTATTTATTTCCATCCATCTTTGTTCTTTGACCTGTGTGAGCTTCCAATCGCAGTGGCCTGTCTCCTAGCAGACTACTGGCTCTGGGCATGTGCTCCAGAGCTCCAGCTTGGTAGTTGGACACATCAGTCCAGCTGCTCCATGGCATGTGAAATCTTCCCAGGCCAGGGATCGAACTGGTGCCCGTTGCACTGCAAGGTGGTGTCCTTACCTGCTGGACCACCAGGGAAGCCCTTCAATATATTTTTCACAAGAAAAATTAAGAGTCAAACCTTAGGCAGTTGAGAAATAATGAAGACTTTGTAAAAAAGATCTACAGATCAAATTAATAAAAGACAGGGAAACTCAGTTGGTATAAGTGCATAAATCCACATACAAAAAATGTCATGCCCATGTTTTTAAAATATATTCAAAATTAAGTTCATTTTATATACCCATCATCTAGAATATGCCTGTCTTAGTACCTATGAGATTTCAGAATCTAATTTTAATACTTCAAGAAACCCGAGTTTGTGGGAAGTATGTTTTAAAATTATAGTTATTCAGATATTTAGAATATGTACTAATTTTATTATCCTCATTATCTCTAAGAGTGTGCTGTCTAATATGATAGCCACTAACCACATGTGGTTTCAAGTGCTACTAAACACTTTGAAATGTGGCTAGTTCAAATTTAGATGGTATAAAATACATACTGAATAGTGAAGACTTGGTACAATAAAAAACATAAAATATAGCATTCCCATTTTTAAAAACAAAAACAATATTAGGTACATTGATAACAAGGCTGTTTATGTTAAATCTAAAACCGATATGGGTCTATTTTAGCAGAAGTTTTAGGAGATGAGCCAGTGTGAGTCTTCAAAGGTGATTTTAACTTAAACAGAATTTCAGATGAAAAGAGAAAGTGAGGCCAATGAAGAAAATACTACATTTATCTCAATAGCAGTCAAATAATCAAAAAGAAAAGCAAATGATTGCATTTCCAAATGCAAATTAAAAACCACACCTGTCAAAGCAGGCATCCAACTAACAGTGAAGCTTATAATATTGGCTCTAAAGATGTTTGGTTCTTTATTCCTCGCTCTCTCTTGCTCGCTCTCTCTATATATATTTTTTTGAAGGGGGCGGGGGGCCACTTCTACTGGTCTTTCATTTATTTATTTCCATCCATCTTTGTTCTTTGACCTGTGTGAGCTTCCAATCGCAGTGGCCTGTCTCCTAGCAGACTACTGGCTCTGGGCATGTGCTCCAGAGCTCCAGCTTGGTAGTTGGACACATCAGTCCAGCTGCTCCATGGCATGTGAAATCTTCCCAGGCCAGGGATCGAACTGGTGCCCGTTGCACTGCAAGGTGGTGTCCTTACCTGCTGGACCACCAGGGAAGCCCTTCAATATATTTTTCACAAGAAAAATTAAGAGTCAAACCTTAGGCAGTTGAGAAATAATGAAGACTTTGTAAAAAAGATCTACAGATCAAATTAATAAAAGACAGGGAAACTCAGTTGGTATAAGTGCATAAATCCACATACAAAAAATGTCATGCCCATGTTTTTAAAATATATTCAAAATTAAGTTCATTTTATATACCCATCATCTAGAATATGCCTGTCTTAGTACCTATGAGATTTCAGAATCTAATTTTAATACTTCAAGAAACCCGAGTTTGTGGGAAGTATGTTTTAAAATTATAGTTATTCAGATATTTAGAATATGTACTAATTTTATTATCCTCATTATCTCTAAGAGTGTGCTGTCTAATATGATAGCCACTAACCACATGTGGTTTCAAGTGCTACTAAACACTTTGAAATGTGGCTAGTTCAAATTTAGATGGTATAAAATACATACTGAATAGTGAAGACTTGGTACAATAAAAAACATAAAATATAGCATTCCCATTTTTACATTTTGATTATATACTGAAATGACAATATGTTAGGTACATTGAATAAAATACACTATTAAAATTAATGTATTATTTTTTAGCTTTTTTAATGTAACTACTAGAAGAGGTTAAATAATATACAACATTTCACTGTATCTCTATGGATTTTGAGTACCTCAGAGTACTTTCTTCCTCAGAAACAATTATCAGCATCAGGTTTCTGAGAAACCTACCACCCTAACACTTATAATCAGGAAATGTAAATTGTGTACTGGATATTTCAATGAGACAAAAAAAATCATTTTGTCTAACCACAAAATATGGATATTACTTTAAATAATCTACTAAGACATACAGAAATAAAAAAGTCCAACTTCTGCTGTTCTTGCCTTTTTCCTTTTTTCATTTTAATTCCATTGATTCCAAAGACAAGGCTATGATGGCAGGTAGAATAAGATGTGATGTTAGTTTTAAGCTGGGAAGCAAACAGATGACTGAAACATACTAGAATCAATCAGAGAATGATGCTCAGGTGAGAGACAATAACTGAACTTGGAATGAAATTTAACCAAAATAAACTCATTCAAAGAACAAAAAATTAGCACCTTACATTATTTTTGTAGTGTTGCACCTTCACAATCAATCTAGGATATGGCCTGGTACAGATGGAAAAAAGGCCTGTATGCAAAAACACAGTTTCCTGAAATTTTTTCATTGATATGCTCTCCACAGATAATCAGGATAATACTTTTGAGGATGGGAATTGAAAAACATATTGCAAAGAACCTTTTTTTTTTTTTTTTTACTGTAACAGTTCTAAAATGCTGACTTACTTTCCTGACCATCTAATTTTATCTTAATGAACTATCTTATTTGATGAATCACTATTCTTGTAAGGTCTTCTGCATAACAGGACACAATGTGACAGCAAACAGCATGTGCAACTGACAGTGCCCTCTGCCTCCAGCTCTGCTGTTTTGAGTGATTTTCTCCAGATAGAGACACTTGACCCTGCAGAAACACAGTCCTTTGGAGTTTCTCCTAAGGCCCACTTGAAAGCTATCTCCCACTGCTCTTTCTATGTCAAGCCTCGCCAAGAATAAAAGTGCTGTGTCACTCACTCCATTGGTTCTCCGTCCCTAAACAGATGAAAAGTCCTTGTTTTCCCTTCTAAGATGTCAGGGAATGAAAAGAGAGAAAAGTAATCTCAGTGCCCAGAAGCAGACATGCCCGTGTGATCATTACCAAATATCTCCAGTTGCTCCTGAAGTCAACAGGGGACATGAGGTCAGATTCTTCACTGTTTTCAATTCTCAGGTGAATTAAAAGGCTTCACTCGTCCCCCTCCCCCCCCCAAAAAAAGCATACTTTATTTTTAATCGAAAGAGAGAACAAAGACAAAAAGAAGCTGTATTACATGTTCCATACATATATTGTCCATTAATACGGATCACGATTATGAGAATAACAACTCTGCCTCCTACCCCCAAGCTGCAGCAGGATTTCCCTGCCATCCTTGACATGGTTTTCATATTGGCACTTTTGGAGATGAAAAGAGTTTGTACAGAGGCCCTGTGGAAAAGTTCAGTTGGAAAAGACACAAAAAGTAGAGAGGACATGATGGCCAAAAACCAGACACAGGGACTAGGTCTAACTTTCCCCAGAAAGGGATGAAAATGTCATTTTGACAAAGAAAACTTGCAAGACTGGATACAAATTTGATGCTCAGGTGAGAGACAATAACTGAACTTGGAATGAAATTTAACCAAAATAAACTCATTCAAAGAACAAAAAATTAGCACCTTACATTATTTTTGTAGTGTTGCACCTTCACAATCAATCTAGGATATGGCCTGGTACAGATGGAAAAAAGGCCTGTATGCAAAAACACAGTTTCCTGAAATTTTTTCATTGATATGCTCTCCACAGATAATCAGGATAATACTTTTGAGGATGGGAATTGAAAAACATATTGCAAAGAACCTTTTTTTTTTTTTTTTTACTGTAACAGTTCTAAAATGCTGACTTACTTTCCTGACCATCTAATTTTATCTTAATGAACTATCTTATTTGATGAATCACTATTCTTGTAAGGTCTTCTGCATAACAGGACACAATGTGACAGCAAACAGCATGTGCAACTGACAGTGCCCTCTGCCTCCAGCTCTGCTGTTTTGAGTGATTTTCTCCAGATAGAGACACTTGACCCTGCAGAAACACAGTCCTTTGGAGTTTCTCCTAAGGCCCACTTGAAAGCTATCTCCCACTGCTCTTTCTATGTCAAGCCTCGCCAAGAATAAAAGTGCTGTGTCACTCACTCCATTGGTTCTCCGTCCCTAAACAGATGAAAAGTCCTTGTTTTCCCTTCTAAGATGTCAGGGAATGAAAAGAGAGAAAAGTAATCTCAGTGCCCAGAAGCAGACATGCCCGTGTGATCATTACCAAATATCTCCAGTTGCTCCTGAAGTCAACAGGGGACATGAGGTCAGATTCTTCACTGTTTTCAATTCTCAGGTGAATTAAAAGGCTTCACTCGTCCCCCTCCCCCCCCCAAAAAAAGCATACTTTATTTTTAATCGAAAGAGAGAACAAAGACAAAAAGAAGCTGTATTACATGTTCCATACATATATTGTCCATTAATACGGATCACGATTATGAGAATAACAACTCTGCCTCCTACCCCCAAGCTGCAGCAGGATTTCCCTGCCATCCTTGACATGGTTTTCATATTGGCACTTTTGGAGATGAAAAGAGTTTGTACAGAGGCCCTGTGGAAAAGTTCAGTTGGAAAAGACACAAAAAGTAGAGAGGACATGATGGCCAAAAACCAGACACAGGGACTAGGTCTAACTTTCCCCAGAAAGGGATGAAAATGTCATTTTGACAAAGAAAACTTGCAAGACTGTGGATACAAATTTGAGAGTCTAAGGAAGAGAATATGGCTCCAACAGAGTTCAGAGATATGACCAGGTACTAAGATGTGGTGAAGACATCCAGTGCAGCTGGTGTGGTGTTAGGCTGTTCATCACTGGTAGCTGAGGAAGTGACCAAACATATTCAAAATGCCACATTTACCTCTTCTATCTACATCATGGTCTTGTCTTTAATTTCTTTCTCATTTTCCTGCCATTGCAGTTTTAACTGCAATGTCAACATAATACCTTGTTAAAAGTTGTTCATAAAAACACTTTTGGTAAGCTTCCCTGGTAGCTCAGTGGTGAGGAGTTTGCCTGCCAACACAGGAGACATGGGTTCCATCTCTGATCCAAGAAGATCCCACATGCTGCGGAGCAACTAAGTCCATGAGCCACAACTATTAAGCCTGTGCTCCAGAGCCTCAGAGCCGCAACTATGGAGCCCATGAGCTGCAACTATTGAAGCCCATGAGAAGTCACCAGAACAAGAAGCCTGCTCACCTCAACTAGAAGGTAGCCCCCACTCCCTGCAACTTGCAGAAGAGCTTGCAGCAGCAGTCAAAACCCGGAATAGCCAAAAATAACTAATTAAATAAAATGCATTTAAAAAAAAAAAAAACGCTTTTGGTGAGCATGATATAGGATAAGGATAGACATCAGCCAGGAAGTGCTATACCCATCACACTAGCACAGCAAAGTCTGACCATGGGTGCCAGATGCAGCCACTGTAGTCAGCTGCTTCCCTCAGCCGAACTGCTGGAGTTGCTAGAGAGGGAGAAGATTAGCAGTCTCGATCACAAGCGAGACAAACTAAGTCTGGGGAAAGCTTGCAGGCAACTCTGCCTCCTACCCCAAGCTGCAGCAGGATTTCCCTGCCATCCTTGACATGGTTTTCATATTGGCACTTTTGGAGATGAAAAGAGTTTGTACAGAGGCCCTGTGGAAAAGTTCAGTTGGAAAAGACACAAAAAGTAGAGAGGACATGATGGCCAAAAACCAGACACAGGGACTAGGTCTAACTTTCCCCAGAAAGGGATGAAAATGTCATTTTGACAAAGAAAACTTGCAAGACTGTGGATACAAATTTGAGAGTCTAAGGAAGAGAATATGGCTCCAACAGAGTTCAGAGATATGACCAGGTACTAAGATGTGGTGAAGACATCCAGTGCAGCTGGTGTGGTGTTAGGCTGTTCATCACTGGTAGCTGAGGAAGTGACCAAACATATTCAAAATGCCACATTTACCTCTTCTATCTACATCATGGTCTTGTCTTTAATTTCTTTCTCATTTTCCTGCCATTGCAGTTTTAACTGCAATGTCAACATAATACCTTGTTAAAAGTTGTTCATAAAAACACTTTTGGTAAGCTTCCCTGGTAGCTCAGTGGTGAGGAGTTTGCCTGCCAACACAGGAGACATGGGTTCCATCTCTGATCCAAGAAGATCCCACATGCTGCGGAGCAACTAAGTCCATGAGCCACAACTATTAAGCCTGTGCTCCAGAGCCTCAGAGCCGCAACTATGGAGCCCATGAGCTGCAACTATTGAAGCCCATGAGAAGTCACCAGAACAAGAAGCCTGCTCACCTCAACTAGAAGGTAGCCCCCACTCCCTGCAACTTGCAGAAGAGCTTGCAGCAGCAGTCAAAACCCGGAATAGCCAAAAATAACTAATTAAATAAAATGCATTTAAAAAAAAAAAAAACGCTTTTGGTGAGCATGATATAGGATAAGGATAGACATCAGCCAGGAAGTGCTATACCCATCACACTAGCACAGCAAAGTCTGACCATGGGTGCCAGATGCAGCCACTGTAGTCAGCTGCTTCCCTCAGCCGAACTGCTGGAGTTGCTAGAGAGGGAGAAGATTAGCAGTCTCGATCAAGGGCACAAGCGAGACAAAGCTTAGGAGACTCTGAAGAGGCGCTGCGGTCATCAACATGTTCATGAGGCCTCTTCATTCATATGGAGTGCCTGGAGAGGTCTAAACATGTTGAGATCACATGAAACTCTTCCCCTGGAGAATGAGACAGGAGACAACAGAGCATGAAGTCAAAATCCCTGATCTCAGGAGTGATGTTATTACTATATATTTGGAACATCTCACAGAGAATAAAACTGGTTCCAAATTTTATTTATTTATTTTCATCCATCTTTATTCTTTGGCATTTGTGGGCCTCCCACTGCCACGGCCTCCCTCACCACATAGGACTGGCTCTGGGCGCATGTGCTCCAGAGCACTGGCTCATAACTGGACACACTGGTCCAGCCATTCCACGGCACACAGGATCTTCCCAGGTCAGGGATCGAACCAGTGTCCCCTGCACTGCAAGGCGGACTATCTGCTGGACCACCAGGGAAGTTCTGGTTCCAAATTTTAGATTGGAATTTTTTTTTTTTTTTTGCGTACTTATTCAATATTTACCTCATACTACTCAGTAAATGCACTCATGAACATAATACTATTTTTTTTAAAAAACTGAAATTATATTTTAAATTCTTCAGGGGCTAGTATATTGAAAAGGATCTGCAATAACATCCCTTAGTGGCTCAGATGGTAAAGAACCAGCCCGCAACGTGGGAAACCTGGGTTTGATCCCTGAGTCAGGAAGATCTCCTGGAGGAGGGCATAGCAACCCACTTCAGTATTCTTGCCTAGAGAATTCCATGGACAGACAAGCCTCACGTGCTGCAGTCCATAGGGTTGCAAAGAGTCAGACACAACTTAGCAACCAACACTAAAACATCACCTACTAAATGTATCTATTTTGCACAACTGGATCTTTTACATCCTGTTTTCTTGAAATAAAATATAATTTCTACTAAACTTACAATATTTTTATTTGGGACTCAATGTGGCAAGCTTTGAGCTATGTCCTATGGATTCCAAGACGAATATAAAACATGGTCTTTATAGCTATGATGCCATATGGGAAAAAACAACACTAAGGAAGAAGTGATTAATTCAGCAATGGCAGGGAGAAGTCTGGAAATTCTTCTGACTTTAAATATGGATATTAAAGAAAGAATGGTTAAAAATATTAATATGTCAAGCAATTAAGGGAAGGGGTTATATTTCAAACATAGAAAGAACATGTACCGGAGCGAAATGGATGAAGGATACATAAGACCTATTAATATAACTTCCTGTGAATTTATAATCATTTCAAAAATGTTTAATATGCTAATATACACATTTATGAATATGCATGGTATTCAGGAAAAAATTGCAAGTAACACTGGAGGAGGGACTGAGATGGGAGAATGCTGGACAGGAAGTCAGGAAATCATCTTGTATTGCAGAAAAAACAAACCTGTCAGCAAGTTGAAGAGTTTTGGAACAGGGGAAATAGACGATAACACAGGTAATTTTAGGATAAAAGCAAAATTCTTTGGTGATTATGGTAAAGAGAAGGAAGAAATAAAGAGAATTTTAACAGTGAGGCAGAAGTTCTTGCCAACAATCATTGTAGAATAATCAAGGAAGCGTTTATAGTGAAAGATGATAAGTTCAGTTTGAAACTATTGAAATTGTCTCAACACCCATGTACAAAATGGGATCGAAATTCAAGAAGTCTCAAAATGTGCAGTTCCCATATTGCTGGAGAATTTTAAATTTTACTATAGAAGATAAGAAGACAAATAGGATGGTCAGGACTCACAAGAACATGACATATAGTTCATATGACTTATAAAAAATAGGCAAAGCTCATAGGACATGTTATATGTACAGAAAAAATAAGCAGGTAATAAGCAAGCAAGTAGCTCATGAGACAAAGGTACAATTCACGCTATATGTTAAAACAGATGTTAAGTTAGCAACCCGTAAATGACTTTTATAAAATAGGCAAATCCTGTTGTCTTGAAATAAAATATAATTTCTACTAAACTTACAATATTTTTATTTGGGACTCAATGTGGCAAGCTTTGAGCTATGTCCTATGGATTCCAAGACGAATATAAAACATGGTCTTTATAGCTATGATGCCATATGGGAAAAAACAACACTAAGGAAGAAGTGATTAATTCAGCAATGGCAGGGAGAAGTCTGGAAATTCTTCTGACTTTAAATATGGATATTAAAGAAAGAATGGTTAAAAATATTAATATGTCAAGAAATTTAAAGGGGAAAGGGGGTTATATTTCAAACATAGAAAGAACATGTACCGGAGCGAAATGGATGAAGGATACATAAGACCTATTAATATAACTTCCTGTGAATTTATAATCATTTCAAAAATGTTTAATATGCTAATATACACATTTATGAATATGCATGGTATTCAGGAAAAAATTGCAAGTAACACTGGAGGAGGGACTGAGATGGGAGAATGCTGGACAGGAAGTCAGGAAATCATCTTGTATTGCAGAAAAAACAAACCTGTCAGCAAGTTGAAGAGTTTTGGAACAGGGGAAATAGACGATAACACAGGTAATTTTAGGATAAAAGCAAAATTCTTTGGTGATTATGGTAAAGAGAAGGAAGAAATAAAGAGAATTTTAACAGTGAGGCAGAAGTTCTTGCCAACAATCATTGTAGAATAATCAAGGAAGCGTTTATAGTGAAAGATGATAAGTTCAGTTTGAAACTATTGAAATTGTCTCAACACCCATGTACAAAATGGGATCGAAATTCAAGAAGTCTCAAAATGTGCAGTTCCCATATTGCTGGAGAATTTTAAATTTTACTATAGAAGATAAGAAGACAAATAGGATGGTCAGGACTCACAAGAACATGACATATAGTTCATATGACTTATAAAAAATAGGCAAAGCTCATAGGACATGTTATATGTACAGAAAAAATAAGCAGGTAATAAGCAAGCAAGTAGCTCATGAGACAAAGGTACAATTCACGCTATATGTTAAAACAGATGTTAAGTTAGCAACCCGTAAGAATGTGAACAATTGATTAATAAAATTTTAAAAAACACGATGGAAAAAACAAGATTGTTGTTTGGGGGTGAAAAGCAATGAAAAGACCAAATCCTGCCACTTCTAGGATGAATACTATATGCCACTCTCAAATCTGGTCATCCACTAGTGACATCTAGTATGCCATTCTGGCCCCATTTGTACTCTGGCCCAGACGACCAATTGTCCTTGGCCTTGAGCATCTTCAATAGAACAAGTGTGTATCCTTGGCCCAGGACTACCACCTGTGAAGTTCACCTCAATTGTCACCTCTGTTCCTCATAACCACACCATAAGCAGGGAGGACAAGAGTGGCAGAAAGAGAAGAAAAGAGAGGACACATGAGCCTTGTAAATTCCAGATCTTAGATACGATGGTCCTCCCATCCACTTGTACCCTAATCCAAGAATGTTTATTTACTCCATGTCTTTACCCTTGCTATTGTTTTAAGCTGATTTTATAAGTGGCTTGAGAGTCATTCTGCTTTGTGACTTCTGAGATACCATGCTTCAGGGAATTCCCTGAAGGTCTAGTGATTAGAAATTTGTGCTTTCATTGCCAGGGCTAGAGTTCGATCTCTGATTGGGACTCCCACAAACTAACACCCCAGTCAAAAATGAAAGAGCAAAAGAGAAATAACGCAGCATGCTTCATAGAGTACTTGGAATACATTCAAGATCATTCACCATAGGGTAGGTTTGAGCTAGAGGGTTATAGTCATTGAGGTGGTTTAAATAATCCAACTAGACCCCAATGTAAAAGGTTCAACACAGTTTTTGATGTATGCAAGCTTTCAATACATGTAAAACTGCATGACACAAAAATCAAGACTCTACTTTTGATAAAATAGACATTACCTCTTTTTATATCTATTTCTGAAACCTAACATAAGCCCTCTGAGGGCAAAAACCATGCTCCATTTATCTTTGTACTCATGCATGTATGTGTGCTGCCACTTCAGTTGTGTCTGACTCTTTGTGACCCTATGGATTTGCAGCCCATGAGGCTCCTGTCCATGCAATAGCTCATGAGACAAAGGTACAATTCACGCTATATGTTAAAACAGATGTTAAGTTAGCAACCCGTAAGAATGTGAACAATTGATTAATAAAATTTTAAAAAACACGATGGAAAAAACAAGATTGTTGTTTGGGGGTGAAAAGCAATGAAAAGACCAAATCCTGCCACTTCTAGGATGAATACTATATGCCACTCTCAAATCTGGTCATCCACTAGTGACATCTAGTATGCCATTCTGGCCCCATTTGTACTCTGGCCCAGACGACCAATTGTCCTTGGCCTTGAGCATCTTCAATAGAACAAGTGTGTATCCTTGGCCCAGGACTACCACCTGTGAAGTTCACCTCAATTGTCACCTCTGTTCCTCATAACCACACCATAAGCAGGGAGGACAAGAGTGGCAGAAAGAGAAGAAAAGAGAGGACACATGAGCCTTGTAAATTCCAGATCTTAGATACGATGGTCCTCCCATCCACTTGTACCCTAATCCAAGAATGTTTATTTACTCCATGTCTTTACCCTTGCTATTGTTTTAAGCTGATTTTATAAGTGGCTTGAGAGTCATTCTGCTTTGTGACTTCTGAGATACCATGCTTCAGGGAATTCCCTGAAGGTCTAGTGATTAGAAATTTGTGCTTTCATTGCCAGGGCTAGAGTTCGATCTCTGATTGGGACTCCCACAAACTAACACCCCAGTCAAAAATGAAAGAGCAAAAGAGAAATAACGCAGCATGCTTCATAGAGTACTTGGAATACATTCAAGATCATTCACCATAGGGTAGGTTTGAGCTAGAGGGTTATAGTCATTGAGGTGGTTTAAATAATCCAACTAGACCCCAATGTAAAAGGTTCAACACAGTTTTTGATGTATGCAAGCTTTCAATACATGTAAAACTGCATGACACAAAAATCAAGACTCTACTTTTGATAAAATAGACATTACCTCTTTTTATATCTATTTCTGAAACCTAACATAAGCCCTCTGAGGGCAAAAACCATGCTCCATTTATCTTTGTACTCATGCATGTATGTGTGCTGCCACTTCAGTTGTGTCTGACTCTTTGTGACCCTATGGATTTGCAGCCCATGAGGCTCCTCTGTCCATGCAATTCTCCAGGCAAGAATAGTGGAGTGCATTGCCAAACCCTCTTCCAAGGCATTTCCTGACCCAGGGATCAAACCCATGTTTCTTATGTCTCCTGCACTGACAGGTGGGTTCTTTAACACTAGCGCTCCCTGTGAAGCCCTTGTATCTCTGTATCTGGCCTATTATCAGTAACAGGGCATATGCCTGTTTTGCTTAACTAAAGAATAGGTTTCAGTGCATTTTTATAACTTCAAAAGCTACCTAATGATATTTATATGTTGATTCTGACAAAGCTAATCAATACAACCAATAAACAATTTTATTAAAAATTGTGTGGTTTAGATCATTTATCCAGACAGAGACTATCATAGCAAAATGCTGAATTCCTCTTGGGCAGGACTGACAGAATGAAAATGATTTTAACGACACAGTGGTTCAAGACTCCTGAACCAATGAGCCTCAACTTGGCCTTCAACAGACTATCACAAAGATTCCAAATCCTCTATTCATTGTCATAGTAAGCTTGCAAACAGAATTGGAGATTGTGGGAATGTGGAAAAGTAAACTAAGTCATATAAATTGTTTGCTGAGGCATAGTGGAGCAGAGGCATGATGCAAGTGTTAGGACAAGGCAAATCCCAACACATGAAAAAATAAGAGAAAGAAAAAATACGAACGTCTTTTGTTTATTTATCTGGGGTGATTGTTAAATTGAGCACATGTTAGATAAATTATGGCTCATTGAGGTGGTTTAAATAATCCCAAAAAAAGCAAAGAGAAATAACGCAGCATGCTTCATAGAGTACTTGGAATACATTCAAGATCATTCACCATAGGGTAGGTTTGAGCTAGAGGGTTATAGTCATTGAGGTGGTTTAAATAATCCAACTAGACCCCAATGTAAAAGGTTCAACACAGTTTTTGATGTATGCAAGCTTTCAATACATGTAAAACTGCATGACACAAAAATCAAGACTCTACTTTTGATAAAATAGACATTACCTCTTTTTATATCTATTTCTGAAACCTAACATAAGCCCTCTGAGGGCAAAAACCATGCTCCATTTATCTTTGTACTCATGCATGTATGTGTGCTGCCACTTCAGTTGTGTCTGACTCTTTGTGACCCTATGGATTTGCAGCCCATGAGGCTCCTCTGTCCATGCAATTCTCCAGGCAAGAATAGTGGAGTGCATTGCCAAACCCTCTTCCAAGGCATTTCCTGACCCAGGCATCAAACCCATCTTTCTGCTGTCCCCTGCACTGACAGGTGGGTTCTTTAACACTAGCGCTCCCTGTGAAGCCCTTGTATCTCTGTATCTGGCCTATTATCAGTAACAGGGCATATGCCTGTTTTGCTTAACTAAAGAATAGGTTTCAGTGCATTTTTATAACTTCAAAAGCTACCTAATGATATTTATATGTTGATTCTGACAAAGCTAATCAATACAACCAATAAACAATTTTATTAAAAATTGTGTGGTTTAGATCATTTATCCAGACAGAGACTATCATAGCAAAATGCTGAATTCCTCTTGGGCAGGACTGACAGAATGAAAATGATTTTAACGACACAGTGGTTCAAGACTCCTGAACCAATGAGCCTCAACTTGGCCTTCAACAGACTATCACAAAGATTCCAAATCCTCTATTCATTGTCATAGTAAGCTTGCAAACAGAATTGGAGATTGTGGGAATGTGGAAAAGTAAACTAAGTCATATAAATTGTTTGCTGAGGCATAGTGGAGCAGAGGCATGATGCAAGTGTTAGGACAAGGCAAATCCCAACACATGAAAAAATAAGAGAAAGAAAAAATACGAACGTCTTTTTGTTTATTTATCTGGGGTGATTGTTAAATTGAGCACATGTTAGATAAATTATGGCTCATTCATACAAAAGAATATTTTGTAGCCATTTAAAAAGACATAAAAATCAATTTATGGGGCTTCTCTGGTGGTCCAGTGGGTAGAGAGTCCACCTTGCACTGCAAGGGGCACACTGCAATTCAATCCCTGGCCAGGGAAGATGCCACATGCCTCAGAGCGGCTGGACCAGTGTGTCCAATTACGATCCAGCACTCTGGAACGCGTGCGCCCAGAGCCAGTGCTCTGCAATGAGAGAGACCACTGCAGTGGGAAGCCCACACATGCCAAAGAAAAAAAAAGATAGATGGGGCTTCCCTGGTGGTCCAGTGGGTAAGGACACCGCCTTGCAGTGCAAGGGGCACCAGTTCGATCCCTGGCGTGGGAAGATCCCATGTGCTGTGGAGCGGCTGAACCAATGTGTCCAACTACCAAGCCAGAGCTCCGGAACACATGCGCCCAGAGCCAATGCTCTGTAGTAACAGAGGCCACTATGATGGGAGGTCCACACTGGCCAAATAACAAAGATAAATAAATGAAAGATCAAAAAAAAAAAAAAGGATGAAAATAAATATAAAAAGAGGCATGATGGGAAAAAAAGTTTTTTTAAAATTATGAACCAATATGGAATAATCTATTAGATACATGGTTAAGCAAAAGAATCAAGGTGAGGGGAAGTTTGTACA
This sequence comes from Tragulus kanchil, assembly GCA_022376925.1. Lineage (NCBI taxonomy): Eukaryota > Metazoa > Chordata > Mammalia > Artiodactyla > Tragulidae > Tragulus > Tragulus kanchil. The sequence goes on from JAIOJX010000003.1 coordinate 65,188,979, forward strand.
GTATGTTAAGAGTTTGTGTGTAAAGGATGAGATGTGGGCAAACACTTGTATATGCATAAACTTTGTTAAAGGATGGATAGCATGTTGATCATAGTGGTTGACTCCAGAAGGGGAACTGAGACTTGTGAGATGTAGCCGAAAGCATACTTGTTTCTTTTCTTTGTGTATTTTTAAACTTTTGTAATTTTACATATACATTTTCAAAAAGTAAAAATATGAGTAACGGTAAAAAATAAATGTTTTTAATTTATTGACAGATTTTATTTCTAAAATGCTTTTCCATCAAAAAAATGCCAGAAGGGTCCTGTGTTTAGTGGAATAAGTCAGACAAAGAAAGACAACTACTCTATGTTATCACTTACATGTGAGATCTAAAGAATAAAATGAATGAATATAACAAAACAAAAACAGACTCAGAACAAGCCAGTGGTAGGGAATTAAGAAGGACAAATTACCATGTATAAGATAAATAAGGCACAAGGATAAATTGCACAGCACAGGCAATATATCCTACATTTTATAATAATGTTAAATGGAGGATAACCTTGAAAAATGTTGAATCAGTATATTGCACACTTGAAACTAACATAAGAAATCAAAAAAAAAAAGCTTTAAAAATATGTAAAACTCTAAAAGTTAAAAGTAAAATAAAAGTTAAAAAACAACAAAAAAAGAAAAACTGTACCTCACACAGAAAAAAAAAAAAAAAAAGTAAAACTCAATACAGGAAGCAATTATATTTCAACCCACATTTATATCTACAATGAACAGTGTTCCACTGTGCAGTGGAAGACTTTTTCATTTAGGATTTGGTAAAACTCCCAAACTGTATAAAAGACTAATTTATAATTATGTAGTAGATTTACAGCGTTTTCTTTCTAGTTAATAAGTCACAAGAAGCCATTAACTCACTAAGCTCTATTCAACACTCAAGTTTCAGCTTAATTGATTTCACAAGCTTCACAAATTTTAATTTTTAAATTCTTTAGAATTAATTTATTTCCTTAGAAAACCTTTGTTCACCACAGGACGTTAGATTAGCTCAATTTCACCTATGGAATAATCTATTAGATACATGGTTAAGCAAAAGAATCAAGGTGAGGGGAAGTTTGTACAGTATGTTAAGAGTTTGTGTGTAAAGGATGAGATGTGGGCAAACACTTGTATATGCATAAACTTTGTTAAAGGATGGATAGCATGTTGATCATAGTGGTTGACTCCAGAAGGGGAACTGAGACTTGTGAGATGTAGCCGAAAGCATACTTGTTTCTTTTCTTTGTGTATTTTTAAACTTTTGTAATTTTACATATACATTTTCAAAAAGTAAAAATATGAGTAACGGTAAAAAATAAATGTTTTTAATTTATTGACAGATTTTATTTCTAAAATGCTTTTCCATCAAAAAAATGCCAGAAGGGTCCTGTGTTTAGTGGAATAAGTCAGACAAAGAAAGACAACTACTCTATGTTATCACTTACATGTGAGATCTAAAGAATAAAATGAATGAATATAACAAAACAAAAACAGACTCAGAACAAGCCAGTGGTAGGGAATTAAGAAGGACAAATTACCATGTATAAGATAAATAAGGCACAAGGATAAATTGCACAGCACAGGCAATATATCCTACATTTTATAATAATGTTAAATGGAGGATAACCTTGAAAAATGTTGAATCAGTATATTGCACACTTGAAACTAACATAAGAAATCAAAAAAAAAAAGCTTTAAAAATATGTAAAACTCTAAAAGTTAAAAGTAAAATAAAAGTTAAAAAACAACAAAAAAAGAAAAACTGTACCTCACACAGAAAAAAAAAAAAAAAAAGTAAAACTCAATACAGGAAGCAATTATATTTCAACCCACATTTATATCTACAATGAACAGTGTTCCACTGTGCAGTGGAAGACTTTTTCATTTAGGATTTGGTAAAACTCCCCAAACTGTATAAAAGACTAATTTATAATTATGTAGTAGATTTACAGCGTTTTCTTTCTAGTTAATAAGTCACAAGAAGCCATTAACTCACTAAGCTCTATTCAACACTCAAGTTTCAGCTTAATTGATTTCACAAGCTTCACAAATTTTAATTTTTAAATTCTTTAGAATTAATTTATTTCCTTAGAAAACCTTTGTTCACCACAGGACGTAGATAGCCCCATTAAGCTCAAATTGTGAATCGGACTCTTTTTCTGGGGGAGGGGTTAGGGAGGGAGGGGGTGGGCAGGCCACTTCTCTTGGTCTTTCATTTCTCTATTTTTCATCCATCTTTGTTCTTTGGCCCATGTGGGCCTTCCATCGCGGTTGCCTCTGTTGTCGCAGAGTTCCAACTCTGGGCGCATGTGCTCCAGAGCTCTGGCTCAGCAATTGGACACATTGGTCCAGCCGCTCCATGGCATGTGGGATCTTCGCAGGCAAGGGATCGAACCAGCGCCCCTTGCACTGTAAGGCGGTGTCCTTACCCACTGGACCACCAGGAAAGCCCCTGAATCGGACTCTTTAGAAACAACATTGAGAAGAAAATGAAAGCTATGCACCTTGGTTTCTCCTCTGTAAAAAAGTACATAATAAGAGTAACTAGCCTGAAAATACCTATAAAACATACAAAAAGAATAGTTGTGACTAACACAGTTTAAGGCCAGATGAAGATATGCAGGTTCTGTGTAAATATTTAAGTCAGAAACTGTAAATGTATTGTTTTATTTAGTAAAACTATAAATGCCTGATGATGCTTGGTGATGGTTACTATCCTTGTATCACAGAGTTTGGCAAACATTTCTCCCAAATATCTATGATTACCTGTCTGGATTGGAAATGGTTCATTTCCCAGTGTATTCACACTTAACTGTTTCCAATGGCTAACGTAAACAAAATGACAAAATTATTGTTCAAATTACTTAGTTGTAAATTTTCATTCATTTAGAATGGATTCTTTTTTTTTTCCCCCCATCATGCTTCTTTTTTATTTTTATTTTCATCTATATTTTATTCTTGGCATGTGTGGGCCTCTCATTGTAGTGCCCTTTCTCACTGCAGAGCACCTGCCCTGGACACATACTCTCCAGAGTGCTGGCTCCTAATTTGACACACCAGTCCAGTCACTCACAGCACATGGGATCTTCCTGGGCCAGGGATCGAACCCGTGCCCCTTCCCCTGTAGTGACTCTCTACCAACTGGACCACCAGGAAAGCCCCTAGAATGGATTTTTGAAATGTAAATTTGTTTTAAAAAAGAAAAGTACATATTATATATTTACCCTGGAGTGATAAAAGATTGAACTAGGATTATAAACATATTAAGTATCTACATTCTGGAGAAGAAGAATTAAATATATCTTTCTAAGGACTGATATAAAACTAATTTTAAAACAATTCATCCTGATACAGTAGATTGACCAGGTAACCAGTCAGCTGCAGTTCATTTGTTACTGCCTTCACAAACACAGATGAGACCATTTATTTGGAGTTCTAGTGAAGATTCATGTTGGTGTTTTAAACATTCTAAAAAAGGGTTTTAAAATTTAAATGACTAGTCCTTGAAAATAAAAATAAACCAGACTAAATCACCTTTGGATATGCATGCTGTCAATCAGCAATTATCTGATATTTTTAGTTAAGCCTGGAACACAAACTAATTACTTTGAAAACAAACAGCCATGGTTGTTTTATGAATATTCAGATCTATTATCCTACCAGGTAGGGAAAAACAAATGGATCTAAGAAAGGACTGAAGATGTCCAGTTGGTCAAGATAAAGTGTAGCCCCAAACACAAAACAACTACACTGCAAACTCAAACCTCTTCGATCCCCTGTGTTTATCCTCAACCAGATTCATCACTTTTAAAATAGAGAACTAGGGCTTCCCTGGTGGTCCAGTGGGTAAGGACACCGCCTTGCAGTGCAAGGTGCTGGTTCGAATGTACAAATTAAATTTTTGATTACCTGTCTGGATTGGAAATGGTTCATTTCCCAGTGTATTCACACTTAACTGTTTCCAATGGCTAACGTAAACAAAATGACAAAATTATTGTTCAAATTACTTAGTTGTAAATTTTCATTCATTTAGAATGGATTCTTTTTTTTTTCCCCCCATCATGCTTCTTTTTTATTTTTATTTTCATCTATATTTTATTCTTGGCATGTGTGGGCCTCTCATTGTAGTGCCCTTTCTCACTGCAGAGCACCTGCCCTGGACACATACTCTCCAGAGTGCTGGCTCCTAATTTGACACACCAGTCCAGTCACTCACAGCACATGGGATCTTCCTGGGCCAGGGATCGAACCCGTGCCCTTCCCCTGTAGTGACTCTCTACCAACTGGACCACCAGGAAAGCCCCTAGAATGGATTTTTGAAATGTAAATTTGTTTTAAAAAAGAAAAGTACATATTATATATTTACCCTGGAGTGATAAAAGATTGAACTAGGATTATAAACATATTAAGTATCTACATTCTGGAGAAGAAGAATTAAATATATCTTTCTAAGGACTGATATAAAACTAATTTTAAAACAATTCATCCTGATACAGTAGATTGACCAGGTAACCAGTCAGCTGCAGTTCATTTGTTACTGCCTTCACAAACACAGATGAGACCATTTATTTGGAGTTCTAGTGAAGATTCATGTTGGTGTTTTAAACATTCTAAAAAGGTTTAAATTCAAATGACTAGTCCTTGAAAATAAAAATAAACCAGACTAAATCACCTTTGGATATGCATGCTGTCAATCAGCAATTATCTGATATTTTTAGTTAAGCCTGGAACACAAACTAATTACTTTGAAAACAAACAGCCATGGTTGTTTTATGAATATTCAGATCTATTATCCTACCAGGTAGGGAAAAACAAATGGATCTAAGAAAGGACTGAAGATGTCCAGTTGGTCAAGATAAAGTGTAGCCCCAAACACAAAACAACTACACTGCAAACTCAAACCTCTTCGATCCCCTGTGTTTATCCTCAACCAGATTCATCACTTTTAAAATAGAGAACTAGGGCTTCCCTGGTGGTCCAGTGGGTAAGGACACCGCCTTGCAGTGCAAGGGGTGCTGGTTCGATCCCTTGCCTGCGAAGATCCCACGTGCCATGGAGCGGCTGGACCGATGTGTCCAATTGCCGAGCCGGAGCTCTGAAGCGCATGCGCCCAGAGCCAGTGCTCTGCGACAACAGAGGCCACCGCGATGGGAGGCCCACATGGGCCAAAGAACAAAGATGGATGAAAATAGATAAATAAAAGACCAATAGAAAGTGGCCCGCCTGCCCCCCTCCCTCCCTCCCTACCCGACCCCTGCCTTACCCCACCCCCTCCCCACCCCACAAAAATAAATAAATAAAACTTTAAAATAAATAAATAAAATAGAGAACTAGATGCAGCTTTTGGAAGATGCTGTCTGCCTACCAAAGACCTGCCCAGAAGTGTGTGTGTTTAAGAGAGAGACAGAGCAGAGGCAGAATGCCTATGAATGCCTCTATGTGTATGTCACATAAAAGGGGAAGGAAAAGGAGAGAAACAGGAAGAGGATTAAAAAGACTCCTTGAGGAGCCTGAGTGAAGGACCATGTTTGGCAGAAGACCTTTATTCCATGACTCAGAGGAAGAACGAGGATGATTTTCAAATGCAATTATTTCTGACACGTAGCTTTTTAGTTGTCTGAAATCCCTAAAAAGCCTACCGCATCAGAAAAGTCAACAAGTGAATCCGTTCAGGTTAACAATGAAATTCAAATGACTAGTCCTTGAAAATAAAAATAAACCAGACTAAATCACCTTTGGATATGCATGCTGTCAATCAGCAATTATCTGATATTTTTAGTTAAGCCTGGAACACAAACTAATTACTTTGAAAACAAACAGCCATGGTTGTTTTATGAATATTCAGATCTATTATCCTACCAGGTAGGGAAAAACAAATGGATCTAAGAAAGGACTGAAGATGTCCAGTTGGTCAAGATAAAGTGTAGCCCCAAACACAAAACAACTACACTGCAAACTCAAACCTCTTCGATCCCCTGTGTTTATCCTCAACCAGATTCATCACTTTTAAAATAGAGAACTAGGGCTTCCCTGGTGGTCCAGTGGGTAAGGACACCGCCTTGCAGTGCAAGGGGTGCTGGTTCGATCCCTTGCCTGCGAAGATCCCACGTGCCATGGAGCGGCTGGACCGATGTGTCCAATTGCCGAGCCGGAGCTCTGAAGCGCATGCGCCCAGAGCCAGTGCTCTGCGACAACAGAGGCCACCGCGATGGGAGGCCCACATGGGCCAAAGAACAAAGATGGATGAAAATAGATAAATAAAAGACCAATAGAAAGTGGCCCGCCTGCCCCTCCCTCCCTCCCTACCCGACCCCTGCCTTACCCCACCCTCCCACCCCACAAAAATAAATAAATAAAACTTTAAAATAAATAAATAAAATAGAGAACTAGATGCAGCTTTTGGAAGATGCTGTCTGCCTACCAAAGACCTGCCCAGAAGTGTGTGTGTTTAAGAGAGAGACAGAGCAGAGGCAGAATGCCTATGAATGCCTCTATGTGTATGTCACATAAAAGGGGAAGGAAAAGGAGAGAAACAGGAAGAGGATTAAAAAGACTCCTTGAGGAGCCTGAGTGAAGGACCATGTTTGGCAGAAGACCTTTATTCCATGACTCAGAGGAAGAACGAGGATGATTTTCAAATGCAATTATTTCTGACACGTAGCTTTTTTTAGTTGTCTGAAATCCACAGCTAAAACAAGCCAACAGTGACATCCGTTCAGGTTAACAATGAAATAGTATCAAAAACACATGCTTTTAAAAAAAAAAAAAAAGAAAGAAACAAAAATCAAAACCCAGAAATCTCTTCAAGTCCTCTGGAGTTTAAAACGAGTAAGAAAACAGGCATGGTTGGAACGAAGGAAATTATTTACAACCATTTTTATTTCCAATTATACTCCCAAAATGGTTATTTTTCATTCCATGTATTTACTCAATCACTTATTTGGTTCATGTTTATCATGGAATGTGCATATTTAAAGTGACATAAGTGTTGTTCCAAGTTGGGGATAGAATAATAAACAGCTAATTCTGCCAAGGCAGGAGAGAAGGCTGGCCACCCTGTTCAGTGAGATAGTGAGACTTACGACACCAGCCCACAGGGCACAGGGAACTTCATCCATCTCACTGACCAGCTTAGTCACCCCTTGCTTTGAGGACAGCAAAAGTTCAAGTTTAAGCTACATCCCCAGTCCACTCCTGAGAAGGTGGACATGCTGGTGAAAGTCTTTATGTTACAAAAGGAACACAAGAAGACTAGGAAAAGCGTTTCTCCTTATGAGCTCTAATTATAATTACTATGGGTCCCTCATGACTCACATGAATCTTCCCCAAATCTGCAGCCCTTCCTTAAAACATACCAGGCACTGTTACGCCTTGGGATCTTCATTCATACTGTTCCCTCTCTCTGAATTCATTCACCTCAGTCCTACCCATCTTTTTTTCCCCAGTTGCTGCTATCTAATGCATCTTTGAGGTCATCTAGAATATTCCCTCCTTACAGAATCTTTCCCCAACTCTTCATCACCACAGGAAAGTAATTTCCTGGCACTATCAGTTGCTTTGTGATTGTGGGTAATTGAGTCTCACTTTTGTTGTTGTTGTTGTTCAGTCACAATCATGTCCGACTCTGCAACCTCGTGGACTGCAGCACATCAGGCTTTCCTGTCCGTCACCGTCTCCTGGGTTTTGCTCAAGCTCATGTCCATTGAGTCACTGATGTCATGCAATCATCTCATCCTCTGTCCCTCCCTTCTCCTGTCCTCAATCTTTCCCAGCATCAGGGTCTTTTCCAATAAGTCAGCTAATAATACCACTTAACTCCTCAGGGTTAGCGTGAAGATTAAAGGATGAAGTATTACCTGGTTGATAAGTAACATTTAATATATGTTATTTTCCTTCTTCGTCCTGAGACTAAAATTGAATTAATGGCCTGTGTCTGTTAAATAGTCCTGGGACCAAGCATATTTTCCTTTGCCTATGTTAAAAATACTGAAATGAGCAAAAATAACTTAGTTCTATCCTCCAGGAAATGTTTGCTTCTATAAGATAAAACTATGAGCCAACTAAAGTGGTTTACATTGGGGCGAAGGTCTGGAGGGGTGGGATGGGGGAACTGGGGGGGTGGGGACCATGGATATGCATATGACTGATCTGGGAACATACATGTCTGTGAACAACAAAACTCTGTAAAACCTTTAAAATAAAGAATAAAAAAAATAAAGTGGTTTACATATCTACACAGAATGCTTATCAAGACTCATTCAGTACTCTCAATTCACTATGTATTTACCAAACCAGAAAACCACTATGCCAAAACCTCTGGACCCTGGTAGTTTGACTCTGTTTAATAAACTCAACTTTGGTTAGTCAACAAATCTTTTTGAAGAACTGACAGTTCACACCTTTTTGCCTTAATTGTGATTAAGATGCACTTTGCTTAAATTTCTGTTGTAAGCACTATGCTGTAATCTGTTGTTGGTTAACTGCCTGATTATCTGCCTTACTTTATAAAATGGTAAGACGCAAGAAAGCAAGGTTGTGCCTTTTCATCTTTGTAATTCCACTGCTCTTCATCACAGTTTGTCAAAAATTGAGCAGGAAAAACAAAAACAATATATGTATTTCCTTAAATGAATAGATGAGTGAACAAACAACCATGCTTGAGGCCAGAGATCCATTTTTAACCCACTAACCTAGAGGTTTCGCTCAAGGCTTCACTCTGGCTTCTGGTCAGACTCAGACAATCGGAAGCACCAGCAAGGGATGGGGGCATGCTAGGAGAACAGGGGCCAGACACTTACTTCCCAATTCCCCAGGCCACAGTTGGCAGAGGTTTTTCTACCAAAGCTACAGATCCACCGCAGGGACTTTTCCTGCACCTATAAGTCTCTCCAGGTTCTAACAGTCACTCCCTTCCTCTGTCCCCACAGACCATGGCCAAAGTAAACACTCCTCCTATGGACTGCCTTCACCAATTGCCATGGATTTCCTAATCCTACCTACACCCTGGTAATGAGCCCCTTCATTAAGCCTTCTTCAGTTACCCTATTTGGGTGTGCCATTGGTATCATGAGGAATCCTGACTGATGAATCTTCTAGGGAATAGGCCCCACGTGGAAAGTTTCTACCATCGAGCTGGTAGCTTTCATGAGCTTTAGTGAAGTGATTTTAGGGCAGTAAAGGCCATTATACTTTAGCAAAAACAACTGCATCAAGCTGTAACATTTGTGCTGAGTGGTGAAAACCATTCCAGTAGCCTCTATAACACATCTGAATTATGAAGAGTTAAAAAATAAACTGCTTCATCTCTTTCCTTATTTCAGGAATTACTGAAATTTGTTACCATATTAGGAGAAAATCAACAGAATAAGCAAACTTCTCTTACAGGCAGAAAGATTCTGAGATTTGCTCTAATATTTAATTAAACTTGATATGTACTGCAGTACTTGGTAAGGCCCTCCTGTAAACTAATATTCAGGAAAAGACAAGGTATTTGAAATTGGAAAGGACATCGTTTGTTCTGACTAGTGTATGGAACTACAAATCCAGGTATAAATCAGCACTGTCAGGCCTAGAAAGGGGAAAATTATATAATAGAATATGCAAGTGGAGGGCTGGAGGTCCTTACGCAGATGCTAGTTGATTAAAATTAGCACTTCATGAAATTGCTTTCTTTTTTTTTTTTATTAGATGAAAAGTGATTCTAAGTAGGACACAGCTCTAAAAGTAAAAAGTCCTCATTTTGCAATCTACACTAAAGATTCTTTCCATGTGTGACCTTATTTGGAGCTTTAACCTAAGATTATAAGATGCAAAGAACTTCAGACATTTCCACTTGCCTTTTCTGGTTTGTATGAAAAACTGTCAAGATTATCTGAGGGCAGAGTAAGTAGCATATTATAAAGAAAATCCAAACCCCAAGCTCAGGACTTGCCCAAAGCCACGCAGTTTTGGACAGACTACTTAATTCTTGGAGTCACAGATTTATCTTTAGGGTTTAGTCCTAGAGTCACTGAGAGGATTGTGTAAATGCATATCTACACAGCATCTCTTACAGTGCCTGGCACTGTGCATGTGGCAGCTCAGTAGCAGTTTGTGTCTTGATCCACATCCATGCATGGCATTAGATTCAGTGGCAGTGCTGTATACAACTCTGCAAACTTTGGCTGTACACCTAGAGACACTGGGTGGCCCACAAGGCATTTATAATTGGTATCATGAGGAATCCTGACTGATGAATCTTCTAGGGAATAGGCCCCACGTGGAAAGTTTCTACCATCGAGCTGGTAGCTTTCATGAGCTTTAGTGAAGTGATTTTAGGGCAGTAAAGGCCATTATACTTTAGCAAAAACAACTGCATCAAGCTGTAACATTTGTGCTGAGTGGTGAAAACCATTCCAGTAGCCTCTATAACACATCTGAATTATGAAGAGTTAAAAAATAAACTGCTTCATCTCTTTCCTTATTTCAGGAATTACTGAAATTTGTTACCATATTAGGAGAAAATCAACAGAATAAGCAAACTTCTCTTACAGGCAGAAAGATTCTGAGATTTGCTCTAATATTTAATTAAACTTGATATGTACTGCAGTACTTGGTAAGGCCCTCCTGTAAACTAATATTCAGGAAAAGACAAGGTATTTGAAATTGGAAAGGACATCGTTTGTTCTGACTAGTGTATGGAACTACAAATCCAGGTATAAATCAGCACTGTCAGGCCTAGAAAGGGGAAAATTATATAATAGAATATGCAAGTGGAGGGCTGGAGGTCCTTACGCAGATGCTAGTTGATTAAAATTAGCACTTCATGAAATTGCTTTCTTTTTTTTTTTTATTAGATGAAAAGTGATTCTAAGTAGGACACAGCTCTAAAAGTAAAAAGTCCTCATTTTGCAATCTACACTAAAGATTCTTTCCATGTGTGACCTTATTTGGAGCTTTAACCTAAGATTATAAGATGCAAAGAACTTCAGACATTTCCACTTGCCTTTTCTGGTTTGTATGAAAAACTGTCAAGATTATCTGAGGGCAGAGTAAGTAGCATATTATAAAGAAAATCCAAACCCCAAGCTCAGGACTTGCCCAAAGCCACGCAGTTTTGGACAGACTACTTAATTCTTGGAGTCACAGATTTATCTTTAGGGTTTAGTCCTAGAGTCACTGAGAGGATTGTGTAAATGCATATCTACACAGCATCTCTTACAGTGCCTGGCACTGTGCATGTGGCAGCTCAGTAGCAGTTTGTGTCTTGATCCACATCCATGCATGGCATTAGATTCAGTGGCAGTGCTGTATACAACTCTGCAAACTTTGGCTGTACACCTAGAGACACTGGGTGGCCCACAAGGCATTTATAATTGTGTCAAGTACACAGTAACTTGTATCAGTTTGATTTGCAAAGAAAAGAGGTTAGGGTCAAGCAGGAATTTTAACTGACTTTGAAATTTCCCTTGGATTGCTGATTCAGATCCATTACCATGAAAATACTGCAGAACCTGTGCCCTGGTAGTGCTGGAAAAAAATCATCCTGAAAGATTTAAAGGGCCTGTCTTAAGACAACTAGGTTCCATTAGTATGTCCAAGGTAATAAAATCTTTTGGATGTCTTTATATTATCCAGTTAACTGGTGCACCATCCTACCAAATGTGCCAGTCACCCCCAAGTGCCTTCTATCACGTGCTTGGGCTGTTTCTATTTAAGCCCTCTCTGTTCTGCTGAATCACCGAGACCTCTGAAAGAGTACACTGCCTATCGCTGACAGTTCTGAGAGACGCACAAATTGGACTGAAGCACTGGCAATTAATATTTCTACTCTTCTCTGCATGACACATAACGGTATTGTAAGTGGTACTTTTCTTGGGTAGAAATGAAATTAGATTATAGAAAGAAAAAAAAGATAGGATTTTCAGACCAAAATCAGTGAAAGGTGCACTTTCCAGACAAGGCTTATAAAGGAAAAGAAAAGATTAGAGCCTAATGTAGTACTTTTAAAAAATCACCCTTTTTTCTCTCCCAAAGTCCTTAAGGCCTTTATAAGATGCAAAGAACTTCAGACATTTCCACTTGCCTTTTCTGGTTTGTATGAAAAACTGTCAAGATTATCTGAGGGCAGAGTAAGTAGCATATTATAAAGAAAATCCAAACCCCAAGCTCAGGACTTGCCCAAAGCCACGCAGTTTTGGACAGACTACTTAATTCTTGGAGTCACAGATTTATCTTTAGGGTTTAGTCCTAGAGTCACTGAGAGGATTGTGTAAATGCATATCTACACAGCATCTCTTACAGTGCCTGGCACTGTGCATGTGGCAGCTCAGTAGCAGTTTGTGTCTTGATCCACATCCATGCATGGCATTAGATTCAGTGGCAGTGCTGTATACAACTCTGCAAACTTTGGCTGTACACCTAGAGACACTGGGTGGCCCACAAGGCATTTATAATTGTGTCAAGTACACAGTAACTTGTATCAGTTTGATTTGCAAAGAAAAGAGGTTAGGGTCAAGCAGGAATTTTAACTGACTTTGAAATTTCCCTTGGATTGCTGATTCAGATCCATTACCATGAAAATACTGCAGAACCTGTGCCCTGGTAGTGCTGGAAAAAAATCATCCTGAAAGATTTAAAGGGCCTGTCTTAAGACAACTAGGTTCCATTAGTATGTCCAAGGTAATAAAATCTTTTGGATGTCTTTATATTATCCAGTTAACTGGTGCACCATCCTACCAAATGTGCCAGTCACCCCCAAGTGCCTTCTATCACGTGCTTGGGCTGTTTCTATTTAAGCCCTCTCTGTTCTGCTGAATCACCGAGACCTCTGAAAGAGTACACTGCCTATCGCTGACAGTTCTGAGAGACGCACAAATTGGACTGAAGCACTGGCAATTAATATTTCTACTCTTCTCTGCATGACACATAACGGTATTGTAAGTGGTACTTTTCTTGGGTAGAAATGAAATTAGATTATAGAAAGAAAAAAAAGATAGGATTTTCAGACCAAAATCAGTGAAAGGTGCACTTTCCAGACAAGGCTTATAAAGGAAAAGAAAAGATTAGAGCCTAATGTAGTACTTTTAAAAAATCACCCTTTTTTTCTCTCCCCAAAGTCCTTAAGGCAGGAGGTGAAATAACATCTATGACATTACATCATTTTTTAAAAAGATCCCTAAAGGACTAGAAAGATTATTTTATCACTTCAATGCCTTTATCAAATTAACCAAATATAATTCATGATTCAAAAATTGTGTTATTAGGAGTCCCAAATTTATTAGCCACGGTACAGCTCAAACCTTAGCAAATCTCTTTAGAATCATACAATGGTTTTTATGCATCGTTATTCATGGTATGTAGCCACATAATGGTGATAGGCAACAATGTTACAGTTCTGAAATGGTATCTAAGCCCATACCTGACAGCTATCAGTTTCCCTCTTCACATCCTTCCCCACTGGGGAGCACAATACAGACTCCATCATCTCCCAGTGCCCCACCTTGGCAACAGTGTTTCTCACTCCCTTCAAATCCACTACTGCATATTTCTTTGTCCACAATTTCTAAAAATGGTAACACTCCCCCTTTCCCTCTTCCTGCTTGATTCTTCACAGCACTTTCCATCATTTAACATTATCACATCTCAACACCCCACCAGTTTCCACCTAACATGTAAACACCTGTTGCTTATAATCTATCTCCTCCTCCTAGAAAGGAAGGACCATCGGAAATTCTCTTATGGTTTGTTCATTGCTGTATTTCTAGGCCCAGGGCAATACCTGGCACATAATACATGTCAACAAATATTTTTGTTGAATGAATAAAAGAGACATTTCCTTCTAAGTTCTCCAGGGCCAACTGCAGGAGAATACTGTACTCAGAATATTAACCAACAATTGGAAATGAGGAGAAAGGAAAGCTGCTTGTCCTGATTAAATTTTATACTGAATCATTTTCTGATGGACTCGTGCAGGGATTATTTAATTCTCCACGGGACTGTATCTTTGTCATACCATTTACTGTTGATGAGGGTTCAGAGGCTATGAAGCTATACTGTAACTGTCAGATTTTTACCTTACAGAAATTGAATGACTTCCGGGCAGAAAAAAATAGCTCCAAAGATTTTACTTTCATTGCACTGTTGGACATAAACCAATTTTGTATCTACTTGGCTGTTTTGGTTTTCATTGCCTTTAAGTGCATTGTACCTTAAATGCATTTTGAATCAGCTTTACCAATTATCTGACTTCATCCCCAATGAGTTAAATGAATCTTTAACATGAAATCAGTCCATATCTGTATGAGAGTAATATAAAAATATTTTAAAGATAACATTTTTTGCAGTTTGGGGACCCTATCACTAGATCTACAAATGGATGATACAGATCAGGTAAAAAACAGAAAATCAAGGTATTTTCATTTCTCTATCAAGTTGTTTGCAAGTTCAGATCAGTTCTGTAAAGTGTCCACCTACTCTTTCTGATTTTGAGTTTACTTCTGGTCTATGGCTGATGGTGTAGACCTGATGAGTCAAGCTATACATCTAGCTATTTGTCATTCAGGGAATCTCTTCCTCCTGTTGCCTGAGACTGAAATAGGTAACTACAGTGGGCAAGTATTAATAAAATAGATTAAAAAGCCTCATAAAGAAGTGCTATTCTGATTGTATCATAAATAATAAGGCCTTACACAAATCTAATGTTACCAGAATTTCTAGAAAGTAAGCTAAACTTCTAATACTTTAAGTATGCTATTACTCATTTCCTAAATCCACAGACCAACAACTAGCACCAGGAAAACTGCTTGCTGATAAGCATTTTTAGGTAAAAACCCAAGTTTACATAACCAAAGCGAATCCTTGGATATATTAGATTTGTTTGTTCACTTCGGTTTAAAAGGAGTTATATATCTTTTCCCTGACTTTATGTAGACTATAATACAAGAAAACACTTCGCAATCAATCTGTTTTTTCTCATGAATAAATAATTTCATCTGGTTTCCTCAAAACTCCTACATGTGTTTACTGATTAGACAACATATTTTGTATAAAATTTTAGGTTATGAAAAACATAAAATTATCTATTTAATTAAACAGTTATAATACTAAATCTGTTTAACAGCAACAGTGATTGTGTTCTATATCAGTTTACACATAATAGTCAAGATCATTAGTTAACATTAAGAACTTAAGATAAAATTAAGTTAACAGATAATATTTGCATATTTGTATAATCTTTTTAAATTTTGTTGAAATACAACTGATTTAAAATGTTGTGCTAATTTCTGCTGTACAGAAAATGATTTAGTTACACAAGACAAAGCTCTAATATTTTGACCACCTGATGCGAAGAGACGACTCACTGCAAAAGACCCTGATTTGGGGGAAAATAGAAAGCAGAATGAGAAGCGGACCACAGAGGACAAGATGGTTGGATAGCATCACTCAGTCAGTGGACGTGAGTTTGGGAAAGCTCCAGGAGATGATGAGGGACAAGGAAGCCTGGCTTGCCACAGTCCATGGGGTCTCAAAGAGTCAGACACGATTGAGTGACTGAACTCAATACATGGACAATTCCTTTTTGGGGGTAATTTCTAATAAGATATTGGTCTAATATTAGTCAAAGTGATTAATAAAATAGATTAAAAGCTGAAATAGGTAACTACAGTGGGCAAGTATTAATAAAATAGATTAAAAGCCTCATAAAGAAGTGCTATTCTGATTGTATCATAAATAATAAGGCCTTACACAAATCTAATGTTACCAGAATTTCTAGAAAGTAAGCTAAACTTCTAATACTTTAAGTATGCTATTACTCATTTCCTAAATCCACAGACCAACAACTAGCACCAGGAAAACTGCTTGCTGATAAGCATTTTTAGGTAAAAACCCAAGTTTACATAACCAAAGCGAATCCTTGGATATATTAGATTTGTTTGTTCACTTCGGTTTAAAAGGAGTTATATATCTTTTCCCTGACTTTATGTAGACTATAATACAAGAAAACACTTCGCAATCAATCTGTTTTTTCTCATGAATAAATAATTTCATCTGGTTTCCTCAAAACTCCTACATGTGTTTACTGATTAGACAACATATTTTGTATAAAATTTTAGGTTATGAAAAACATAAAATTATCTATTTAATTAAACAGTTATAATACTAAATCTGTTTAACAGCAACAGTGATTGTGTTCTATATCAGTTTACACATAATAGTCAAGATCATTAGTTAACATTAAGAACTTAAGATAAAATTAAGTTAACAGATAATATTTGCATATTTGTATAATCTTTTTAAATTTTGTTGAAATACAACTGATTTAAAATGTTGTGCTAATTTCTGCTGTACAGAAAATGATTTAGTTACACAAGACAAAGCTCTAATATTTTGACCACCTGATGCGAAGAGACGACTCACTGCAAAAGACCCTGATTTGGGGGAAAATAGAAAGCAGAATGAGAAGCGGACCACAGAGGACAAGATGGTTGGATAGCATCACTCAGTCAGTGGACGTGAGTTTGGGAAAGCTCCAGGAGATGATGAGGGACAAGGAAGCCTGGCTTGCCACAGTCCATGGGGTCTCAAAGAGTCAGACACGATTGAGTGACTGAACTCAATACATGGACAATTCCTTTTTGGGGGTAATTTCTAATAAGATATTGGTCTAATATTAGTCAAAAGGATAATTTTAAATATATATGCATATATATTATGTCAGAAATCCTGCTTAATACAACTTCAAGGAATAATCACATTGCAATATATTATAACAAGCAAAAATTATATATGTGTGTGTATATACATGTATATGTACAGTCTCAAGTTTGAGACATATATATATTCATATATACATGAATGAATATATATATATACACACACATACACACACACACACACACACGTATGTTTGTGTCTGTGAGCATGGGTGCTCAGTTTTGATCCCAATCCAGGGATCAAACCCATGTCTCCTGCAATGGCAAGAGAACTCCTTACCACTGAAACACTTGGGAAGCCACTCTCTTAGTAAGGCACCAAGCTTCCCCAAACTTCTGATCTTTTTCTTTCAATATCAGATTCTAAAATTGAGAGAGAATTCAAACCCTAAACTGTCTCTAGGGTTTTCCAGAGAGTTCCTGTGGCTTCCCAGGTGGCACAGTGGTAAACAATTCTCTTTTGAGCATTGGGTTCGATCCCTGGGTCAGGAAGGTCCCCTGGAGTAGGAAATGGCAATTCCCTCCAGTATTCTTGCTGCAAGAATCCCATGGACAGAGGAGCCTGGTGGACTTGCCATGGGGTTGCAAAGAGTCAGACACGAAAGAGCATACATACGCACTTGGAAAATCACAAATAATTGTTTTGTCTTGTTTTCTTAAGTTATGTATTGAATTGCCTATTGCAGCTGTAACAAATCACCACAAACTTGTCTTAAAACAACACAAATACACCCCTCTTACATTTCTAGGAGATCAGAAGCATAAAGCAAGGTTCAATTAGGCTAAAATCAAGAATGCTGTAAAGATTTAAAATAAATAAATAAAATAATACAAAATAAAATAAATAATAATGAAAAAAACATGTTGGCAGGAATGGTTCCTTCTGGAGGTTCTGAGGGTAGAATACACTTCCATTCTTTTTTCAGCTTCTAGTGCCCACCTGTACTCCCTGACTTATGGCCCCTTCCTCCATATCCAAAGCACATCACTCCAATCTCTTCCATCATTATTGCACCACGTCCCCTTTTATATAATCCTTATGAGTCTGTATGTCTCACTCAGATAATTCAGAATAATCTTCCATCTCAAAACCCTTAACTGGGCTTCCCTGGTGGTCCAGTGGGTAAGGACACTGCCTTGCAGTGCAAGGGGCACCGGCTGGATCCCTGGCCTGTGAAGATCCCACGTGCCGCGGAGCAGCTGGACCGATGGGTCCAATCACCAAGCTGGAGCTCTGGAGCGCATGCGCCCAGAGCCAGCGCTCTGCGGCAAGAGACACCACTACGATGGGAGGCTCACACAGGCCAAAGAACAAAGATGGATGGAAATAGATAAATGAAAGGTCAACAGAAGTGGCCAAAAAACAAAACAAAAAAACCACCCTTAATTTAGTTATGTCTACAAAGAATAGTTTGTCTTTTTAGGTAACCTGTTTCACCTGCTGGGGATTAGACAGAACGATCTTTGAGAGCCCATTATTCAGCTTAGCACACCTGGTAAAAAAAAAAAAAAAAAAAAAAAACGCTGGAAATAATTAATGATACTTGATGACCATGAGCTTGTAGCCCCCAGACCTAGTGGAGGCTGAGGATTGATAATGTTAACTCTTCTGACACTGCCCTGTGACCTCACCATCGGACAATCAAAGACTTGTTAAGAAACTGATCACACATGAGACTCCTCTCCCTTAACTTGTCTTTAAAAATGCGTTTCTGAAACTCTTTGAGGAGTTCAGGTCTTTTGAGCATAAGCTGCCCTCTTCTCCTCGTGTGGCCCTTGGGAAAAACAAAAACAAAAAACCCCACCTTTCTCTGCTCCAAATTCTGACTTCTGGTTTGTTTGGCATCACTGTGCATTGGGCATGTGAACTTGGGTTCAAAATACAGAGAAGGCAAATCTGTATATTTGCCCGGAGACACTTCCTGTTGTTTTCTATGAGCTTCATTTTTTTTTTTTAATTAAGGCTCTGAAGGTTCTGAGGGTAGAATACACTTCCATTCTTTTTTCAGCTTCTAGTGCCCACCTGTACTCCCTGACTTATGGCCCCTTCCTCCATATCCAAAGCACATCACTCCAATCTCTTCCATCATTATTGCACCACGTCCCCTTTTATATAATCCTTATGAGTCTGTATGTCTCACTCAGATAATTCAGAATAATCTTCCATCTCAAAACCCTTAACTGGGCTTCCCTGGTGGTCCAGTGGGTAAGGACACTGCCTTGCAGTGCAAGGGGCACCGGCTGGATCCCTGGCCTGTGAAGATCCCACGTGCCGCGGAGCAGCTGGACCGATGGGTCCAATCACCAAGCTGGAGCTCTGGAGCGCATGCGCCCAGAGCCAGCGCTCTGCGGCAAGAGACACCACTACGATGGGAGGCTCACACAGGCCAAAGAACAAAGATGGATGGAAATAGATAAATGAAAGGTCAACAGAAGTGGCCAAAAAACAAAACAAAAAAACCACCCTTAATTTAGTTATGTCTACAAAGAATAGTTTGTCTTTTTAGGTAACCTGTTTCACCTGCTGGGGATTAGACAGAACGATCTTTGAGAGCCCATTATTCAGCTTAGCACACCTGGTAAAAAAAAAAAAAAAAAAAAAACGCTGGAAATAATTAATGATACTTGATGACCATGAGCTTGTAGCCCCCAGACCTAGTGGAGGCTGAGGATTGATAATGTTAACTCTTCTGACACTGCCCTGTGACCTCACCATCGGACAATCAAAGACTTGTTAAGAAACTGATCACACATGAGACTCCTCTCCCTTAACTTGTCTTTAAAAATGCGTTTCTGAAACTCTTTGAGGAGTTCAGGTCTTTTGAGCATAAGCTGCCCTCTTCTCCTCGTGTGGCCCTTGGGAAAAACAAAAACAAAAAACCCCACCTTTCTCTGCTCCAAATTCTGACTTCTGGTTTGTTTGGCATCACTGTGCATTGGGCATGTGAACTTGGGTTCAAAATACAGAGAAGGCAAATCTGTATATTTGCCCGGAGACACTTCCTGTTGTTTTCTATGAGCTTCATTTTTTTTTTTTTTTTAATTAAGGCTCTGAAGGCAAGGCTTGTACTCAGCTGAAATCATCTTAGATTCCTTAAAGGCATCACAGACACATATGCAAATATATGCAAATAGAGTACACAACGGAGTAATTAAAATAAAATCTAGTAGCCTTAAATAGACACCAAATAATAGTCCTAGGAGAGGCAATTAATTCTATTGTTTACCACCACTCCCTTTATTAGCTAATTTTTTTTCTCTCAAATGAAGACAGAAATTATTTTCTTTGCTTCTGTGATAGAAAGACAAAAAACATTGCATTTATTACCTGCTTCATTTTTGTCTAGAAATGCATAGCCAAATAATGCCTATTAATAAGAGGAAAAAGAAGTCAGAAGTAGACTATGGCTTGGAAGGCTCTCAGAGTCTGGCTGCTGCTCACATTTTAGCCTCATCAATCTCCCAAGCCCCTTTCTCAACTCTCAGTCCCTTCTATGTGGAATTCCAGGCAGTTCCACCATCCTACCAAGAACCGAAGGCCATTCCTCCATTAGAAGTCTCTACCTTCAGATGTACACAACCCAGTCTGGGAAAGATACAGGAAAAAAAGCAGGCAATTATATCCTCCAGGGTGCTGAATGCAATGCTGGATATGTGGACAGAGATGGTGAAAGTGTGAACAAGAGCACCTATGAGAGGAGGGATGAAGGGTTAAGAGGAGCCTGGAAGATGTTACATGCAAGCTGAGTACTAGAGGAGGCACAGGAAGCAAGTCCAGGCAGAGCAGAGACCTAGAGTACACGATCTTAGGATCCGCATTTGGAAGAACTACTGGGAGTTCTGGGGGTAAAACATCCAGTGTAAGGGAGGAGGGACACGAGTGTGAGGCTCCGGAAGCAGAGTGGCCAGAGTCTGGCGGGCTGGCTGTGGCCGCTGTTGAAAGGCGAACTCAGTTCCTGGCTGTCACACCACCTAGGAAACGCCTTTCTTAAGGGGCTTAGGAGAGTCCTCCACAGACACAAAGGATGGGGGGATAAGACTGGCATATACACGCTACTATATATGAAATAGAAGACTAATAAAGACCTACCTATAGCACAGGGAACTCTATTCCATACTCTGTACTGACTTACATGGGAAAGGAATCTTAAAAAGAGTAGATACATGTATAAATGATTTAGTTTGCTATACACTGGAACTAACACAATATTATAAATCAACTATACCCCAATAATTTTTTTAATTAAAAAAAAAGATAACTCAGGACTGTTAAACGTTTAAGAGCTTATCTGAACAGGAGTTTCCCTGATGGACCAGCGGGTAAGACTCCCCATTCCAAAATGTAGGGAGTCCTGGTTCCATCCCTGGTCAGGGAACTAGATCCTCAAGCCAAGAATTAAAAGACTATGCATTGGCTTCCCTGGTGGTCCAGTGGGTAAGGACACCGCCTTGCAGTGCAAGAGGCGCCGGTTCGATCCCTGGCCTGGGAAGATCCCGTGTGCCATGGAGTAGCTGGACGGATGTGTCCAATGACCAAGCTGGAGCTTTGGAGCGCATGCGCCCAGAGCCGGTGTTCTGAGACAACAGAGGCCACCGCGATGGGAGGCCCACACGGGCCAAAGAAGAAAGATAGATGAAAAATGGACAAATGAAAGATCAGTAGAAGTGGCCCGCCTGCTCCCCTCCCTCCCCACCCCACCTCCTCAAATAAATAAATAAATAAATCTTAAAAAAAAAAAGACTATGCATGCTGCAACTAAGACCTGGAGCAGCCAAGTAAAAAAAAAAAAAAAAAAAATTAAGAGTTTGAACAACAAGCAATTCCCATCCAGCAGCACCAAACCAGCAGTGGTTAGGAATGTTCTACCAACAGGGGCTGGGCAGAGACTTTTCTAAAGAAAAGGCCGAGTCCATGGGTCTAACTTTTTTATAAAGAAAAGGCAATACTTTATGGGATTAACTAATCATCTAGGGTGAACACCTGTCGGCACCTTCACAGAAGGAAAGAGTGGCCAAGACAAAAGGAGCGAGTCCCTAGTTCAGCAGCAGCTACTGCAATACTCAGGTCACACCGAGGTGGCTTTAGTGAAATCAGCGGCAGTGGACAAGAGAGGACACGTTTTAAAAGACATTAAGGACGGAGAGAATTAACTGAACGGATAATTAGACAAAGCGCAGAGATAAGAAAGGTGCCAATGTCACTGCTCAATCGTCACTGGCAAAGCCCTTTCACAATTCCCAAACAATCAAAATAGAATCTGGGTAAAGTCTAACCTTTATTTTTCCACTCTCTTTTCCTTTGCACTTAGTTTCACTGGCTCAGAAGTTGGCTTATGCAGAGGCCACCCATTCAGCGTTCAGCCTGGTGTTCCTGGTACGAAACAGCACCGCCGGCAGTTCACCTCAGGACGCCTGCACTGAGCCGACGTGTGTGAAAAAACGGCCCTCACGCAAGCCGGCGTAGGGCCGTGTGCAGAGGCTGCCCGGTACTGGATTGGAGGCGAGAACAACACGGCTCCAGCGCAGAGGGCGGGCCCTCAAAAACCCTCCCCTCCCCGCTAATGAGATCACAAAAGGATACACCTGTTGGGACCACAGGAATGCGTTTAAGGTCACACGTCTCCACTCTTTGATAAAAAGAATTAAACCCTCCCTTCCTTTGGAACTGAACTCAGTCTTGCTTTGTTGGCTCAAGTGACATGAGACAGGATGACCTTGTTGGGCCCTGACTTCAAACAGTTGGTAACAGAATTTTCATGCGTGGTAACTCTGTAGGTACTGATGTGCACACTGAAACAGGACATGAAAATAGGATTTGGAGGTCTAGAGATGCTGAGATGCATATTAAATGTCCTGAGGGGAAAAAATGCTTGATGAACAGAAAGCTATGTTCTGGCACTTGGATAGTCACATGGAGTATGAATATAAAGGGATATGGCAAGAGGGGCAAAAAGACCCCATAAGAGACTTGTTGGCAGCTGGCTGGAAGAAAAAAAGCGATGGCTGAAGTAGGACAGTGAAAACATGGATTTAGAAGTGCCAGATTCAAGATATATTTAGGCAGTAAATTGGTTTTGTCCCCTTCATTCTTTAACCATTCAAACGTTATTCATGAGCCCAAGACTATGCTAATTGCTTATATGGAATGAGTAATCACAAGCTAGAAAAATTGGATGTTTAAGACTTTGTCTTGAATTCTTAGTCTTTTTTTCCAGCCGGATGTCTACATACTTCTTAAAGTTCATGCTAGAAATACGCTAAAGGAGTCTCCCAGCCCTCTTACTTTCCGGGATAAAATTAGACAAAGGGGCAGAAAAAAAATAAGAAAGGTGCCAATGTCACTGCTCAATCGTCACTGGCAAAGCCCTTTCACAATTCCCAAACAATCAAAATAGAATCTGGGTAAAGTCTAACCTTTATTTTTCCACTCTCTTTTCCTTTGCACTTAGTTTCACTGGCTCAGAAGTTGGCTTATGCAGAGGCCACCCATTCAGCGTTCAGCCTGGTGTTCCTGGTACGAAACAGCACCGCCGGCAGTTCACCTCAGGACGCCTGCACTGAGCCGACGTGTGTGAAAAAACGGCCCTCACGCAAGCCGGCGTAGGGCCGTGTGCAGAGGCTGCCCGGTACTGGATTGGAGGCGAGAACAACACGGCTCCAGCGCAGAGGGCGGGCCCTCAAAAACCCTCCCCTCCCCGCTAATGAGATCACAAAAGGATACACCTGTTGGGACCACAGGAATGCGTTTAAGGTCACACGTCTCCACTCTTTGATAAAAAGAATTAAACCCTCCCTTCCTTTGGAACTGAACTCAGTCTTGCTTTGTTGGCTCAAGTGACATGAGACAGGATGACCTTGTTGGGCCCTGACTTCAAACAGTTGGTAACAGAATTTTCATGCGTGGTAACTCTGTAGGTACTGATGTGCACACTGAAACAGGACATGAAAATAGGATTTGGAGGTCTAGAGATGCTGAGATGCATATTAAATGTCCTGAGGGGAAAAAATGCTTGATGAACAGAAAGCTATGTTCTGGCACTTGGATAGTCACATGGAGTATGAATATAAAGGGATATGGCAAGAGGGGCAAAAAGACCCCATAAGAGACTTGTTGGCAGCTGGCTGGAAGAAAAAAAGCGATGGCTGAAGTAGGACAGTGAAAACATGGATTTAGAAGTGCCAGATTCAAGATATATTTAGGCAGTAAATTGGTTTTGTCCCCTTCATTCTTTAACCATTCAAACGTTATTCATGAGCCCAAGACTATGCTAATTGCTTATATGGAATGAGTAATCACAAGCTAGAAAAATTGGATGTTTAAGACTTTGTCTTGAATTCTTAGTCTTTTTTTCCAGCCGGATGTCTACATACTTCTTAAAGTTCATGCTAGAAATACGCTAAAGGAGTCTCCCAGCCCTCTTACTTTCCGGGAGTAAAGGGGGTGATTTACCCAAGTCACTTAGCTAATTTGTGGCAGAGCTAGAATTAAAATCCTCTGACTTCTAATATGGTCCCAATCTCTCAATTGGGCGTGTACTTGTAAATATTTATAACAGCCTTCTCAAGATGTACAGAACATCAGAGAAGCTACACTTTAAACAATCCATCCTTATCCCCAAAGGTACATTAGAGCTAAAATCATGAAATTAATAGCTATTGATGCTTACTTACCCAGAATCAATACATTCCTTGGCTAAGGTGAGTGGCTGTTTCGGGACGTAACCTAAAAGAGATCTGAAGAGCCAGTGCACCTGAGTGCTGCTGCCAGATGGAAACAGAAGGCTGGAGAGGCTGGGGAGCCTGCGTCTGGACCTAGAGCCAGAGGCCAACTTCAGCCAGGCCAAGTCTTAAGACTGGTGTTATGACCAGTCCCAGGGGAGGGGTGAGATATAAAATTAGTAACTGAGCCCCTGAGCTTAAGAATTTAGGCTTGGAAAACCTTCAGGACTTCCAGTTTCCTAGTCTGGGTCCCCATATTCTAGGTGTTCTGTGACTTTGGACCAACATCTTCAATTTTTTAATTGTTGTTGGAGTATAGTTGCTTTACAACATTGTGTTATCGTCTACTGTACAGCAAAGTGAATCAGCAATATGTGTACATATATTCCCTCTTTTTTGGATTTCCTTCCTATTTAGGTCACCAGAGAGCACTGTGTGGAGTTCCCTGTTAAAAAAGAGGGAATATATGTGTATATGTCAGTCGCCATCTCCCAGTTCACCCCACCCTCTTTCCCCTCTTAGAATCCAAACATTTGTTCTCTGTGTCTCTGTCTCTATTTCTGCTTTGTAATAGGACTGTCGATGCCTTTTTTTTTTCATATTCCACATATATGCATGAATATACAATATTTGTTCTGCTCTTTCTGACTTACTTCACCCTGTAAAATTGATTAGCCATGTGTGAATGTCACAGGCTAAAAGTAGAATTTCACCCAAGAATGTGACATTATAAAGAAAAACCTATAACCAAAATGGTGCTCTGGCCCTCGACTGGAAGTAAAAATGCATGATAGATAGAGGCTATAAAAATCCCTAAAACAGCTCAGGTTTATTCAAATTATTTTATTGTGAAATGAGAAAATCAAACAGACATACTAATATAATAAATTTAAACTGAAATGCCACATTCTTTATGAGCCACTGCTACTTTCAAGTGATGTCAAGAACAAGCGTTCACTAAATGCATTCCTTTTAGAAACTGTCTTAATATGGAAGTGAAATACCATATATACTCACTATTTCCATGGTAACTATTTTCTTACTAAATGGAACTGGCATAATCAGCATTTAAGACCTTCTATTTCCTGGAGTGTTCATCGTTTGTGAATGTCTTTATGTACAAGTTACACATAGTATCGTCCCCTTTTATTTTTTTCTTTTAATTAAAACTAATGTTGTTAAATGTGGTGGCTCTCTAGAGGAAAAATAATATGGTGTATTTGTTGCTCCATTGCTTATAAGATAGATTCCTTTACTATTTTAGTGTTTTCTAATAAAAACTGACATAATTCTTTTCTCCTAATGTTGAAAATTCAGAGCTTCTTTAAAAATAATTCAGTCCTAGATATGCTGGTTAAAGAAATATTTGGTCTGTGTTAAAAGATTATTTTCAAAAAATGTAGAATGATACTCTCATAAATATATGAAAACGCGTATGTGCTTAAAATTTTCTGTCTTACTCATTATGTGAGTCTCTCTCCATGACATATGAGTCATTTTCAACTAGGTCTCAACCTTTAGTCCTTGATGAACCTGCATAGTTCATCAGTTTTAGCAAGAATCCATTTAGAATCTCCATCCTTGATTTTTGATAAACCTGGCCTGCCTTCAAGAAGAATCCTATTAAGTTGATTTAGCAAGAATCACCCTACCCTTGAAGTCCACTCTTGGTAAATTTTTCAGCCCTCACCTGCTCACTCAGCTGTTTGGCTATAAATCCCCAGCTGTCATTGCCATGTTTGGAGTTGAGCCCAGTATCTCAATAGTCTTGACGTCCATCACAATAGTCCTGAATGTTTTCTTTACCATTTTAACAAGCATAAGCATAATTTTTTCTTTACCATAGGCATATGTTATAACCAGGAAAAATAATAAAACACAAACTTACGGGAGTAAAGTAAGCAAATTATAAATGAGGGGCAAAACTGGTTTTTCTCAAGGGGCAAGACAGTGTCTGCCTATCTGTCGATAACCTACATTTTACAAACCCTGCAAAATAGCTCAAAGACAACATTCTAGAATTTGTTGTACGGCTACAGCAAGACAGTCAGGAAGACTGGCAGTACTTAACTTACCACTGAAGTATAATTTTTATTTCTGGCATTGAGCATGGTGACCATAGACAGCACAAGTCACACTGTAAAGCCCTTTCATCAGTTTTGTAATCGTACCTTCCCAGAATCCTAAGCATAACTTCTCACAATTCAGGCTCAGAAACAACTAACTGTGACAAAGTAGGAAAAAAGTACGTATTTAACTCTGACAGGCCGTCTAAGCCATGCAGTCTACACACTTTTGAGAAGAATCCAGTCTATTGATAATCCTTATTTACAAGTCCATAAATGATCACTCAATATGACCAATAAAGATATGATAGATTAATATTCTCACTAGTAAATATATTTTCTGAATTTTAGGAAAAACACATTAAAGGAAATCTAGCTAGACAGAAAAGTGTTTGAGAGATTAAAGAGTTCTTAATTCACTGGATTAATTATATAGCTTTCATTGCACTTACTTCATACTGTCTTATATAAACTGTTCTAAAACATATTTTGACCCTACTCCATTCAGCACAGTGATGGTGAGTGCTCAGTCACCTAGTTGTATCTGACTCTTTTGCAACCCCATAGACTGTAGTCTCCTCTGTCCATGCAATTTTCCAGGCAAAAATGGAGTGGGTTGGAATTTCCCAGGGGGATCTGGGAAGCATGGGTCTCCTGCTTTGGCAGGCAGATTCTTTACCACTGAGCCACCTGGGAAGCCCCTATTGAGCACAGGGACTGTATCTATTGCCATGGTCTCCTCCACAGACCTTACTGCCTCACACATAAGGCACTGCATGTTGATTTGGATGAAACTCAGTAAAAGCTTCTCTGTATATAAAGTGCCATTTCCCAGGCATGTTGCTTTCTGTGGCCCTAATTTAATTTAAAAAGTCATTTTAGATAATATTTCTAGCTATCATTTATTGAGCATTGATCACGTGCCAGCCTCTGTGCTAAGCATTTTGCCTTTATTATTTCATTTAAATTTTTCATTTAATCCCTGAAACAACCACATGAGCTTATTATCCTCTTTTTACCAGAGATGTAATGGGATTAAGTTTTATTGTTGTGCAGACCTACCCAAATATACCCATGCATTTGGTCCTCCGCACCATCATCAGCTTTCCGGGATTAAAGCCAGTCCTCTTACCCCCATTTCTAGCCTCTACATTTTGGGCCATTAAAAACTGGGCTGTGCGCATAAGGCAGTTTGAATGGGGCTCCACAAAGTTTTGGGCTTCCCAGGTGGTTCAGTGGTAAAGAATCTGCCTGAAATACAGGAAATCGGATTTGATCTCTGGATCAGGAAGATTCCCTGGAGAAAGCAATGGCAACCCACTCCAATATTCTTTTATTATTATTTTTAAATTTTGGCCCATTTTATTGGTTTTTTATTTATGTAGTTTCATCCATCTTTATTCTTTGGTATGCGTGGGCCTCCCATTGCAGTGGCCTCTCTCACTGCATACTACTGGCTCTAAGCGCTGCGGCGCAGAGCACTGGATCCTAATTGGACATGCTGGTCCAGCCATTCTGTGGCACGTGGGATCTTCCGGGCCAGGGATCGAACCAGTGCCCCTTGCTCTGCAAGGCAGACTCTCTACCCACTGGACCACCAGGGAAGTGCCACTCCACTATTCTTGCCTGGAGAATTCCATGGAGAGTAGCCTGGAGAAACACAGTCCATGGGGTTGCAAAGAATTCAGACATGATTGTGCAACTAACACACACACAAGGGAGGGCAAAGCTATTTTCTTGTGTCTGCTCCCTCTGCCATCTCTCCAGTATAACGCGCGGGAAATCCACTGGACAAAGGAGCCTGGTGGACTAGAGCCCATGGGGTCACAACTAGTGCCTCCCGCCTTAGTGACTCAACAGGCGTGTTCCTTCTGCTGAGTTATCCACAGGCAATTATAGCTATTTGTGGAAGGAGACCCTCACACCCAAGTGAGCTACAGCTCACCTGACCCCTCAGCTCAGATACTATGAAGTGATCATTCCAAATGCAGGCAGCCTGCAGACACTGACCCATCTTCCAGAGAGTACAGGTCACCAGGTTCTTCTCCTTCTAGGCTCACTGACTTCCTAAAGACAGGCCACATGCCCCACAGTTGATTAAGCTTTTTTTTTTTTTTTGAAACAACCACATGAGCTTATTATCCTCTTTTACCAGAGATGTAATGGGATTAAGTTTTATTGTTGTGCAGACCTACCCAAATATACCCATGCATTTGGTCCTCCGCACCATCATCAGCTTTCCGGGATTAAAGCCAGTCCTCTTACCCCCATTTCTAGCCTCTACATTTTGGGCCATTAAAAACTGGGCTGTGCGCATAAGGCAGTTTGAATGGGGCTCCACAAAGTTTTGGGCTTCCCAGGTGGTTCAGTGGTAAAGAATCTGCCTGAAATACAGGAAATCGGATTTGATCTCTGGATCAGGAAGATTCCCTGGAGAAAGCAATGGCAACCCACTCCAATATTCTTTTATTATTATTTTTAAATTTTGGCCCATTTTATTGGTTTTTTATTTATGTAGTTTCATCCATCTTTATTCTTTGGTATGCGTGGGCCTCCCATTGCAGTGGCCTCTCTCACTGCAGACTACTGGCTCTAAGCGCGTGCGCGTCAGAGCACTGGATCCTAATTGGACATGCTGGTCCAGCCATTCTGTGGCACGTGGGATCTTCCCGGGCCAGGGATCGAACCAGTGCCCCTTGCTCTGCAAGGCAGACTCTCTACCCACTGGACCACCAGGGAAGTGCCACTCCACTATTCTTGCCTGGAGAATTCCATGGAGAGTAGCCTGGAGAAACACAGTCCATGGGGTTGCAAAGAATTCAGACATGATTGTGCAACTAACACACACACAAGGGAGGGCAAAGCTATTTTCTTGTGTCTGCTCCCTCTGCCCTCTCTCCAGTATATTGCCCGGGAAATCCAATGGACAAAGGAGCCTGGTAGACTAGAGCCCATGGGGTCACAACTAGTGAGACATGCCTTAGTGACTAAACAGGGGTGTGCCTTCTGCTGAGTTATCCACAGGCAATTATAGCTATTTGTGGAAGGAGACCCTCACACCCAAGTGAGCTACAGCTCACCTGACCCCTCAGCTCAGATACTATGAAGTGATCATTCCAAATGCAGGCAGCCTGCAGACACTGACCCATCTTCCAGAGAGTACAGGTCACCAGGTTCTTCTCCTTCTAGGCTCACTGACTTCCTCTAAAGACAGGCCACATGCCCCACAGAGGCCACATTCTTCTGATGTACCTGGGCCGTGGCAAAATGAGTTAATCATCTCTTTCTTTTCTAATAAATTGTTATGGTACCAATATCTCTCTTGATTTTTAAGAAGCATTTTTTTATTCATTCTCAGACAAACTAAGCTCTTCCAGAAGGAAAAGCCTTTTATAAACTACTGTTTTGGCATGGGCTTCAGGGGCCGTTTTAGAATTCAAAAACTGAATACCCTTCTTGTACCTCTGCAAGAGACGAGTCCAAAGAGACCGTGGGGAGGGTTCTGACTGAGTTGCAGGGATGGGCAAACATTTTCTTTTAAAGGACAGACAGTAAATATTGTAGAATGTATGGGCCAGAGAGTCTGTGTCACATAATCAGCATTTTCTATATAACTTTTTCAAAGTGTAAAACAAATCTTAGCTCCATTGCTTTGGTAAGATCCAAGGCTTCAGCTTGCTGGTCTGAATTGTAAGAAGACACGTGTCAAGACATTTGTTTGTCTATTCGTCTACTTTGAGCTCAAATCAGTTAAGAATATTATGCCCATTGGGAAGCGATTCTGGAGTTGTGAGTTTTGTATTTCTATGTATATGTCTGCCCCGTGGCTGAAATTTTAAAACTCAAGTTATAATAAAGTCTTTTTTAAACATATAAATATGTGTATGTGTATTTTCTGAATCTTTATATGTACATAATTTATAATGGCCTTTAAGTCTTGAATGAGGGTATAATATTTATAAATTAGATTATAAAATCTCATCAATTAAAGCAGTTCTATTCTGATTGGCTTATAGAGATAAGTGGTACTTACACAAATGAATATTTCTAAACTTCTGAGAAATTAAAGAAACAGAACTTCTAATAATTTCAGTGAGCTTAAATAAAAGATATTCTTAATTAACTGAAACATTTTAAGAATTAAAGTTCACACTCAAGTTTTTGCAAATGAGACTAATTTAATATTGTTGGTTTGGCAAAAAACAGTTATACCTTCTCTGGGATATCATTATTTCAGTATCATAAAAGATTACATTTTTATTTTACTAGTGTATGTTCTTCCTAAATTTATACAGGCTTACTTATGGAATAAGCTAGCATTACTTCTACTGTTTAAGGTTCTGAATACTGTGAATTTGTGTTTAACCAAATTAAATCACTATTCTAATAACTTTATTTCAACATTAATTATACTTTATAATATGTCAGCTTAATGATAGTTTCCAAGATTTTTAGATAATTTAAAATCTTGGACTGATACTAAATTGAATAAATTAATGGATATTCATTAAATACCAGATCATTTCTGAATAAGATTGAATACTTACTGAAGCATTAATTACTGAGTATAATTATAAGTTTATATGCTTTTTATCTCATTTTTTCAGGGTATGGAAAATCTATATTTGGGGTATTTTAATGAATGTTCTCATTTTTTTTCCACTTTGAAAATCTGTACTATAAAAACTATGTAGGAAATACGAAGTTACAAAGGTTCAGTAAAAGGGAATTTTATTTACTCTGGTCAGAGCTGGCTATAGTTTGATAGTTTTGTTTATAAGATTTACAAAAGAGCTTTAGTATCAAATATTATACTTATGTAAAACTGGAATTTAGTTTTCTCTCTGTTAAAATAAGAAAACTCTTCTTGGATTATTGGCTGAAAGTGAAAGTTGTTCCGTCGTGTCTCAGACTTTGCAACCCACAGACTGTAGCCTGCCAGGCTCTCTGTTCGTGGAATTCTCCAGGCAAGGATACTAGAGTGAGTAGCCAGTTCCCTTCTCTAGGGAATCTTCCCAGCCCAAGGATAGAACCCAAGTCTCCCACATTGCAGGCAGGTTCTTTAACATCTGAGCCACCAGGAAGTGGAATATTGGCTAGATCATGATAAATAGTTATCAACGTTTATTCTTTATCTTCTGTCTAGAAGGAAAAAATTCTGTCTTACAGACTAATTTTCACAGATTATGCTTATTATTTCCTTGATTATTTAAGAAAACAAAAGTTCCACATTTAAGAGAAAGTTTAGGTTCTTTCCAATCAAGTTACTTCCCAGGTTTACTTTAAAACAGTTATACCTTCTCTGGGATATCATTATTTCAGTATCATAAAAGATTACATTTTTATTTTACTAGTGTATGTTCTTCCTAAATTTATACAGGCTTACTTATGGAATAAGCTAGCATTACTTCTACTGTTTAAGGTTCTGAATACTGTGAATTTGTGTTTAACCAAATTAAATCACTATTCTAATAACTTTATTTCAACATTAATTATACTTTATAATATGTCAGCTTAATGATAGTTTCCAAGATTTTTAGATAATTTAAAATCTTGGACTGATACTAAATTGAATAAATTAATGGATATTCATTAAATACCAGATCATTTCTGAATAAGATTGAATACTTACTGAAGCATTAATTACTGAGTATAATTATAAGTTTATATGCTTTTTATCTCATTTTTTCAGGGTATGGAAAATCTATATTTGGGGTATTTTAATGAATGTTCTCATTTTTTTTCCACTTTGAAAATCTGTACTATAAAAACTATGTAGGAAATACGAAGTTACAAAGGTTCAGTAAAAGGGAATTTTATTTACTCTGGTCAGAGCTGGCTATAGTTTGATAGTTTTGTTTATAAGATTTACAAAAGAGCTTTAGTATCAAATATTATACTTATGTAAAACTGGAATTTAGTTTTCTCTCTGTTAAAATAAGAAAACTCTTCTTGGATTATTGGCTGAAAGTGAAAGTTGTTCCGTCGTGTCTCAGACTTTGCAACCCACAGACTGTAGCCTGCCAGGCTCTCTGTTCGTGGAATTCTCCAGGCAAGGATACTAGAGTGAGTAGCCAGTTCCCTTCTCTAGGGAATCTTCCCAGCCCAAGGATAGAACCCAAGTCTCCCACATTGCAGGCAGGTTCTTTAACATCTGAGCCACCAGGGAAGTGGAATATTGGCTAGATCATGATAAATAGTTATCAACGTTTATTCTTTATCTTCTGTCTAGAAGGAAAAAATTCTGTCTTACAGACTAATTTTCACAGATTATGCTTATTATTTCCTTGATTATTTAAGAAAACAAAAGTTCCACATTTAAGAGAAAGTTTAGGTTCTTTCCAATCAAGTTACTTCCCAGGTTTACTTTTAAAATATTTTATAGTCACTTTGGTGTTTAAGCATCCCATGATCTTAGATAGTCAAGTATCCCATCATCCTAGCTCAATCAAGCATTCATATCTCCCAAGTACCTAAAATAATTCATATAAAAGGCTGGTTCCAGGAAGAACTATCAGCATAGGTTACTGAAATACAATATGAACTGTGGCATACTAGTGTGGCAGATTAGGGGAAACTTAGGGGTCTGTTTGCTCAAAGTGTTATCTGTGCCCCATTGCCTATTATGGCCCAGAAAACATTTGTTTACAAAACATTTGCTTTTTTCCTTACCAACTGAAAAGTATCACTTGTCACCAGGCTCCACACGAATAGAGTGCTTAGCCATTGCAGTCACTGACCTTCAACACAGCCTGAAATGTGTTCAGGGAGGAGATCAGAATGAAGCACTCTGTGCCCTGGGAGAAGCTGACAGATATTTTCAGGTAGATATTTTCTGGTTAGGTTATTTTCAGGAGAAGATTTATGAGCCCAATATCTTGGATCTTCTCTAGATGACCAAACCCTTTAGTGTTCTAGAAAAGCACTAAAATCATGCAAGGAGAGACCTGCATACTCCTGCATGAATATATGGCCTTCACTAAAGTTACATGCATATGTATAGACCTCCCCCACTACCTCTTCTGAGCAGTTCCCTAGAGCTATCTGAAAGGCTCTCTCCTAGGATTTTGTTCTCATTCTGCTCCCAATAAAACTTAACTCACAAGTATCACATTGTGTGTATGTGTGTGTTTGTGTTTTAGACATGATCTTCCTGTAAATTGCCTCCTTTCCCTTTGAAATCCCAAGCCCTACCTGTTTCTCTTTCTCTCAGATGGTATAGAAGCTCCAATTGCCTGATTTGTCCTTAGATCCATATTTGTACAGAGCCTCCACACATATAGAATTAAATTTGACTTTCTCCTGTTACTCTCGCCCATGTTAACTTAATTCTTACACCAGTCCTAAGAACCTAAATGAGTAGAGGAGAGTTTTTTTTTCCCCTTACGCATGGTGCGCATTTTGAAAATATGATGGACAGTAAAACAGTGGGGAGGAAACACCAGACTAGTGGAAAGGTTTTCCCAAGACTCCAGAAAGCCTTTAGTGCATATCAGGAAGTAAGCCTACAATAGAGTAAAAAGGTAATGGGGAGAATTACCAAAGGTAACAAATTACTGAAGGAGACAGCAGGGCTCTGCCATTGCTCTCCTATTCACTTCTTGAACTAAAACCAGCCAGCAAGTGAAATTAATGGTGAGCGGGAAGACCCAAGGAATTGACATGCAAACAAGCACTCCAGGCAATTCACACTGAATTCTGCCCCGGGGAAGAATGTTTGGAGTGCTCATTTGCATGCTGCTTACCAGAAAATTCTTTCAATGCACAGTCATTTTAAAGCACTCCTTGTCAGAGCTGGGGACACACTGAAGTGTCTGCACAAAGATGAACTGGCAATGAGTTCTCTTTTGTAACCCAGAGGAGTTTGTTGTTGTTGTTCTTTAGTTGTTAAGTTGTATCCAACTTGTGTCTGACCCTTCTGCAACCCTAAGGACTGTAGTTCACCAGACTCCACTGTCCATGGGATTTTCCAAGCAAGAATACTGGAGTGGGTTGCCATTTCCTTCTCCAGGGGATCTTCCTAAACCAGGGATGGAACCTGAGTCTCTGGCATCCCTTGTCAGATTCTTTGCCACTGAGTCACCTAGGAAGTCTATAAGAGACAATATGTCCACATGTTTATCACGCAAGTGGAGCAGAGCCTATGGCCATTGGACTACTGTACCTCCTGTTTTAGAAAAGATCTCTGACCACGTTAACCCCGTTTCTGCCTTAATTTCTGTATTCTGATGCTGTGGAGTCTCCAACTGAGTTCCCTTCTCAGAAACAGTAATATCTCAGTCCTCTGTTACTGTATCTGCTTCCTATTTATAAAGGGTACACTTTAAGAAAAGCAATGTGTCTTTCTTTAATTCACAGCAGTATTTATTGCTTCAGGGGAATTCCAGTCTTGTCCTTTGGCAAGCTCACAGCTATCAATTTAAACAGGCAAAGCAAATGCGTTTTCTCCCCTTTATGTGAAAAAGGATGCGGTCTAAAGCATTCTGTCTCTGACAAGTGTAACCATTTTAATTATTTTAAAACAAAAATAAACACTAGAAGATAATCTTAACGTCAAGAGTCTACTGTCTTTGCTATCATCATTGTTTTTTAAGTGCTTACTAAGTACTAGTTGTGGTTTTAGAGTGCCCACCTCTGCCCTTTAGTCATCAACACTCACCAGAAAAAACACTCAAAACAGGTCTTTATAATAACTACAGTCAATACTTTCTAAATCTCAGATTCCTCTTTAAAGACGCAGTACCAGGAAGACTCTAGGTTGTATGATGATGAAGACTGACGTGCAATCCAGGTTGATGTGTAGCAGGATGGAACAGTGACAATGATAACATCTCTTTTCTTTGGACTAAAGGAATGCTTTATAATGATGGCCAGATTTTTGCAGTGAATACAAATGAACTAGGAACGCCCCCAACTGTTTATGCTTTTTTGGTATGTATAAGGTTAGTTCTTTTGAAATGTGGCCTTAAGAGTAGAATAATTATTTTAGCTATGCTGGTATAATGTATTTCATCAGTTCATACACAAAGCTCATTTCAATACCGATCTATTATAATACAAGAGGATCTTCCAGAGTTAAATTCCAGCCATTTTTACTAGTGATACTCAAAGGCAACAATGATGTGTTATCTCAACCTCATAATCAAGGACTATGCAGAGAAAATACATGAGAGTAGCTCAATAGATCACATGACAATTTTTTTTTTTAAGCACAGTAGACTGCAAATAGCCCTTTCTTTAGGGAATGCCTCGTTGTGTTTATCTATTGCTTCTAATCCCACCTACTTCCTTTTAGTACATTAGTTTTGCTTCACACAGGAGAAATGCAAACATGCTTTTAGCGTGCAAACAACAGTAAATCACATTTTCTCTCACTTTTATGGCTCCATGCAAATATTTAACATTTATGTCATGTTTCTTATTATCAAAGCACCTGCTATCATGTGAAATAGATGTTAGTCACTATGGAGAGGAATAGATCAAGATAAAAAGAGAACTATAATGTTGACTATACATAAGGTCTTGGATGGGCTTCCCAGATGGCTCAGTGGTAAAGAATCTGCCTGCCAATGCAGGAGTCTCGGGTTTGACCCCTGAGTCAGGAAGATCTCTCAGAGAAGGAAATGGCAATCCACTCCAGTGTTCTTGCCTGGAGAATCATATAGACAGAAAAGCCGGTGGAGCTATAGTGCATAGTGTTGCAAAAGAGTCAACAGGACTTAGCAACTAAACAACAAGGTCTGCAATACAGCTGAAATCTGAATTCAGAATTTCTAAGGCAGATTCTTCTCATGAATGCTGGAATTCACAGGACACAGAATTTTTGACCAATAAAGCCACAGAATAAGGACCAACTACTTAGTGGAAAGTGTATATCCTGTAAATGTTTTATTAGTATCTTTTCCCAGAAATCATTTGCTTCTCTATTCTTCACAAAATGGTCTATGACATAATTACTTAAGATTTTGGAAATAGGTGAAGAGACTCTGATGTACAGATTAAAAATTGTGTCCTTTTTATGAGTATCTTTAATCTGATTATACGTGGTCTTATTGAGCATGATTAATCACTTTTAAATGCTAAGATAGGAGATTTAAGGGTTTTAAAATTATTTATTTATTTATTTGGCTATTCTAGTTTTTTCACAGGCTCTTCTCTAGTTGCAGGCTACAGGGACTACTCTCTAGTTGAGGTGACCAGACTTCTTGTTGTGGTGACTTCCCTTGTTGTGGAATTCAGGCTCTAGGGCACATGGGTTTCAGTCGTTGCAGCACATGGGCTCAATAGTTGTGGCTCCAAGGCTCTAGAGCACAGGCTAAGTGGTTGTGGCTCACAAGTTTAATTGCTCCTCAGCATGTGGGATCTTCCTGGCTCAGGGATCGAACACGTGTGTCCTGCATTGGCAGATGAACTCTTTACCATTGAGCTACCAGTGAAGCCCAGATTTAGGTATTTTTAAAAGTTATCCCTTAACATTTGACAGGCCACAAACACTACTGAAATGTTCGGGTTTTTAAAAAAATATTGACAATAATTAGAATGAGCATATATATAGATCAAAACAAACAAAATTTCTGTAAAGCTTATATATTTAAATACTTTGCTAAATATGAATAAACTGAGTCATTTGAAATCATATTTCTTGGAGGTAAGTTGTTTAAGGACAAAACATAATCTAACTTACTAACCATCTAATTTTGGTATCAGATCAATTCCTTTTTAAAGGCAAAGTCTTGTCCAATTTAAAATTCTAGAGAAATGTCTAGACTGAAAACTACACTGTTCTACACTCTCTTATTTTGTAGAAAATATATCCTAAATTTTACCGGTTTATTGGAAAGCAATGTATTTACAAAAGATCTGAGATAAATACTAGAACATAAAGAAACAAATATAGGAGGTTTACTATCATATTGAAGAAGTGGTGGGCTTCAACTGCCTTTTTTTTCTGATTCAGAGTTTTCGACACATTTTGGTTCAATTTTTACTGAAATGATCATTTTCTCTGCTTTTATTTTGGTTCCTTTATCACTGCCAATATTTCCAGGTGTGATGAGAAATAGGACTCTATAGACAAATTACAAAATTCCCAGAGAAATGAGATGGTTGTGAATCTCAGAGGAAGGATCAGAGTTGAATAGCATGAAAAGACTGGGTTGGAAGAGAAACAAAGAAAACTGAACAAAGGAATATGTCTTCATCAGAGCACATTTAGAAATGTGAATTTACTACAAGATGCTTAAATAAGAGGGATCTCACAGGTTCCAGAGGATGAAATCTAAGTGCACACAGGGCTGGGAGTTGGAATGAAGATGAGGACCAAGATGGCTCTGCATCTCTCAAAGCCACGTGGCTTCCCTCCATTCTGCATTTTCTGCTCTGGTCTCTAGTTTTCTAGCTTTGTCTTAAAACTATTGATTATTCTTTCCTGAATCACTGAAAATGGTTCTGGTTCTCCATGATCCAGATTCTTACCCTAGCTCTACAAGACTC
Organism: Tragulus kanchil; assembly: GCA_022376925.1. Lineage (NCBI taxonomy): Eukaryota > Metazoa > Chordata > Mammalia > Artiodactyla > Tragulidae > Tragulus > Tragulus kanchil. The sequence continues at coordinate 65,226,984 of JAIOJX010000003.1, forward strand.
ATTATTTCAATATCTGATGTTGCCCCTCTTCTGACTGGCCCAGTTCTCAAGCCTCCACCCCTTGCAGTCAGCTCTAGTCAGGGGGCAGAATCAAATGGGAATAAGGTTGCCCCATCTGGACCGTGCGTGAGGCAAGACTTCTAAAATGGGTGTTGGGAAGGTGTGAAACAGACAGCATCTATATCCTGTGGAATAGAAAAAAATCCTCAGTGGATTGTTGTATAGAAAGAATCTCTAGTTTATCAGGCTTAATTGCTGTCTTGGAAGGCTGAATGTGAGACCAGGAAGACAACGGGATGATGAGTAAAAACGAGGGGATTGACGTTACAAAGTAATAAAATTTTAAATAAAACCAATTCCTTTTAAAGGCAAAGTCTTGTCCAATTTAAAATTCTAGAGAAATGTCTAGACTGAAAACTACACTGTTCTACACTCTCTTATTTTGTAGAAAATATATCCTAAATTTTACCGGTTTATTGGAAAGCAATGTATTTACAAAAGATCTGAGATAAATACTAGAACATAAAGAAACAAATATAGGAGGTTTACTATCATATTGAAGAAGTGGTGGGCTTCAACTGCCTTTTTTTTCTGATTCAGAGTTTTCGACACATTTTGGTTCAATTTTTACTGAAATGATCATTTTCTCTGCTTTTATTTTGGTTCCTTTATCACTGCCAATATTTCCAGGTGTGATGAGAAATAGGACTCTATAGACAAATTACAAAATTCCCAGAGAAATGAGATGGTTGTGAATCTCAGAGGAAGGATCAGAGTTGAATAGCATGAAAAGACTGGGTTGGAAGAGAAACAAAGAAAACTGAACAAAGGAATATGTCTTCATCAGAGCACATTTAGAAATGTGAATTTACTACAAGATGCTTAAATAAGAGGGATCTCACAGGTTCCAGAGGATGAAATCTAAGTGCACACAGGGCTGGGAGTTGGAATGAAGATGAGGACCAAGATGGCTCTGCATCTCTCAAAGCCACGTGGCTTCCCTCCATTCTGCATTTTCTGCTCTGGTCTCTAGTTTTCTAGCTTTGTCTTAAAACTATTGATTATTCTTTCCTGAATCACTGAAAATGGTTCTGGTTCTCCATGATCCAGATTCTTACCCTAGCTCTACAAGACTCATTATTTCAATATCTGATGTTGCCCCTCTTCTGACTGGCCCAGTTCTCAAGCCTCCACCCCTTGCAGTCAGCTCTAGTCAGGGGGCAGAATCAAATGGGAATAAGGTTGCCCCATCTGGACCGTGCGTGAGGCAAGACTTCTAAAATGGGTGTTGGGAAGGTGTGAAACAGACAGCATCTATATCCTGTGGAATAGAAAAAAATCCTCAGTGGATTGTTGTATAGAAAGAATCTCTAGTTTATCAGGCTTAATTGCTGTCTTGGAAGGCTGAATGTGAGACCAGGAAGACAACGGGATGATGAGTAAAAACGAGGGGATTGACGTTACAAAGTAATAAAATAAACTTGTTTAAAATCAAAAGCAGGGGGCTTCCCTGGTGATCCAGTGGGTAAAGAGTCCGCCTTGCAGTGCAAGAGGCAACAGTTTGATCCCTGGTCCGGGAAGATCCCAAATGCCACGGAGAGGCTGGACCAGTGTGCCCAATGACGAGCCAGCGCTCTGAAGTGCATGCACACAGAGCCGGTGAGAGAGGCCACTGCAATAACGGGAGGCCCACACAGGCCTAAGAATAAAGGTGGATGAAAATAAATAAATAAAAATCCAATAGAAGAGGTCAAAAAAAAATAATAGAGCAGGGATATCACTTTGCCAACAAAAGTTCATAAACACAGAAAAATTCAAAAGCAGGAGTCTTTGAAAAATGCCCACAGCAATATAAGATAGAACATTATCCATAGCTTTGCCTTTTACATAGTGTAGAAATGGAAAAAGAATGCCAACAAGTAGGCCTTGAAAAAGTATAATCCCAATACACTCTGTTAAGAAATTACTATTTACAAAACAACATAAATTCAATACATAATAGTATTTCTATTTATAAATGATTAAATGTAGGTCAGAAAGAAGAAATCCATGATGAATATTCATAGATCACAAGCCAATCTGTTGTCAGGTACAAAAAAAGAACTTAAAGTCTGAATCTCTAATCTCTCCAGGTTACTATATTTAACATACTTATGAAAACTGAGTCAATCTCTCTCACATATTTGATGCAGAATACCTTAAAAGTAAAAAGAAATAGAAATCTTTCTAAATAAAAAAATTAACAAACCTTGAGAGTTCAGAACACCTTTACTTAGTATATGAAATAACTATGTACCAAACCAAGAGTAGCTTTAATTCTCTGTTTTATCCATCATTCATCAGAGCTAAAATATGTGAATAATTCTTCATACCAAGAGTTTCAGGAGTTTTCAATGTACTTTAAGCAATAAGAAATTAATTTTGGATAGGTATGTTAATGGAAGCTCTGACTGAAGGGGACTTCATCAGGCTTAATTGCTGTCTTGGAAGGCTGATGTAGACCAGGAAGACAACGGGATGATGAGTAAAAACGAGGGGATTGACGTTACAAAGTAATAAAATAAACTTGTTTAAAATCAAAAGCAGGGGGCTTCCCTGGTGATCCAGTGGGTAAAGAGTCCGCCTTGCAGTGCAAGAGGCAACAGTTTGATCCCTGGTCCGGGAAGATCCCAAATGCCACGGAGAGGCTGGACCAGTGTGCCCAATGACGAGCCAGCGCTCTGAAGTGCATGCACACAGAGCCGGTGAGAGAGGCCACTGCAATAACGGGAGGCCCACACAGGCCTAAGAATAAAGGTGGATGAAAATAAATAAATAAAAATCCAATAGAAGAGGTCAAAAAAAAAAAAATAATAGAGCAGGGATATCACTTTGCCAACAAAAGTTCATAAACACAGAAAAATTCAAAAGCAGGAGTCTTTGAAAAATGCCCACAGCAATATAAGATAGAACATTATCCATAGCTTTGCCTTTTACATAGTGTAGAAATGGAAAAAGAATGCCAACAAGTAGGCCTTGAAAAAGTATAATCCCAATACACTCTGTTAAGAAATTACTATTTACAAAACAACATAAATTCAATACATAATAGTATTTCTATTTATAAATGATTAAATGTAGGTCAGAAAGAAGAAATCCATGATGAATATTCATAGATCACAAGCCAATCTGTTGTCAGGTACAAAAAAAGAACTTAAAGTCTGAATCTCTAATCTCTCCAGGTTACTATATTTAACATACTTATGAAAACTGAGTCAATCTCTCTCACATATTTGATGCAGAATACCTTAAAAGTAAAAAGAAATAGAAATCTTTCTAAATAAAAAAATTAACAAACCTTGAGAGTTCAGAACACCTTTACTTAGTATATGAAATAACTATGTACCAAACCAAGAGTAGCTTTAATTCTCTGTTTTATCCATCATTCATCAGAGCTAAAATATGTGAATAATTCTTCATACCAAGAGTTTCAGGAGTTTTCAATGTACTTTAAGCAATAAGAAATTAATTTTGGATAGGTATGTTAATGGAAGCTCTGACTGAAGGGGACTTCATCTAGAACCCCTCCTCCAGATCTATGGCTTTGAAATTTCTTTGATGCTTTACATATTGATTTAGTATATATGCATATAAATAAGCTTATATATATATATATATACACACACATACACATTTGCATGTTACAAATATATGTACAATACAATGTACAGTCAGCCTTCCATATCCACACGTTCTGCATCTGCAGACAGCCAACTGTGAGGGACTTGAGCATCTGCTTGTTTTGGTATGCAGAGGAGTCCTATAGCCAATGCCCTATGAACACCAAGGGACAAATGTGTATTTTATATATATATATATATATATATATATATATATATATATATATATATACACACATATGAAATGGAAATAGAGCCTTTTTGGCTGCACTGTGTGTCATGCAGGATCTTCGTTCCCACTCTCCCTGCATTAGGAGAAGGGAGTCCTAACCACTGGATGGTCAGGAAGGTGCCTGAAATGGAAGTTTTACCTAGTATTACTTACTCTCTATCTAAGCAATAGTCTCTGCTATTTCCACTACTTTTCCTATTCTATTTCCTCTTTAGAAACACTGGTCACAACCCACTAAATTGATCTTACAAGCCATTAATGAGTTCCAATCCATAGTTTGAAAAACGCTGCTCTAGACCACTTAAACACTGTACTTTATTTCAGGCTTCTTCAATTAATTTGATATACCTAGAGACAGACTGTCGCTTACCAAGCAATAGCCAAGACCCAGTGTATGACATACTGGTCTATCAACACATCAATTCTCTACCTAATCTATATTTAACATACTTATGAAAACTGAGTCAATCTCTCTCACATATTTGATGCAGAATACCTTAAAAGTAAAAAGAAATAGAAATCTTTCTAAATAAAAAAATTAACAAACCTTGAGAGTTCAGAACACCTTTACTTAGTATATGAAATAACTATGTACCAAACCAAGAGTAGCTTTAATTCTCTGTTTTATCCATCATTCATCAGAGCTAAAATATGTGAATAATTCTTCATACCAAGAGTTTCAGGAGTTTTCAATGTACTTTAAGCAATAAGAAATTAATTTTGGATAGGTATGTTAATGGAAGCTCTGACTGAAGGGGACTTCATCTAGAACCCCTCCTCCAGATCTATGGCTTTGAAATTTCTTTGATGCTTTACATATTGATTTAGTATATATGCATATAAATAAGCTTATATATATATATATATACACACACATACACATTTGCATGTTACAAATATATGTACAATACAATGTACAGTCAGCCTTCCATATCCACAGGTTCTGCATCTGCAGACAGCCAACTGTGAGGGACTTGAGCATCTGCTTGTTTTGGTATGCAGAGGAGTCCTATAGCCAATGCCCTATGAACACCAAGGGACAAATGTGTATTTTATATATATATATATATATATATATATATATATATATATATACACACATATGAAATGGAAATAGAGCCTTTTTGGCTGCACTGTGTGTCATGCAGGATCTTCGTTCCCACTCTCCCTGCATTAGGAGAAGGGAGTCCTAACCACTGGATGGTCAGGAAGGTGCCTGAAATGGAAGTTTTACCTAGTATTACTTACTCTCTATCTAAGCAATAGTCTCTGCTATTTCCACTACTTTTCCTATTCTATTTCCTCTTTAGAAACACTGGTCACAACCCACTAAATTGATCTTACAAGCCATTAATGAGTTCCAATCCATAGTTTGAAAAACGCTGCTCTAGACCACTTAAACACTGTACTTTATTTCAGGCTTCTTCAATTAATTTGATATACCTAGAGACAGACTGTCGCTTACCAAGCAATAGCCAAGACCCAGTGTATGACATACTGGTCTATCAACACATAAATTCTCTACCTAGCAAACTATGCAGGCTTTTCTTTGTAAATTAGCATGGTCATAGAATTGTGCATTGCATGGCATTTCCTTTATCTGCAGAAAATATATATTTTTAAGTAGAAAAAAAGAATCCCCACAACAACAACAACAAACCTAAATCACATAGTACATCTAACAGAAAGTGATTAATGGAATTCGTTGTTGGCATAGTCTAGGTTACTTCCCTCAAGAAGTGTGAATAGGACCACAAATTCATCTTCATTAATATGTTACCACTTAGTGCAGTGTGCTAGAGATACTTTGCTAGTTAATAATTAATCAGAAAAGTCTCTAGTGATAATGGCAGAAGGCAGAATGAATGGGTAGATTTGTCCTGAATAAAGAAATATTTCCAACAATGATGCTACAGCCTTAAAGACACAATAATAATGGTTTTTATGAATTCTGGATAGAAACATTTGTAAAGATATAACCCTATTTGAAAACTACTTTTAGTCCTGTTACACCAATAATACTCACTATTCTGTAGCAACCCAGGCTCCCTAAACTTTCCCTATCACATAACACCCTGATTTATCCTTCAAAACACTCATCCTGACTATAATTAATTATTCTAGCATTATTTTTTTTTCTTTTTTTATATGGAACGCTTCACAAATTTGTGTGTCACCCTTGCGAGGGGCCATGCTAATCTCTGTATCGTTCCAATTTTAGTATATGTGCTGCCAAAGCGAGCACTATTCTAGCATTATTTGCTCTATAATTCCCCTTCGACTGGCTAAGTCAATATATACACACATATACACATACAATGGAATACTACACACTTATAAAAAGGAATAAACTTTTGCCATTTGCAGCAATACGGATGGACTTGAAGGGCGGTATGCAAGTGAAATAAGTCAGACCAAGAAAAACAAGTACTGTATGATATCAGTTACATGTGGAATCTAGAAAATACAGCAAACTTATAGGTATAACAAGAAAGAAGCAGCCTCATAGAGGTAGAGAATAAACGAGCGGTCAGCAATGGGGAGAGGCAACATAGGGATGGGGGTGGGGAGGTACAACAGACTGAGTGTAGTGTAGGCTCAAGGATGTACTGTACTACACTGAGAACATAGCCAATATTTTGTAGTAATTATAAACAGAAAGTAACCTTCAAAATGTATTTTAAAACATTTTTAAAAGCAAAATAACAAAGTAAATACATTTTCATGGTTATTTACATACCTATTCTTTCCCCATCCACAAGACTTCAGAGTGCTTCAGGATGAATATGAGTGAGCATGAAGATTCGGGCATAAATCCATTTATCTGTCTCTATTGCCTATCACAGACGTTGTCTATCAGATTCCATAGTTTTCCGACACATGATCCAATTTAGCCAGTTTATGCAAATAATAAGTTACCACTTAGTGCAGTGTGCTAGAGATACTTTGCTAGTTAATAATTAATCAGAAAAGTCTCTAGTGATAATGGCAGAAGGCAGAATGAATGGGTAGATTTGTCCTGAATAAAGAAATATTTCCAACAATGATGCTACAGCCTTAAAGACACAATAATAATGGTTTTTATGAATTCTGGATAGAAACATTTGTAAAGATATAACCCTATTTGAAAACTACTTTTAGTCCTGTTACACCAATAATACTCACTATTCTGTAGCAACCCAGGCTCCCTAAACTTTCCCTATCACATAACACCCTGATTTATCCTTCAAAACACTCATCCTGACTATAATTAATTATTCTAGCATTATTTTTTTTTCTTTTTTTATATGGAACGCTTCACAAATTTGTGTGTCACCCTTGCGCAGGGGCCATGCTAATCTCTGTATCGTTCCAATTTTAGTATATGTGCTGCCAAAGCGAGCACTATTCTAGCATTATTTGCTCTATAATTCCCCTTCGACTGGCTAAGTCAATATATACACACATATACACATACAATGGAATACTACACACTTATAAAAAGGAATAAACTTTTGCCATTTGCAGCAATACGGATGGACTTGAAGGGCGGTATGCAAGTGAAATAAGTCAGACCAAGAAAAACAAGTACTGTATGATATCAGTTACATGTGGAATCTAGAAAATACAGCAAACTTATAGGTATAACAAGAAAGAAGCAGCCTCATAGAGGTAGAGAATAAACGAGCGGTCAGCAATGGGGAGAGGCAACATAGGGATGGGGGTGGGGAGGTACAACAGACTGAGTGTAGTGTAGGCTCAAGGATGTACTGTACTACACTGAGAACATAGCCAATATTTTGTAGTAATTATAAACAGAAAGTAACCTTCAAAATGTATTTTAAAACATTTTTAAAAGCAAAATAACAAAGTAAATACATTTTCATGGTTATTTACATACCTATTCTTTCCCCATCCACAAGACTTCAGAGTGCTTCAGGATGAATATGAGTGAGCATGAAGATTCGGGCATAAATCCATTTATCTGTCTCTATTGCCTATCACAGACGTTGTCTATCAGATTCCATAGTTTTCCGACACATGATCCAATTTAGCCAGTTTATGCAAATAATAAGTTATTATAAGGTGTAAGGCAGATAACATTTCTGAGAGAGGCAGACTGTACAGTTTGGCTGTTACTCAACCGACCACCCTCAGTCAGTAGAACACTCAGTCTCTGTAAGGGACTCTCCTAGTTGAAATCGCATGCTCACTCCTCCACACTAATGATAAGAACAGTAGTCCTTTTACCAAAGCTTTCTCAGGAAAATCAAACATTATACCACCATACTTGCCGGAAGATTCTACCTCCACTGTTTACTCATTTCTTCCTTCCAAGTCGCACTTACAAAGGATGATACTCTGCCCGGTTCCAGAGCTCGTTCTCATATCACAGAGCCCCAAGCACATGCAGAGGCACTGTTCACACAGGTTATCTGTACCTGAGCAAACAGCTCACATGTCGATTCCTAGCTGCAAAGGGGTCGAGGAAATGCAGTTTCAATCTTCCTGCCTCCAGAGTTCAGTAAGTCACGCTAAAAGGGGACTAGAGCAGATGATAAGTGAACCACTTGCCGTTCCCGTCTCATAAATGAGGAGGAGGAGTGAACAGAGAGAAAGGAAAAACCAAAGGCGCGTCGCAGTGGCACAGTGGTAAAGACACCATCTGTCGATGCAGGAGATACAGGAGACGTGGAATCGATCCCTGGGTCCGGAAGATCCCATGGAGTAGGACATGGCAACTCATATCCGTATTCCTGCCTGAAGAATCTCATGAACAGGGGACCCTGGCAGGCTACCGTCCATACGGTCACAAAGACTCGGACACAACTGCACGACTGAGCCTGCATGCACGCAATCATCATCTTAACGCCTCCACAGTGTGCTGTTTACGTAACACAAATTTAGCTTTCCATTAACAACATATAAGATTATTTCTTCAAAAATATTACTTTCTTCTTTTCAGGTGGTTATTTTGCTCTGTCTTTAGTAGACCAACTTCTTCTAAATTTTACTAGTGTTCATACTATTATATATGTTTCTTCCAGTTTAGCTTGTGATTTGAAATATACTGCATCCCTTTTTATTTGTACAGGAACACAAACCCTGTGATTATAACAACGTATCCTGATTCTGACTCACAACAATAATGATAAAATTTTCTTTCAAGTGTGAAACCATAATGCAAGTTATTTCTGTCAGAATAGATAAACTGAACATAATTTTGATTTCTCTCTCAACTTGAAATCTTAATAGCATATTGATGACAGCAATTAAGTTATCTATTTTAGGCATATTAGGTATAGAACTCTTTTGTAAAAATTCACAAGCATAAATAATTTTTTTAAAACCTGTACTTAAGTTTTTATTTCCCAAAGATCAAGCCCCAAATTATAAATCTTGTAGTGAGTTTCCTGTACATGTCCTTTATATACCCAGATAGAGTTTCTAAAGAAAAAAGAATGCTTGTGATAGAACTTACTATATCCCAATTCAACCATTGACTCACTGAGTGATACAGGTGAGCTCTGTAAGGTATAGTACTTTAAGTATAGCAGATGAACTATAGGAAGTGTTAGAGGTTAGGAGGATAAAATTCCAGAGTTTTATCCTGATGAGAGCTGGGTGAATTTTTTTATTACAGCAATAATAATGTGAACTCCTTTCTAATAGTATCTTATGATTTTTAAAAAGTGTTTCTCTTAGTACACAATGTTCACATTTCTGGGAAACAATCAGATATTTCCATTTCTGAAGATGAGGAAACTGAATTGAGTCTGTAAAACAAAATGTATATGTTGGGCACCCACGACATGCCAGGTACTGTGATAGTTAGCATAGTTACAGTATCTCTAATAGTGCAGAGATCGAATAATAAGAGTGTAGTGAATGCCATGATAGGAAAGTACAGAATAGATTAGAGTGGCATAGGGTAGGATAGAAGCATTAAAGTAGAAAAGATGCACAAAAGCAGCACTTAGCCCAGACTTCCAGAGAAAGGGAAAGTAACATCACAAACCAGCGATTCTCATTCGGTGGCCATTTTAACTGCAGTCCTACCTCTGGGACATTTCCTAATGTATCGAGAGATATTTGTCATCCCAGGTTTTTGAAAGGTGAGAAGTGCTACTGGGTTCTAGGGGCTAGAAGACTACCCGCAAACATGTGGAAATCAGAAAAAAGCGCTGCAGCTGAGAAACCTTGACCTGTGAGCTGGATTATATATGTTTCTTCCAGTTTAGCTTGTGACTTGAAATATACTGCATCCCTTTTTATTTGTACAGGAACACAAACCCTGTGATTATAACAACGTATCCTGATTCTGACTCACAACAATAATGATAAAATTTTCTTTCAAGTGTGAAACCATAATGCAAGTTATTTCTGTCAGAATAGATAAACTGAACATAATTTTGATTTCTCTCTCAACTTGAAATCTTAATAGCATATTGATGACAGCAATTAAGTTATCTATTTTAGGCATATTAGGTATAGAACTCTTTTGTAAAAATTCACAAGCATAAATAATTTTTTTAAAACCTGTACTTAAGTTTTTATTTCCCAAAGATCAAGCCCCAAATTATAAATCTTGTAGTGAGTTTCCTGTACATGTCCTTTATATACCCAGATAGAGTTTCTAAAGAAAAAAGAATGCTTGTGATAGAACTTACTATATCCCAATTCAACCATTGACTCACTGAGTGATACAGGTGAGCTCTGTAAGGTATAGTACTTTAAGTATAGCAGATGAACTATAGGAAGTGTTAGAGGTTAGGAGGATAAAATTCCAGAGTTTTATCCTGATGAGAGCTGGGTGAATTTTTATTACAGCAATAATAATGTGAACTCCTTTCTAATAGTATCTTATGATTTTTAAAAGTGTTTCTCTTAGTACACAATGTTCACATTTCTGGGAAACAATCAGATATTTCCATTTCTGAAGATGAGGAAACTGAATTGAGTCTGTAAAACAAAATGTATATGTTGGGCACCCACGACATGCCAGGTACTGTGATAGTTAGCATAGTTACAGTATCTCTAATAGTGCAGAGATCGAATAATAAGAGTGTAGTGAATGCCATGATAGGAAAGTACAGAATAGATTAGAGTGGCATAGGGTAGGATAGAAGCATTAAAGTAGAAAAGATGCACAAAAGCAGCACTTAGCCCAGACTTCCAGAGAAAGGGAAAGTAACATCACAAACCAGCGATTCTCATTCGGTGGCCATTTTAACTGCAGTCCTACCTCTGGGACATTTCCTAATGTATCGAGAGATATTTGTCATCCCAGGTTTTTGAAAGGTGAGAAGTGCTACTGGGTTCTAGGGGCTAGAAGACTACCCGCAAACATGTGGAAAAGATTATTCAGTCCAAAATGTCAATAGCGCTGCAGCTGAGAAACCTTGACCTAGGCTGAGCTGGTAGGTGCAGTTGGTAGGTGGAGGCAGAAGGGGAGGATATGGCAGGAGTGGAGAAATGACAAAGAACTACTGTGTTCCAAGAGTGTTCCAAGAGTGAGAACCACTTTTGTGAAGGACCTCCACTCTGACTGGTCCATCATTTTAAAAAATGTCATAAAATGCATATACCATAAAAGTGACCATTTTAACCACTTTTAAGTGTACAGTTCACTGACTTTCATATTGTTGGGCAATAATCACTCCCATCCATCTCCAGAACCTTTTCATCATCCAAACTATAACTCTGCACAGAGTAAACAACAACTCCTCCAGCCCCTGGCAACCACCATTCCACTTCCTGTTTTTATGGATTTGACTATTTTAGGTATCTCATATAAGTGGCATCATACAGTATTTGTTCTTTTGTTTATGGATTATTTAACTGAGTACAATGTCCTCAAGGTCCATCCATGTAGCATGTGTCAGATTTTCCTTCCTTTTTAGGGATGAATAATATCCCTTTATATGGATAAATAGCATTTTGTTTATTCACTCATCCATTTATGGATACATGAATTGCTTTCACCTTTTAGCTATTGCAAATGATGCTGCTATGAACACAGGTGCATAATTATTAGTTCAAATCCCTGCATTCAATTCTTCAGGGTTATATACCTAGAAGTCATTCACCAATTATTTTTACATACCAATAAATTGTTCTAGAGCTTGGTAAATGGTAAAAAACAATACCAACAATCTCTCTTATCATGAAATTTAAATTCTAGTGAAGGAAAAAGACAAAAAACACATGAACAAGATGATTTCAGAAAATCTTATCCAGAAAATAAAAGGAGATTACATGGAGTCAAATACAAATGGAACTTAGAATATTAGAACTTAGGAAGGGCACAGTAAGAATAAAAGGTGGCAGAAACCTTACAGTGCAGGTAACTCGGGTAAGGATTCTCTATTTCATTTTATGGGCGATGAAAAGTTCTGAGAAGTTCAATCAATTGCTCAGTGTCTCACAGCTAACAAATTCTACAGGCAAGGCTAGAACTGGTATCATTGCCTATCCTTATTATAGATTTTCTCTGGAGCTGCAGAACTGGATAAGGGTACACACATTTATCAAAAACAGCAACATGCACCCTGCCAACCAGACATCTGATCTTCTCCATCTGCTTTCGTGACTTGCTCCAGAATCAAGGCCATGAATGGTCAGAGCACACTTTAATCTATTTATCCACATTCATTCTGTATCCAGCTTTCCCGTCAGTATTCCTCTTTGCTTTTTAAATAGACATTCCACAAGTACAAGATAACAGAGTATTGATTCTAAAAAGAAATGCTATAATTCTCTATAGCCTAGCTTTCAAATAAACAATCTTTATTTGGTTCAAAAAATCTGCATATGACCTGAGTAAGTAATATTTGACGGAATAAAGCAGCAGTCTGTTGAACAATAAGAACACTGTTTCTTCTAACCCTTTCTTTCATTCAAGGTCATGTGCAGATTACATAAATATTACATGAAACCTGTTTTGCAAGGAATCACTGTCTATGATGATTTATAGAGACAGAAGTCCAGTGGCAGACTCTTCCTTTTCAAACATCACAAGCATTTGTTTTTCAGCAAGAGGAAGAAGGTGACTCTCATTATGTAAATGGAGCTCCTCTTTCTTAATGTAGGATTATGACTTTAATGTAGTATATGTGTAAAGTTAAGAGCTATCAAAAGTTTTCTTATGTCAGGGGCCAAGATATGTTGCAATTCAGTTTGTAGTCCAGACCTCACTGGTTGGAAGAGCAAGAATAATTTATTATACAAAGTTTGTATCAGGAAAAGAGAGGGAAGATTCTCCTTTTATTTTCATTTAACATTTTGCTGCAATGTGAGATATTATGGAATTACATAGTGAGTAGATATTCTTAGCCTTAAGAGTGCAAAAGAGGCCAATTTTGCTGAATATATTTGTTATGTCAACAAACAGTTGCTGAACAACTATTATGTGTAAAGCATTTTCATAGGTGCTATTAAAATTGTTATATGTCATTCTGAAGCGAAATACTTTCCTACATATATTAGCAGATTGGTCAGGTAAAGTAAAAAAAAAATACCCTGTGTGAAAAGATTGAGCATGCTTTAGAGAAGTTTTACTTTATTATTTTAAAATTCCATAATTGCCAGGAGGTCTCTTATTTATTTTTTTTTATCATTTAGAATGAGCCCCAGATTAAGTACTTTGTGAATACATTACTGAATCCTACAAGAAGTAAGGAGGCTTTGCATTGCCTTGCTTTTCACATAATCTCCTTGTACCTCTCTGATAAACTCCTTAGCTCCCCTTTGGCTTATTCAATATTTGATGCATCCTTATTGTGTCAGGCACTGTGCTGGTCATTGAGGATACAAGAGTGAAGAAAGAAAATAGTTGTTCTTTTGTGAAGATGACAGTCTGTTTAGGGAGACCAGTAGATAACACGACAGGCCAAGTAGAGGTTACTCTTGGGACACATGGTAGGAGCATAAAAACCAACCTAGGGTGGGGAGATTGAAAAGGGGCAATGATAGGGAAAACATCCCAGAGGAAGAAGCATGTACCTCACCTATAAAAAAAATTTCCACCATCTCATCACTACCAGAGGAAGAATGGTTTTCCAAAGTAGGTTTCAAACCCAGTTTGAAGTGACTCCTTTAAATCATTCCACTGGATACACATTATCTTCCTCTGATTCATTCAAAATTGGTTTTGTTTCCTTAATTCCATTACTTGATGAGACCGAGGGGGCCCTAGCAACTGTGCCTCCCAAGCTGTAATGTTCCCACCACTATGAATTGTTTGTGACCTTGGTTTGGGCAGTGAATTTCATTTTCTAGTGAGACTGAAGCACTCTCCTCAACTCAAAATGGTTTATTCAGGACCCAAATCCTCTTCCTAGCTCTTGCCAAATTCTCCCACATGCATCCCCATCCTCCTCAAAGATCAAAGTGCCTATTTCTGAGTTACTTCCATTACAAGATGAGCCCATCTCCAACTTAGACAGAAGTCATAAAAATTGTGTCTAGGTTCACATCTCATTGTACTCTGGATAACTTCTTCTTCTTTCATGAAGAAGACAGCCAGTCATATTCAATAAACATTGTGATCAGTTACACACTGCAAGTTTTCCCCTCATTAAGGGTGAGGATGTGTTGTTATCAGTAAGGGTTCTTTAGTTGTAAGCAACAGAAATCATTTTCAGCATCTTTAATGAAAGAAAAGAGAAAGAAGTTGAGTAGTTCACAGAGCTAAAAGAAACTCTAAAGAAATCAAAGCCCAGAAAGGCCAGAAAGTTGTTTCAAGCGCTTGATGCAGCTGGAATGAAACGACAATCTCTCTAGGTGGGCATCACTGGAATGAATCTACTCTGAACACATTCTGCAAGACTTCAAGTTCAGGGAAAATGCATCAAGTTTGCCAGGCTTGGGGCATGTGCACACCTACTGACCAGAGGAAGACAGTCACCATTATTGAACATCCAATAGAAGAGTGAGTCTCCAAGCATAGTTGGGATAGTATTACCATCAGGAGGGAGAATAGACACTAAGCTATAAACATAAAACTGTCCACTATAGGAATCAGTCTTGCTTCTGGGTGAACTCTCCAAGTACCATTCTTGTGGGTTCCTAGTTTATGCACTTCTCTGTGCTATGTCTCATTTCAACATTCCTTAGAACCTGTTCCACATGGGTTCCAAAATTTTCAATGTATGAGCATCAGGAATCTTTGAAGATACACCTGTCAAATAAAAATTAGATACAAAACATGGAAAAAAAACTATCTTTTTCAAAAATGGTCATTTCTTAGGATCAATCATATGAATAATAATCACAGCCCACTAATAAAACCTTTTGTTACATAAAAAATATTTCTGTATGTTCTTATCTTTCAAAGAAACTCCTTGAAAAGTCATGCCTTATACTGTTCATAAATAATTGAATGTTCTAATGCTTTTCATGACTAAGGTTTATTCATGACCCAAATCCTCTTCCTAGCTCTTGCCAAATTCTCCCACATGCATCCCCATCCTCCTCAAAGATCAAAGTGCCTATTTCTGAGTTACTTCCATTACAAGATGAGCCCATCTCCAACTTAGACAGAAGTCATAAAAATTGTGTCTAGGTTCACATCTCATTGTACTCTGGATAACTTCTTCTTCTTTCATGAAGAAGACAGCCAGTCATATTCAATAAACATTGTGATCAGTTACACACTGCAAGTTTTCCCCTCATTAAGGGTGAGGATGTGTTGTTATCAGTAAGGGTTCTTTAGTTGTAAGCAACAGAAATCATTTTCAGCATCTTTAATGAAAGAAAAGAGAAAGAAGTTGAGTAGTTCACAGAGCTAAAAGAAACTCTAAAGAAATCAAAGCCCAGAAAGGCCAGAAAGTTGTTTCAAGCGCTTGATGCAGCTGGAATGAAACGACAATCTCTCTAGGTGGGCATCACTGGAATGAATCTACTCTGAACACATTCTGCAAGACTTCAAGTTCAGGGAAAATGCATCAAGTTTGCCAGGCTTGGGGCATGTGCACACCTACTGACCAGAGGAAGACAGTCACCATTATTGAACATCCAATAGAAGAGTGAGTCTCCAAGCATAGTTGGGATAGTATTACCATCAGGAGGGAGAATAGACACTAAGCTATAAACATAAAACTGTCCACTATAGGAATCAGTCTTGCTTCTGGGTGAACTCTCCAAGTACCATTCTTGTGGGTTCCTAGTTTATGCACTTCTCTGTGCTATGTCTCATTTCAACATTCCTTAGAACCTGTTCCACATGGGTTCCAAAATTTTCAATGTATGAGCATCAGGAATCTTTGAAGATACACCTGTCAAATAAAAATTAGATACAAAACATGGAAAAAAAACTATCTTTTTCAAAAATGGTCATTTCTTAGGATCAATCATATGAATAATAATCACAGCCCACTAATAAAACCTTTTGTTACATAAAAAATATTTCTGTATGTTCTTATCTTTCAAAGAAACTCCTTGAAAAGTCATGCCTTATACCTGTATCATAATAGTTAATTGAAATGTTAACTAATTGCTCTTTTCATTGAGCTAAGGTTTTTTTGAGCTGTTTTCCTACTGGCACTTTAGAGATTCCTTCAAATAAGCTGTCATGTGGCAACACCTTAAATTACACCTTTCCCCTTGGGCTCTCCTCCATTAACCACCATGTGAACATAGACATCTTGCGGTGAAGGCTCATTCTGCCTTCCTATCATTTTTTTACAAAATGGCAGAAAATATTAGGAGCTCATTTCTTATACTCATCATCTTTGAGTACCTAAATGTTGGTCCGGGTGACAGTTTTCAGAGTGGATTTTTTCAAGACTTGAATATGGGAGTCCTGATACATATCACTATGACAAAGTTCAATGTGGATGATTCTGAAGAAGAATAACATGACGGTAATAATAATACTAATAGATGATATATATGAGCCTTCATTGTTCACAGGCTCTGCCCTGAGTATTTCACATGCATTATGCTTCCATACTGGTGGGAATGATCTGGGAGAAAGAGAGAATCACAGGAGAGAAAACAGATTGTTATTTCAGCCAAGTCCCTGGGTAGATGGAAACGGATGGGAAGGGAGGATCCAGAGCTCAGGTAGAGAAGTTGCCCTTAAATAGGAACAGGGGAACTCATCCATTATAACTAAGAGATGGGTAGATGTGGTTTTACAGATATGAAGGAGTTGTCTTATTATGCTTTCTAGTATCTCAGAGAAATAAGAGGAAAACTGTAGAAGAGTGAAGTGTGGGTAGTTATTGGAGGTATGAGGAAAATAGCAGGCAACAGAGCTGCTGCTATTAACTTTAGCAGAAATAAAAGACTTTCACAAGAATCTGGAGAAGAGGGGGAAATTGTAATTTCAGATGGAACAGACAGAAGATATCCCTGAGGTCATGCTTACCTTTTAGGAGACAAAAGTTTTGTGTATTCCGTGAGTTTTGTGAGTTTTCACAAAGCAAACTGGATCAGGCCAAAGAGAAACAATCTTTGGTGGCTAGTACAGTCCTACTTCTATATCCACCTAAAAATATTTCTGTATGTTCTTATCTTTCAAAGAAACTCCTTGAAAAGTCATGCCTTATACCTGTATCATAATAGTTAATTGAAATGTTAACTAATTGCTCTTTTCATTGAGCTAAGGTTTTTTTGAGCTGTTTTCCTACTGGCACTTTAGAGATTCCTTCAAATAAGCTGTCATGTGGCAACACCTTAAATTACACCTTTCCCCTTGGGCTCTCCTCCATTAACCACCATGTGAACATAGACATCTTGCGGTGAAGGCTCATTCTGCCTTCCTATCATTTTTTTACAAAATGGCAGAAAATATTAGGAGCTCATTTCTTATACTCATCATCTTTGAGTACCTAAATGTTGGTCCGGGTGACAGTTTTCAGAGTGGATTTTTTCAAGACTTGAATATGGGAGTCCTGATACATATCACTATGACAAAGTTCAATGTGGATGATTCTGAAGAAGAATAACATGACGGTAATAATAATACTAATAGATGATATATATGAGCCTTCATTGTTCACAGGCTCTGCCCTGAGTATTTCACATGCATTATGCTTCCATACTGGTGGGAATGATCTGGGAGAAAGAGAGAATCACAGGAGAGAAAACAGATTGTTATTTCAGCCAAGTCCCTGGGTAGATGGAAACGGATGGGAAGGGAGGATCCAGAGCTCAGGTAGAGAAGTTGCCCTTAAATAGGAACAGGGGAACTCATCCATTATAACTAAGAGATGGGTAGATGTGGTTTTACAGATATGAAGGAGTTGTCTTATTATGCTTTCTAGTATCTCAGAGAAATAAGAGGAAAACTGTAGAAGAGTGAAGTGTGGGTAGTTATTGGAGGTATGAGGAAAATAGCAGGCAACAGAGCTGCTGCTATTAACTTTAGCAGAAATAAAAGACTTTCACAAGAATCTGGAGAAGAGGGGGAAATTGTAATTTCAGATGGAACAGACAGAAGATATCCCTGAGGTCATGCTTACCTTTTAGGAGACAAAAGTTTTGTGTATTCCGTGAGTTTTGTGAGTTTTCACAAAGCAAACTGGATCAGGCCAAAGAGAAACAATCTTTGGTGGCTAGTACAGTCCTACTTCTATATCCACCCCAGTAGATGGACCTTGAAAGAAAGGGATTCTATGTATTTCTTCATCAACCCTATTAAATCCAATAGTTAAAGAAGCAATACCATACACTTCTTAAGATAGGGTGTGTCTATCTTGTTCACTGCTGTAACTCCAGTGGTAGGCAAAATGCCTGAAATGGAAGAGGTGCTTGACAAATATTTTATTGATAAATTGGCGAATAGATAGATGGACTGATGAATAAGGAATTTAAGACATTTTATTGATCACTGCCA
This sequence comes from Tragulus kanchil, assembly GCA_022376925.1. Classification (NCBI taxonomy): domain Eukaryota; kingdom Metazoa; phylum Chordata; class Mammalia; order Artiodactyla; family Tragulidae; genus Tragulus; species Tragulus kanchil. Next base: position 65,245,699 of record JAIOJX010000003.1, read on the forward strand.
TGTCATGGTGAAGGGGCTTGTGTAACCCAACAAAGCTATGAGCCTCACTGTGCAGGGCCACCCAAGACAAATGGGTCATAGTGAAGAGTTCTGACAAAACATGGTTCACTGGAGGAGGAAATGGCAAGCCACTCCACTATTCTTGCCATGATAACCCCATGAAAAGTATGCAAGAGTAGAAAGATATGACACTGGAAGATGAGCCCCCAGGTTGGAAGGTGTCCAATATGCTACTGGGGAAGAGTGGAAGGCAGTTACTAACAGCTATGAGATGGTTAGATAGCATTACCACTCAATGGACAAGAATCTGAGCAAACTCTGGGAGATACTGAAGAACAGAGGATCCTGGCATGCTGCAGTCTATGAGGCTGCAAAGAGTCAGACACAACTTAGCAACTGAACAATAACAACAAATTGATAGTATACATTCAAGGTTTTTCCACATAAAATTCTATTCAGTGTCATATCTGGATTTGAAAAAGGAGTTGTCTTATTATGCTTTCTAGTATCTCAGAGAAATAAGAGGAAAACTGTAGAAGAGTGAAGTGTGGGTAGTTATTGGAGGTATGAGGAAAATAGCAGGCAACAGAGCTGCTGCTATTAACTTTAGCAGAAATAAAAGACTTTCACAAGAATCTGGAGAAGAGGGGGAAATTGTAATTTCAGATGGAACAGACAGAAGATATCCCTGAGGTCATGCTTACCTTTTAGGAGACAAAAGTTTTGTGTATTCCGTGAGTTTTGTGAGTTTTCACAAAGCAAACTGGATCAGGCCAAAGAGAAACAATCTTTGGTGGCTAGTACAGTCCTACTTCTATATCCACCCCAGTAGATGGACCTTGAAAGAAAGGGATTCTATGTATTTCTTCATCAACCCTATTAAATCCAATAGTTAAAGAAGCAATACCATACACTTCTTAAGATAGGGTGTGTCTATCTTGTTCACTGCTGTAACTCCAGTGGTAGGCAAAATGCCTGAAATGGAAGAGGTGCTTGACAAATATTTTATTGATAAATTGGCGAATAGATAGATGGACTGATGAATAAGGAATTTAAGACATTTTATTGATCACTGCCATGTCATGGTGAAGGGGCTTGTGTAACCCAACAAAGCTATGAGCCTCACTGTGCAGGGCCACCCAAGACAAATGGGTCATAGTGAAGAGTTCTGACAAAACATGGTTCACTGGAGGAGGAAATGGCAAGCCACTCCACTATTCTTGCCATGATAACCCCATGAAAAGTATGCAAGAGTAGAAAGATATGACACTGGAAGATGAGCCCCCAGGTTGGAAGGTGTCCAATATGCTACTGGGGAAGAGTGGAAGGCAGTTACTAACAGCTATGAGATGGTTAGATAGCATTACCACTCAATGGACAAGAATCTGAGCAAACTCTGGGAGATACTGAAGAACAGAGGATCCTGGCATGCTGCAGTCTATGAGGCTGCAAAGAGTCAGACACAACTTAGCAACTGAACAATAACAACAAATTGATAGTATACATTCAAGGTTTTTCCACATAAAATTCTATTCAGTGTCATATCTGGATTTTGCCCAAACTCTTACTCAAAAACAAAGGAAACGAGAAGGATGTTTTTAACTAGTACTAAAAATGAAATAAATTTTATAAGCATTAATTTATGGTAAATATTATAAATGAAATATTAAAAATGAAATAAATACTATAAAAAATGTATAGATTCTTATAATCATCTAGTATTCCCTAATGTCATGTACCAGAATAAATGTCCTCCTTTTTCACTTACTGGTTTGAGAAATATTTTAGTACTAAGTTCTCTCATGAGCCAGAAGTCTGCTGGAGCTGTTACTCTAGGGTATACTCTGCTCTCTTTTCTCAAAGAAGTTATTCCAGTTGAACCGTGACCTCTGGTCACATGACTACTCATGTTGTTCTCTGCTTACCTGATTCAGTATCTTCAATTTAGAGGTGTTCTCTTTTGGAACATAAGGATACTTACTGTACCCTTTAGATTGGTCAAAAGAGTCCAGAGTTCCCTTCTAATTTGTCTAAAATACCGTCTGTACAACCAGTGGCCACAGGCGTATAAGATTTCAAATCAGTCATGTCCTCTTTTAATGTCCTAACCATCCCTTTTTCAAATAATCTTTGCACATGCAGAAACTCATTCTCAAAGGAAAAGCCTGTGTCTTATGTGATATCATTAGCACTTAGCATGGTATCTGTTGAAGGAATAAACAAATGATTGACTAATGAAGGAATATTGAATTATTCCGAATGACCCACCCTAGTCACTGGAATTCAATATCTCCTCCACGATGTAGGAGAGACAGCAACATGGAACTTTTATCTCAATGTCTGTTACTTTCACAATATATAGTTAAACATGTCTGCCTTAAGAACTAGCAAGGTACCACAAAAGTCTCCTCCTAGCCCTTCCTTCTCCCACTAAGCATAAAAATCAAATCCCTTAGGGAATCTCAGAGATGAGCATTGGCTGTCTGCTTTCAACTAAGAGAGAGCAATTGCATTTGCTGCTTCTCCCAAACTCTGCAACCTCTAAAAGCCCACTTTCAATTTTCCTGGAGCTATTCCTACCAATAACTTTATGACATTTCCTCTACACAATTCTTCTTTCCAGCATTTTCTTCTATAGCTTACATTATGTTTCAAATGCTTTTAACTGAATGCCTGGGGATATGGGTAAGTACGAGCCTTGGAAATTGTGTCTATTTCTTTGTGTAGTTTCAGATACTCTTCACTTTTGTTAAGTATTAAAATCAAAATAAGCATTATCCAGTCCTAAACTGTAAAATAATTTAAATGATCTTCTTTGCTATTTAGTTCAAATATGGGCCAAATTCAAGAATCTTCTAAGTAAAGTCCCAGAGGACCAGATTACACTTCAGTGAAGGCTGACTCTGTCCTAATATTCAATTTGCTTTGATTTGGGGAAAAGCACACAACTTCTCTCTCATCTTTTTCCATATTGAAAATAATGAATTTTCTTACTAAATGATAAAGATGTGTGGCAATTGGCAAGATGGTGGGCCTTAATCACATTAAGTATCAGTTTACTTAACCAGTAATAGCTTCTTGGCATCTCCTGCACACGGTTCTTCTTTCAAACATTTCCTTCTAGGGAGTCTACATTAAGGATGAAAAGCTTTTAACTAAGTGCCCGGAGAAGAGAGGCAGCCTTCTAAATCATTTATAGAAAGAGATTAATAACAAACATTTTAAAAACATCCATAATTAAACCAATTCAAGCTCTAGGAAAAAAAAATAACAACACCCCATTACTCTCCTAGGGAGAGAGAGAGGCAATGAGCCAGTTCGGAGCTAGGTCCTACAAACGAGGCCTTCTCCAAGGACTATGTCCTCTGCTTTTTTCAATTGAATTCTTGTAACACCCTATTGATGTAGTGTTAGTAGCCCCATCTTACACAGGGTAGAGGCAAATTCTTCAAGAAATCTAGCATGTAGGAGAGACAGCAACATGGAACTTTTATCTCAATGTCTGTTACTTTCACAATATATAGTTAAACATGTCTGCCTTAAGAACTAGCAAGGTACCACAAAAGTCTCCTCCTAGCCCTTCCTTCTCCCACTAAGCATAAAAATCAAATCCCTTAGGGAATCTCAGAGATGAGCATTGGCTGTCTGCTTTCAACTAAGAGAGAGCAATTGCATTTGCTGCTTCTCCCAAACTCTGCAACCTCTAAAAGCCCACTTTCAATTTTCCTGGAGCTATTCCTACCAATAACTTTATGACATTTCCTCTACACAATTCTTCTTTCCAGCATTTTCTTCTATAGCTTACATTATGTTTCAAATGCTTTTAACTGAATGCCTGGGGATATGGGTAAGTACGAGCCTTGGAAATTGTGTCTATTTCTTTGTGTAGTTTCAGATACTCTTCACTTTTGTTAAGTATTAAAATCAAAATAAGCATTATCCAGTCCTAAACTGTAAAATAATTTAAATGATCTTCTTTGCTATTTAGTTCAAATATGGGCCAAATTCAAGAATCTTCTAAGTAAAGTCCCAGAGGACCAGATTACACTTCAGTGAAGGCTGACTCTGTCCTAATATTCAATTTGCTTTGTTTTGGGGGAAAAGCACACAACTTCTCTCTCATTTTTTTCCATATTGAAAATAATGAATTTTCTTACTAAATGATAAAGATGTGTGGCAATTGGCAAGATGGTGGGCCTTAATCACATTAAGTATCAGTTTACTTAACCAGTAATAGCTTCTTGGCATCTCCTGCACACGGTTCTTCTTTCAAACATTTCCTTCTAGGGAGTCTACATTAAGGATGAAAAGCTTTTAACTAAGTGCCCGGAGAAGAGAGGCAGCCTTCTAAATCATTTATAGAAAGAGATTAATAACAAACATTTTAAAAACATCCATAATTAAACCAATTCAAGCTCTAGGAAAAAAAAATAACAACACCCCATTACTCTCCTAGGGAGAGAGAGAGGCAATGAGCCAGTTCGGAGCTAGGTCCTACAAACGAGGCCTTCTCCAAGGACTATGTCCTTTGCTTTTTTCAATTGAATTCTTGTAACAACCTATTGATGTAGTGTTAGTAGCCCCATCTTACACAGGGTAGAGGCAAATTCTTCAAGAAATCTAGCATGCTGTCTTAATAAAACACAATGAAATATCTCAACCTATCGTTTTCCTATACAACATGGGTAAGATTTTTGGATCTCTTATCATCAAAAATTGCTTGCTGAATACCAACTACTATAGTGGCCCAAAGGCAGGTGGCCCACCAGAAGGAAGGAGGTATGATACAGGGAAAGCCACTGTCAGAAAGGAAGAGGAGAGGAAAGTCAAGGGGTGAGTGGGAAGGGGGAGAAAGACATGGAGAAGACATGGAGGAGAGCAGCCACATGATTGACAGGAGCTCCCTCAACTTTTTACTTCTGTCTCCCCGCACTCTAGCCTGAGTCAACACGCCAGAGACAACCTGAGGTCAAAGCCAAAAGCACAGGGGGTATTTTCTCCATGCTTCATTTGTTGCCTTTGAAAAGGGACTATCCTGGGACTTCCCTGGCAGTCTAGTGTTTAAGACTTTGCCATCCAATGCAGGGGCCGCAGGTCTGAGCTCTGGTAGAGGAGCTAGGATCTCACATGTCTTGCAGCCAAAAAAATCAAAACATAAAAACAGAAGCAATATTGTAACAAATTCAATAAAGACTTCAAAAAACACCTTAAAAAAAGGAAGGAAAGGGCTTCCCTGGTGGTCCAGGGGGCAAAGGGTCCTCCTTGCAGTGCAAGGGGCACTGGTTCAATCCCTTACCCCGGAAGATCCTACGTGCTGTGGAGCAGCTGGACTGGTGTGTCTATGAGCCAGCACTCTGGAGCACATGTGTCCAGGGCCGGTGCTCTGCAACGAGAGAGGCCACTGCACTGGGAGGCCCACACAGGCCGAAAACTAAAGATGGATGAAAAACAAAACCACTAAAAGTCAATAAAAAGAGGCCAAAAATTTAAAAAAAAAAAAAAAGGAAAGGAAAGAAAAGGGACTACCTCTCCAGTGCCCTCAGCACCCCTTTCCTGGAGGCAGCCCTAGGAGCTGGCAGTGGCCATGAAGCAGAGTTAAGCTCAAAGTTTGAGTTAATGTCCCTGGGCTATGTTTGACTTCCACATAGCATGGGAAAGATTCAGAAGTGCCTGCAAAGTCGTGGAGAATCAGACCAGGAAACTTCCTAGAGGGAGTTGCTATACTAAGAACAAAGTGACCTCAGCACAGGAGTGAAAGACACATGAGTTTGTGAAACACAGCCAGGATCCCTCAGCAGAAGGGGACCACAGAGCCCAAGGAAAAGGTCAGCAGCAGATGCCACTACAGGAAGTGTGGCCAGTGAAATAAGGGACAGCATCAAAGCACAGGCAATCAGGGACCCAGAGGGTAACACGAGGACATCCACAGAGACACCACGAGGATGATCACACAGCGGGAAGAAGTCTGAACATTTATCTATAAGAAACAGCCTTTTCTATCACTTAGAGAAAGGAATTAATAAGAAATAAATTTTTAATCCATAATTAAAATAACTCAAGCTTCACACACAAAGATGGCTCACTTGTAAAGAATCCACCTGCCAATGCAAGAGCCACAGGAGATGCATGTTTGATCCTTGGGTCGGAAGATCCCCCGGAGGAGGAAAAGGCAACCTGCTCCAGCATACTTGCCTGGAGAATCACATGGACAGAGGAGCCTTGAGGATACAGTTCCATTGGGGTCACAAAAGAGCCTGACACGACTGAGTATGAGTGCAATGACAATGCCACACAGAAAGAAAGACACCACAGTGAAAACAATACTGCATTAAACAAAAAGAGACAGGGAAATCACTCCTGACAGTTTAAGACTTTCTCTGCAGCACAGAAGGGCTTATGACTGTGATTTGATCTGTTTCAGGAAGTAAAGTGTTGAGGAACCACATTACATTTTCTGTGCACATTTCAGTTATGGTATGAATAAACATACAGGCCAACGATAATATGATTACAAAGACACAATGCTGAGGGCATTGTGCATTGTGTCTGCATGCCTAGTCATGCCTGACTCTTTGTGGCCCAGAGACTGTAGCCTGCGAGGTTTCTCTGTCCACGGAATTTTCCAGGCAAGAATATTGGAGTAAGTTGCCATTTCCTCCAGAGGATCATCCCATCCCAGGGATCGAACCTGAGTCCTCTGTGCCTCCTGCATTGGCAGGCAGATCCTTTACCTTGGTACCACCTGGGAAGCCCTGCTGAGGGCATTGCTGCCCATAAAACAAACAGATTCGTAGGAGATGTTCATTCTATCACCTGTGATCACTGACTTCAGACAATGAACTCAAAGCCCCCAAAACAAATGCATCTTCACTATTTTACTACAGTGTAGTTTTAAGTTATTAAAATTCATTCTCACTTTTATTAACATGCTTAGAAATGAGATTTTACCATAGAAGATATTTTCTCCGAGATCATTTTCTCTAGAGCCAACCCTTCACTTGTGTGTCACCAAATTTAACCATTATGTAAACTTTATTTTTGCTTCTAGTCAAAGTGCTTTATATAAAATGAAATGTTGAATTAAAGATGCAACAGACTGGACCTCAAGGGAAAACCTGGTGTGAATAAAGAGCAATAGTTACCATTTGGTCATGACCAGAGGAAGATTGTGTGTTTGCTAAGATAGGTGAAAATTTTGCTATGAATGTATATGAGACAGGAAATTGTTCTATTTCAATAGTGACATAGAGTGAAAAGTTAAACAGGTGGAAAGAAACTATGTACTTTTATAAGGCCATTTGCAGTAGCAACAAAAATGTAAGGAATTTAGGAATAAAAATATAAAAAATTATTGAAAGAAATTAAAGACCTGAATAAATCAAAAGAGACAGGGAAATCACTCCTGACAGTTTAAGACTTTCTCTGCAGCACAGAAGGGCTTATGACTGTGATTTGATCTGTTTCAGGAAGTAAAGTGTTGAGGAACCACATTACATTTTCTGTGCACATTTCAGTTATGGTATGAATAAACATACAGGCCAACGATAATATGATTACAAAGACACAATGCTGAGGGCATTGTGCATTGTGTCTGCATGCCTAGTCATGCCTGACTCTTTGTAGCCCAGAGACTGTAGCCTGCGAGGTTTCTCTGTCCACGGAATTTTCCAGGCAAGAATATTGGAGTAAGTTGCCATTTCCTCCAGAGGATCATCCCATCCCAGGGATCGAACCTGAGTCCTCTGTGCCTCCTGCATTGGCAGGCAGATCCTTTACCTTGGTACCACCTGGGAAGCCCTGCTGAGGGCATTGCTGCCCATAAAACAAACAGATTCGTAGGAGATGTTCATTCTATCACCTGTGATCACTGACTTCAGACAATGAACTCAAAGCCCCCAAAACAAATGCATCTTCACTATTTTACTACAGTGTAGTTTTAAGTTATTAAAATTCATTCTCACTTTTATTAACATGCTTAGAAATGAGATTTTACCATAGAAGATATTTTCTCCGAGATCATTTTCTCTAGAGCCAACCCTTCACTTGTGTGTCACCAAATTTAACCATTATGTAAACTTTATTTTTGCTTCTAGTCAAAGTGCTTTATATAAAATGAAATGTTGAATTAAAGATGCAACAGACTGGACCTCAAGGGAAAACCTGGTGTGAATAAAGAGCAATAGTTACCATTTGGTCATGACCAGAGGAAGATTGTGTGTTTGCTAAGATAGGTGAAAATTTTGCTATGAATGTATATGAGACAGGAAATTGTTCTATTTCAATAGTGACATAGAGTGAAAAGTTAAACAGGTGGAAAGAAACTATGTACTTTTATAAGGCCATTTGCAGTAGCAACAAAAATGTAAGGAATTTAGGAATAAAAATATAAAAAATTATTGAAAGAAATTAAAGACCTGAATAAATCAAAAGATAAGCCACATTCATGTGTAGAAAGAGTTTTGTCAAGACACCCATTTTTTCCATATTAAATGGATACTTCAGTTATTCCAAAGAAATTATCAACAGGGCTTCTCATGGAATATTACAGGCAGATTTTAAACTTATATTGACATGTAAAACTCAAGAAGAGCCAAGGTAACTTTGAAGAAAAACAGATGGCAAGACTCATAAAACTGTAATAACTTTTAAAAGGTGTGATAATGGTGCTAGAATGGACAAATAAATCAATAAAACAGAATAAGAGCTCATAAACTGATTCAAATATATAGATACTTGGTGTATGGCATTACAGAGTAGCAAAGAAAGAATAGACTACTCAACATAAAATGCTGGGTTAAGTGTTATTCAAAGTAGTAAAAATTGAATTGAACTGTTACCTAACTATACATAAAAAAATCAATTCCAGATGCACTGAAATCCTAAATGTCAAAGGTAAATTTTAAATCCTCTGGAATAAATTGTGAGACTATGCTTATGATGTCACAAAAGAGTAAAATCTCTGAAAGTAGGCATATCAGAAGAAAGGAAACAGAGAGAAAGAGAGAAGCATAAAGGAAAAGATTGAAATACTTAACCACAATAAATTTTTATATTCTGTGATTCAAAAGTTGACATAAACAAAGTGAGACAACATGTCACAGCTGGAAATAATATATTTGCAATGAATATAACTGACAAAACATTAATTTCCAGAATATACAAAGAATTCCATTGTGGATTAGAAAAACAACCTAGTAGAAAAATGAGCAAATATGTATTAATGAATATATATGTCAAAGAGGACTCCCATAGTGCCCGTAAATATATAAGATGCTCTGTGAAAATGTTAGTAGGTCAGTTGTGCCCAATTCTTTGTGACCCTGTGGACTGTAGCCCTCTAGGCTCCTCTGTCCATGGGATTCTACAGGAATAAAGGCAATATTTTTTGGTTGACCAGAGGAAGATTGTGTGTTTGCTAAGATAGGTGAAAATTTTGCTATGAATGTATATGAGACAGGAAATTGTTCTATTTCAATAGTGACATAGAGTGAAAAGTTAAACAGGTGGAAAGAAACTATGTACTTTTATAAGGCCATTTGCAGTAGCAACAAAAATGTAAGGAATTTAGGAATAAAAATATAAAAAATTATTGAAAGAAATTAAAGACCTGAATAAATCAAAAGATAAGCCACATTCATGTGTAGAAAGAGTTTTGTCAAGACACCCATTTTTTCCATATTAAATGGATACTTCAGTTATTCCAAAGAAATTATCAACAGGGCTTCTCATGGAATATTACAGGCAGATTTTAAACTTATATTGACATGTAAAACTCAAGAAGAGCCAAGGTAACTTTGAAGAAAAACAGATGGCAAGACTCATAAAACTGTAATAACTTTTAAAAGGTGTGATAATGGTGCTAGAATGGACAAATAAATCAATAAAACAGAATAAGAGCTCATAAACTGATTCAAATATATAGATACTTGGTGTATGGCATTACAGAGTAGCAAAGAAAGAATAGACTACTCAACATAAAATGCTGGGTTAAGTGTTATTCAAAGTAGTAAAAATTGAATTGAACTGTTACCTAACTATACATAAAAAAATCAATTCCAGATGCACTGAAATCCTAAATGTCAAAGGTAAATTTTAAATCCTCTGGAATAAATTGTGAGACTATGCTTATGATGTCACAAAAGAGTAAAATCTCTGAAAGTAGGCATATCAGAAGAAAGGAAACAGAGAGAAAGAGAGAAGCATAAAGGAAAAGATTGAAATACTTAACCACAATAAATTTTTATATTCTGTGATTCAAAAGTTGACATAAACAAAGTGAGACAACATGTCACAGCTGGAAATAATATATTTGCAATGAATATAACTGACAAAACATTAATTTCCAGAATATACAAAGAATTCCATTGTGGATTAGAAAAACAACCTAGTAGAAAAATGAGCAAATATGTATTAATGAATATATATGTCAAAGAGGACTCCCATAGTGCCCGTAAATATATAAGATGCTCTGTGAAAATGTTAGTAGGTCAGTTGTGCCCAATTCTTTGTGACCCTGTGGACTGTAGCCCTCTAGGCTCCTCTGTCCATGGGATTCTACAGGCAAGAATACTGGAATGGGTTGCCATTCCCTTCTCCAGGGAATCTTCCTTACCCTGGTCTTGCAGGCAGATATTTTTTTTTTCTTTTTTTAACCACTGATCCATTAGGGATCTTACTAGTAATAAGGGGAATGCACATTAAAATCATATTAAGACACATCCACTATATTGGTCAAGCCACCATTCCCGCAAAATGGCATATAAGAGATTACAAGACTGTAGAGAAGCAAAAATATCTCATTTGCTGCTAGTAAGATTGTAAATTGAAATAATCACTTTGGAGATCAATTTGACATATATCTTGTCAAGTCAAAGATGAACATACACTATGACTCAGCATTTAACTCCTGTATATCACACAGGAACTACACGAGTATACAATGGAGACAGACAAAAGAATCTTCATTGCAATATTATAAAAGCAATAATTTGGAACAACATAGATATACATTAGCAGGAGAATGAATGAAAAAACTATAATATATTTACATAACGTATTAATATAGCAGTAAGTGGCTCAGACAGTAAAGAATCTGCCTGCCATGTGGGAGACCTGGTTCAATCCCTATGTTTGGAAGATTCCTGGAGGAAGGCATGGCAACGCGCTCCAATATTCTTGCCTGGAGAATCCTTATGGATAGAGGATCCTGGTGGGCTGCAGTCTGTGGGGCTGCAAAGAGTCAGACATGACTGAGTGACGAAGCACACACAAAAATGTCATATATATATATATATATGACAGAAAGATACACAGACTTGAAAATAAAAAACATCAAAAATCAGGATAGTATCATAGCGGCTGTGGTACTTTGGTACTCCAAGATAGGATTAGATGGCATGAAATTTTTAGGCAAAACAGCTGTGAAGGATAAAGGGGAAGAAGCAGTTGCTATTAGGAAACCCCTTCACACCTCAAGGCAGGATTGGCACCTGTGAAAAGAGACAAGGAAAGAAGAAGAGTCAGGTGAGAGAGACTCACTCTGCATCAGGGATGTAAAAATGCTGAGGTGAGGCCAGTGAAGAGGAGGCAGCCATCTTTCATGGAAGTCTTGCATCAAAGAGAAATGAGCCTGAATCTGTATCCCCACCATGAACAGTTATTATTGGGAGCACCCTGGGGGAATGAATGCAGTGGGAAATTTAAAACAGAAACACCTGGAACCATTCTCAACTGCTTCCTGCGGCAGAGGAAACAAGTATTCCAGTTTTTCTGGTGCCCCATGAGCTGCCTCTAGGAGTGGACTGTGATCCAGGAGAGCCTGGAGACAAAGCTGTAAGTGTGTTTGTAACATTATACTTCTGGGGCTGGGCGGTGGGGGCATAGATGTTCACTGTACTAGTCTCTTTAATTTGGGGGTGAGGTTGAGGTAGGAAAAATAGGAGGTTAAGAAGCTGAAACGCTGGATTTAGACAAGGCTTCCCTGGAAATTTACTACACTGTGAAGCAACAGGGCAACGGGACTAAGGGATAAGCATATTACAGCCTTCTTGATGCTAATCCAATTTATGGGGAAATTTGGAAGATTATATGGAGAAATTTGGAAGAAGGAAAGTTGCAGAGGGAAAAGTCCCTAAGTGCTGATTGGGGCTGAAAGGAAGGAGTTAGCTTTAGGAGCACAGTAAGTATACGCACCTTGAAAAGGAAAGGCTGAATTTATGGTAAAACAAGAAGTAGAAGAATAGATTCTGTGGTGGGAAAACAAGGTTCTCTAATGACTGCTTTCATTTTCTCAGTAAAATGAGACTCAAGATCATCAGCTAAGAGTGAGGAAGAGGAAAGTGGTTTTTTCCAAGGAGTCCCGAGGGCTCACTTGAGGTTTGTGGTCAGAGATTCAAAATGATACCAGTCTGCAAGCCTGTGTGCTTTCTACCAGCCAAAAACTGTTGCTCAGAGGTAGGCATGCATTTGGCTGAGAGAAGGGAATATTGGATTTAACCAAAGCAGGGTTTTTCCAGAAAAGTACAAAGAAGAGAGATAAGATGGAGGACTTCAATCTGCAGGGAAAGGCACTGTTATATGATGGACTAAGTAAGTGAGGATACAGTATTATTTAACTCCTTTTCCTTTCCTCTGTATTTTCTGTAAATGGAAGTTAGAGCTAAAAGCTTGATTAGTTTCAGTTAAGCATTTTGGCAAGAATACTTTGTAGGTGATGCTGTGAATTTCATATTGCATTATAGGGAAAAGGGGTACTAGTGAAAATTCTTGGGAGCGCCCTTGGGGAATGAATGCAGTGGGAAATTTAAAACAGAAACACCTGGAACCATTCTCAACTGCTTCCTGCGGCAGAGGAAACAAGTATTCCAGTTTTTCTGGTGCCCCATGAGCTGCCTCTAGGAGTGGACTGTGATCCAGGAGAGCCTGGAGACAAAGCTGTAAGTGTGTTTGTAACATTATACTTCTGGGGCTGGGCGGTGGGGGCATAGATGTTCACTGTACTAGTCTCTTTAATTTGGGGGTGAGGTTGAGGTAGGAAAAATAGGAGGTTAAGAAGCTGAAACGCTGGATTTAGACAAGGCTTCCCTGGAAATTTACTACACTGTGAAGCAACAGGGCAACGGGACTAAGGGATAAGCATATTACAGCCTTCTTGATGCTAATCCAATTTATGGGGAAATTTGGAAGATTATATGGAGAAATTTGGAAGAAGGAAAGTTGCAGAGGGAAAAGTCCCTAAGTGCTGATTGGGGCTGAAAGGAAGGAGTTAGCTTTAGGAGCACAGTAAGTATACGCACCTTGAAAAGGAAAGGCTGAATTTATGGTAAAACAAGAAGTAGAAGAATAGATTCTGTGGTGGGAAAACAAGGTTCTCTAATGACTGCTTTCATTTTCTCAGTAAAATGAGACTCAAGATCATCAGCTAAGAGTGAGGAAGAGGAAAGTGGTTTTTTCCAAGGAGTCCCGAGGGCTCACTTGAGGTTTGTGGTCAGAGATTCAAAATGATACCAGTCTGCAAGCCTGTGTGCTTTCTACCAGCCAAAAACTGTTGCTCAGAGGTAGGCATGCATTTGGCTGAGAGAAGGGAATATTGGATTTAACCAAAGCAGGGTTTTTCCAGAAAAGTACAAAGAAGAGAGATAAGATGGAGGACTTCAATCTGCAGGGAAAGGCACTGTTATATGATGGACTAAGTAAGTGAGGATACAGTATTATTTAACTCCTTTTCCTTTCCTCTGTATTTTCTGTAAAATGGAAGTTAGAGCTAAAAGCTTGATTAGTTTCAGTTAAGCATTTTTGGCAAGAATACTTTGTAGGTGATGCTGTGAATTTCATATTGCATTATATCAGGAGGCACATAATATATGGTTGTCCTACTCTTTTTGATACTAAGATTGATCTCCATGAGAACAATAAATAACTTGGGTAACACCTTGTAAATATCCCATTTGGAATATGTAAATCTCTTAACTTTGTCCAATAAAATGTGTCGTTATCAAAAGTATAAAGGAAATACAAAATGATGGCGACCTGCTGTTTCAGAAGGCTATAGTATTTTTGACATTGAAAGATTCACAAGCTAGAGAGAGTTTTACAGTCGTTGTTAGAAGCACAAGACCTCTCAGTATGGGGAAAATTGTGGAGGACAGGAAGAAGTTACACATTATTTTCTCCCCTTCCACTACTCTAAGCCTGAAACTGAATGACAACTAGACTGTTCTGTAGAAATTAATCTTTTGCTCTGCCTCTCCATCTATGTATTTTCCACCACTTGGGCTTCTTCATATTCACAAGCTAGGCTTCCTAAACCTATCTTTCAAGTCTCTTCTAATTTTTCTTTTTTTCTCTCTGCACAGTAAGATATTTCTTTTGTTTATCTACTATAACTCTCAGCAACAAATTTACTTTCAGTTCATTTTTAATTTTGGAAATTGCAGAGGTTTATATATATATGTGTGTGTGTGTGTGTGTGTGTGTGTATATACACACACACATATATATATATATATATATATAATACCCAAAAATGGTCTTCTTATGATCTTATTCCATCTCTGTGAGGATTTTCATTAGTTTTTATCATTGTTCTATTGGCTCATCTCACCTGGCTACTGAGCTTGGACTTTTTCCATCAGGTCACTGTAGCCACTAAAGAAGTGTATGAAATGTCTTGGCCTGCTGTGCCTCCAAAACAGACTCTGCCTAAGCCACTTCCCACTGTCCTCCCTGCTAACACTCTAGTCTCATTCAACATCAGATCTCTCGTCAATTTCAGCAACAGCCTCTGAGCTGTCTCTAGCTCTGCCCTCCCCACAGCAGACAGCAGGATCCTTTTAAATCTGAGGTCGGAGCATGTACCTCCTTTGCTTCCTTTCCTGCAAGGGCTTCCCATTTTCACTCACAGTAAAGGCCTACAAGGCCTTACGAGGTCTGGGCTGGGTTATTTCCCTCCTCTCCTATTACGCTGTCTCAGTTCTCTGCTGCAACCATAAACGATGCATCCTTGTTTATCTGAAAGGATGCTAGATGACCCTGGTGTTAAGAGTCATTGCACTGGCTGTCTCTCTCCTCCTAAAAGCTCTTGCATCATGGCTGATTCCCTCCCTGGTTTCAATTCTTAGCCCAAATGGCATCTTCTCAATAACGCCTGCTCTGACTGCTCTACTTAAAACCACAACTCATTCTGTCCCACTCCAATACTTTTATCCCTTTCACCCCATTTTATATGTTCTATTTGCATCTTTACCATCTTACATATATTACCTATTTTGTTTATTATTTATTTATAATAAGCAGTATTATAAACAAAGTTCCCCTGCTAGAATGTAAGCTCGCAATGACAACTAGACTGTTCTGTAGAAATTAATCTTTTGCTCTGCCTCTCCATCTATGTATTTTCCACCACTTGGGCTTCTTCATATTCACAAGCTAGGCTTCCTAAACCTATCTTTCAAGTCTCTTCTAATTTTTCTTTTTTTCTCTCTGCACAGTAAGATATTTCTTTTGTTTATCTACTATAACTCTCAGCAACAAATTTACTTTCAGTTCATTTTTAATTTTGGAAATTGCAGAGGTTTATATATATATGTGTGTGTGTGTGTGTGTGTGTGTGTGTGTATATACACACACATATATATATATATATATATATAATACCCAAAAATGGTCTTCTTATGATCTTATTCCATCTCTGTGAGGATTTTCATTAGTTTTTATCATTGTTCTATTGGCTCATCTCACCTGGCTACTGAGCTTGGACTTTTTCCATCAGGTCACTGTAGCCACTAAAGAAGTGTATGAAATGTCTTGGCCTGCTGTGCCTCCAAAACAGACTCTGCCTAAGCCACTTCCCACTGTCCTCCCTGCTAACACTCTAGTCTCATTCAACATCAGATCTCTCGTCAATTTCAGCAACAGCCTCTGAGCTGTCTCTAGCTCTGCCCTCCCCACAGCAGACAGCAGGATCCTTTTAAATCTGAGGTCGGAGCATGTACCTCCTTTGCTTCCTTTCCTGCAAGGGCTTCCCATTTTCACTCACAGTAAAGGCCTACAAGGCCTTACGAGGTCTGGGCTGGGTTATTTCCCTCCTCTCCTATTACGCTGTCTCAGTTCTCTGCTGCAACCATAAACGATGCATCCTTGTTTATCTGAAAGGATGCTAGATGACCCTGGTGTTAAGAGTCATTGCACTGGCTGTCTCTCTCCTCCTAAAAGCTCTTGCATCATGGCTGATTCCCTCCCTGGTTTCAATTCTTAGCCCAAATGGCATCTTCTCAATAACGCCTGCTCTGACTGCTCTACTTAAAACCACAACTCATTCTGTCCCACTCCAATACTTTTATCCCTTTCACCCCATTTTATATGTTCTATTTGCATCTTTACCATCTTACATATATTACCTATTTTGTTTATTATTTATTTATAATAAGCAGTATTATAAACAAAGTTCCCCTGCTAGAATGTAAGCTCCATGAAGCAGAGATCTTTGTTCAACTCACTGATGCGTCCCAAGTGCTTCTAACAGTTTTTGGAACATATTGGATATTTAGGAAGCATTTGTTACGTGATTCTCAAGTAAATGATTTGTAGAATTATTCACTGTCCAAGATGTGTCAGTTTCTTTTTAAGTCACTAGTTTTTTTTGTTGTTGCTGCTGTTGTTGTTAAACATTTATTTATTTATTTTGGGGGGAGGTGGGGTGGGGAGGGGGCGGCAGGCCACTTCTGTTGGTCTTTCATTTGTTTCATCCATCTTTGTTCTTTGGCCCATGTTGGCCTCCCATTACCGTGGCCTCTGTTGTCGCAGAGCACCGGCTCTGGGCGCATGCGCTCCAGAGCTCTGGCTCAGTAATTGGACACATGGGTCCAGCCACTCTGCAGCACGTGGGATCCTCCCAGGCCAGGGAGCGAACCGGCGCCCCTTGCACTGCAAGGCGGTGTCCTTACCCACTGGACCACCAGGGAAGCCCAAGCCACTTGTTTTTGCTGGTTCTCCTCTGTACTATTTATTTCCTCAAGTATCTGAGAGTCCTGAGGCATCCATTCATATGTATGAATGAAGGCAGCTGGAATGCATATCCCTGCACATACACAGGTCTGTTTCCTTTCATGGGAGGGCTGGCTGCAAGCAAGTTTTTCATGGAGGTGCTTGGAGACAGAACAGACACTTATACTTGGACCAGACCCAACCCTCAGTCTCTCTGGTCAAACTAAAATGGGAAGGGCTACATCCTTTGTGCTAACACCAATCCTACACCTCAACAGAGCAATTTGTTTCTTTAATGTACAATTCTTTGAATTTAGTCTGAGGATATACATATATACATGAGTTCAGGAACTTCACTAGTCATTGCACTGGCTGTCTCTCCTCCTAAAAGCTCTTGCATCATGGCTGATTCCCTCCCTGGTTTCAATTCTTAGCCCAAATGGCATCTTCTCAATAACGCCTGCTCTGACTGCTCTACTTAAAACCACAACTCATTCTGTCCCACTCCAATACTTTTATCCCTTTCACCCCATTTTATATGTTCTATTTGCATCTTTACCATCTTACATATATTACCTATTTTGTTTATTATTTATTTATAATAAGCAGTATTATAAACAAAGTTCCCCTGCTAGAATGTAAGCTCCATGAAGCAGAGATCTTTGTTCAACTCACTGATGCGTCCCAAGTGCTTCTAACAGTTTTTGGAACATATTGGATATTTAGGAAGCATTTGTTACGTGATTCTCAAGTAAATGATTTGTAGAATTATTCACTGTCCAAGATGTGTCAGTTTCTTTTTAAGTCACTAGTTTTTTTTGTTGTTGCTGCTGTTGTTGTTAAACATTTATTTATTTATTTTGGGGGGATTAGGGTGGGGAGGAAGGGGGGCAGGCAGGCCACTTCTGTTGGTCTTTCATTTGTCTATTTTCATCCATCTTTGTTCTTTGGCCCGTGTGGGCCTCCCATCGCGGTGGCCTCTGTTGTTGCAGAGAACCGGCTCTGGGCACATGCGCTCCAGAACTCTGGTTCGGTAATTGGACACATGGGTCCAGCCACTCTGCAGCACGTGGGATCCTCCCAGGCCAGGGAGCGAACCGGCGCCCCTTGCACTGCAAGGCGGTGTCCTTACCCACTGGACCACCAGGGAAGCCCAAGCCACTTGTTTTTGCTGGTTCTCCTCTGTACTATTTATTTCCTCAAGTATCTGAGAGTCCTGAGGCATCCATTCATATGTATGAATGAAGGCAGCTGGAATGCATATCCCTGCACATACACAGGTCTGTTTCCTTTCATGGGAGGGCTGGCTGCAAGCAAGTTTTTCATGGAGGTGCTTGGAGACAGAACAGACACTTATACTTGGACCAGACCCAACCCTCAGTCTCTCTGGTCAAACTAAA
Organism: Tragulus kanchil; assembly: GCA_022376925.1. Taxonomy (NCBI): domain Eukaryota; kingdom Metazoa; phylum Chordata; class Mammalia; order Artiodactyla; family Tragulidae; genus Tragulus; species Tragulus kanchil. Next base: position 65,264,082 of record JAIOJX010000003.1, read on the forward strand.
ATGGGAAGGGCTACATCCTTTGTGCTAACACCAATCCTACACCTCAACAGAGCAATTTGTTTCTTTAATGTACAATTCTTTGAATTTAGTCTGAGGATATACATATATACATGAGTTCAGGAACTTTGCATATTGATGATGGAGGAAAGTAGGAAGGAAGGATGGAGGAGGGAAGACTAGTACACCTGGTTTGAAGACGTCCTTTCAGCTCCTCACTTCAGTGGGCGTCTCCTGGCGCCTTTCATTCTGACTGTATGCTTGTCTCCAAGGTTCTCAGGGAGGAACCATTCTTCCTTGCAAGGGGCAGCTCTCCACTGAAGACTTATGTGCACGTGTGAGATGAAATGCCCTCCCGTCTAGTTTATTCCTTAGTATAATCCCGTCATTTTTTTTTTTTTTTAAGATGTATTTATTTTATTTATGGGGGGGTGGGGAGGGAGGGGAGTGGGCGGGCCACTTCTATTGGTCTTTCATTTGTACATTTTCATCCATCTTTGTTCTTCGGCCCGTGTGGGCCTCCCATCGCGGTGGCCTCTGTTGTTGCAGAGCACCGGCTCTGGGCGCATGCGCTCCAGAGCTCCGGCTCGGTAATTGGACACATGGGTCCAGCCGCTCCGCTGCATGTGGGATCTTCCCAGGCCAGGGATCGAACCGGCACCCCTTGCCCTGCAAGGCGGTGTCCCTACCCACTGGAGCACCAGGGAAGCCCCCGTCACTTTTAATATTCCAGAAATTCTCTGCCAAATTGCTTGGTACTTTAATGCTTCAGTCTACATCCCCTTCTGCATAGCCTATACTGCCTCTACTATCTTTTGTGTATTTTAAGTAGCATCTCTGTGTAATTTAGTGAGAGATGTGAATAAAGGAGTATTTAGACCTGTATCTTGAACCAGAGACCCAATGAATCTCTGAGGAAACAGTACTACTTTTTAGGAAGAAGAGAAAACATTTATCTGAAGCAGAGAAAATTCTTAAATTTCCCTTCGGCTTCTTTTTCTTTTTTTAAATTCTGATAAAATTACATCTAATCTACTGAATTTTAGTTTAATGCTTTTAAATATCAAAAAAAAAAAAAGAAAAAAAAACAACCAAAAAACCCTTTTGTGTACACTGGAGAATGCAGTCACTATGATTCCTAAATCATTCTTACACAACAGACGATGGTCATAGTCCATGCCATTTTCAGAATGATGGATGGGAAGTTATGGGAGGTTACTAAAAAATGTTAGAATGACCCTACCATATATCTACAAACTCCACGGCCACATATCTGATGTTGTGTCATACAAATTTATGAATCCGGTTTATCCTAGACTTCTATAAAGATTATATAAATCCTTGACTTTAATATGGCCTTTGTATTTGCAATATCTGAAAGACAAAGACAAACTCGACTTCTATAACACACTCTGCCATTTAAAATTATGATGTATTTTATCCTTGGTGATAACTACATAATGATAAACTGACAGTTTTAAAATGTATGTCAAATTTCTTTTGTGATCACCAAATTGAGAAATATTTCTAAATGCATTCCCTGGTGGTAACTGACAGTGACTTCAGTATTCTCAAATCTTTGATTCAAATATGTCAGAAATCTAAAGAAATACACTTCAGAATAAATTTCTTGAAGATGAAAAATTCTTATAGGCTTAATTCATTTCAGTAGTTCAACTACTCCTTGTTTCCCCAAGTTGATTGTAAAACAGATAAATATGTGGGATCTTCCCAGGCCAGGGATCGAACCGCACCCTTGCCCTGCAAGGCGGTGTCCCTACCCACTGGAGCACCAGGGAAGCCCCCGTCACTTTTAATATTCCAGAAATTCTCTGCCAAATTGCTTGGTACTTTAATGCTTCAGTCTACATCCCCTTCTGCATAGCCTATACTGCCTCTACTATCTTTTGTGTATTTTAAGTAGCATCTCTGTGTAATTTAGTGAGAGATGTGAATAAAGGAGTATTTAGACCTGTATCTTGAACCAGAGACCCAATGAATCTCTGAGGAAACAGTACTACTTTTTAGGAAGAAGAGAAAACATTTATCTGAAGCAGAGAAAATTCTTAAATTTCCTTCGCTTTTTTTTCTTTTTTTAAATTATGAAAAAATTACATCAAATCTACTGAATTTTAGTTTAATGCTTTTAAATATAAAAAAAAAAAAAAGAAAAAAAAACAACCAAAAAACCCTTTTGTGTACACTGGAGAATGCAGTCACTATGATTCCTAAATCATTCTTACACAACAGACGATGGTCATAGTCCATGCCATTTTCAGAATGATGGATGGGAAGTTATGGGAGGTTACTAAAAAATGTTAGAATGACCCTACCATATATCTACAAACTCCACGGCCACATATCTGATGTTGTGTCATACAAATTTATGAATCCGGTTTATCCTAGACTTCTATAAAGATTATATAAATCCTTGACTTTAATATGGCCTTTGTATTTGCAATATCTGAAAGACAAAGACAAACTCGACTTCTATAACACACTCTGCCATTTAAAATTATGATGTATTTTATCCTTGGTGATAACTACATAATGATAAACTGACAGTTTTAAAATGTATGTCAAATTTCTTTTGTGATCACCAAATTGAGAAATATTTCTAAATGCATTCCCTGGTGGTAACTGACAGTGACTTCAGTATTCTCAAATCTTTGATTCAAATATGTCAGAAATCTAAAGAAATACACTTCAGAATAAATTTCTTGAAGATGAAAAAATTCTTATAGGCTTAATTCATTTCAGTAGTTCAACTACTCCTTGTTTCCCCAAGTTGATTGTAAAACAGATAAATATGAACTGGATTACATGACAACAAAAGTGATACAGGAGCCTATGATGTTATACATGAATAGTTACTGCAGGCGTAGTCTCTCTAGAAACGCACAGTTGTTAACGGTGAAGATAGAGGCTGCTCTTGAAAGAGAATGAGAAGCTCTCCAAGTGATCATTTACAGCGTTTCTTCAAGGCATTGATCTAAATTATACTTACCTTAAAACCAACGAAATGGCAATGTTCATTACCAGAGTAGGTGCCTGCCTACATGGCCTAACTTGAAGGTGGCTCTGAGCTCTCTCTCTTTAATGAAATGTCATAGTGCTTGGATTCTACAAAATCTGATCCATTCCTGGAGCCTTTCAGGAGGATCCTAGAAAATACTGAAAAAGTTTCTTGGGAGAAAAGAAGGAACTTTAAGCCAGGAGAGACATCAAAGTTCCTCAGTGTATGCCTGATTTTTGCCCCAATTATTAAGTAAATCATCTCCAGAAATAAACTTTCTCTCCCATTTAGCGCTATTACAAATCAAAAATCACTCAATCTCTCTTAAGAAAGGAAGATAATTAATTTTAAATTCAATGAAGTATCACAGAAAACCAAGAAAAAACACCGAGACCAGAGGATTTTTTCAGTTTCATTTACTTATTTATTTGGATTGCTCCAAGGATCTTCGAGCTATGGGATCTTTAGTTGCCTTGCATGAAAACTGTTACTTGCAGCCTGTGGGATCTAGTTTCCTGACCAGGAATAGAACCAGGGCCCCTTAACTGGGAGTCTTAGTCTCTGGACCTTCAGAGAAGTCCCAGCAGTCACTTTCCTATCTCCGATGTATTTTTGTAACTACATAATGATAAACTGACAGTTTTAAAATGTATGTCAAATTTCTTTTGTGATCACCAAATTGAGAAATATTTCTAAATGCATTCCCTGGTGGTAACTGACAGTGACTTCAGTATTCTCAAATCTTTGATTCAAATATGTCAGAAATCTAAAGAAATACACTTCAGAATAAATTTCTTGAAGATGAAAAAATTCTTATAGGCTTAATTCATTTCAGTAGTTCAACTACTCCTTGTTTCCCCAAGTTGATTGTAAAACAGATAAATATGAACTGGATTACATGACAACAAAAGTGATACAGGAGCCTATGATGTTATACATGAATAGTTACTGCAGGCGTAGTCTCTCTAGAAACGCACAGTTGTTAACGGTGAAGATAGAGGCTGCTCTTGAAAGAGAATGAGAAGCTCTCCAAGTGATCATTTACAGCGTTTCTTCAAGGCATTGATCTAAATTATACTTACCTTAAAACCAACGAAATGGCAATGTTCATTACCAGAGTAGGTGCCTGCCTACATGGCCTAACTTGAAGGTGGCTCTGAGCTCTCTCTCTTTAATGAAATGTCATAGTGCTTGGATTCTACAAAATCTGATCCATTCCTGGAGCCTTTCAGGAGGATCCTAGAAAATACTGAAAAAGTTTCTTGGGAGAAAAGAAGGAACTTTAAGCCAGGAGAGACATCAAAGTTCCTCAGTGTATGCCTGATTTTTGCCCCAATTATTAAGTAAATCATCTCCAGAAATAAACTTTCTCTCCCATTTAGCGCTATTACAAATCAAAAATCACTCAATCTCTCTTAAGAAAGGAAGATAATTAATTTTAAATTCAATGAAGTATCACAGAAAACCAAGAAAAAACACCGAGACCAGAGGATTTTTTCAGTTTCATTTACTTATTTATTTGGATTGCTCCAAGGATCTTCGAGCTTGCGGGATCTTTAGTTGCCTTGCATGAAAACTGTTACTTGCAGCCTGTGGGATCTAGTTTCCTGACCAGGAATAGAACCAGGGCCCCTTAACTGGGAGTCTTAGTCTCTGGACCTTCAGAGAAGTCCCAGCAGTCACTTTCCTATCTCCATTTTGCTCATGATTTTTGTGCATCTTAGAATACCTCTGTCATTCTCCTTCATATTGTTCAGCTTCTCTATCCATCTTAAACATGATCATAACTGGCAACTTCTTCTTTAGGCATAGATACCCTTAAGTTAGTGACTTTCTGCTGGATTTGTTGGTTCCTTGTCCAAAGAGAAAATATCAGATAGTCTCAGTTCACCTTTTCAGCCTGGACCATCTACTTATGTCTCTGGTCACTGGCAAGCAATAAGTGGACCAGTCATGAGCCAGGGGCTCACCTTGACCTAATACCTGCAGACAGTGTTAACATGGTCACATGGACAGTAGGTCCATCCAAAGGAGCCAGGGGACAGGAGATGAAAGCCTCGAGTATACATTCTGCATCTCTTTCTTCTGTAAGATGGGCAAGCAAACTGTTCCATAAATGTCTCTTGGGACTGAGGCACTTAATTGACTTTTTTGTTGTTCAATCACTAAGTTGTGTCCGACTTTTTGCCACCCCTGGATTGAAGCACCCCAGGCTCCTCTGCTTTCACTATCTTCCAGAGTTTGCTCTAATTTGTGTTCACTGAGGTAGTGATGCTATCTAATCATCTCATCCTCTGCCACCCCCATTCTCCTCTTGCCTTTTTACTTATATAAGTAGTAGCACATTGAGAATAGCACAATGTCTTTCAGAGCTTTTCAGCAAATGCCACCAACTTAATTCACTTGCAGTCACTGATGGTGACTGTCTTCAAATCTGATTCTCACGGCAATGTGCATGGTAGCACTGTCTTCAGAAATAAACTTTCTCTCCCATTTAGCGCTATTACAAATCAAAAATCACTCAATCTCTTAAGAAAGGACGATAATTAATTTTAAATTCAATGAAGTATCACAGAAAACCAAGAAAAAACACCGAGACCAGAGGATTTTTTCAGTTTCATTAACTTATTTATTTGGATTGCTCCAAGGATCTTCGAGCTAGCGGGTTCTTTAGTTGCCTTGCATGAAAACTGTTACTTGCAGCCTGTGGGATCTAGTTTCCTGACCAGGAATAGAACCAGGGCCCCTTAACTGGGAGTCTTAGTCTCTGGACCTTCAGAGAAGTCCCAGCAGTCACTTTCCTATCTCCATTTTGCTCATGATTTTTGTGCATCTTAGAATACCTCTGTCATTCTCCTTCATATTGTTCAGCTTCTCTATCCATCTTAAACATGATCATAACTGGCAACTTCTTCTTTAGGCATAGATACCCTTAAGTTAGTGACTTTCTGCTGGATTTGTTGGTTCCTTGTCCAAAGAGAAAATATCAGATAGTCTCAGTTCACCTTTTCAGCCTGGACCATCTACTTATGTCTCTGGTCACTGGCAAGCAATAAGTGGACCAGTCATGAGCCAGGGGCTCACCTTGACCTAATACCTGCAGACAGTGTTAACATGGTCACATGGACAGTAGGTCCATCCAAAGGAGCCAGGGGACAGGAGATGAAAGCCTCGAGTATACATTCTGCATCTCTTTCTTCTGTAAGATGGGCAAGCAAACTGTTCCATAAATGTCTCTTGGGACTGAGGCACTTAATTGACTTTTTTGTTGTTCAATCACTAAGTTGTGTCCGACTTTTTGCCACCCCTGGATTGAAGCACCCCAGGCTCCTCTGCTTTCACTATCTTCCAGAGTTTGCTCTAATTTGTGTTCACTGAGGTAGTGATGCTATCTAATCATCTCATCCTCTGCCACCCCCATTCTCCTCTTGCCTTTTTACTTATATAAGTAGTAGCACATTGAGAATAGCACAATGTCTTTCAGAGCTTTTCAGCAAATGCCACCAACTTAATTCACTTCGTGCAGTCACTGATGGTGACTGTCTTCAAATCTGATTCTCACGGCAATGTCAGCATGTGTAGGCAGTGGCTCCAGAAGACACAGGAAGTGCCTGCACTCTGAGGTCACCTTCTCGAGACCAGTTCATTTAACTACTCATAGTTGCAGAGCATTTTATAATTTACAAAGCACTCTCTCACCGATGCCATTATTTCATGTGGATTGCCTTCCATGGCCTATGTAATTAATTCTGCTGTGTCTCCTTCACTCTGAAGCCAGACCTCTGCTCACCAGCTCTGCTGGGGCTGCTTCCTGACAGAAGGCTGCCAGGAAGAAGACTCAGGATTTTCAATTTGGATTGTCTCAAGGATAAAAGTAATTCCACAAGGTGATGCAGTGTTACTAGAAAAAACCCTCAGGATGGGCGTGCTCTGGGAAGTCAGCAGGCTGGAGAAGCAGTGACCGAATCCTTCAGTAGAAGAGAAAACTGAAGAGATTAACAGAGTTCAGAAACTATCTTGTAGTTTTCAGATGATCCAAAGCTCAAGGAGTTAACTCTTACCTTTCCTTACTTCAAACTTCTCAGTATGTTTAATTAGGAGTAAACATCTTGCATAATTATTACTATATTGGCAATACTTCAGAGGTTTAAAATATAGCCTGGGGCTTCCCTGATGGTCCAGTGGGTAAGGACACCGCCTTGCAGTGCAAGGGGTGCCGGTTTGATCCCTGGCCTGGGAAGATCCCACGTGCCGCGGAGCGACTGGACAGATGTGTCCAATTACTGAGCCAGAGTTTCAGAGCGCATGCGCCCAGAGCCGCCACTCTGCGACAGACACCACTGCGATGGGAGGCCCACACAGGCCAAAGAACAAAGATGGGAAAAGTTGAAGCACCCTTCAGGCTCCTCTGCTACTTCTTGTTGTTCAATCACTAAGTTGTGTCCGACTTTTTGCCACCCCTGGATTGAAGCACCCCAGGCTCCTCTGCTTTCACTATCTTCCAGAGTTTGCTCTAATTTGTGTTCACTGAGGTAGTGATGCTATCTAATCATCTCATCCTCTGCCACCCCCATTCTCCTCTTGCCTTTTTACTTATATAAGTAGTAGCACATTGAGAATAGCACAATGTCTTTCAGAGCTTTTCAGCAAATGCCACCAACTTAATTCACTTCTGCAGTCACTGATGGTGACTGTCTTCAAATCTGATTCTCACGGCAATGTCAGCATGTGTAGGCAGTGGCTCCAGAAGACACAGGAAGTGCCTGCACTCTGAGGTCACCTTCTCGAGACCAGTTCATTTAACTACTCATAGTTGCAGAGCATTTTATAATTTACAAAGCACTCTCTCACCGATGCCATTATTTCATGTGGATTGCCTTCCATGGCCTATGTAATTAATTCTGCTGTGTCTCCTTCACTCTGAAGCCAGACCTCTGCTCACCAGCTCTGCTGGGGCTGCTTCCTGACAGAAGGCTGCCAGGAAGAAGACTCAGGATTTTCAATTTGGATTGTCTCAAGGATAAAAGTAATTCCACAAGGTGATGCAGTGTTACTAGAAAAAACCCTCAGGATGGGCGTGCTCTGGGAAGTCAGCAGGCTGGAGAAGCAGTGACCGAATCCTTCAGTAGAAGAGAAAACTGAAGAGATTAACAGAGTTCAGAAACTATCTTGTAGTTTTCAGATGATCCAAAGCTCAAGGAGTTAACTCTTACCTTTCCTTACTTCAAACTTCTCAGTATGTTTAATTAGGAGTAAACATCTTGCATAATTATTACTATATTGGCAATACTTCAGAGGTTTAAAATATAGCCTGGGGCTTCCCTGATGGTCCAGTGGGTAAGGACACCACCTTGCAGTGCAAGGGGTGCCGGTTTGATCCCTGGCCTGGGAGGATCCCACGTGCCACAAAGTGGCTGGACCCATGTGTCCAATTACCGAGCCGGAATCCTGGAGCGCATGCGCCCAGAGCCGGCGCTCTGCAACGACAGACGCCACCGCGATGGGAGGCCCACAGGAGCCAAAGAACAAAGATGGATGAACATACAGAAACAAAAGACCAATAGAAGTGGCCCGCCTGCTCCCCTCCCTCCCCAACCCGATCCCCGCCCAAAATAAATACATAAATAAATCTTAAAAAAAAAAAAAAAAAAAGCCTGAATCAATAGAGAAAATATAGTCACTTCAGCAAGTCATGCTGGGAAAGTTGGACAGCCGCATATAAATCAATGAAGTTAGAACATACCATCACAACGTACACAAAATAAATTCAAAATGGCTTAAAGATGAAAATATAAGATGGGATGCCATAAAACTCCTAGAAGAGAACACAGGCAAAACATTCTCTAACATAAATTATACGATGTTTGCTTAGGTCAGTCTCCCAAGCCAAAAGAAATAAAAGCAAAAATAAACAAATGGGACCCTGTCAAACCTACAAGCTCTGTAGAGCAAAGAAAGTCATAAGCAAAACAAAAAGACAGCCTATGGGCTGGGAGAAAATATTTGCAAATGATGTGACAAAAAGGAGCGTAATTTCCAAAATACACAATCAGCTCATACAACTCAATGACAACAACAAACAACCTAATCAAAATATGGGCAGAAGACCTAACTAGTCATTCTCCAAAGAAGACACACAGATGTCAAACAGACACATGAAAAGATATTAACCATAGCTATTATTAGAGACATGCAAATCAAAACTACAATGAGGTACTACCTCGCACTGCTCAGAATAGCCATCATTAAAAAATCTACAAATAACAACTGATGGAGAAGGTGTGGAGAAAAGGGAGCACTCTTGCACCCTTAGGGGGAATGTAAGTTTGATGCAGTTACTATAGAGAACAGTATGGTGATTCCTCAGAAAACTAAAACTAGAGTTGCCATATGATCCAGTAATCCCACTCCTGGGCACATACCAAAACTATAATTCAAAAAATTTGCACACCTCTGTTCATAGCAGCACTATTTATAATACACAAGATATGGAAACAACTGAAATGTTCATCAACAGATGAATGGATTGAGAAGATATAGTATGTGTATATATATATGTGTGTGTGTGTGTATACACAGAAAGAGAGAGAGAGAGAGAGAAGTATTACCCAGTCATAAAAAGAAATAATGCCACTTGCAACAACATGGATGTACCTAGAGATTATCATAATAAATGAAATTAGAAAGAAAAAGACAAATAACATATCATATCACTTATATGTGGAATCTAAAATATGATGTATCTATGAAACAGAAACAGACTCACAGACAGAGAACGGACTTGTGGTTGCCAATGGGGAGGGGAGCTGGGGGAGGTAAGGATCGGGACTTTGGGATTAGCTAATATAAACTAGTATATATAGTATGAATAAACAACAAGGTCCTACTGTGTAACAGAGAACTATATTCAGTATCTTGTGATAAACTACAATGGGAGATAATATGTAAAAGAATATGTGTGTGTATGTGCGTGTATAACTGAGTCACTTCATTATACAGCAGAAATTAAAACAACATTGTAAATCAACTGTAAATGGTCATAGTCCATGGGGTTGCAAAGAGTCAGACACAACTGAGTGACTGAACTGAACTGTAATCAACTAAACTTCAATAAAATTATTTTAAAAACAAAAATAGCCTGTAATCAGTCTTCTTACAGCTATCTTTAAAGAAGCAGGTACCCTGCAAAAGATATCTGCTTTGAAGGCTCATTCACAATTATTCCTCTCCTTCTCTGTGAGTTCTTCCTATTTAGAGAGGATCACACATAACTGGACAGTCAATTGTATCTAGAATTCATGTTTAGGCATGAATTTTAGGGAAATTGTTTAAAAGCAATCTAATAGCAATTTGGGTTGTATGTGTTTCTCATCAGATTCTCAGTTTCCAGACTCATCAAATATTAAAGTTCTTGGAGTAAAAGCCAACCCTCCAGAACCTGAAACATCTACTTGGAACTATACTCAGAATATGAAGAGCTAGGACAGGAAAGAAAAACAGAATAAAAGCACCATGTTCTGTTTCTTTTGGAATGTGTGTTCTGAAAGAGAAATACCAAAAGACAGTCAGATGGAATCTGCTTAGCCTATCTCTCGTTCTCCAGCCCCTCTGACTACCCCTGCCCTCGTGCAAAGGTAGTAAGTGTTCAATTACCACCCACTCCAGGAAGCCCTCCCCCGTGGGATCAGGACTAAAGAGAACAGGATCTCATATTGCCTCTGCCCTTAAAGAACTGGGTGACTTGTGTTCCTTATTTAACCTTTTGATTTGCTTGTCTTAAAATGAGATCATACAGCAATAGCTGATCTGCTTACTTCAGTAGGCTGCTTAAGGTATAAAACATGATCACATAAGCAAAACTATTCTGAAAGCTAAGAATTGCTGTGCAAAACGAGAAATGCAGTGAAGGTGGGATATTTTTGCTCAAAACCCAAAGAGTAACACTATGTTTGCTCTTACCCACTGAAAAGATGCCTGCATCTAGGTAATTTTCTTTTCTTGGATTTAAGCAGTTTGGGAAAGACTGTTCTGCCTGTGAGGCATTCTGTCACCACTATCCCAACCGGCTTCTTTAGACATCTGCCGACACTTTCCTCAACACACTTACGGATTCTACTGACTGGGCTTCTGATCACAGTTCACTATCAAAGTCAATGCCACATGCTTTAGGGTTTTGTTACAAATAGCCACCACCTATGGGATTTACTTATAAGGCAGACACCTAATAAGTGTACAATCCTAGAGCTGGAATGAATTGAAAAATTGCTAAAGAATACTAATTAAGATAGACAGTACAGGTAAAATGTATATTTGAATTGAATCTATTTCAGTTGTTACTAAAGGGAAGCCCAGGTAGTTGCTCAATTGTATTTTAGAATTCATTGTTTAGGGCATGAATTTTAGGGAAATTGTTTAAAAGCAATCTAATAGCAATTTGGGTTGTATGTGTTTCTCATCAGATTCTCAGTTTCCAGACTCATCAAATATTAAAGTTCTTGGAGTAAAAGCCAACCCTCCAGAACCTGAAACATCTACTTGGAACTATACTCAGAATATGAAGAGCTAGGACAGGAAAGAAAAACAGAATAAAAGCACCATGTTCTGTTTCTTTTGGAATGTGTGTTCTGAAAGAGAAATACCAAAAGACAGTCAGATGGAATCTGCTTAGCCTATCTCTCGTTCTCCAGCCCCTCTGACTACCCCTGCCCTCGTGCAAAGGTAGTAAGTGTTCAATTACCACCCACTCCAGGAAGCCCTCCCCCGTGGGATCAGGACTAAAGAGAACAGGATCTCATATTGCCTCTGCCCTTAAAGAACTGGGTGACTTGTGTTCCTTATTTAACCTTTTGATTTGCTTGTCTTAAAATGAGATCATACAGCAATAGCTGATCTGCTTACTTCAGTAGGCTGCTTAAGGTATAAAACATGATCACATAAGCAAAACTATTCTGAAAGCTAAGAATTGCTGTGCAAAACGAGAAATGCAGTGAAGGTGGGATATTTTTGCTCAAAACCCAAAGAGTAACACTATGTTTGCTCTTACCCACTGAAAAGATGCCTGCATCTAGGTAATTTTCTTTTCTTGGATTTAAGCAGTTTGGGAAAGACTGTTCTGCCTGTGAGGCATTCTGTCACCACTATCCCAACCGGCTTCTTTAGACATCTGCCGACACTTTCCTCAACACACTTACGGATTCTACTGACTGGGCTTCTGATCACAGTTCACTATCAAAGTCAATGCCACATGCTTTAGGGTTTTGTTACAAATAGCCACCACCTATGGGATTTACTTATAAGGCAGACACCTAATAAGTGTACAATCCTAGAGCTGGAATGAATTGAAAAATTGCTAAAGAATACTAATTAAGATAGACAGTACAGGTAAAATGTATATTTGAATTGAATCTATTTCAGTTGTTACTAAAGGGAAGCCCAGGTAGTTCAGAGGCAAAGAATCCGCCTGCAATGCAGGAGACACGGGCTTGACTCCTGAGTCGGGAAGATCCCCTGGAGTAGGAAATGGCAACCCACTCCAGGATCCAGTATTGCTGGGAAAACCCACGGACAGAGGAACCTGGTGGGCTAGTCCATGGTGTCGCCAAGTGTCAGACACGATTGAGCGATTGAGCACACACACATTTGTTACTGACTGAAAGTAAGTACTTCAGATAAAATCCTGCAACAAGAAACAGTCCCCCATAATTTAGAGAATACAGATTAGCAAACTCATAGATTAAATACACAATAATAGTATCATAGAAGTAGTCATCAGTCCTGGATTTAGAATCAGAAAAATTAAGTTCAAATCCCAGCTCAGTAACTTACCAGCTGTCTGATATTGGAAGCTTCATTTTAACCTGTCCAAATATCCAATTTCTTACTTGCAAGAATGGGAATAATAGTGTAACATCATAATATTATGTAGGGTTATATTATAAGTGTGAAATCAAGTGAGATAATTTTTTGGAAAGAATAACATAAATCCAAGATACAACTGTCGTCAATGTTACTTATCAGCATAATTTTACTCTTGGAATATTTTGAAAACTAGGCTTGGAAAATGATAGATTCTGCTGCAATATTATACAAAATCTCAACAGAGAAATGGAACTTTGTACATGCTTGTACAATAGTTTCCCAGAAGTATATTGTATGATAAGATGCCTGCATCTAGGTAATTTTCTTTTCTTGGATTTAAGCAGTTTGGGAAAGACTGTTCTGCCTGTGAGGCATTCTGTCACCACTATCCCAACCGGCTTCTTTAGACATCTGCCGACACTTTCCTCAACACACTTACGGATTCTACTGACTGGGCTTCTGATCACAGTTCACTATCAAAGTCAATGCCACATGCTTTAGGGTTTTGTTACAAATAGCCACCACCTATGGGATTTACTTATAAGGCAGACACCTAATAAGTGTACAATCCTAGAGCTGGAATGAATTGAAAAATTGCTAAAGAATACTAATTAAGATAGACAGTACAGGTAAAATGTATATTTGAATTGAATCTATTTCAGTTGTTACTAAAGGGAAGCCCAGGTAGTTCAGAGGCAAAGAATCCGCCTGCAATGCAGGAGACACGGGCTTGACTCCTGAGTCGGGAAGATCCCCTGGAGTAGGAAATGGCAACCCACTCCAGGATCCAGTATTGCTGGGAAAACCCACGGACAGAGGAACCTGGTGGGCTAGTCCATGGTGTCGCCAAGTGTCAGACACGATTGAGCGATTGAGCACACACACATTTGTTACTGACTGAAAGTAAGTACTTCAGATAAAATCCTGCAACAAGAAACAGTCCCCCATAATTTAGAGAATACAGATTAGCAAACTCATAGATTAAATACACAATAATAGTATCATAGAAGTAGTCATCAGTCCTGGATTTAGAATCAGAAAAATTAAGTTCAAATCCCAGCTCAGTAACTTACCAGCTGTCTGATATTGGAAGCTTCATTTTAACCTGTCCAAATATCCAATTTCTTACTTGCAAGAATGGGAATAATAGTGTAACATCATAATATTATGTAGGGTTATATTATAAGTGTGAAATCAAGTGAGATAATTTTTTGGAAAGAATAACATAAATCCAAGATACAACTGTCGTCAATGTTACTTATCAGCATAATTTTACTCTTGGAATATTTTGAAAACTAGGCTTGGAAAATGATAGATTCTGCTGCAATATTATACAAAATCTCAACAGAGAAATGGAACTTTGTACATGCTTGTACAATAGTTTCCCAGAAGTATATTGTATGATAAGAATAATAAATCACTGTAAATCAGATAGAACAGATAAATTTTGCACTTAACATAGTAAATCATTCAGGGCCCAATGCAGTTTTCATTGAAGAATCCTGCTTAGAACTTATAGGCAAACAGCTCCATAGTTATCAAGAAGAGATATTGACAATGATCTTAAAACCATACAGTGATTTACTAGACAATCTCCTCAATTCTGGAACAGTTTTGCAAATATTTTTTAATAATGGAAAAATTCTCTAAGCTGTAAAATATAAATCAGCTTAAAAGAGGCAGATGTAACTAATTCTGAAAAGAAATTAAATATATGTCACCAAATTCACCATAAAATAACTTTCTGAAAAATGCATAGAGATTTTAAATATAAAAGGCTAAATCACACATCAAGATACCTTTGCAATAATTGGACATTTTTTTTTTCACAATAAAATGCTAAACTGTGAAGCATGGTTTCCTAGTAACAACAGTAATACTAGGTAAATAAAATCGAATTCAGTTTCCAGCAATCAGCAACCATTCAGCTTCCAATGAGAGGCTGAAATCACATGGGTGCCTGCTTTTCATTTCCATTATCATAAAAAAATTGCCTTTCTAATTGTAGAATTATTCTTTCAAACTTTATATGAGACATTGAAGAGGTGCCTGATGTTCCCTGGAAATTCTTGGCCCTTCCTGATCGGTGTTGGATTACGCTCAACAAGGTTATACTACCCTTTGTAGAATTAAAAACTTCTTCTCTGATGAAATTTCACAGAAGATCAGTAGTCATCAGTCCTGGATTTAGAATCAGAAGAATTAAGTTCAAATCACAGCTCAGTATCTTACCAGTTGTTTGATATTGGAAGCTTTATTTTAACCTGTCCAAATATCCAATTTCTTACTTGCAAGAATGGGAATAATAGTGTAACATCATAATATTATGTAGGGTTATATTATAAGTGTGAAATCAAGTGAGATAATTTTTTGGAAAGAATAACATAAATCCAAGATACAACTGTCGCAATGTTACTTATCAGCATAATTTTACTCTTGGAATATTTTGAAAACTAGGCTTGGAAAATGATAGATTCTGCTGCAATATTATACAAAATCTCAACAGAGAAATGGAACTTTGTACATGCTTGTACAATAGTTTCCCAGAAGTATATTGTATGATAAGAATAATAAATCACTGTAAATCAGATAGAACAGATAAATTTTGCACTTAACATAGTAAATCATTCAGGGCCCAATGCAGTTTTCATTGAAGAATCCTGCTTAGAACTTATAGGCAAACAGCTCCATAGTTATCAAGAAGAGATATTGACAATGATCTTAAAACCATACAGTGATTTACTAGACAATCTCCTCAATTCTGGAACAGTTTTGCAAATATTTTTTAATAATGGAAAAATTCTCTAAGCTGTAAAATATAAATCAGCTTAAAAGAGGCAGATGTAACTAATTCTGAAAAGAAATTAAATATATGTCACCAAATTCACCATAAAATAACTTTCTGAAAAATGCATAGAGATTTTAAATATAAAAGGCTAAATCACACATCAAGATACCTTTGCAATAATTGGACATTTTTTTTTTCACAATAAAATGCTAAACTGTGAAGCATGGTTTCCTAGTAACAACAGTAATACTAGGTAAATAAAATCGAATTCAGTTTCCAGCAATCAGCAACCATTCAGCTTCCAATGAGAGGCTGAAATCACATGGGTGCCTGCTTTTTCATTTCCATTATCATAAAAAAATTGACTTTCTAATTGTAGAATTATTCTTTCAAAATTTATATGAGACATTGAAGAGGTGCCTGATGTTCCCTGGAAAATCTTGGCCCTTCCTGATCGGTGTGGGATTACGCTCAACAAGGTTATACTTACCCAGTGTGTGAGGGAAGACACTTCCAACGTGGCATAAATTTTGAAGGACCAAAACCGACCTCATCTCTACTCACTGATGTCTGAAATTTCACACACGGAAGGAGTCTTTGCTTCTGTCTGAACGGGGCTGTTTGTTTTGTGGGTTTTTTCTTTCCTTTTTTTAACCTTTTATGAAAGGGTTCTGGGTTCTAAATTTAAAACAAACAAACAAACAAACAAACAAACAAACAAAAACTTGCAGATGCTCCCATATGCACCCTGGTGTCTCATGTATAAGCTTTGATCAAATCAAAGGTTGGACATGTGAAAGAATTATGCGAAGAGCAATAGGTAGAAACTGATAACATCTTCCTTCCTAGAAGATCCCTGTTTTGGGTTTGTGCCATTTGTCTACCCTATTTCCTATAGTAAAATGCTTACAAAGCACATTCTAATTCCTAGCTAAGAATAAATCCTGAGAACTCTGTGCTCATCATGGTCCTTGCTAGTGACTACCTTAGAAATGGGTATGTGGTATAATCTGATCAATGAAACATAAGATGGAAGTCTATTCTGTAGATCTCTTCACTAAGACAGAAAAAGACATGTTTTGTCCAGGTGCAACGCCTGGAACTTCTGCAGCTATCTTGTGACCCAAATGAAC